>CM028130.1:197765000-198365000 GCA_016271365.2 Neoceratodus forsteri | reverse complement strand
AAAAGTAAAAAACAGGCTGAGGTACCAACACAAAAGGAGATTTCTCCCAGCACAGAAGTGAGCGGTAGTCCCAATTGTACTGTGATATTGGTTAACGAGGATGCCTCAGACTGTGAGGTTATGGTGGATGTATATAGTAAAAACCAAAATCTGTGAGTTACACAAGGGGGGAGAAGGCCTGAAAACCGGGAGACACCTGAAACAGACATCTGGGACTTGGGGTCAGCTGAAAATGACCGAGATGTCCGGAACATGAATAACGGGCCAGGAATTCAGGACCAAGAACAGTTGGAGCAACGGCAGGTCAGGACTGCACAAAATACAAGTGAGGGTGTTTGGAGGCAGAATGTGGACATACACCAGTCATCAGGGGTCAGACACAATTGAAATCCTATGGTTCCAGAGTTTAAATTGCAGGCTGAGGAGAATAAAAATGAAGAAACACATATTGACGGAGGGGTCCCTGAAGAAAGACATGGGTCTGTGCCATATGTTCATGAATCTCCAAACTCACAATGGCAGCCAAACAAGGGGGCTACTGAACTGGGAGAGCAGACACCTGTAAGAGGATAGCAGTCAGCAGGAGGGTCGGCACCCCCCTCCCCCCAGACCAAGGTTTTTGGACCTTTTTAATAAATCTGAACCGACTCCATGAAGAAACACGGTGCATCTTTGTTATAAAGGGGGTCTAGAGATGCGCCCAGATAGACTGTATGTGGGTGAAAATTTGTTGAAAAACTCTCTTGGATTCACTGCACAAGATGTCTATGCCCTGATACATGTAACAGGAGAAGACAATTATGACATCAGCTTCAGAACACTGTCTGGGCTTCAAAGGTTTTGGATGTTGTATAACCAATGTTGGTTTGCCCCACTGTGGACACCTTTCTATGCCATCCCTCTTTCTAAACCCCTAATAAAGATGGTAATGGCAATGCTTCAGAATGAAAGTATACACATCTGTGACATACACCACTGGTTACAGAAGTGCTGTGAGGTGCTAAGTGCCCCGAAGCACTTTTAGACTCAGAAGCCTTCTGGACTGGTGGCTGGCAATTTCGAACAAAGTTACTGTAAGACAAACTGCAGAAGGAATTGCCCATATCCCAAACAGCTTCTTTCTAGGCAAAGATTGGGGGGGGGGGTGCTTCTACTCAGGCCAACCGAAGGCCTGTTATAAGTGTGGGTCCCATACACACTTGTCAAATGTGTGTGATAAAAACTGAGATGTGGCATCTGCTGGGAATTTAACCACACTAGTTCCCAGTGTACAAACTTTGAAAAGTGTCATCTTTGTGATGATCATGGACACATATTCCAAGAATGCCCTTGGGTGGCCAGAAACAAAACAAGTGCTGTGGAGTCAATCTAATTTCTAGGGCACAAAAAGAGGTTCCTACTTCTGTCCCAGAGCCCACTACCCAGAACCCACAATCACCTGGTAGAAGGAGTGATTCTGATGAGGACCTGGATCCTAGGTCTCAAATGGGAAAGAGGATGAGACAATACCCCCTGGTACAACAGCAGGTACCCGTCCTGAAGCATTACAAACAAGGGAGATGAGGGCAGAACACCCAGGGGAGGATAGCAGAGATCCATCTTTGCAGGAGAAGTTAGAAGCAGCATCCATGCCCCCCCCCCCACACCTTGGCAGGACACTTGGTCCCACCCTGAAATACGACAGAGGAGTAGGAGATTGGCTAAAGCTGACGCAACAGGGGAGGAGATGGAAACTTAAAATCCCTTTTCAATATTGGCTCCAAAAAATTGGGGAGATGCTGAGCATGAAGAGGGCATGTCAGATGGGTCATCTCTCAATTTGGGACTTCGGACTTACCATTAGAGGATAAGAAAACTGGGAAAAAAGACAAAAAGAAAAAAAGCCATAAAAAACTTCATGAGAGTTTTAAGGGATGATCTTGGGGTAATCAATGCTAACATATGTAAGCAATAAGACATGACGGGGTGTGCATTACAGTGTGATAACCGCACTCATAGGGCCATAGTTAGGCATGAGGCCGAAGGCTGAGTGCCAGTGGTCTCTAGGCTTGTGGTTATCACACCGTAATGCACAACCCCAGAGTGTCTTATTGCGCTTATAAAATGGCCCTTTATTTTTAGAAGCGTTTTTTTCACTTTGAAACATATTTTTAAATAAGTAAAAATGTAAGTGAATATGTGCTTTTAACATAAAATAGTCCTTCTGCCTATAGGTGCTAGATTAAAGTAGTATTATACAGTGTGTGTCTCCCTGCCCACTTAAACTTCATATTCCCCTGCCAGTCTCAACAATTCACAAATGCTGTTTTCCTCATTCTAAGTGTGACACATAGTCCCCTTACTTTATTTCATTCTCCTCACTCTGTAGACAAAACTAAAAGAAGCCATAACAGAGGCTTCTCATTTCCCTGGTGCTGCAAGCATGAGCATAGTTCAAAACTGCCACACTCACTGGCAGCAGCATCATGAACTGCTTGCTGTGTCCCAAAAGCTAAATAGCAGGGTGAGTCATTTACCTCCTCTTCTCTTTGTTTATATAGTATTATTGCTTACTTTCGTCATTTTATTTGTTTCTTTGTGTTGCTCCACATTCAAGAAATGGAATGTTTATCATGGAATGTTTACCATGGAATAGTGGGATTCAAAATTATGCTCAGTTCTACCAGCAGAATGTTCCTCTACTAACATACTATGCACACACAACAAAGGCCTGTTTTAGAACCAGAGACTCAATTTTCTAATTGTTAGGGAAAGCAGAAGAGATTTCCCTAATGAGCAGGTAAAGATAGATGGGGGATTTTTTACTGTTAGCAAAGAAACAGTTGTAATGAAAATTATAAACAATACTTAATGTTTCTAATTTGTTTATGTGTGTAAGAAGAGTGTAATGATCTGGTAAACAACATTTAATTAACTGGTTTTATTTTATATTTAAGGTAGGCTTTTTTAGGGCCCAGTTGAAGGTTTCTATAATGTAAAGGTAGCAGCCATAGTTGTGGAAGACCAGTTCTGGCTGTAGGGAGAGTGATGAAAGATAGTTCTGGTTGTAGGAGGATTGATTTGCTCATTGTGTGATGTGGTTTAGGACTAGGATGACTGTGCGTATATAGAGACTTAATGTACGGTCAGCTGATCTCTCTTGGCCAATGAGATTTCTAGATTTTTTCTTGCCATTTTATATGGCTTCTTTTTCAGTAGGTTCCTGTAACATATACAGTATTAGAAATATGAGGAAACAATCAGTGTTTTTTTCTTTGCTTCATAAATTAAAATATGAAGTACTTTTTTTACAGGAAACCTGGATGAGGTCATATATTGGTTTATTAGGTACAATAAACAACTGGATTTGGGGCCCCCTCTTATTGGTCCTTTGGACAGGACCAGGCTGATGGGGTGGGTATCTTGTTTTCAGGTCATACATTTAAATTACAAAAATTAGTAGAAATCATACCTGGGAGAGATTTGTTAATAGATGGGATATGGCAAAATGTTCCATTCCGATTTATGACTGTATACGTCTCCCAGACTAAGGCTGACAAAGTGGCACTATTCAACTTATTACAACCTGTTTTAGCCACAGCAAGAGCCATTGTAATGGGAGGGGATTTTAACTGCACCCTAGAGACAGCTAGTAGAAGACCTGGGGGGGGGGGAGGTGTATAGTGATTCCATAGCGTTCCAGATATTAACTAATACAGCTGATCTACTGGATGTATCCATTTTGGCTATTCCACTAGTGATGCATACTTTTGTGAAAAACAATCTCACATCTAAAATTAATTACATTTTCATTTCTAAGCAACTGTATAGGAGATCAACCAGAGTTTTGCCTTTAGAATTTACAGGCCATTTATAGGTACATTCTACTATTTCAACACTAGGGGTACTTCCAATTGTCACCACTAGATGGAGACTCGATACCTCTATTCTTAAAGATCAGCTAGTTAAGCAATAAACCATGACAGGGTTTGGGTTATGCTGGGATTTACCCACGGCTAGCTTGGTTTGGCCATGAGGCCACAGGCCAAGTGGTCAAACCAGGTCAGCCATGGGTAAATCCCAGCATAACCCACACCCTGGAGTGGTTTATTGCAATTATACAATGTTCCTCTAAAAAAAAGAAAAAGAAAAAGAAAATTACTTTTTTTCCATTTTAAACATTTTTTATAGTATTTATGCTTACGCCACAAAAAATATTTCCTTATTGGCAATATTGCTAGTTAAAATAATCTCCTGCCTACTGTATGGCTCAGTAAATGAGAAGGATATGCCCCCCCCCATCCACCTTCCCTGGAACTAAGTCAGCGAGTGGGTCACAGCTACTGAACAGTCTGGCAGCTTCAGATTCTTTTTATTTAATGTTCCACGGACAGATTGACACCTCTCTGCCTCACACAGTGCTGAAGAGTCAGGATGTTCATGCTCGCCTGCCACCATCCCTGGTCAGCTATACAAGTATTTTATCTCTTTGAACATTGCTGATCTGGGGAAGTGGTTATTTATGAAAAAAAAAGTGCAAATTGTAATAGAAATGCTTTCCGAAAAGCAGAGCGCTGATACTTGGCATGCACTTATAAATATGCATGAGCACTGAGCTATACATATGAATAACCAGAACCACAGTAACACGGCTCAGCTCACATTTTGATATTTTAGCATTTTTACATGGAGGACATTGTTAAGGAGCTTAGATGATGGCAACACTTGTGCTACCAGCGAGTATGTGGTGTGGGGCTACAGAGGACTGGATCGCTGCTGGGGAGTTGTTGATACAAGACACAGAAGGGACTGTGGAGAGCATGTCAGAGAGAGCTGCAGTCATGTTGACATCAGGAAGGATTTTACTTCAGAGAAGTGGTAGGAGATGAATAAATAAAGGAGACAAGGATATACTGTCTTCATTTTTATGGACACTTAAAAAACATTTGTGAATGTGAAAATTACTTTGGGAACTATTGAGATGCAACACAAACTGCCAAGGTTGTTTGAATCTCCCACTTTCGTGTCACGCTGTAGTGGGGGACAATATGGCGGCTAAATTGCTTTTTTTAAAGGGTTGTATTTATCTTTTAGGATATGCGCCTGACTAGTACCTTTTCCCATGGGTTATGATAGGCTTTACCACAGGTAAAAGGTACCAGTCAGCCAATCAGTTTTAAGAATTTTTGGAGCCTATTATATAATTAGGTATAATATCACATTAATATTTTTAGCAAGGGTTTCAGTAATGAGTTTATATGAAGATTTGGGACTTTGGTGGATGAAGACTAAACAGGATTTATTTATTTTTTATTTATTTGTACAATCAGATTTGCAACCTTTGAGCCAGTGGCTCGTTTATGAAGGTACCTCATCACAGAGAGGACAGACAGAGAGACATATTTGCATGAGGGCTTGGTTCCAATGCTATGAGAAAAATTCATGAAATGAGAGATTTTATCACTTCCTTAAACTAAAGACACAGTTATTAAAATTATTATCATTAACATATACTTCGAATTTGGATTATGCAGGATAAATTACAGTTTTAAAAAAGCAAATGGGGGAATTACAGTATGATAGGTCCAAATCTTTACAGGCTGAACTTTCTTATGGAACACAAAAAACCTGTATGGAGGTCCTTGTACAGCTGGCAAGGAAAGAAGAACTAATTCCTGTATATTAGAACTTCAGAATTCACAGGGGGACATAGTAGGTACTCTGCAGGGAATTAGGCAGGAAGTGAAAAATTTCTTACATAACTTATATCTTTCATGGGACATAGATAAAACACAGATGACTAATTATTTAATCGAAATAGTGGTGCCAGGTTTGGACACAGAGGAAAAAGAAATGTTAATGGAAGCTATATTCCCATAGGAAATCCAAGAAATTATTAAATCTTTAAAAGATGATACATCTCCTGGGAGGGATGGGATTTCGAATTCCTTTTATAAAACATATGGAGATTTGGTGGCTCCCTTTTTTGCCAGAGATTTAAAATACTGGGTGATGCAGAAGGTGATACATCTGGATTTTTCAAAAGGCTTGATAATAATGTTACATAAAAAAGGGGCTGAAAGAAATATAAACAATTGGAGACCAATTTGTCTTTTAAATTCAGACTTCAAGATTTTGATGGGTATATTGCAGAAATGGCTGAGGAGATTGGCACCTAAAAGTAATACATCCAGTACAGACCTGTTCAATTCCTGGAAGGAATATCAAGGAAAACCATTCCATAATCAGAGACGTGGTTGAATATAGTAATAGACGAGGGCACCCAGGATATGTGGTCTCTCTTGAGCAACATAAAGACTTTGACAAAGTCAGTCATGAATTTTTGTTTGCAATATTTAAGTTTTATGGGATTCTGGACTCTTTTATAGGGTTTTTAAAAGTGGTTTACAAACAAGCTATGGTTACACCACTGATTATGGGTAAAGAAGGGAAATTGATACCGGTTCAGTGAGGGGTTAGACAAGGGTGCCCCCTGAGCCTGTTGCTGTATATGTTGTGCTGGACCCTTTAATTAGAAGAATATTATTAAATAAAGAAGTACAGGAGATTTTAGGGGAATATAGGCCTTTGGAAATTAAACTGCTGGCTTACGCTGATGATTTATGTGTTTTTCTTCTAAGTGAAGAGAGCATTTTAGAATTGATACAGGAAATAGACATATGGTACCCTTTCTGGGTCCTGTTTAAATTTACAGAAATGCGGAGGACTTTGGGTAGAAAAAAAGGAGGCGGGGGTTCTTCCGGTAGGAGGAATCACTGTTTTAAGTGACAGTATCAAAATATTATGGGTATGGTTTGGAGAGGGGGATATGGTGAGTAGAAATTGGGAAAATAGCCTCATGGCCTGTGAAAGCAAAGTTCATACGTGAAACGGAAATTCTCAAAACTAAGAAGAGTTTACATTATTAAACAATTTCTGGTACCTGTTTTCTGTATATCAGTATGGTATACCCTTTACCTCTAAAATGGGAAGCAAAATTACTAAGATTATTTTTTCAAATGCTTTGGGGTTCCTGACTGACTCCGGTTAAACAGGAAATTATATATCTTCCGAAGAACAGAGGTGGTTTAAATATGATTAACCCAGTGTTTTTTTTCATACCTTTTTTTGGTCTAGGTCCTTTCAGGTGGTGGTGAAAGATACAGACTCATTTGTTAAGACATGGCGATTAATAACCTGGGACCTGTTTTGGAAATATGGGGTGAGCTGCCTGTGCAGTTTAACCACTGTTGGCAGATTTCTGAGTGTTATAGACCCACATTACAGAAATTGAATAAATGGGGGAGGTTGTAGATCACATTTCACATTTACAGGGTAAAACAAGAAAGGCTTTGTATTACCAAATTCTGGAGTCCATAGGACAAAATATGGCAGAGTTCAAGGGCTGCCCTCTTTATGACAAGGCTCTAGTAGTAAATCAACTTATAAACAAGAGGATACTACTTAGGATGTGGGATGTTTTATTGCTGGTGTCACATGGGAGGTTAGGGGTTAAGGGAAATAAACACAAGACTTTGGATGAAAGGAACTGTCCATACCCTGAATGTGAGAATCAAACAGAAACAATGGATGATTTTCTCTTGGCATGTCCTTATTCCAGGGGTTTATGGAATTTCCTAGCAAATAGATGGTGTTTAACTTGATTAAACACACTTACATATGAACAATTGGCTTTATGGAATTACTCAAGACTTGTGGCTGGTGGGATAGATACTACCTTGAATGTTTTTTTTTTTTTTTTATTTTAATATTTTTTCTGTGGCAAGCTAGGAATCAATTAATTTTCCCACAAAAGAAAATGCCTTATCTTTCTATATGTAGATTGTGAGAAGCTGCTTTGAGAGAGGTATACATGGTGGATGCACGACTGTACCCTAAGAAACAGGTACAGACTTGATGGAAAGGTTTTCCTTTTTTTCAAAAATATGGTTAGTTTTGGTTTAGAAAATGACATTTGTCAGATGGGAATAATGGCTTTAGGATTTTTATGATTTAAGTGTGATAAAACACTTTTCTTAGTTGAGATTTAAAATAGGTATTTGATTTTCTTTTTTTTTTTCTCAGATTTACTGTGGGGAATGTTGAGTTGATTTCTGTGTCTAATGTTTTTGTAATGTCTTTTACTTTGTGTGATGTAACACAATTGTTTTATGATTTGACACTTGTTCAATAAAAAAATTTCCCTACTCTTATCAAGAAGTGCCATGGGATCTTTAAAATCCAGCTGAACAGGACCTCGGTTTCACATCTCATCCGAAAGATAGCACCCACTCTTGATGCACTACAGTGTCAGCATTGAGATTTATCCCACATTCCTGGTGTGGGGCTAAAACCAACCACCTTCCGATCTTTTAGCCTCAGAGGCAAGTGTGGTATCTGCTGAGCCACTGACACTACTTAGATGTTCATGAGACATTGTTTCTTGGTTTTGATGTATTTGGTAAAATAAATTGTACCTAGAAAGAATGAATTGGAGGGCAATAACCTATTCTGGATTTAGAATGGATTGGATTGACATAACATCTTCCGGATTTACAAAGCGGTGCTTATAAAATTTGAGTATTATCATCATCCCTCTAGATCAAGAGCAAAATCAAGTTTACCTTCTGGAATGATGTTGGAAATCTTTAAAACTGTTACTGCCGCTAGGGCAGAACCAGTGAGATTAAGAACAGGTTGTTTCTATAGTCAGGTACCTGGCAGCTAACATTGTCCAGTGGTGGTGCACAGAGTCAAAAACTGTGGTGTTCAAATCCCACCACAGCCTTTGACAGTCACTGGACATCCCTGTGTTTCACTCATTCCCCCACAACCACCTGAAGAACAGGGTTATAGCAGATCCAGCACTGAAATTGAGATCCTTCTCCATTGCGCTGTCTTGACAGACAGTTTAGTCAGAGCTGTACCCCCCCCCATGGTGAATGCAGTGCACTGAAAGACAAATGCTAGAACAAAGGACCTGCATGAAAATGCAGTGGTGTTTGCAAATGTATCCAAGAGAATAGTTCTTTTTTTATATTTCAGTACTCTAGGGCTCTGTTGGAACAATATCACAACTTTTCTACTCAAACCTGGTGTAAGAAAGACATACAGGAATCACAAGTTGTAGAAAGTTTTTTTCTAGAGAAAAATAAATATTTAAATGTGCTACAACTGCTTTTGGTAAGATGCTAGTACTGTAATGAGGGGATATGGTATTCGATCCCACCACCAGCCAATGACAGCCACTTGACTTCCTTATGCTTCACTTACCCCCAGCTTTAAAATTACTTTGAAGCAGATCCTGCACTGAAAATGAGATGCCTCTCGGTTGGGTTTTATTGACAGGCAGTTCAACAGGTGCTGTTGGGTGCCTCCTTGGTGACATTGTGTACCTGCATGTCAGCACCTCCCCCATACCATCTCATTCGCTCCATGAAGAGGGGGGAACAGGATATGGGGACCTGTTCATACAATCAAATGCTGCATTTCTCCATAAATCACATTTAAACCCACCTGGTGACTACACTAGCACAGTTGCCCAAACTTAGGCCTGCTTTCCAGAGTCTAGTGACCGCTGAGATCTTACAATTAATTTTGTAACCAACCAGTTCCTTGGGTTACTAGAATCCCATCAGTTTAGATCATGCAGATAGCTTGGGAAATATCAGAGGGTTTAAAAGTTCTCTGTAAAACATTACATCACCATCTACTCAGCACTACTTGGCAGGGGCTGATATAATGTTGTTCGGAACTCTCGGAGCAGCATAAGCTACACTGTGCCTGCAGCTGTTCTTGAGCAGTCAGTAGTTTGATGTCAGAGTTCAAGCGAAGAGTTCTACAGCAAGTGGTGCTCTGCCCAGAGATCACTTGCCAGAGGGAAGGACATTCATTTGTTGTTTTCTTCCTTAGTAAAGTAACCAACGGCTGGTTTCCCAGGAAGTGGTGGCTACCAGATCCTGTGAAGTCCCAACGGGGTGAAGACTTTTCACAGAAAAGAGGAGTGGGACTGAAGGTTCAGTGAGTACTTTGGGGCAACCCCCAAAAGACTGTAAGAGCTATTAGCACTGCCCAAAATGTAGTGACTGTGGGAAGTATTCACAAACCCAATGAAAGTCCCGCAGCTGCAGGAAAACATTGGCAAAAAAGGGTTGCCACTTGTGAAGCTGCAGGACTCCTGCAGTGGGGGTTATTCACAAAGGTGGAGCTGAACAGCTCCACAACTTACGGCAGCTTTCGAGTGATGTTGCCAGGGATATCACCGCAGCTGCAGAAAGATGTTAAGGCTGGTGGAAGCAGCCGTAACACCCTCTGCAACAGCTGCAGCTGTGAATTGCACTCACAGCTGCTGCGGGAATTTCAGTCCACCACTGGAGTTGCAGAGTGGGACTTAGTTCCTGAATGGTTTGTGAATCCTGCCCTGTGTGTGTACAATTTAGAGATATGGATTTTGTGTGAGATCTGTGGATTTCAAGTGATCTTTACAAGTATTCTGAGGGGTACACGATGTAAAAAGTACAATGTTCAAATGGGATTAGCTGGTGCCATGTTAGATACAGATACTCAGGACCCTGGCACAACGTTTGTGCAGTAGGATGTCTCTTGTAGCCCCTGTGTGGCTAAGGAATCCTGTTTCCTAAAGTAATGGCAGAGAGAGTCTAGCCTGGCCAGAGTAAGCTATCCCCTCATTCCAGGGTCCAAGTAGACCAAACTGGTTACCCAGAGAAATAGTTTTAGGTGTTAACTCAGTCACTTAGTGGTGCTCATAATAGTCCAGATACCCTGCATAGAGCTGGACATTCATGGAAAATGTTCTTTTGGTAAGTTCATGATACCCTGCATAGGGCTTTACATCTATAGAACATGTTCATGTAGAAGTCAAAACTTTCTGCAAGAGGTTGGGAATGTTTTTGCTTGCTACCAAAAGTGTCATCTCTCTGTACAGTTACAAGCCCTGGGGGCACCATCTTATTCTTGTTAGCACTGTGCCAGGAACAAAAAGTCACACAGTAACATCCTTAATTCCTGGTTGTGGAAAATCCATCTTTGAGTGACTTGTGTGATGTTTTGGCCCCCCCCCCCAGACAGGAGACACACCATAGCCCTGGCACCTCTTTTCTCAACCTGGGTAAAATAGAAATGTTGTTTTGCGCTCTACCCCAACCTCTGATATGACTGTGCCTGGTGTTTGCTCTAAAGTCAGGGGTGATACTTTTCTGTTCTGCCAAGAGTGGTTGTTGCCTTGTCTGAGTAACAAAAAAGGGGGGGGGGCAACATTACAAAATTGGGGCTTGTCCAGGATTTAGGGGAGAGGAAAAGGTTGCCATGCAGAGGATATGTCTGTGGTCTTTCTGTCTGGTAGCAGTCCACTCTCTGAAGGATTGTTTTGTGGAAGGAAAGTTGCAATCTGCCAAGAAAAATGCCTGCTGCACAATGTACAGCTTGAGAGTGGACTACAGTATGGGACTTTGAAAAAATGTGCTGTTATGGACTGTTTTAGCAAAACTGAAGAACTGTGCTCCAAAGGTGTTTAAAAGTGGTCAAAATTGCCGGCTGAAAGTGATTTTGTGCCAAGAAATGTTTGTGTACTGTGGATATCATTTTTCCCAAGCCAGAGGAGGAAAGTGTCGTAATCTCTATGAAGAACTCTATTTTAAATGTGTTGAAATGTCAGAATTCAGTGAAAGTGCTTTTTGGGACTGTAAACACAAGCTGTTATGAAAAAAAGTCAGTTGCACTTTAAACTTGGGTCTCACGGCTCGAGGATCACCATAGAGAGAGAGAGAGAATACCCCAAGCACATTTGCACGGCTTTGAGTGATTGACCCCTTGGCTGGAGCTCTGTGAACTGTGCAGTGTTCGTGAAGGAGAGAGAGAGAAGCGTGCAAGGCATCAGGCTGATCGAGAGAAGTATCGTTGGTGGACCTTTGGATGTTGTTAACAAAGTGCTGGAAACAGTAAAATTGGGCTTCTCCCTGGTTAACAGTGCAAGCGATCATTCCAGTAGCTACCACAGTGTGTTTCTGTGCTGATCATCGAGCAGACCACCCAAGAAATTAACGCAAATGCCATTGACTGGTTTGCAGGCCACGTCCATAAAAGTGAAGCAAGCAACTTCAGTAAGTACCCTCAAGACTTTTAAATGTAAAGCAAATAAGTTTCTGGGCAGTGGTGTGCAAAGTAACCAAGTGTTGTGCTAAGTAACCAACTGTTGAGCAAGAAAGTGTTTATGCAGTAACCAAGTGCTGAGCAAAGTAAAAAAAGTGTTTGTGTAAAGATGAGAGGAAAACAGTGTGTAATGTGTAAAGGTATAGTCTGCCCGTTGGGTAGTGTAGTGATAAATAGCTTTTCCCTAGTGGGCTAGGTTGTGTGGATAGGCTTATGACCCTGATCCAGATAGGGGTGACTAGTCCTGTCTTGTTGAGGAGTGCTTAAGTATGTTCCCTTGCAACACTGTGGAGGAGTCCCTGAGCTAGTTTGTCGGTAGATGGGTGAAGTTTGCTTCAGCATGCCTCCATGTTCCCTGATCTAACCTGCCTATGTGAAGTCATAGGTAGGGGTGGGCCTGGCCACCCCTCCCTGAAGGGTGCCCAGGGATTGGATGGGCTGTGCTGCAGTCCAAAGCCCTTGCTGTGGGCAGCAAGCTTCTCTGGTGGTGATGAGTGTAAAGTAACCAATGGCTGGCTTCCTGGGAGGCTGTGGCTACCAGATCCTGTGAAGCCCCGAGGTGGTGAAGACTTTTCACAGAAAAGAGGAATGGGACTGAAGGTTCAATGAGTACTTTGGGGCAACCTCCAAAAAACTGTAAGAGCTGTCAGCACTGCCAAAAATGTAGAGACTGTGTGTGTACAATTTAGAGATATGGATTTTGTGTGAGATCTGTGGATTTCAAGTGTTCTTTACAAGTGTCTTGAGGGGTACGAGATGTAGAAAGTACAATGTTCAAATGGGGTTGGCTGGTACCTTATCAAATACAGGTACTCAAGACCCTGGCACGATGTCTGTGCAGTAGGGTGTCTCTTATAGCCCCTGTGTGGCTAGGGAACCCTGTTTTCTAAAGTAATGTCAGAGAGAGTTTAGGTTAGCCAGAGTGAGCTATCCCCTCATTCCAGGGTTCAAGTAGACCTAACTGATTACCTAAAGGAATAATTTTAGATGTTAACTTCAGCCACCTAGTGATGCTCATAATAGTCCAGACACCCTGCATAGGGCTGGATGTTCGTGGAAAATGTTCTTTTGGTAAGTCCATGGTACCCTGCTTAGGGCTAGACATCTGAGGAAAAATGTTCATGTGGAAGTCAGTACTTCCTGCAAGAGGTTGAAATGTTTTTGCCTGCTACCAAAAGTGTCATCTGTCTGTACAGTTACAAGCCCTGGGGGCACCGCCTTATTCTTGTCAACACTGTGCCAGGAATAAAAAGCCATACAGTAACATCACAAATTCCTGGTTGCAGACAATCCATCTTTGAGTGACTTGTGTGATGGTTTTGGGGCCCCATCAGATAGGAACACACCATAGCGTTGGCACCTCTCTTCCTGAACTTGGTAAAATAGAAATGTTGTTTTGTGATCTACCCCCCCCCGACCTCTGAGATGCCCGAGCCAGGTGTTTGCCCTAAAGTCAAGGGTGATACCTTTCTTTTCTGCCAAGAGTGGTTCTTGCCTTGTCGGAGTGACAGAAAAAGGGGCGTCAGCATTACATTGTTTATTCTTTGCTAACTAGGTAAGCCCCACTGGGAACAAGGCCCATTTATAGGAGTGGCCAGGAAGCACAGGGAGGTTAAGTGACTTGCTCAAGGTGACACAGTATGCAAATGGAGGTTGTGAGTATCAAACCGAGATCTGCTGAATGTACTCATTCATAACTCATTGCTGGAAGCTCCAGGTTATTCTGCAGATACTGCACATACAATGAGATGCTTCTTGGTTGAGCTGTTTACTGTTAAGACAATCAGATATTCCAGATTAATTCAGCAAAGAGAGGAGACACATGAGAAGGACCTTGGATACACAACCCCTGAAATAAATTTGATTCCATACTCCTGCAGCTCACATGCTGAACCTGGCACTATAAAGGCTGTTTTGAGAGTAAAATGAATACTCAAATGTGATAAAACTTCCTTTGATAAGGTGCAAGTATTGTATCTAAGAGGTAGGGTGTTCGAATCCCACCCCAACAACTGACAGTCACGACTTCCCAAGTGCTCCACTCATCCCCACTGTAGAATTGGGTTGAAGCAGATCCCACACTGAAAATAAGATGCTTCTCCAATGGGCTGTTTAGACAGGCAGCTTAGCCAGTGCTGTAAGATGCCCCTTCCCCCCATGGCGACAGACATGTGTCAGTGTACTGAAAGACAAACGTTAGCATTTTGTCAATAGTTTATTGGATACCGTTTCTATTTCCTGATAACCAAACTTGCATGGAAATACAGTGATGGTTCTAGGACGTTGGGCCTGTGTGTTACCCTGACAATGTACCATGTTTGCTGTTTGTAATATGCTGTATCATGCCAATGTACCATGTTTGCTGTTTTTCATAATATGCTGTAACCGTACCATGTTTGCTGTTTCTCATAATATGCTGTATCGTAATTTTTCTCTTCTGTATTGTAACCTCCCGGATCACACCTGCAAATAGGCACCTGTTGTCTAGTGTGCTTACCTGGTTAACAAAAACAAACAAATAAATAAATAAATAAACCAGCAACACGCTTTATTGCCTTTCCATATATATTTCAGTACATTGGGGTTCTGTTGGAACAATTGCACAACATTTCCACTCAGACTTATAAACAAGACATTCAGGAATCACAGACTGTGGAAAGATTGCTTGTTAGGGTAAAATACTTAAATGGGCTACAACTACCTTTCATAAAGCGCTAGTATGGAACCTAAGAGATATGGTGTTCGAATACCAACACAGCCACTGACAATCACTTGACTTCCCTGTACTTCACTCGCCCTCAACTGTACAACTGGATCAAAGCAGATCCCACACTGAACAAGTTCGGGTCAGAGCTAACACAACTGCATCAGCGCTATAAGGGACTGACACAAAGAGTGTGGATGTACTGAGTGATGGAAGGGGATAGGACATCTGCCAGAGGCTGAAATGGGCAGGTGCAATTGCTGTATCAATGGCAGGATTTTTTTGTTTGTGAAGGAGCCCTCTGGGAAAAAAAATGGAAAAACTACATCACTCAGTTACATTCACACTCTTTTTTTTCAGTCCCTTATTGTCCTACTGCAGCAGTGTTGGCTCTGACCAGAGTTTGTTTCAATATGGGGCAGCAGTTGGAGAGGATGTGTTAAAAATGGCCATTTCTGGCTACACCACTGAGAGCTGCTGAGCAGGAACCTGCAGCATACTTGGGTTCTAGGCTAGGAACAGAAGTTGTGATCAGTTATACAAAATAAAACACATGTTGAGGGGTGTAAAAATCTGATTTCTTTACACACCCTTAGTCTTGAGATTTATGGCCATCACACACCCCAAGAGTGTAAAAAAAAGTCATAAACCCATTACCATACATTGCTCTCTATAACACAAAAAAAGGAGAAAAACAACTACATTTTTGACATACTATACTGTACACACAATTTTAATAGATGAAAACACAAGCAACACATAAGTAGTTAGATGTTTCATGGATATCAGAGCTAATCAGAGCTTGTTCAGACCCAGGATATTGCGAAGGCAGTTTGAACGTAATATGATGGCACAGAATAAAAGGTCATGCTATCACTCATGTAATTGCTTTAGTAATGATCCAGTTAAGGACAAACTGTGTTCCTTAACCAGGTCACACCGGTCAGGAAAAGTTCTCAGAGGTCTGTAAAATGACAGCTTTAAGGATAGACCAATGGGAACCTTCTCCCCTGATGCCACAAATTAATAAGAACTTACTAGTTTTAAACATCCTTTTATTGCCATGTAAGGTCGAAGCAGCTAATTAACTTGAACTTACTGTAATGTTTCAAGCATTACAAGCTGCACAAATGTTAAAAATGTGAAGAGCTATCTGGAAGGAACAAAATGCCCAAATCTGTTTAGTAATTCACCCAAGTTATGACAGATGTTCCATAATTCAATACTTAAAGAGCAAGGAAGTACACTCCCCATATGCCCAAATCTATTTAGTAATTTGTCCAAGTTCTGACAGACGTTCACTCCTGAATTGAAATGTAATCTTTAACAAGTAAGAGAAACATAGAATTTGTCAGAAGAAAATGACCGCTTATGCTAGGCCCACATACTGTAGTCTGCCCAGATGGTTCATTCCTAGTCTGCCTCCACAGTCCCTAACTGGGCTCCAGTGACCCTCCATCCTCCCTCTCTATTTACTAATATCCTCCCCTTATGTCTATCCCACACATGTTCGAAACATTGCACATTTCTTTGCCTCCACCACTTCCTCTGGCAGCCTATTCCTGGTTCAAAAATGCAAAGCAATAAAGAGTGCATTCCCAGTCCCTGGAGGTGCTTACAATAAGTGCTCGCTCAAGCCAAATAGATAGATACAAAAGAAAGTCACAGCACACACCAGCTCAGAGATTTAAGTGTTAATATACAAGGACAAATTTGGAGCCCATAGGTAAGTGCAGTGAATACTCACCTAAGTAGTGACCTACGAAAGGGGCTTCATGACCCTGTGTATTCACTGCGCTCCATTAAAACTTCAATCTTTAAGGCAGTGTGTGCTGCAACTTTCTTTTGTATCAATCTATTCCTGGTGTCTACCACTCTTTCAGTGCAGCAGTGCTTCCTCACATCCCTCTTTAACCCCCCCCAAGTTTCATCACATGCCACATGCCCAGCTCCTAAAACTTGCTGCCCCCACATAGCTGCCCCTCTTGCTAAAATCTTCTTCCTCTCACTGTGTCAAAGTACTGTCCCGGGTATCTGGAAGACGGCTAACATCACCCCTATACTTAAAAAAGGCGACCTACTCGACCCATTGAATTACCGTCCCATTGCCATCCTATCTGTCCTCAGTAAATTACTTGAGAAAATAGTTGCCACCCAAACTACTAACTTTCTACTGAAGTATGACCTCTTAAATGACGCCTAACATGGCTTCTGCAATGGCCATAGTACTACTACTGCCCTACTCAAGCTCACATCTGACACCTTAGTGGCTATGAACTCTGGCAGGCTCACGGGGGTAATTTTTATTGATATGACCAAGGCATTTGACCTTGTTGACCACTCCATTCTCATCATAACCCTAAACTCTCTAGGCTTCGTGCCTAATGTTGTAAACTGGTTTTATAGCTATTTAACAGACAGGTCCCAATATGTGAAATTTAACTCCACCCTCTCGGACAGGGCCACCATCAACATTGGTGTACCTCAAGGGTCTATTCTTGGTCCTCTGCTTTTCTCTATTTTCATAAATAGCATTACCACAAATCTTCCCAGCACATCCTTCCTACTATATACGGACAACATTGTTCTGTACTGCAGTTCAAACAGTATTGAGGACATTAATACTAGACTCTCCTGTGACTATCAGCTCATACAACAGTGGCATCTGAGGCACAAACTAGTCTTAAATAAATCAAAAACCCAATCTATGCTATTAGGCTCCAGTCTCAAACTCAAGCATTCCCAAACTCACTTCAATGTGTCCTCCCTAGATGGTACACCTATAGGGGCGGTTAATTCATTCAAATATTTGGGGGTCACTCTTGACCCGTCCCTGAGTTTCGACCAACACATCCATACTATCTGTAAGAAGGTAAACTCCAAACTTGGTATCACCTACAGAACAAGTTATGCGCTCACCCTCCTGCTAGACTCGCCATTGCCTGTGGGATATTACTTCCCTCTCTCACCTACAGGGTTGCAACATATGCATGAGCTGGCAACACAAATCTTCGAAGGTGGGATGTTACCTACAATAACATCTGTCACTTTGCATCCTGCTCCCCACGGCTGCAGCATCACTGTCTCCTCTACTCAGATCTAGGTTGGTTACCACCACTAGAACTAAGGTACTACATGCTTGGATCCATCACTGATAACATTATCAGATCCCATATTCCTAAATCACTGGCCTGTCTCTTTCCCTATCAGAAAACTAACTACAGTCTGTGCTCTATGGTTAATGTCCCTGTACTTGTCCCGAAACATCGCACAAATAAAGGTGGTCGTGCCTTTGCTTGCCATGCATCCTATTTTTGGAACTCACTTCCTCTAACCTTACACCAATCTGCATCCCACATCTTCTTTCAGAAAGAACTCCAACACCATCTTTTCTCCTCCTACACATGCTCCTGCTTCAAACCACCCTAGACTATGCTCTCTAACTCCACTCTCCTCTTGTCATCACCTAGGAGCATGGAGTCCACCCCAACATCGAAACACTTCCTCTTTATTCCATATCCTTCTTCTTCTCATTTCATTCTTTCACTTCCATCTCACCTTTCCAGGTATTTCTACCTACCCTCTCCACCTTCACCCTTACCTCTCCCTTTCTCACCCCTCCCTTTCTCAGCACCTCACTCCTTTCTTGCCTGTATAGTTGTTTGGTCTTAATTTGACCTGTCTTATATTTGTCCTATGTAATTATCACTGCTGTATTTTGGTCTTAATACCACAATTTCCTAATCTATCTGGATTATATTTATCCTATGTTAAAATTAAATGCTTATCTTGTCCAACTACTTCAATTCTTTGTCACATTGCTGCTGTTATGTAACTTGTATCATGTATCTTGTTATTATTTGAAGTTTGTCTCTGTACTCTCCCAGGTCATGCCTGAAAATAGTCTTTTTGGCTAGTGCACTTACCCGGTTAACAAAAAACAAAAAAAAAAAATAAAAAATGCCCTCTGGTCCTGGTGCAGTTCCTTCTTCTCTGAAAGAGACTCCCTTCCTGCACCCTGTTCACCCCTGTTAGGTACTTGTTGGTCTCTATCATGTCCCCACTTGCTCTCTTTGCTTCCAGGAGAGGTGGGGAAGATGAGTCAGCAAGGCTGGAGGAGTGAGCAGAAAAGTGGCAAGTGCAATTCAATGCACGAAAGTGCAAAATAATGCATATAGGACAGAATAACCCAAGGGTCACTCACTGCCTTGGACAAAAAAACACTGCATGTCTCAGAACAAGAAAAGGTCCTTGAGATTTGGATCACAGACACTTGAAAGATTAGGAGTGAATGAGCAGCTGGAAAAGCAACAAGAGTGTTGGCTTGCATTGGGAGAGGCTTCACAAGCAGGAGAAGAGAGGTGGCCATGCCACTATACAAAACCTTGGTCAGATCACAGCTGGAGTACAGAGTTCAAATCTGGAGGACCCATTTACAGAGTGACAAGGTCAGGCTGGAGAGGGTACAGAGAAGGTAACTAAGATGATCCAGGGGATGCAGGGGAGGCCATATGGGGAAAGGCTGGAGGAGCTTGGTCCTTATATGCTGAAGATGAGAAGAGAAAGTGGGGACATGGTGGACACCTTCAAATACATGAAGGAAATAAATAAGGTTAAGAGTGATAGCATCTTAAGACTGAGCAAAAACAAAACCACCTGAGGTTATGCATTTAAGCTGAAGGGGCGCAGATTTAGGGGGGACGTGAAGGGGTGTTACTTCTCAGAAAGGGCTGTAGAACCATGGAACAGGTAACTGGATTGGGTGATGGAGGTGGATATGATGGAAAAATTCAAGAAAGCATGGAATAACTACATGGGATCAGGAAGGGGAGCGGAGAGAGGACAGTGGGGTAGGAGGTAAAACGGGTGGGGGGGCTATCTGTTTTGGGCAGACTCGATGGTCCGAATGGTCCTTTTCAGCCAGCAGGATTCTATGATTTATCATTCTATGATGTTCAGTGCATACTACATTGAAAATTTAGACTTGAGCACCCTCTAAATATTTAGTGCACCAATATTTATAATATAATCTCAAAGAATACACAGTCATAGCGCATAGTAAAGTCCATGGAATAAAATCAGGAACATCTTCTGGTATGTTCTGTAACAAAGAGGTTCAAACTATTGTCCATGGAGGTAAAACAGGGCATAGCAGCTGTGATTATGGGGATCCACATGAATCAATCAACTTATAAAGTTCAGTGTGTGTATGCAGCTTAGTGATGAGTATATGTTTGTACAACTTCATTGACAGACTGATAATATTTGAATGCTTATGTTGTTGACTCTGAAAAATAGATACTTTGGCTGTTTGCACTCCCTGTTCCATGGGGAACTACCACCCTGTTGGGGGTACCATGAAGGCAAAGGAGACCTCTTGAGAAGGGTTCCACCCTCAGAGGTGTCGCAGGAAGATAATTCCTTTAGGCTAAGGATACCTCAGGAAGGAGCCCCCGGGAGAGTGGCATGCCACTGGAGGAGGAGGGGAGAATGATGGGGCAAAGAAAGAATGCATCTGAATGAGACTGGAGGAAACTGACTTTAAATAGCTCAGGCAGGGGGCATGGCTAGTTGCTCCCTCCCATTGAACTGCAGTCACAGCCTTTGATTTCAATGTGTGTATGCAACCTATTGATGAGTATATGCTTGTACAACTTCCTTGATAGAGTGACAGTATTTGAATGCTTATGTTGTTGACTGTGATAAATAGAAACTTTGGCTGTTCGCACTGTCTGTCCCATTGGGAACTGCCACCCTGTCGGGATACAGTGAAGGCAAAGGAACCCTCTTGAGGAGGATTCCACCCCTAGAGGTTCTGCAGGAAGGTAATTCTTTAGGCTTAAGATACCTCAGGAAGGAGCCCCCCAAAAAGTCAGGCAGAAGTGGTGAATGCAGAAACCAGATAAGCATGGAGTAACAGAGTAGTGGTAACGTAACAGACATAGGAGGACTGTGCAATGACTGTTGATTTTGGTATGGATAGCAGAAGGGGCATGACTTCCACAAGAAGAGAGTGAATGGCAAAGTAGAAAGAAGGCCACCATCAAGCCCCAACTCAACAGCAGAAACCTTCCTGGGTCAAAATGTACTACTATAGATTTACTACTTGATGGATTGCCTGACTTTTATGACCTAGGACACGGAGGAAAGGAAAAAAACCCTTTGAGGGGGAAACCTCTAGGGACCAAGGCTTTGGTCGCTTTCCTCCAGGCTTGTTGATAGAGAGAGGCAGGGATGTGACTTAGAGTGCAGGACTGGTAGTGCAACTGGTAGAACTGAGAACAGCAATTGACTGTGTGACTCATGAGTGGGCATGGAACTATAGCACTGAGTATGAGACTGCATGAAGTGAAGTGCATCTGTTAGCACTAAGGGCAGGGAGACAGCATGGATACAGCAAGACAGCATGAGGTAGAGTGCAATTGCAATTGGTAGGATTGAATATGGCAAGGAGGCATGCTGGAACAATGGAAAACAACAATTAGTACTGGTAGAAAATGCAATAGCATAGAGAATCAAATAGGAAATGGTGTACTGCTGGAGTAAGTAATGAAACCACTGAACCCAAAGGGAGTGGTTGCTAGGCTATGAGCAAGGTATAAGCAATTAAGCAGTAGAGATGAACAGGAGATTGCAAATGGTACAAACAACAGTGTAGGTAAGCAGGGAGGCAGCATTTGGTACAAAAAGACAGCAAACATGAGAGCTAGTAGGCGCACAGGGCAAATTAACTGAGCAAAGGCAAGGTGCTAGGAAGACTAGAAGCTCCCAAATAAAAAAAAAACAGAGTAGAGAAAAAACACAGACCCTGAAAACAGGAGGGCAGCACAAAACAGCAGACAGAGAAGCACAAACCACAGCCAGGAAGCAGGAGCAAAATACTGACCTAGGATGGAGGAGGCATAAAGCAAGCAGAAATCCCAAAAGCACAAAACAAAGCAGAGCACAAACACAAGGTGTGGGGGCACACAACTCCAGCAGAGCCTCCAGCAGCAGGCAAAGAAAGAATTCATCTGAATGAGATTTCAGGAAGCTGACTTAAATAGCTCAGGCAGGGGGTGTGGCTAGTTGCTCCCACCCATTGAACTGCAGTCATAGTCATAGCCTTTGATTAACAGACTCAGACTGAATAGAAAAAGTAGAATCAACAACAAGAAGCAACCTAGAAGTTGGACCAGGGGAGGTCCGAAAGAGGGCTAAAGTATGATTCAAGGAAAATATGCCGGAACAAGATCAAGAGGGGAGATGTGAGAGGAGAGGAGAGACCCAGCCTTAAGGGACAAAGTCAGAATAGTGGTCCAGTTGATCTAGAACCCACTTTCACCATTTGAGTTCAAAGGATGATACACAGTTCATGATTCTGTCTGACATTCTCTCTAAGGTGTATAACCTGATTGTGAGTTCCCTCCAGATAGCAAGGGTAGAGATTTTCTTGGAGTGCCACAGTCTTGTAATGGCTTTTTTGTTGGCTGAAATCAATAGTACGGTTAGTTTCATAGAAGGTTTATTCAGAGTGCTATGGGCTGGGGGAATGGTTGTTAAGATATAGGCGGGGTAGTCACATCAGGGCAATCAAAGATGCTCTCCACTTTTTGTATCACTGACTGCCAGTAATACTGAAGGGGTGGGTATG
Organism: Neoceratodus forsteri; assembly: GCA_016271365.2. Classification (NCBI taxonomy): domain Eukaryota; kingdom Metazoa; phylum Chordata; order Ceratodontiformes; family Ceratodontidae; genus Neoceratodus; species Neoceratodus forsteri. Next base: position 198,342,516 of record CM028130.1, on the reverse strand, counting down.
CCCAAAGGACATGCATTTGATCCACTTGCATATTTCAACAATTACACCAGCATCAACTGTCGTGAGGACCCATACATTTTGCAATCACTGCAGGGGTGCTGGAGTATTGGAGCTGGCACGTTCAAGCATATTCCCTCCAACAGGAGGCATCTGTAATCCTGTAGGCAGGAGGGCCAAATTTATGCCATTGCTCTATGGAGTGGGTGTTGCCCAGCTCCAAGTTCTATCTTTGTAGAGTGGAGTCGGTAGAGGCCATTGAGGAGGCTTGTAGAGCTTTATATAAAAGACTAATGAGATGAGCCAACATGTTGCCTATCAGGAAGCATTTGAGAAGGTGGACAAGTGGAGGTGACTTTTCAGCTATGCGAGTCAAGTCCTCCTCCTGTATCCAAAGGTATGAATGGAATTATAGGCATTCATGACAATCATTTGCCTGGAGATAGAAAGAAACCTGGAGGATCACGAATGGCAAAGTCCCTGCTGGAGTAATAAGTTGAAACGCATATCTGATGCCATATCCCTGACACTTCAGATATGCTTTATCCAGTTTATTGGGGAAAAATGCCTGGTTGTGCATTATGGCCCAGAGGTATAGCTGGTTGGAATGTGAAAAAAAGTATTTTTTTAAATGTAGAGCCACAGATGATAGGTTTTAGCCGTATACCGATAAAACTTAGTAAGAGGAATGCATGCGGGTGGGTTACCAAAAAGACATTGCACATAATCATGCATGTCATTTAACGTATGTTCAACTAGCTTCCAATACAAATGATAGGAGGGAGCAAGCCATAGGCATACTATTCTAAAGAAGGATGGTAAGGCGTACCAGTTCAAATTAGGAGGGTGACTCCTCCCTTGTCTCTAGGAAGGTGCAGGATGGAGTTGTGAGTCCGGGGAGGTCTACCCTGCCATATAAAGTGGGAGACTATTTTGTTCCAAGCCCTTAAATAAATTTTATCTGGCATAATGGGAGGGTTTGAAGAAAGTATAGGATTTAGGGAAGGATGTTTTATCGTGTTACTTCCATATGATTAAAGAACCCAAGGATAAGATTTGTCCAGAGGGAAAGATCAGTAGTGATTTGTTGCATTAGAGATTCATAACGAAGGTGGTCAGGGTGGTCTAGATTCTTAGTGATTTTAACGCCAAGGTATCCAATGGTCTGTTTATACCACTTAAAGGGGGAAGCCTGTTTTTATCAGTGGCGAGGGAAAATAATTGTAGAGAAGCACCTTTGTTTTAAGAGTGTTGAGTTTATATCCTGTTAAGTCTCCAAATTCTTTGAGGAGATCCGAAACCACTGGTATGGAGTTCTCTGGGGAAGTTACTGTTAACAGCACATCATCCGTAAACAGCGATATTTTGTACTGCCTACCCCCGAGGGGAATCTCGTCAATAGTGGGATTGCTTCACGAAGTTGCTGCTAGAGGCTCAAAATAGAGGGCAAACAGGAGTGGGGACAGTGGACAGCCCTGACGCATGCCTTGGGTTAAAAGAAAGGGATGCGAGAGGGAATAATCTAGTTTGAGGTAAGCCTGTGTGGAACCATATACAGCTTGGAGTGTCTGAGTAAATTCTTCCGGTATGCCAAACTGAGACTGGGTGGCTCAGAGAAATGGCCAGGCACCCTGTCAAAGCCTTCTCAGTATCAAGACTGAGCAATGTAAGGGGGATCTGATGGATGGCAGTATAGTCTCTTAAAAGGAGGTTACGTCTTACACTGTTGTGTGCCTGCCTTTGTCGAACAAAACCTAGTAGGTTGGGATCTATTAAATTCGGGAGGCGATGATCAAGCTGCAGTGCCATTATAGACATATACATTTTATAGTCGCAGTTGAGCATGGATATGGGTCTGTAGGAAGCAGGGTTTCATGTGTCCTTCTGGGGTTTAATATTGCCATAATAATCGTGTATTTCCAGGAGGGAAGTGGAGGTTCTCCCTGTTGTATCTCCTGAGAGGCCATGAGGAAAAGAGGAATAATGGGTTCCTGGAAAGTTTTTAGAATTCAGCGAGATAACCGTCTGGGCTGGGAGCATTTGGGGGTTTGAAGTCTCATAGAAATATAACATAGAAACATAGAAATTGTCAACAGATAAGGACTGCTAGGCCCATCCAGTCTACCTGTATGCCCTGTACTTGATTATGGATTCTGACCCTCCCTCTGCTTTACCTCTATGGTTCGCCTATGCCTGTCCCACGCACGTTTAAATCAAACCACAGTGCTCACTCCCATCACCTCTTGTGGCAAACCATTCCATGCATCCACAACCCTCTCTGTGAAGAAAAACTTCCTCACATTCTCTCTTAACATGCCACCTTCCAATTTCATGTCATGCCCCCTCGTTCTTGTACTTCTCCTGTATTGGAAGATGTCTTCCCCCTGCACCTTGTTTATGCCATTGAGGTACTTGAATGTTTCTATCATGTACCCTCTCTCACCCCTCTCCTTCAGTGAGTACATATTAAGGTCCCTTAATCTCACCTCATAAGTTTTGTGGTGCAAGCTCTGTGCCATCTTAGTCGCCCTTCTCTGGACCTTCTCCAGTCTGTTAATGTCCTTTCAAAGGTACAGCCTCCAGAACTGCACACATTACTCCATGTGAGGCCTGACCAGGGTTTTATATAATGGCATCACTACCACCCATCTTCTGCTAGTGATACCCCTGCCTATGCACCTCAGCATGCCACTGGCCTTCCCTGCTGCACTTGTAATCTGCATTGACATTTTCAGGTCATCTGAAATAATAACCCCTAGGTCCTTTTCTTTCTTTCTTGAAGAACTGTCAGCAACACCCCCCATCATTTAGCTTTCTCTGGGGTTTCTATGCACTAGGTGCATACTTTTGCACTTATTTGAATTAAACCCCAGTTGCCTCTCCTCAGACAATTTCTCAAGCTTACCAGGTCATTCCTCATTTTCTCCACCCTTTCTGGAGTATCCGCCCTGTTACAGATCTTGGTGTTATCTGCAGACAGGCAGACCTTTCCTTCCAGCCCCTCTGCAATGTCACTGATGAATATATTGAGCAGGACTGGCCCAAGTTCTCGGAGGACAGCATCAATTTCAGTTGTCGTTATTGGAGACAGCAGGCCTTTAGCCTGGATCTCAGTTAACTGTGAGAAAGAGAGTTTGTAGCTATATTTATTTATTTATTTAAAAGTTGATAACCAGGAAAAGGCACACTGAGCCGAGGCTCGACTCCAGTGTGACCTGGGGCATGGACAAGGGTACTGATTGCAACTGATACAAAAAATAGACAACAATTTAAACTGGGTACAGGTAACAATTGATGGGAAAAAGTGCACAACAGTAGGATTTGTCACTCGGCTGCTAGAGTAAAGGACATCAGAAAGAACAATTGGTGCCGGTGCAAAGTCATCAAGTAATCAGGGGATGAGATGTATGCAACAGTTCGACCTCAGAGCAGTTACCATACATAGGGCTGTAACACAACAGTGAAGTTGTGGTGCATGAGTACAAACAGTCATATGGCTGTAACAAGTGGCATGTTGCAAAGGGAGGAAAGGTTGAAATGTGGCTAAAGATAATGATACGCAACAGAACAGCTACAGTGGTGTGGTCAAGGAGAGGGTTGGGGTGAAGGAGAGAGGAGTGGGGAGATGGAGCAAGAGACAAGGGGTTAGGTGGGGAGGTGGCAGAAGCAGGGGGAGGGGGAGATGGAGCAACAGACAAGGGGTTAGGTGGGGAGGTGGCAGAAGCAGGGAGGGGAGATGGAGCAACAGACAAGGGGTTAGGTGGGGAGGTGGCAGAGGCAGGGGAAGGGGGAGATGCCTGAAATAGTTTTTATAGACACTGTAGTAAGCAAGCTGTGAGCCACGAGGGGTAGTGAATTCCACAAGGTGGGGAGCCAGTAGGTAAAAGCTTGTTTCCCAGTGAGGGAGTGTGGAGTAGTAAGCGAGAAAGAGCATTGGTCACGGGAGCACAGTGCATAGCCGAGGCTGGGGGCTGGAGTTAAGAAGGAGGATAGATAGGAGGGGAGGGTGTTAAACCAGAACTTGGCGACAAAGGGTACACAGTGTGCAAGTTGGTGATTTGCAAGGGGGGGGGCAGTTTGGTAGAGGAGGCAATGGTGCATGCGATAGGGGAGGTTCGTGGTGAAGCAGCAGAAGGCATTGAACAGTGGGTCAAGCTTATCAAGGGAGGATTGTGGGGCTGAACTTTAGACCATGTCAGTGTAGTCAAAGGGAGAATTAGTTTGGATAAAATTTCTCTTCTGATGGGTAAGGAGAGATGGTTCCTGTGCCTATACAGCAAGCCTAGTTTTGTGCAGAGCTTGGTATGAATGGAGTCAAGGTTTACAGAGAAGTCCAGTCTGAGATCAAGCCATACTCCCAGGTACTTGTAATAGTCAACTGCTGAGATTTTGGACCCGTCAAGGGCATGGAAGTGGGGGGTGTCTGTGAGCATGCACCAGCTTCTGGGTGGAACCGAAGTCATCTGCATACAGTTGGACCCGGGAGGCAGGGCAGGTAGATGGGAGGCTGTTAATGAAGATAGAGAAAAGGGTGCTGCCAAGAATCAACCCCTGTGGGACTCTGGCTAGGATGAGGGGAGGGGAAGTGATTTGGTTTCACCCAACTGTATGAATTGAAACCTGTCATAGAGGTAGGCCTTGAACCAATCGATGGTGGGGGGTGAAAGGCCTATGAATGTGAGGTCATTTATAAGAAGTTTGTGAGCCATGGAGTCAAACGCTTTGACTACGTCAGTGAAAATAGCCACTGACAAGTGACCCTTGTCCATGGCTGAATGAATATGGTTAGTAAGACGGAGGGGGGATGAGGAAGTGAAGTGGTGTTTCTGGAAGCCAGATTGATAGGGGGTCAGGATGTCATTGGAGGACAGGAAGGAGTTTAGTCTTTTTGAGATGAGGGATTCCAATATCTTGGGGAGGGAGGGGAGGGGAGAAGAGAGATTGGCCTATAATTGCCTGGATTGGAGGGATCACCTCCTTTGTGTAGGAGAATAACCTTTGCCAGTTTCCAGGCCTGGGGCAAGGAGCCTGATGAGAAGGAGAGGTTGAAGAGGTGGGTAATGGGAAGCACAATAGCTGGCGCTGATATTTTCAAAAGATTGGGATTTTTACTGTTTGGGCTCTGTTTGGAGGAGTTTAGAGATTTTAGGGCATGGAGTACCTCAAGAGGGGTAATGAGGGGAAGGTATGGTTGAGTGGGGGAGAGGAAGGGTGAGAGAGTGTGCGGTGAGGTGAGGAGTGCTGGTGAGTGTGGCATGGTGCTGTGGGGGAGGGGATGGGCTGATGGGTATGGGGAGGCAAGAGAGGAGGGGGTGGGATCCCTGAAGGGAGAGTACAAGTGGTGAAACAGTGGTTTATGAAAGTGGTGGTGTCACTGACACCATCTGGTGAATGGGAGCTGGGAGGAGGGGGAGCAGAGGAGAAGTCTAGCAGGGAGTGGAGAGTCTTCCAAAAAGTGGCAGGAGTGGAGAGGCAGTCGCCAAGTTGGGCTTTAAAGAAGTTGGCCTTAGCAGACATTATTCAGGTGGGGGAAGAACGCAAGTCTACGGTGTAAAGTTGCGTGTAATAGTAAGCCATAGCTGTTCTGCTTTCGAGGTTTCGGGTTAAAAGGGAGCCAGAATCAGGGCCAATTAGCTGTGTTACACATGCCTGGGCTTGAAGGGCCCAGAGTTTATGGGCTAAATTACACCCCCCTCTTAGAACACCTTCATAGTGAAGATGTTTTAAATACAAGAGCTGTTGTTCAGTCTTTTGGTTGAATAATTTTTGGAGGTCCTGCTTAACCTGGTGGATTTGAAGAGTTACTGAACAATCACCCTGGAGCAAGAAGCATTGGAGGACATGCAGGGTAGTTTGGAGCTCCTGCATGTGCTCCTCTCTCTCCCGTTTTTTCTGGGTTAACTAAGACATCTGTCCTCAAAGGACAGGCTTGAGAGTGTCCCAAAGTATAATAAGGGTTGTGGTGGAGTCATTATTTTTATCCCAAATACGTGTGACAGCTGTCTCAATGAGCTGCTTGAATTCTGGATCTCTCAGATGCATAAGATTTAGCCTCCAGTGGCTAGATTTAACAGGTTTGCCCAAATTAAAAACTGCATATACAGGGGAGTGGTCCAAGAGGAATGACGTACCATGGCACAAGTCCCGGGTAGAGTCTAGATGTTCCACTGTAATGAATACATAGTCTAGTCGAGATGAAGTTTAGTTTAGTTTAATTAGTTTTTGTTGATCGGGTAAGTGCACTAGACAAATTCTGCCTATTTTCAGGCATGACCCAGGGAAGGGGGAACAGATGAATGCCAACTGACTTTGAACCAGATTAAGCTGTTGGTGGTATTTTTTTGTTTAGTGAATGGGGGGAAATTTGGTCAGGGCACCGGGGAAATTCCCCTACTCTGACGGTAGGGGGACCCCTTGCAACCACGATGGAGGAGCCATTCGCAGTTCAGATGGACATGGGAGAGGTTCTGGAGACCGCTGCTGCAGTTTGTATGGAGATTTCAGTAGTTGACCAGGCGGTTTGTTCTGTTCCTGATATTAGCGGCCCCAATTTTGACACACAGAAATGGAGACAAGGAGTTCATTACCTGTGGAACTTGGTTCTTCGGAACCTTTGCAAGGTGATTCCAAATGTTCTGCTCCAGAGATTTGTGACATGGGACTTGCTGGGGATTCTCAGCGCCTGGGAGATTCAGCTGATGTTGTTCGGCATCATGACACTGCGACTGTGTCACAAACGGTTTGTGCTCACTTTGGCGTTTCTCGTAAACCTGTGACTGACATTCGGGACTGGTCTATGGAGGACTCCCTGAACAATGCCCGATGGTTACAACTTTCGGACGGCCACTGGGTTCCTAATGATGACTGGGACGATAAGCAGAATGGTGTTTCGGCTCGCTCTGACTTTCGGGACCCCGGAGAAGGCACTAGTTCTTCTACTTATTCTCATATGGCAATACTGGTATCGAGAAGTGAAGCTTGGACATTGCCCACTGTACATCAAAACTTTGTTCCACCTCTTCCCTCTCATGAGTTTGCAGCTCCACTTGGCCGGGATTTACTGGACTCTTCTGCCTTGCAGCCTGTAGCTACAGAGACTTTGGTTTCTGATCCTACCATTGTACACACTCACATATGTTAGTCCTGTCCTACCCGGGGCTCTGGGAGGGGGTCTGCCTGTGGGTGACAAAATTCTGCAGGGAGGGAGCGGGTAGTCTCCAGGGAAATTGGTGCCTGTCCCTACCTTATCTGACAAAGGACACCCTGATCCTCCTGATACTGCTGGGGGTCCCTCAGAGCCTTCTAACAGATGGGGAAAGGGCCAAAGTTGGCAGATTTGTTCAAAAGTAAATTAGAACAGGCCCCCAAATGAAATGCAGTTCGCCTTTGCTACAGAGGTGGTTTATCGGAAAATTTTGACAGGTATTATGTGGTGAGACGTCTTCTGAAAAGCTCCATGCAATTTTTACCCATAGATATTTATGCCTTAATCTATATCTCCAGAGAGGATACCTTTGACATTAGTTTTAGAACCAATGTTGGTCTGGAGAGATTTTGGGGTAAATATGAACATGTTAAGAAAACTCCTTTATGTATTCCCTTTATTGCTATCCCTCTGACAAAACCTGCCATTAGAACCATTACGGTTATGTTTCACAATGAGGGGGTTAACGTTAGCGACATTTACCACTGGTTACAAAATCGGTGTGATGTTCTTGGGCCTCCTGAGGCTATTGTGGATGATGAGGGCCTTTGGACGGGGGGTTCGAGGTTCAAGGTCAAACTCTTTCAGGTCAATTGTGAGGTCACTCATCTCCCCAATAGTTTATTTTTGGGCACAGATAGAGGAGTTCTGTTTTATGGCGGTCAAGCGAGGGCATGCTATAAATGTGGGGCCTGGACCCATTTAAGTAGCACATGTGATATGTTGAAATGCTCCCTGTGTGGAGGGTATGGTCATCCCAGTGTGAACTGCGACAATATTTTTAAATGTAATTTGTGTGACGAAAAGGAACATGCGTATCAACAGTGTCCCTGGGCAGATAGGAATAGAGCCCAAGGGTGGGATCAGGAGAATCTGGTACAAACTGCTCAGGATAGGAGGGGTAGGGCGGGGCCCAACACTTCCCATGATGATATTGCTCTGAAGCATATGACTCCCAACACACAGTGAAAACAAATAGAGCCTGAGGTACAGGTCCAGGATCTGAGCTGCTCCACTAGGCCAGAACCAGACCCTATGACTGAGGCAGGGCTTGATGGCATGTTAAATGACATTTAGGATTCCATCCCTGTTGCTACCCCGGGTTCGGATGAAACCGGGCCTGGTCCGGTAGGCCAGAAAGACATGATGCCCCCCCCCAGCTGTACACTCCAGGAGGGTGACAAGGGCTCATGCAAAACAAATTCAGGGTGCCCCGGTATTATTGACTCATAATACTTTTTTGCCCCTACAGGGTGAAGGGGGTGATTCCGAGCATGAATCCGATACTTCTCTGCAATCAGGGGTAGCCTCCGAACTTGAGGAGGAGGATAAACGTCCTCTGAGTAAGGTCAAGAAAAAGAATAAGGGTAAAAAAAAAAAGACAGGGAGATTCTGGACGAGGAGGGATAGTTTGTGCTTGGGCTTTTCTTTTTTTTGGCCTGCTTTTTTTTTTTCTCGTGGGATGGCCACCATTACCGTTGCCACCTTAAATGTCTGTAGTCTTAAATACTACAAAAGGAAATTAATGTTCTTGTCCTTTTTCCACACTTTACAGGCTGATTTTTTCCTGCAGGAAACCTGCACTTCTTCTTTATCTGAGATAACTCAGTTGAAAAGGAGTTGGGTTTGGGGGCCTTCCTATTGGTCATTCGGGGAGGACAGTTCAGATGGTTTGGGAATCATTTTTCAGAACCCTAATTTCTCTATCACTAAAGTTATGGACATTTCCCCAGGCCGGGCCTTGATATTGGACTGTAAGTATCGGGATTTTGATTTTCGGTTTCTTTACATTTATGACCCTCAGACGAAAGCTCTGAGAATTGGTTTGTTTACTTTAGTGAAGCCATACCTATTTACAAAGAAACATATCATATGGGGTGGGGACTTTAATTGCAGCTTGGACACCCCCCTTTCTGATCAAAAGAAAGTTTATTGTGATTCCCATGCCCTCTGTTCTATTGTCAAAGATGCTTTCCTCATGGACGCTTACTGGACGCTCGAAAAGAGTCCTGGGTCCACTTATCATAGGAATATCTATTCCACTAGAATTGATTATTTGTTTGTTTCTAAATGTCGTCTTCCGGTGCATGTTCAGTTACAGCCCACTGAATTTTCAGACCATTATTTACCAATTGGGATATTTAATATGGATTCTGCCCCCCCTAAACTGTTTTCACACTGTAGGTGGAAATTAAATACTGTAGTCTTGACACAGGCAGACCTGTTGTGTAAAATGGAAACTTTGTTGGCTGCCAGAGCTTCAGTGTTGTGTCTGTATGATGACACATGGCAATGGTGGGTCGATACTAAAAGCTCTGTGAAACGGCTCTTTTTCTTCTATGGGAGAGAAAGATTGACCTCGGATTATATTAAACATCTCGGCTATAGGAATCAGTTTTACAAACTGATGTCTTTTCCAAATGGGCAATGGGTTCATTATAAAAAACAAATTTTGGAAATTAAAAAATGTATGGTACAGTACCAGTATGATAGGGCAAAATCTCTGGATGCGGAGATGCGATATGGCACTAATATTTCCCCTGCGTTGGATCCTATTATGGCCTGCAAGCAGAGGTTGGATAGGACTCTGATGGCTGGCCTTTATGATGCATCGGGTACCGTTGAAAGAAGGGACAGGTGCATGTTGCAATTGATACATAGTCATTTGCTGAGGGAATTTTCTGACGAATGGCCGGCAGGGGATGGTCTTGACGCATTGCTTTCTGCTCCCACACCTAGCCTTTCAGTCATGGATGCTAACCTTTTACTTTCTCCTATTACTAGGGAGAAAATTTTAGCCACCCTTCAAACCCTGAAAACCAGGACTTCACCAGGTCTTGATAGTTTAACTTATGATTTTTATAAGTTATTCTCATCGGCACTCAGTGTGATTCTGCATCAGGTATATGATTATGTTTTACACCATGATGGGGCTTCCCTACAGGATTTTGGCACTGCAATTATTAGTTATATCTATAAAAAAGGGGATAAATTGTCTTTAGAAAATTGGAGACAGATTAGTCTCTTGAATTGTGACTACAAAATCCTGGCCAAAATCCCAAGTGCTAGACTACAAAGAGTGGCACATACTTTGATTGATGAGGCTCAGACTTGCTCTGTACCCCATAGAAGCATTCAACATAATCTCTTTATTTTGAGAGAATGTTTTGATGCCAAACAGAACCAGAACAGCATGGGTTTTGTTATGTCCTTAGATCAGACCAAGGCCTTCGATAGAGTATGGCATTCTTTTTTATGGCAGGTTTTGGAGAGGTACGGGATTCCCCCTACTATTATCTCATGGCTACGGATTTTGTGTAAGGAAGCAAAATGCATTCCATCTGTTAACGTTTTTTTGGGGGCCACAATTCCTGTTAAGAAAGGAATGAGACGGGGTACCCATTGAGCCCTCTTTTATTTCTTTTCACTCTGGACCCCATTATCTGGGAGTTACAGTGGGATTCACAAATTTTAGGTTTATCCCCTAAAGGTGATGGTCAGATTGTAACAGTTACAGCCTATGCTGATGATCTTGTGCTGCTCGTCCATGATGAGTGCTCGGGCATCCGGGCTTTACAAATATTCTTGTGCTTCGCACAGCCCTCCGGAGCTGCTATAAACAAAGACAAGAGTGCAGTTATCCCGTTACAACTAGGGGGAGATCCGAATCAAACTTTCGCAAGTATTAAGCTTAGCAGGGATCCTCAGAGAATATTGGGCATTTGGTTTGGTATGCCAGATGCAGCTTCCTTTAATTGGGAAAGACAATTGGGTCTTTGTGAGGCCAAGGTCCGGATTTGGAAAAATTGGACAATGGGAAAACAAAAGAGGGTACTGTTAATAAAGACATTTCTGTTACCCCTTTTTATTATTATTTATTTATTAAATTTTGATAATCGGGTGAGCCCGCTGGGCCCCGAAGTTCAGTATTTAGTCTCCCAGCCCACTTTGAGGCCCGGCTTTTTAGTAATTTTTTTCAGATGTTATGGAGCAGTAGGCTGAACCCCATTAAAAGGGACATCACTTATAGGCCATTGAATAAGGGTGGTTTGAACATGATTATCCCTGTTTTTTTTTTCACACTATGTTTTTAGATGGGATTTCACAGATTTACAAGTCGGGCAGGCTTTCTGTCAGCCAGAAATAGGTTGAGGCAGCTTTACAACCGTTTATGGATAAATGGCTCCTGCTACCCCCGAAGGTTTTACAACAGTGGGCATTGCCAGACTATGCTGTCGATTCCATCAAAAAATTGAGGCAATGAAAATTGGCAAAACATAATTTTCTTAGTCTGCAGCGTAAACAGTTGTACCATAGAGTCATACGGTACAACCGTTTGGAACTATTGCTTTTTCCACACTCTACCCCTAGACAGTCACCTCAGGTTCTCAAAATTCTAACAGATAAATGCATTCCTAATTTTATGAGGGGTATTACCTGGCTTTGTTGCCATGGTAGGTTGGGGGTTTGGGGCAACTTGAAACATAAAGCAGTACAGGAGTGGTACTGTCTGCAGACTTCCTGCCCTGCCATTGAGGAAACTATGCAGCACTTCTTTTTGGAGTGCCCAGAGAAGCAGCTTTTTTGGCAGGAGTTGGACCTTAAATGGAATTGGCCTTTTGCTAATGGGTTGAGTTATCAAACCTTAGTATTGGGAGAGTTTTCCGGAATATGGAATATGTTTCATGACAGTACTTTGCGAATGATATTTGCTGTCATTAAATATTATTTATGGCAGAGTAGATGCCAACTGGTGATACAACAGATTAAGTTGCCTCCGGCAGTTGTGATCTCCCATATTGAATCTGTTATATCCCGGGTTAAGGAAAATGATGAGAAAAAGTTTACTGGGGACATGATCCAGGTTTATTGGAGGAACGTGGGTTTTGTCACCTGATGTATTTTTTTTAATTTTTCATTTTCATGGAGGATGGTTTGTTTCTGGGGGGAAGGTGTTTGGGGGATGCAAGTTTTTGAGTTTAGTACTCTTCTGTATTAGTTCTTAGGTTCTCTTTGATTTCTTGGCATTGTATGGGGAATAATTACAGATTTCTATTGTTTTCCTTTTTTATCTTCTCTATTTTGTACTTTTTTTTTTTTTTGTTATTATCTGTGGTCACCATTATTGCTTGTGATGTGATGTATTTCATGTTCTAATAAAAAATTCCCCTATTCTTTTTCGAGAAGTGCCATGGGATCTTTAACATCCACCTGAACTACCACCAGAACAGGCAGATGGGACCTCGGTTTAACGTCTCATCCGAAAGACAGCATCTCAGGAGTGCAGCACCCCACCCTCATGCTGCACTGCAGTGTCAGTATTGGGATATTAACCCAAGTGCCTGGTGTGGGGATAGAACCCACAGCCGTCTGATCTCCCGGCCTCAGAGGCAAGTGTGCTACCTGCTGAGACACTGAGGCACGTGAACTTTGTAGGGTTACCACCTTTTAAGAAACCCAAAGTGGGACATTTCTTACTGAAACATGATTTTTTGCAGGACAATATGTAACCTCAACCAACACAACAGATTTTTTCTCTAAATAATCAGAATTAAGACTAAGTGTTGCAGTTTTTTAGGTGCTCCCTAGTGTTTCTTATAATTTTAAGGTATTTTAGTTAAGGTACTATAGTTTTTGCAACATTTAGAGGAAAGTCTGAAAATATTGTTTTCTACTATACTGTCAGGACATTTAGTATTTTTCATGTTTTTTCGCAGGACACAGCTGCCCAAATCAGGACTGTCCTGCGAAAATAGGGACAGGTGGTAACTGTAACATGAAGTGCCTGTACAACAGGCGTAGTGAGTGTACTCTCTACCCAATTGATAAAAGTGCTGCTAGAGATCTACAAATCGAGGTGGGTGAGTGTTTATCATAGGTATTTTTGAAGGGCTGAAGTGCGATGGCAGCAGGGCCAGAAGTATTTAGATCAGGGGATAACATAACATTGAGGTCACCTCCCATGATTAGTTGGCCTCACAAGGCTGATAGTCACTTATTAAAGAATTGTTGAGTGGTGGCTTCCATAGATCCTAGAGGTAGATATAAAGAGACTAAGGTAACTGGAGAGTTGTGAAGTTGACCCGTGACAATGATGTAACAACCCTCAGGGTCAACAGTTTCGTCATGTAGGGTAAAGGACACTCCCCTAGGGATTAAAACTGCCACACCCCACCTCTGCCCAGAGGAGTCTGATGACACCATCTGGTAATCCACTGAGGTAAATTTCACATGCTCTGATTCAGAGAGGTGAGTCTCCTGAAGGAGCATGATATCTGGTTTATCCTTCTTAAACTGATGCAGTAAATGATCTTTTCATTAGACTATGTATCCCATTAATATTAAATGAGATGACTGTGGAAGACTTAGCCATCAGAGTAGATAGGGCCTGCAGTAGGGCTTAAAGAGGTCAAGCCTCTCCACTTCAGAGAAACAGTAAGAATGGTAGAGATAGGGACAGATAGGGAAGAAAATGCAGAAAAGAGCAGAGAATACAATGAGAAACACGATAACAGCCAATCAACGAAACAAAAACTATATAAACTTGATGCCAACAGGGCAAATGAAGCAACAAAGAGGCTTAATAACTGGCAAAGAAACAGGCCAGAACTGTGTGAGAAAAAAACACCTCAACAGGCTTCCAAATAAAGGAGAGAACAGATTACTCTCCTATATGGGGTGATGATGGACACTCCCTGTGGGGGATAGTCACAGCACCACTGTGGGCCCCCATAGCATCAAAGTGCTAACAAGGAGAATAAGGTAAAGGGCAACTACGCCATTTACTTAATCTCCAATGGACGTCAGACCTGGAAGGAAGTGGGTTGTTGATAATCAATCTTTGGGCAGATCGACTCCCATTTTTATTTAAGGTTTAAATAACAGATACAGGGGAGATGGGTGCTTCTATTGCTCGAATTAGGGATATTGACTGGAGCAGAAACCACAATAGAGAGACTTAGACTGAGAATAACAACTACCAGTTAGGCAACTTGGTTTATAGGGGGAGGGGGAAATGATGCACAGCGAAGGGAACCCAAGCGGCTACCCCGGGCACAGGAGAGTATGGGGAGGTAAACGTGATTATAAAGCTGGGGATTAGCTACTGTCCATTACATTAAATCAGAGGCGACATTTGATACTTGACAGACATATCACTCTCCACCACTGGTATCTGCTCCACTCACCTGATAAACAACCAAATGGGAGGTGAGAAAGGTTAAACAGAGGCAAACTGAGAATCAGATTTTGTTGTTGCCTCTCTAAAAATTATGTTGAGGGTGAGTTTGGTTGTGCGGTTGTGAGGAGAAATCCTTGGTCCCAGACCAGCAATGGACTGGAAGAGGTATCTTTAATTTTTTTTATTTTATTTATTACTCGGATGCACATCTTTGAGCAAAATGCTAATTTACAAAGTTTTCTTGTCAAAAACAAGCGGTTACAACATTTCTTCAGAGTTCACAAATCAACAGGATTGCTTAAGCAGTAACAACAGAAGGTAGGTAACATAACATCAGGGTACAGAAATTAAAGGTTTACCTTAAGTGGCATAGGACTACACAGTAAGTGCTGACCATAGTTAGCCGCCCTGTTTGGCGTTGTCTGGGGACAGATTTATGTGCAATATGGCACAGGGGATCAATAGAGTAGTACATGAGTGAGAGGTCAAAGGAGTACATTGATAGGGATGGGTTGTGGTGCTGGTGTCAAGTGCCAGTGTGTGAAGGGGTCTTTCTGGAAGATGCAGCCACCTGGTGTGTGTGTGTAGGGGTCTTTTTGGAAGATGCAGTCACAGTTGGTGCCAGGTAGGAGCACTTTTAGTAGCTCCCTTTTCAATTGGCCCAGTTTAACAGGTGTCTGTTGTGATACTGGCAATTCTTTAAGCCGTTTGGGGGCTCTGGTTGCAAAGAAGTGTTTGGCTAGGCCTGTTCTATTGTAAGGCACTGCCAGGGAACCACATGCCATCCTTCTGGTGGGGTAGGGGCTTAGGCATGATTAAGGCAAGCTTGAAGGCGTTGGGGGCGGTTGTCAGACCCATGAGGGCTTTCATATCCAGGAGGTAGATCAGGTATTTAATTCTGTCATGCAAAGGGAACCATGTTGTGAGGAAATAGAGTGAGCATGTGTGCATGTATTTGTCTACCCCTGTTACAAAGTGACTGGCTTTGTTCAGGACTAACCAAACTGTAATTAACACAGTATCGGAGGCAGTCCTATACACTGTTAAGCCACAGTCTGCTATGGGGGGGATGGAACTTGTGACTCCCACTTGTTTGGCTTCTGTGGTGAGATTGTGTCTCTGTTTATAGACTTCCCCCAGTTTCCTGTTAATGTTGCTGATGATTTGATCCATATGTGGTGTAAATGTAAGTGTCTAGTCAGTGGTTACTCCAAGGTATTTGAATGAGTCTGCCTGTTCTAGGGTCTGTCCCTTTACGTTGTGAATATTGAGCGGATCCACCTTAGCCCTCTTCTGTGCACTAGAGAAGAGCATTGTTTTGGTCTTCTTATAGTTGAGCACCAGCTTATACTGCTGGAACCATTTCTTGAGAGACACAGAGCTCTGTTGAGGGTCAGGGGTGAGTACCTCCTGGCAGGGTCTACATGTCCATATGACTGCATCATCTGCATGTAGTATGACCCTAGAGCTAGGGCAGGCTTTGAGAAGGTTATTTATGTAGAGGTTGAACAGTAGGGGGGTCCTAGGATAGAGCCTTGTGGTACTCCAGATGTGACATGTCTGGCATCACATTGCACTCCTCTGATCTTGACCTGGGAGGTATTTTTTAAATCAGAGTACAGTGTCAGTAGAGAGGCCTGATGTAGAGTGTTTGGTTAGTAGTAGTGGATGACTGACTAAATCAAAGATCTTGGTTAGGTCTGTGTAGACTGAACCCACCAGGTGTCCCTTGTCAAGAGTCGTGTAAAAAGCTAGTATATTCAGTCAGGGCAGTGGAGGTGCTATGCAGTTTGCGGAACCCATGTTGTTGTTCACACTGAATCTTGAATTGGCTGAAGTATGTGATGAATTGGTCTGATACCATTCCCTCCAGTGCTTTGAACAGAGGTGAGAGGATGGATATTGGTCTGTAGTTTGCGACTAAGG
Source organism: Neoceratodus forsteri (assembly GCA_016271365.2). NCBI lineage: Eukaryota > Metazoa > Chordata > Ceratodontiformes > Ceratodontidae > Neoceratodus > Neoceratodus forsteri. Next base: position 198,326,209 of record CM028130.1, on the reverse strand, counting down.
TGCAGTCTCCATTTTTATGGATGGGAATGATTAGGGCACTTTTCCATACGTTAGGGAACTGTGAATGTCTTAGGGAGAGGTGAAATAGTTTGGTCAAGGGGAGAGCTAGTTCACCCAGGACTAGGGCAATTAATTTCATGTCACGTGAGTGACTCCTTTTTATTTTATTTTTATTTATTTATTGAAGTCTTGGATAACACCATTGAGCAGATGCTCGTTAATTGGTTCCACATCAGTTGACAATATACAGTATGGTACAAAAACAGAGGCAAATATACATGGTTGGTAAAGGAGGTCTAACAATACAATTACTATACAGGGGTAAACTCTACTGAGGCATTGTACAATGTATGCCTGTGTCCTAGAGAGACGTATAGCATTAGGAGTGGACACACAGGGAGGTGATAGAGAGGAGAGGACAGAGAGAGGTATAGCATAAGTGGATAAGGTAGGTATTCAGGTGGGGGGTAAGGTGGATACAGTACCAAGGTGGGAGGGTGACGGGTGATGGAAGTGCTGAGGCAGGGCTACCCAGTGGTACTGTTGACAGGGTATAAAGTGCAAATGGTGTATTACTGACTTCAGCAGTTGAGATTACTGACTAGCAAGGGAGGGGGACCTAGTGGAAGCATGCACATGTACCAGTGACAATAAGGTGCTGGTGAAGTTTGTGTTTGAAAGAGCCAATCGTTGCAGCATCAGTAATGACCTGAGGTAGTGTGTTGGTTCACAGGGGGGTACAGTAAGAGAACGCCCATTGTGCCAATGCAGTGTGGCATCTGGGTACATGGAATACTTGAGTGGTGGAGCTTCTGGTCTGTTTTGTACCCTGAGGCAGGGACAGTAGGTTCTGTACACCTGGTGGTAGTAAATTTAGGGAGACTTTTTTGGCGAGGAGGCAGGTTTGATATCTGATGCTGCCATTCAGCTGTAGCCAGCCTGCCAGGGTATAGAGGTCACAGGTGTGCGAGAGTCTTGCAGCACCTGTGAGAAGATGGCAGGCTTTGTTTAGGGCAATAGAGATGTGGTGAAGGGCTGTATCTGTTGCAGACCCATAGATCACCAGCCCATAGTCAATGAGTGAGACAATTGAACTGTTGATGGCCATGTCCAGTGCTTCATGTTTAAGACAGTGCAAGAATCCTGATTCTTCTATTGATAGCCCTTCGGTATTGTCAATGAGCTGGGCATAAGACAGGGTGGAATCATCTGTGATGCCCAGGTACTTGAACTGCTAAACAAGCTTCAGTGTGGCACTGCCGACATTCTTGATAGCAAGGGGGAAGGTTTTGAGTTTGCTTTTTTGGGGTAGAGTAAATCATGGTCTTAGTCTTTTTATAGTTCATAACCAGTTTGTGCTCCTTAAACCACTTATCCACAGATGCAGAGCCTCTTTTAAATCCACCTCTAGAAGTTCAATGCAATGGTTGCTGGAGAATATGGCCACATCATCTGCATCAAGGATCATTTGACAAGGGCAGGAGTCTGGGGGTTTATTTAAGAATAAACTGAACAGCAATGGTCCCAGTATATGCCCTTGCGGTACACCAGATCTGACAGGTCTGCTGTTAGAGAAGACTTCCCTTATCCTGACCTGCTGGTAGTGGTTGCTCAGGTAGCTGTTGAACCAGTCTAATGTTTCTGATGTGAGCCCTATTTCTGTTAGCTGTTTGGGGAGGAGCCCATGGTGCACCGTATCAAATGCCTTTGATAGGTCAATGAATGCTGCCCCTACCAGGTGGCCTTGGTCTAAGGCATGGTGGATGAAACCTGTAAATTCGAGTGAGACCGTGATGGTTCTATGTCCACTCCTGAACCCATGTTGTTCAGGACACAGTAGTTGGTGTTGGTTAAAATATTCCTTCAAGCTGACCAGCCACGATCCACTCTAGGGCTTTGAAGAGTGGGGAGAGTATGGAAATCACTCTGTAGTTGTTGTGCAGTGTCCGGTCCCCACTTTTGTGTACAGGGGTAACTGTCACAGATTTCCAGTGTTGGGGGAACTGGGAGTAGCAGAGGGAAAGGTTGATAATTTGAGTCAGTGGGCCAAGGATTTCCTCAAGTGCCAAACTGACAAATTTAAGGTCCATGGAGTCCCCGCTGCATCCTGATTTCCTGAGCACCTTTTCCAGATATTTTCTGACATCGGCTTCAGAGACTTCTTTGAAGTGTAATGGCTGTTGATTATGAGGTACAGCTGGTTCCCCTTGTGGGTCGTTTGGGGTGGGGGATTGAAAAAATCCTCAGGGAGAACACTGCTTAGGTCTGTGAATGTATTCTTTAGCATGTTGGCAATGAGAAGGAGGTCTAAGGATGGTACCCCTTCAATGGTGAGCATAGTTGGGGTGGTTTTGGGGTCCTTCCCAATGATGTCATTGAGGTGATCCCAGAAGGACTTGATGCTGTTCCACAATCTGGTGAGGGCTGCTTTATAGTATGAGCTTTTTGCATGATAGATGGCTTTCATGCAGTCATTTTGGGCTTTTTTGTACCACTGGATGTTTGCAGCGGTGCCATGCACTCGTGCCAGTTGCCAAAGATGATCTCTTGTACAGAGTTGCTCTAGACGGTCTGGGGTGATCCAGGGGTTGAAGGGTCCTTTGTTTTTGTTTTTATAGGTGCGTGCTTGTCGCAGACAGCATTGATTGATTGATCATGAATAGATCAAGGGCTGTATCCATATCCTTGTCTTCATACAGGTCAGTCCAGTCTTGGCACTTTAGCTTAGCTTTTAGCTGTGGTAGATGGCCTTTTAGGAGAACACGGTTTGATATATTTCTGATGGGAAGTTTGCAGTAATTGTTATTCCAGATGCATGTAACAGGGGAGTCGTCACTCACTGAGTCTGGGAAAACAGTAATACTGTTGATATGCACAGGATGGTTGGTGATTACCCAATCCAGCAGAGTGCTGGTGCCAGTCTTATAATTGACTCTAGTCAGTGTCTCTACCATTTGGGAGAAGTGGATGGCTGACCAGGTATCCTTAATACAGGTAGATGCTGGGGAGAGACAGTTGTTGTTAAAATCTCCTAGTAATATGATTTCAGTGTTGAGGCTGAGGGTACTGATATAGTCCATGAGGTTGCAGGTGCCAGTCATGGTCCGTTTAGGTGGTATGTAGACAGAGAGAAGTGTAAGCACCCTATTATGTGCTCCTAGGAGCAGTTTGATGGCCAGAGCTTGCAAGTTGTCACTACTGCTGGGGGGGGGGGAGGCCCTGCCCCTGTACATAATCTTTGATGTAAATGACACAGCCACCACATCGTTATGAGAGGCGATCCTGTCTGAACAGGGTGTATCCAGGTAATGCAATGGCCGTATCTGGTATCTCTGGGGAAAGTCAGGATTCCAAAACAGACAGAACATCTGGGTTATGATGAGAAAGCCACACCTTCAAGTTGCCCATCTTAGGGAGAATGCTACAGATGTTTATGTAGGCTAGCGTAAGCCCTGCAGGTTTTTGTTGCTGTGCACTTGAGGCATGGGAGGACCAGGGTTAGGGTGTACATTGCCTGACAGTAGGAGTGGAATCAGTCGAGTAAGGTGGACCAGCAGAATTCATATCCGGGTTGCCCTTTAATCTATATTATCCTAAATATATGTTCCATTTTATTGACCCTCACTGTTAGTTAAATGTTTAAGCCTATGTCATGTCTCATGATTGTTGTATGTAACTGGACGCTTGTGTAAACGGGCAGCAATGCTCACATGCCTTTCCAGTATAACCAATGAAAATGAAACAAAAAATGAAATTAAATTCTTTTGCTGGGTGCATGTGCTTTTGTAGTTCCAAAGTGGATAACAAATCCAGGGAGGAATGGAACCATAGGGGGATCATTGGTTAGGTATAACAGACAACAGATCGTGGAAGACCCTTGCTGGTTGTTGCAGTTCTCGGCTTGGTAAAATGAGGTCCCAGTGCCACACACATTTAGCACTACCCATGGGTGGTTATATTTGGTAGTTTGATTGGATGCATTACAGGGGTGTCCCAGGAGAGGAATAAGGAAGAGTAAGATGATGCCCTGCCATGTAAGATCCAAGTGGCCCTGAGGGGCATTGTGGGTGCACTCAGATTAGTTGGTAATGGTTAGACAGGGGGTTCTGCTTAGATCCGTCTATTAGGGGTTAGTTTCAGAGATCCTGGGTCTAAGATAGCTGTTTTGGGTATGGGCAGGGTACTGGGAAAGAGATACAATTTTCAAAAAAGTAGTTCAGACAGTTGAGCACCCCTAGTGGCAACGGCGTATAGGATGCAAATGGGAAATCAGACACTTAGTAAATTACAGGGGCAGGCAAGTGACCCCTGGAACAGTAGATAAGAAAGTGTCCAGATAGGGTGGGCAGGTGGGTGGGTGAGGACCTGCCGCACAGCGCCGGTGGGAACAAATCACATTGTCAGTCCTTCAGAGGGGAGAGCCGAATCAGGGCTTTCCCAGGAGCTTGTGGGTGGCAGTGGCAGTTGCGGAGTGCAGCCCCACTGCAGAAGCACCCGGCTGGGCTTGCTGAGGCTTTGGTCTGGAGAGCTTTGGCTGGGGAGCTGAGTCAAGGCTTCCCCATGGTGCCGGTGGTATGGGCAGAGAAAGCCAATCTGCAGAAGTACCCTAGTGGGCTTGCAGGATCTGGGGAGAGAAAGGAGAAGATAAGGATTAAGTAGAGTAGTTCAGAGGGAGGGGTTGAGCAGCTGGGCGGGGGCTGGCGGCAGACAGTCAGCAGGAGTCCGAGAACAATAGGGGGATTAGACAAAGTGGTGTGGGAGGACAGGAGTCAAGGGCAGGGAGGAGCTGAGAAAGGGACTGAGTTCCAGTCAGCGCCGCTTTCGCCTAGGCTGAGGCCTGGTAGTTTGTAAAGGTCTGAGCGAGGAGAGTATCAGGCGGGGGTGGGGGATAGGAGAAATCTAGAGACAGAGAGAACAGTTTGCAGTAGTAAAAATGAGAGTAAAGTGCCGAGCGGCTGCTGCAGGTTGAGAACTTTTTCACAAAAGCAGTCTAAAGAGGCGCCAAGTGGCTGCCTCAGGGAGAGAGAAATCTTAAACAGTTTTTAGCAATAAATAACAAGGCTAACCATACTGACAGTTTCAATACAAGTCAGTCTATTTGCAGATATTATTTAGGCTGACAATTCAACATTACGACAGTTGAAAAATTCAAAAAAGAGAAGGGGAGAGTAAGGAACTTGATACGTATAGTAGGGGGACCAATCAGCAGGCGGCAGGAGAACAGTGAGCCAATCGGGTTTGCCCCAGAGCATAAGCTGGCCAATCAGCAGTCCCAGGCAGCCGTACCTAAAGAGTCCAGCAAATTCAAAAAATTAGGTGCTTGGAGAGTTCGTTACCTTAGCGCAAATCGAGTTTGCAGTCCTTCAAAGGGGAGAGCTGAATCAGGGCCTCCCTGGAAGCTTGTGGATAGCAGTGGCAGAGGCGGAGTGCAGCCACACTGCAGAAGCACCCAGTTGGGCTTACTGAGGCTTCAGTCTGGAGAGTCCTGGTGGGGGGAGCCGAGTCAAGGCTTCCCCACAGTGCTGGTGGCATGAGCAGGGAAAGTCACTCTGCAGGTGCACCCTAGCGGACTTACAGGATCTTAGGGCAAATCGAGTTTGCAGTCCTTCAGAAAAGGGAAGCCAAACCAGGGCTTCCCTGGGAGCTTGTGAGCAGCAGCTGCAGAGGTGGAGTGCAGCCGCACTGGAGAAGCACCCGGTTGGGCTTGCTGATGCTTCGGTCTGGAAAGTCCTAGCGGGGGGAGCTAAGTCAAGGCTTCTCCATAGTGCTGGCAGCACGAGTGGAGAAAGTCACTCTGCAGAAGTGCCCTAGAGGGGTTGCAGGATCTCAGGGAAATCAAGTTTGCAGTCCTTCAGAGGGGAGAGCCAAATCAGGGCTTCCCCGGGAGCTTGTGGGTGGTGGTGGCAGAGGCGGAGTGCAGCCGCACTGCAGAGGTGCCTGGTTGGGCTTGTTGAGGCTTTGGTGTGAAGAGTCCTGGTGGGGGGAATGGAGTCAAGACTTTCCCATTGTGCCAGTGGAGTGAGCAGAGAAAGCCACTCTGCAGGAATGCCTTAGCAGGCTTGCAGGATCCCTGTTCTTGTTTTTCCTAGGACACGTTTAACATAGTTGACAGTGTCCCTTACTGAGACAGCTTTGAAAAAGAATTGTGGCCAGCTATGATACTTTTGGGTGCCAGGGTAATAGCCATGGGTGACTGTGGTGTCTGAGGTCAGTAAATGCTTTGTTGATCATATTAGCAATCTCAGTGGAGCCGAGTGAGACAGATCCATTTGTTCTGAGCATTGTTGGGAAGGATTTATCACCCCTTCCCAGGAGGTTTACGGGTTCCCAGAATGCCTTACCCTTACCCCAGCAGCTAGTTCGCTGCTCCTTATAGAAGCTGGCCTTTGCCTGTCTGATATTCTGGGTGCACCTGTTCCTTGTTGCTCTGTATTCTTGCCAGTGTGTGGGTACTCCAGATTCCTTGGCCTTGGGCCATAGGTTGTCCCTGACCCTCATTTGGGTGAGTAGCAATGGTGTAACCCAGTCAGCTGAGTCCCCTCTAATGACCCTCTTTCTGAAGGGGGCATATTTATCTGCAACAGCATTAAACTCAGTGATAAAATAGCTTAGGACTGTGTCTACGTTAGTGGTAGAATCTAGCTGGCTTCAGTTTAATAGGGCCAGGTGTGCTTTAAAATTCATTCAGTGCCCCTTTGTGGAGTACTCTACTGTAGGCAGTTTTGGGAGCTGAGCGGGCAAGTTTGGCAGACCAATTACTCATAATTGGTGAGTAGTCACTCAGAACATCTGGTAGCACAGTACCCTCTGTTAGTCTTTCTGGGTGGGTGGTTAGGACCCAGTCTGTGAGAGTCTTTGTGTCTGTTTTGTAGTTAGTTCTTGTACTTTCTGGAACAGCTTGGCTGAGGTACTGTGTATTTGGTCCTTATATGCTGAACTTGTTTTAGCTGCCCAGTTGATATTAAAGTCACCTACTACTATAGTTTTCTGGTTCTGGTTTGCCTGTTTAAAGTGCAGAGTGAATGTGTCTAACCCAGATTGTTGCTTCCTTGGGGGAATGCAGACTATCATAAGGATCAGATTTTTCCTGCCCTTCACTAGTAGGAGGTACACTGCTAGGCATTCACAGTCACTATTTACGAACATACAAACATATGAAGAAGCCAGCAGAAGAAGGCCATTTGGTCCATCAAGTCTGCTCGTATTGCAGGGTCCACCGCTTGAGCTAATGTCCCTGCCCTCCCTCCCCACTCCTCCCATCCTCCCTACCCATGATCCTTACCTTTTCCCTATGCCTATCCCAGCCTTTCTTAAAGCTGTCCACTGTCTTCAATGAAATGACTGCTTCCAGCATTGCATTGCAAGTGTCCACCACCTTCTCTGTGAAGAAGTGCTTCCTGACCTCCGTCCTAAACCTCCCACCCTCCAGCTTATGCAGGTAGACTAGGCAGCCACCTTCTTGCTTTCCTTTTCGGTCATGCCTGAAATGATTGTATCCATGTACTGTAGGGAGATGGAGGTGTCTGGGATTTTTTGCAGAAAGCCATGTCTCAGTCAATGAGATGATGTCAGGTTGGAATTGCTTCACCCAGGCTTCAAACTTTTGTAGTTTTGGTAGAAGGCTGCCAATGTTCAAGGAGGCAATTTTTAAGGTGACAGAGGGGGTTCATTGAGGTCGCACCCAAAGGAGACCCCGGGTTGGGGTGGACATTACCTGATATGAGGAGGAGAATCCACAGCAGCTGTCTAGAAATATCCTCCATTGCTGGTGTTTTCGTTGTTTTCTGATTTGCAGTTGTGGGTTGGTGCTCCAAGGGGCTTGGCCCATGGTGTGGTCATGAGGGAACTCCTGTTACCAGTCAGGGGTCTGTTTGGGCTTGATTTAGTAGGGTGGTGGAAAGGGTTGGTCTGTAGCTTATTTGTAGCAGTGGTGCTGCTTCCTGTCTCCAAGGGAATAGATTTTGATTGCATGTTGATTTTGGCATTATTTGTTTGTTCAGTGTGCGCACAATCCTGTGTTGCTTGAGGTATCAATAGAATAAGAAGGGTTATAACAAGAAGGGCCCTGGTGAGCGTGGAGGCTTTCCATTAATAAGGACGTAAGCAGTTATTGAAAACTAAAACAGAGAACCCTCCTGCAACACAAGTCAGGTGGTAACCTGGATGGAAGCCTCTGGCTCCCCTCATATTTAAGGTAAATTAGACCATACTATAGGTTGTAAAGGCACTGTATTCCACAGTAATATATTGATATGTTGTTTCCCGTCCCCTAAATATATCAATACATGAGAATGCTTCTCAACAATATTAACATTTTTAGCTCATTATTATGTAACTCATTATTAGCAGTCCATATAGTTACAGCAAATGTAGAAAATCCATAACGACAGGGGATAATATGCCCAACCGTACCCCAGATCGCATCCTCGTGTTTCACTATCACAATATATATAAAATCTGACTCAGGGTTCAATTACAACCCTCCGAATCTGTAATCTACCTCTTGTCACAGCTAAGACCAAATTTCCACCTCAGGATCCTTGAAACTATGTATACACTGTACCTATGTATAATGCCAGTAAATGTTATGTTTTGTTCTTTATGTACTGACATGGAGCCTTCTCAAAGGAGTATATGACTCAAAGGATTGTAATTCCGATTCTCTTCAATAATTAAATAAAATAAATAAAAACATGGCTTGTGGGGGGGGCACATACCCCCTGTGTCGATTTGTTTATTGAGGTCATGTTGCTGTCATATTTCCCTGTATTTTTTTATGTTTAATGTCCAAAAAGGCCAGGACCTAAGGACTGTCAGAAAGATGCTCATTTTACTGCAAGGGTACTTGGGAAGAATTCATGTGTATTTCAGTGTCTGACATCTCCCCTTTGCCTAGGACAAAGGCTTACTTGGATGTAAACAGGAGTTAAATTCCAATAGGGCATTGGGATTTCCTGGTGGCTGATCAAAGAGGGCAATTCCATAAATGACAGGAGATGGAAGTGCCATCTCCTCTAGTTATAACACTTTGAATTTCAAAGAAAAATGTTTTTCGAGCAGGGGTTCTGCAGATGCCCAGTCTAGGAAGCTGTTGTTAAATTCTCTACCAACTGCCACAGTCGATTTCCATTTTAATAGTGTCAGGAAGATAGTGTAGATCAAAGGCCAGCCAGGGATGTGGGACTTTGGAAAATCAAAATACTGATAATTTTGGTTCACTTGCAACTTTGAAAAGAGCAAGATAGGCCCCTACTTGCCTAGAGATGAACAGTTGGACCTGGAAATATTAAGGCCCCTAGCCAATCACAGGCCAGTTTTACAGACTGCCGAAAAGAGCTATATAAGCCCTCTTAAACAGAGAATCTGGGCAGAAGCCAATTTTCCTGGCACACATGAAGACTGCCAGACACACTGAAGACCACTGCAAGAAAAGCTGGGACTCTGAGACACAGCAGAGGAGAGAAAGAGAGACTTTGCAAAACTCACTTATTTTCAGGACTCTGATTCTCTGCAGAAAAGGTAGAAATTATCCAGTTAATACACTAGTTCATTTTTAATGTATTTTCCATCTTTTTTTGCTGTTTCCTGTAACCAAATCTCTAAAATATGTGTCTGTATGTTTGTATTCTACTGATTTAAAAGTAATTAGTAAATGTTCTTGCTTTTATTTTAAACTACTGCTGCCGGGGAGTGATTTGTTGTGTGCATGTGTGTGAAGGTTGTGGGAAGGTTTATTCAATCTGTATCATGCCTGTTTAGTGCTAAGGTGCCCCATGCTACTGAAACTAGCCTGGGCCCCCCAACCCCCAAGCACAGCACCCAAAGAGGGTTCTCACCTGGCTACAGACTCGAGACTGTATTTTACCGATACCCAGAGAGGGGAAGCCCTGGGCCCTTGTGCTGAGTGCTCAGTTATGCAATCAGTCAGCACTCTATAAGGATATAAGGAGGGTATTTCCTGATCCCACTGTCATGGGTTGCACTAAGGGGAAGGCAATGTGACCTCTATGGACCCGGCCACCATGAGTGGGTTCGTGACAGATAGAGCTTGTAATGCCTAGGTTATCTCCCCAGTGCAGCAACCAAGGAGGAGCTCACTGGACCCAGCCCCCAGTAGTGGGTTTGTGACACCCCCCAGAGTCCATCCTGCATGCAGAAGGACACAAGATATGGGGCTGTAATGGCTAGAGAATCCAGGAACCAGTTGCTGCCAGGAATCTGTAGGAAATGCTGGAAAACTAAGCACAAGATGTGGATCTAAGTAGTTTGCAGTCTCCCTGACCAAACTCATACTGGGTCCACAAATATGGCCTAAAAGGGAGACTTACAGCACCATGTCAGACAGTTGTAGAAGGGATCACACACCAGGGAGCTGGGAGCACTCACCACTGTGAGGTTTAAGTCACAGTGCTCATGCCACCCTATTGCCAGTACCATCAATAGTTTTGCCTGCTTTCAGGTCGTAGATAGAAGTAATGTATTCGGCTTTCCCTTCCCTCTCCAATTTTGCAGGCTCTGTTTGCTGTGCCACCTACAAATGTGGTTAAATATGCAGCAACTGATCTGTGACTCTAAAGATGGAGGGGGAGCACACAGAACCATCTGATAACCAAAGGAAGCCCAGAATCCACCGTACGTGCAGAAGTACTTAGGAAAGAGGCTGGAATGGTTAGTAAATCCAGGGTCTAGTTGTCACCAGGGAACTGAATGAGTTGCCCATAAACCAGGCCCATGGTGTGGGTCTAGATAGTTTTCAGTCTCCTCAACCTCACTCACACTGGGGCCCAATATATTGCAAAAAAGGAAGTCATGCAGCCAGTTTTGGAAGGGGTCCCAGTTCAAGAACCGCTCACCGCTGTGAGGTTTGTATATAGTATTCTTATCCTTCTATAGCCAGAACCATCTAACAAAAAGCTAGTGGGTCTGTATCAGGAAAATTACTTTAGTCCCTTACCTCAGTACCTGCATATTTACCCACTAGCCATAAGCAAGTGGAGAGGGGTGAACACAAATTCCTTCTCTCCCCAATCCGGTAGTCTACCTGTTAAGCTGCCCAATCAAGTAAGTACCCAAGTCTCTTCAACCAGGTCCTGATATTTGTATTACTCAGCAGAATATCAGTCAGTGAGTGTTTTCAGTTCAGGCCAGAGCACTGAAATGACTGGAGGAGCTCCTTGATGTCTTGCAACGTGGTGAGGCCCTACTAGTTTTAGATCAGTTTAACCATAGCCACTTCCCACATTGAGCTGAGATCTTGTTCTGGAGCCAGTGGTGGAGGACGGTGTGGAAGAAGGACTTGAATTCCTTTGCTGTTTAGGGCCCAGACTGCATCTTCTGGACTGGAGTAACTATGCAGGCCCTCAGAGAACATCACCATGAAGCAAGCCAGATATGGTGTATGGAATTTTAACTGTTTAAAACTGGTACTCACTTTACGAGGTTGCTGTGCCACAGGAATACCATCCAACTGACAGTTCAATGTGTTCCCTGGTGCCTCAGTCAGATAGGTTTCAAGAACCTAAGCCAGGGACACACACTGCACCAGGGAACACGCTGAACTGTAAGCTGGACAGTTAACAGCAACACAGGGGTGCGGAGTCTGTATGATGTCATCTGTGACTTCAGTAGCCCCCCCCCCCACCTCCTGCAGGATTTAAAACCTGCGTTATGCAGTTGCCAGATGCTCCCTCATCTTGGGATGGCATTCCTGTGGGGCAGCAACCTTATAAAGTGAGTACCAGTCTTAAACTTCTTTTTGGAAGTTGGTAAAACCTGATGGAAAGTAATTTTAAATAACAGCCTGATTCCTTTCAGATTCCAGGACCAGAAGCAAGTGAAGTTCACTTAGAACATAAAAGTCACATAGGAGGGAGCCAGAATAATCATTGTGAAAAATATTTAAGGTATATCCCTTTTTCTAGTAGAGTAAAAAGCATTATTTGATGATAAACATAATAAGGGATTTTACTAAAATGGCAAATGTTTACATTTTGATAGGTATAGAATTTGTACACCCAGCTTACAGGCCTTTTTGAAGCAAAAGCCTTGATGGAAAGCGGGTGAGCACTGAACAGATGTCAGTTCAGTCTTTTTCAATTTTGAATACGACATGTAACAGTGCCTGGATATAAAGACATTGTTTAATTATCTGTTTAACAGACACAGTAACCTGAAGAGGCTTTACAAAATAAAGTACTAGAAAAGAGAAAGAATTTACGGTATTAAGGTAAGCACAACATTGTGCTACTGTAAGTGAGTTTGGTATTCTCAGAATGGATTTAAAGACACAGTGCATGTAACTAATGGTTCATTAAGATACAGCCTCTTTTCTAGCAGAAGAAAAAAAGTTTAATTTGATAATGTAATTGCAAAGGACATTATAAAAATGGTATAACTTTATACTTGATGGGCAGTGAATTGAACAGCCGCAGTCACCTGAAGAGGCTGTATAAAATAAAGTTATAGAGAAGAAGTAGAACTCACAATATAGGAGTAAGCATAACATTATGCTAAAAATGTTCCACATGTTTAATACAGATTTAAAGACACAGTATATTAATTTAGTGGTACATTTTATTCTGGTCTGGGTTTCATTTAGAAATATTAGGACACATGATAAACTTGTAATTATTAACATAGAAAGATGTGAATATAGTATGGTCACGATGTATATAACAACATTATGAGAATTATTGGTTGGGGTACACTAGTGGTGATTAATTGGAAATGTTGAAATGATGAAGTGGAGGAACCATGAAACTGTTGTCCCCATTGACATGTGTCCAATAAAGAATGAAATATCATTTAAGACACTTTTTTACAATGGAGTTCATCCTTATTTTCAGTAGGTCATTCCAATCATCCAGCACCTTTTCTGTGAAGACCATATGCTAGAAACCCTTCAAATGAGCAAAAGAAAACATAATTCAGAAATAAAACACTACCTTCCAGCTACATTTAAAATTAATAACATTTTCTGCATTGTATTTTTGGTGCTACTGTCTCTTTAAGATTTAATCTGTGATGAGATGTTGAAATCAGGACTTGAGTTCTGTTGGGCATTTAGCATGCATTGAGGCAGCATACCAAAGAAGCAGTTTGCAAGACAAGCAGTGAGAAGGACCCCCCCCCCCAAAAAAACGGGACCGGGTGGGGACTTCAGTCTTCAGGCAGTTTTGCATTAATGAATCGCATCAGTGCCAGGATGCAGAGCATTCCCTGGTTTGTTGGTAATGCAGATCAGTGTGTACCAGTGTAGGCATTTTTTACAAGTGTGTAAACACATTGCTTTGCCTGCACTGATGCCACTCCCACCCATTGACCCCTGCCAGAAATGCACCCAAAACACAGGAAGCCCATTGGGAACTCTGCACAGCCACAGCGTGTAAACAAAATAGTGAGCACTGCAGACAGAGTTAATGGAGCCAGTTCAAATGGCAATGCTACCAGGTAGGCTCTGTGTAAAAAGGCTGGAAACCTGTTTGTATAGTCCCAGGCAGGGAACTCTGGTGACATGCAACCAAAAGGCCATGCTACAGAAATAATATCTGTCTCTCTCAGTCAGTTTTACTGATCCGAGCTGCTGGCCCTCTGCAGCTGTCACATTCACCAGCTCCAGTGTCTGTTAGCTGAAGTTTCTTAAAGGGGAGGTTCTCATCCAATGGAACCCTTGGATTGGCAGGCAGATCTGATTTCTTTTCCTCACTTGTTCATTCTTTCCCAGCTGTCTTCACAGTGACTTCAATCTCTCCACTCTCCTCTGGTTGGCTGTAGCATGAGGCACTCTATGGCCTCCAAATGGTTGCAGTTTTTTGGGTTTGGAAATGACCTCAGTCCCCTTCCTACAGTCCACTGGGACCATAGCGTAGACAACATGGTGGTGTGCATACCCAGGTTATGTTTACTTGTTCACAAACATCCTTTGTTCCGGCTTCCAGTTGTTTAGTCTGTGGTGCCATAGGCATCAAGAAAGAATGTGCTGTCCTCCTGTGGTGTCTGACACCTGTCCATCTCCCAGGGTTGAGCAGAAGCAGTCTGAAGCATCCGAGAGTGCACTGCATGCTATGCTCTATGGCTTCTGCTGGGATGCTCAGTGGCGGCTCAGGAAGCTAAGTGTTTTATAAATAATCAGTCCTGAGTTGCAGGTAAGTGAGTTGATCTGGTCCCTCAGTGCGCAATGTGGCTGCTCTGGTCTGTGTGCACAATTAGAATGTTTCCACCTCTGTGTGATAACTAAAGTAAGCAAGTGTGCCATGCTTCTGTAACTATCTGGTTTAGCCATTTTCTGTACTCAGAACCATGAATTCTGGAATTCTGTATGTGCTTCACATATGATGGAGACCAATAAACATAAAGTTAAAAAAAAAAAGGAGAGGGAAACAACATGGTTGGTGTTCTGGTCCTCATTGCTGTCCTGGGTGACCGTGAGGAAATAAATATTTGTACACTTGGGTCAGCAGATGACCTCAAAAATCAGTAGGTGATTCCTCAGCATTAGTTGTATATTGGGAGAATTTGGGATGTGAGCAAAAATTCAGCATTTTATGCTCATATATATATGCTCAGTATATGCTCATGAATCCCAGCAGCATGTTCATGTTGGGAATTCCATGTTGGAAAACTATCAGAAAGTCCCAAGAAACAATAGACCAGCATATGCATGCAATACCAAATTAAGTCACTGATTGTGTTCCGATGTCTGGTAAGATACAGTTCAACTACATAGACTGCAGTTTATTGCACTGAGACTGCATTAGTTCAGGTGCATAATGACCTCCACAGGGTGAGGGATCAGGGAGATTGGTTAGTTCTTGTTCGCCTTGATCTCTGCTCAGCATTTTAAACTGTAGACCATTGTGTGTTACTCAGTCACCTGAGAGAGTATTGTGGACTCACCGACACTGTCATCTGCTGGTTTGAGTTCTACCTTGTGGACAGGAGACAATGGGTGGTGGGGAACTTCTTCTCCTCAAGTCAACTGTCTTGTGGGGTTCCTCAGGGTTCGGTGTTATCACCAATGTTGTTTGCCGTATACATGCTGCCCCTGGGAGAGCTCATGAGGAAGTACAGTCTGGGTTTCCACTGCTATGCAGATGATACCCAGCTGTACCTTTCCTTTGCCCCTGGAACATCAAGTGCAGTGGAGGTGCTAAATGCCTGCCACACTGAGATCAATGACTGGATGGCCTCCAGCTGGTTGTGACTGAACCCCAATAAGACAGAGGTATTGGTGGTGGAGTCAAACAGAAGGCATGATAGGCTGGTCTCTGGGGCGGCAACAGGGTTATTCCTGGGACCAACTCTATTGAAGGTCTCCTCTAGGGTGCGAGATCTGTGCATTATTCTTGACAATGGGCTGTCACTTGAATCTCAGGTGGTGTCTGTTTTTCATACCAGTTTTTATCACCTGAGGAGTATCGCTAGGATCAAGCCCCTAGTTCCGCCCGATGATCTCTCCACTTTGATACATGTCTTTATGACATCCAGGCTTGAATATTAAAATGTACTCCTCTTCGGGCACTGGGTGGGCCCTCCATCGGCTGCAGCTGGTGTAGAACACAGCTGCTAGGCTGTTGATTGGTCAGCCTAAGCATACCCATATCATTCCAGTTCTGTGTGAACTGCACTGGCTGCCAGTCAGGTGGAGGGTTCTCTTCAAGGTGAGTTTATTCATCTTTAAGGCCCTACACGATCTTGACCCTGGCTATTTGAAGGACCTTCTGACCCCTGCCACCTCGGTATGCTCCCTTTGTTCCTCCTCCTCTAGGGGCCTCCTAGCGGTTCTCAGGACGATATTAAAATCTGACGGTTACAGAGCATTTAGTGTTGCCGACCCCATCCTGTGGAACTCGCTTTCTCCAGCTAATTGGGAGGCCCCTTGAGTTCAGGCTTTCAAAGCCCACCTTAAGACCTACCTGTTTAGTCAGGCCTTCCCAGATCTATCTTTTTAAGCACTATTGTTAGCCTAATACTTGCTCAAGCTTTGCTGTATGTCATTGTTAGCTTGATGTTTTATCTGATTTTACTTTGGTTGTATTTACTGTTATTACTGGGTTGTTTTTTAGATACCTTTCACCTGTACGGCACCCAGAGCCTCTGGGATTGAGTGTCTATGAAATAAAATGTGCCTTGCCTTGCCATTAGGCTATATAGAGTCCATCTTAGCCACGGAGAGAAGGGGGATCTAGATGCTGGCTTACTTAGGAGTGAGGCTTTCTGAATGTATCCTAGAGGCACGCAACTGACCTAAAATCAATAATACTTTCATCTCACTCCCTTTATTATGTTCCTTCTGTTGTACTTGTGCTGAGTCTACATATAGCTGGGGTGTACATTAGGGTTGTCAGAACTAGTTTCAAAAAAAGATTAGAATCATTTTGGAATCAAGGGGTTCTAGTTCTAATTTAGAACTTCCATGAGTTCTAAGTATCAAGGTTTCTAAATACTAAATTGATTTCTTTTTTTTGTTCACACATTTTAAAAACTGGAGATACTAGCCTGGAAAACAAACAAATTACTGCAAATTAGATCCTACAATATTTTAGAGTGATACAGCATGAGAATATGCTGTTCACACAGGTCATTTGTTGTTGTTATGGGGTTACATAATCTTGTATAGATAGGGTTACTGAATCTCCGAGAATGTTGCCAACATTTATAGTTATTGATTGTTTGTTGTACATATTGTATTTCCCCGAATGAGTCAGAATTGTATTGTTAATTGTTTGTAATGATTTTATTTGATATTTGCATTGCACTCCAGTTGTACTACCCTCCCCCAGGCATGGCTGAAAAAGGGTCATTGATCCAGTCCACTTTACTGGTAAAACTAATGAATTAAATAAAATGAAATATGTAGATGCGTCAAATGCATGGAACTGTGACACCTGACATTTGCATTTTGAAAGGCACAATGTCTTTCTCTTTTCTGCATGTGCAGTAAACAACATTATTGCTTTGCTGAGATTGCAGGTCTTTTATTTATGGGTTTTACACCTCAGTTTCTCTACCTGTTCTTTTTCTTCAGTCCTGCACAAAAAGAGTTCAAGTTCTAAAAGAGGTTAGAAACCTATTACGATTTGCAAAGTTCTAGACAAGAATCAGAGCCCATAGCTTTAGGGATTCTGACAACCCTCGTGTGCATACTGTACATAGAGAATACTGGATGGGCAACTATAAACAACCAGTGTGCTCTGACTCAGAAGGGTTCTGATTCCTTCTGACCTAGAAAACGAAGCTCAAGAGGTCCATGGGAATCAGAACTCTGAGGTGGCAGTACACACTGGATGCAGATAAAGTTGCTCATCCTATATTCTTTTTATAGTGTATAGTATTACGTGAAATGTGCACACAGTGGTTCTTTTGCTTTCAGAACGAAACTCACTTGTGCAGTCTCTAGAGGTTACAGAATGCTGCTGTTGTACCACAGAAGGGTACAATCATATTCCATGGCCTTTGAACTGTAGTACAAGAGCATTTTGAAAGGGATGGAATTCTGTACAGTATGATGATCTACCATACACTATACATTAACATTTAAATAATTCTCCCTCAAATGTGCCCGTTTCCAGGGCACCTGCATGTGTGAGACACTCTGTACAGAATAAGAGTGTCTCACAAACACAGAAAAGGGCAACTGAGATGGTACAGGACTTGTAACGGAAGACTTATGAGGAGAGATTAAGGGACCTCAATATGTACTCGCTAGAAGAGAGGGGGGAAAGAGGGGACATGATAGAAACATTTAAGCACCTCAAAGGTATAAACAAGGTGCAAGGGGAGACATTTTCCAGTGCAGGAGGAGCACAAGAATGAGGTGGCATGACATGAAATTGGAAGGTGATAGGTTTAGAGGGAATGTGAAGAAGTTCTTCTTTACAGAAAGAATGGTGGATGCATGAATGGTCTGCCTCAAGAGGTGGTGGGAGCGAGCACTGTGGATGAATTCAAGCATGCTTGGAACAGGCATAGGGGAACCACAGAGGTACAGCACCTGGTGGGTCAGAAGCGTAATCCAGTACAAGGGATTACAGGCAGACAAGATTGGCCAGGCAGTCCTTATCTGCTGACAATTTCTATGTTTCAAACAAGCAAGCAAGGGAAATGGAACACTCAGTTGGTTGGCAGTGGTGCCTCAATCTGTAATCTATAATGATAAATGAAGTAGTCTGTGCTGTGTATATATAATATATCTGCAACTTTGTCTCTTTTATTCTTTACAGATTTGTTTGATAGCCTTTCTAACCTCACTGGCTCAAATCTATCTTAGGCTTCAGGGTTCACTGCAAGCAATGTGACTAAATTCGTTTTTGGGATGGATTCTGTTTCTGAGTAATGCTGCCTTTACTGATGCAATTCAATTAAGTTATCTTACATTTTTTTTTATAAATTGATGCATGATCTCTATATTGTAGCAGCACTTTTGAATAGTAGTTTTTTTCTATTTATTGTAATTACTGATATACATGTTGGCACTTGCCATTTTTATGTTGGCTTGCACGCTTGTGCAAGCAACATCTTGCAGTAGTACAGGTTTGGGGGGCATGGCCACTGTTGGGCGAATGCAGGGCATGCATCAGTAGGTGCGTCCCTCATTACCCAATCAGCCTGCATGCCGGTGCCACACCATGCATGTATAATGGGGCGAGCACATCTAAGCAAAGGTCTGCTGCAATCAGAGCAAAGCTCGTCATACGCAGCGGTCCTTTGCTTGCTGTGCTCGCTGCCATTATGAGCATGGTCGGTGAGCGGCTCAGGCCTGTCAACATCAGGGGTGCCCAATCCCCCTGTCGGTAACCCCCCGCTGTGTTAGTAAGGCTGACGGGGAGCCCACTCTATTGGCATACCTCCCCAAATGTTGAATTGCCGAGGCGGATGCCCAATCCCCCGGCCCATGCCCCCCGCTTTCTTTGTTTTCTGGCAGGGGTGCCCAATCCCCATCGGCATGACTCCCCCTCCCGTGTTGTGTGCCAGCGAGGGTGCCCAATCCCCTGTTGGCTACTGACACCCCCCAAAAAAAAAAACAGTTAGGTGGCACGCTGGGAGCCCACCCCAGTGTACCAAATGCCCTGCAACATGAAAACTGTCCTGCAATGGTTTTCCTTTTTTTTTCCCTGTAAAACAAAAACCGTCCCTGGCAGTCTCGATGCCCCTTCCCCCACCCGCACCCACCACTGCGCATCCTGCCTCCCTCACCCCTCACCCCATACTTTCACTCCAGAGTCTGGGCGCAATGATCTTCCGTGGACTGGGAACACGTCTACACTCTTCAAAGCCGACTGCGAACTGAGGAAATGCTGGTAAACTGTATAATGGAGTGAATAGGGTTTTTTCAACTTTGCTGCATATCTCAAGCATTTCTTGGAATTTTGGCACCAAATTTTCAACATGGGGTTTTTAGGGCCCCTCCTCATGAATTCTATCACTGTCATGGCATTATTCGGCCTCAAAAGGTGATTTCGCAGTCACTGCACGTAATCACCTTTCGGGACTCATTAACGAAATGACAGTGCCAGTGTTCATGAGGTGGCCTCTCAAAAAGCCTATGTTCCAAATTTGGTGGGAAAAATCCAACAACTGCCTGTTTTACGAGTGTGCATTGCGCAGTTGCTATGCAGGCTCATAACTTCGTGCATTTCCAATATTTTAACTCTGTATTTTCAGCATTGGCATTTTTGTACACCTCCTTCTGAACAGTATAGCTGTCATTTTCCACATCCTGCCCAAAATGTGTTTCTGCACTTCCGGCGCACAATTGTGCAGTCGCTGTGGGAAATCAGTGTTTGGGCCAAATTATGAAAATGACACTGACATAGTTCATGAGCAGAGGTCCTAAAATGCCTATGTTGAAAATTTGGTGCTGATACTCTATAAAATGACTGTGTTATGAGCGTGTGTTGGCAGATTGCATGCATGCTCGTACCGTTGTGCATTCGTGATATTTTCACTCTGGATTTTCACCATTGCCATTTTTCCACACCTCTTGATGAAAAGTACAGCCGTCATTTCACACATCCTGCCCAAAATGTGTTTTTAGCACTTCCGGCGAATTCGCGTGGACACTGTCGCAAAATCACTTCTTCGGACACTTTAAGAAATGACAGTGACACTGTACATGAGCAGAGGTGCTAAATGCCTATGTTGAAAATTTGGTGCTGAACGCCCATAAAATGGCAGTATTGCAAGCATGCATTGCATATTTCCCACGCACCCTTGTAACTCTGCAAATTTCATATATTTGTATGCCACATTTTCAACATTGGCATTTTTTTACACCTCCTTATGAACTGTGCAGCTGTCATTTTTCACATCCTGCCCAGCATGTTTTCCCGCACTGCACTACCACACACCCAAAGAGACACCCTAATGCCTGTCACTCTCTGCAGGGTGGGGGTGCGTTGGCATCAGTTCACTGCTTGACTGCCATTCCTATGCTGCATCTCTCTAACTCCTACACTCCCAATGGCAGCAAGACAACATTCGGCATTGATAAATGCTTGTTTGTAACATTCTCCGTTCAGTACTAAACTACATCTGATACACCTGTACCTTTATTTATCTGCATAAAGTTAGTAAGTGGCCAATTGGGTGTCCTCATGCTTTAGGAATTACCAGGTAACGCTGTGAAACATTGAGTTTGCTGTTTGGTGGGGGGGGGATCAATACCAGCAAACTTGAGTGGCTCTTCCCTGACAACCATCGTACCTTTGTAATAGGTAACTTCATTGATAAGATTGTTAGAATGGCCACTCCTCCTGTACTGACCAAGCTATTCAAACCTGCAAACATCTCCTATCTGTTAAGGTCCTGTGGCGTGTAAGTATACAAAATTCCCCAAACCTGTACCCTAGCTGGAGATCAGGCTTTTGCCATCTGTGCACCCAGACTATGGAACTCCCTTCCCATGGTCGTACCTACCCCTTCCATACCTGCTTCAGAAACTCACTCTGGAACTTCCTGAAACTTGCCTTGTCCTGTCACTGCACTTAAGATATGAACCCCTTCTGCACTGTGCTGTACTTTATGGTCTTGCCTGGCTACTGCCTCTTGATTGGTGTGAGTTTTCGTGTTTATAGTTATCTGTTGTTACTGTTTCATGGCTGTCAACTGTTTGATCCAGTCAAGTTATGATTAACTCCTGACTGTTAATTGCTACCTTGCCATGTTGTGTTCCAGCCTACTAAGTCATGCTGCGTCTGGCAATAATCGTCTTCTAAAATCCTGTATTATTTGGTTTTTGCCTGAAATCTCCTTTGTATCCCCCCCCGGGTGGCACCTAAAAATAGGCATCTGATTGTCTAGTGTGCTTACCCGGTTAACAAAAGCTAAATAAATAATAAATAAACATTGGTTTTCTTGATCCTTCAATAAATGTTTTCTATTTTGCCAGATATGGCTCCATTGGTGAGTGATCCTATCAGTGCTGTTGTTGCTGTACGTCATTCTCCGCTTGTGGATTGTGATTACACTGTGCCCCATGTTACACTCAGCAGCAGCAGCCCTTTTTGTTTTGTTCCTTTTTCTTGTTTCAGGACACCAGCATGCAAAGGGTGCTCCCAGCATGCGTATGTTAGTGTACCAACTCAGGGTCTGGCTGGTGTCCTTCCTTCCACGGTATCACCACTGTACACTACCACCAATGGCCACACAGGTATCAGGGATGAAGTGGAGGCAGCAACCCTCCCTCCATGGAGAAGGCAAATGTCCTGAGGTGTGCTTCACTTCCCCACCCTCCCTCGTCCTATGGCATCCTAGGCTCAGGCTGTGTGCATGGGTTTCTGGCATGGAAAGTGGCAGCACTTCTGCTGTGTTGAAGGGCTGGCCTTGTTCATCACTGTTTATTGCATGTCAGCATGCAAAGCATGGACCTGAACAGCAGGCAACAATATTGCAGGATAAGCATTCTACTGAAATGAACGAGGGTTCGGTCTACTTATTAGATGATTTTCTAGGTTACAAATCCAGTCACACTACAGAAAATAGATTATCCTCAAAGCTGAAACATATCCAGTCACTAAGTTTAATAGTCATCTGTGAGTGTATCTAAGAGAAGCCAGAGGGCAGTTGTTCTAATTGGGTCCATCGTGAATTATATGTAAACGCAATCAATGCTCATGTATTGAATGGCTGTTTGTTTGCTTGTTTGCTTTTGTTTGCCAGGAAAGGAGGTCTACGAAATACTTCCTGTATTCAACCTTGTCCTGGAGGAGGGGAATACTGATGCAAACGAATACTGAACCAGGTTTAAGCTGTTTATTTTTTATTGAATAGGGGACATTTGGCCAGGACACTGGGGTAATTCCTCTGCTCTTCTTGGAGGCCAGAGAAGAACCCTCCTAGGTGGAGAAATGTTACATGGTTAATGTCATATTATAGAAATATTGTAAATACATGCTAGGAGTTACTCGTTTGGGAAAGGGGAGCATGTACGTGTATTTGAGTGCCTTTTTCTTGACATATAAAATTATGTATGTATGTATTTGATTCTGCTTGTTCAAGTTTTCAAATAAAAAAAATATCCCCTACTCTTCTCAAGAAATGCCATGAGATCTTTAACATCCACCTAACAACCATCAGAACAGGCAGATGGGATCAAAGTTTAATATCTCATCCAAACAATGGCACCTCTGATGGCACAGTCTCCCCCAAATACCATGGTGGGGCATTAGTATGGTTATTTTTAACCAAAGGGAGAGTACCCCTTGCAGAGCTACCAGTTCCACTTCCTGCAGCACCTGGTTTTCTCTGTAGGTCTTCCATCCTACTACTGACCAGGCTCAACACTGCCTTGCTTCTGAGATCTGCACAGGTCAGACTTTAAGATGCTAAGGCTACATGCAGCCAGGTTTTACACCTGGCATTAAAGTACTTTCTTGAAAACAGTGATAGTCCAACTTCTTGATTAAAAATAAAGAAAATTAACCTAAAATATATGATTTAGAAAATAGCAACACCATATTTGTTAAACAACTGGAGGATCTTCTTTAAAAAAAAAAATAATTAGAAATATATTGGATTGGTAAGTAAGTTTACATATTGAAGGATTAAACTATTTGCTTATTACCCCACAGACCACTTTAACCGCTGATTTGTTTTCATAATTTGTAATTCAGTTCATTTGAAAATTGAAATATAGAAAGTAGAAACAAATAGATTAGAGTTGGTAGAAAGAGTCACATTTGTCTAAGAAAATAACTACTCATTTATTTAAAATAAAATTAGCAACATTGACTGCAGTGTACAGTAATAAAGATCTAATTACTGTATGTTCATTTTTTTGGCTCTTTCAACTAATTAAATATAAAAAATAAGTACATGTCATACAGTAGGCAAACTATTATTTCTTAGCAGGAGACGCTGTCATCTGGAAAGTACAGAAACAGGCTAAAAAGTATCAGACAGCTTAAACTCTTTGGGTCTAATCCCCAAATGTTTTGTCTCATTTTGTGTCAATGGCAAAAATCTTTTGGGTACAGGGTGCTCATTCAGCACCTCCAATCAATTAGTGCAGACTGTTACAATTAGGAGGGTTCTCAGAACTCATTTAAAAACAAGTATTTGTCAATGCCGAATGTTGATTGCGTTGGTCTGTTGAGCTCGCGCAGTGGGCCTCTGTCAGTGGCTCAGTCTGTTAGTCCCAGTGCTGCAGGCTGCTCTTTTGTACTAGGCTGGTGCGTGCATTGGCACCTTGTTCTGCCAAGGAAGGAATACGCAGCTGTCCCGAGAGAGCTCCGTTGAGGTGGCTCACTCCCACTGTGTCACTCACTCATTCTGTGTCTCCTGGTACTGCAGGCTGCCTTTTTGTACTGGGCTCCTGCCTGTGTTGGTGGCTTTTTCTACCCATGAAGAAATCCACAGCTGTCCTGGCAGAAGTCCGTTGAGGTCGTTCAGTCCGCCTGTCTCACTCACTCATTCCGGTTCTCCCGGCGCTGCAGGCTGCCCTTTTGTACTGGGCTCCTGTCTCTGTTGGCACCTTTTTCTGCCCACAAAGAAATCTGCAGCAGTCCCGACAAAGCTCCGTTGAGCTCGCTCACTCCCCTTCTCTCACTCGCTCATTCTGTTCTGCCGGCGCTGCAGGCTTTTCTACTGGGCTCCTGCCTGTGTTGCTGCCTTCTTATGCCCACAAAGAACTTTGCAGCAGTTACAATACAGCCCTGTTGAGCTCACTCACTCGCTCATTCTGGTTTTCCTGCCACTGCAGGCTGCCCTTCTGCACTGGGCCCCTGCATGCACTGCTGCCTTTTCCTGCCCACAAACAAATCTGCAACAGTCCCAACAAAGCCCCATTGAGCTCACCGACTCCCCTTCCCTCACATGGTCGTTCTGTGTCTCCTGGCACTGCAGGCTACCCTTTTGTACTGGGTTCCTGCCTGCATTGGTGGCTTTTTCTGGCCAGAAGGAAATCTGAAGCAGTCCCGACACAGCTCCACTGAACTCGCCCACTCCCTCTGTCACTCTCGCATTCCGCTTCGCCAGTGCTGCAAGCTGGCCTTTGTACTGCTTCTGCCTGCGTTGCTGCATTTTCTGCCCACAAAGAAATCTGCAGCAGTCACACTACAGCCCCGTTGAGCTCACTCACTACCGCTCTGTCACTCGCTTGTTCTGTTTCTCTTGGCGCCGCAGACTGCGCTTTTGCATGGAGTTCCTGTGTTGGCAACTTTGTCTGTTCACAAAGAAATCCGCAACTGTCCCGACAGAGATCTCATTGCTCATTCTGTTTGTCCTGGCGCTGAAAGCTACCCTTTTATATGGGGCTCCTGCCTGCATTGGCGCCTTTTTCTGCACACAAAGAAATCCCAGCAGCTCTGACAGAGCTCCGTTGAGCTCACTAAGTCCCCTTGTCTCACTCACTCGTACTGTTTCTCCCACTGCTGCAGGCTGGCTTTTTGTACTGGGCCCCTATGCCTGTATCGATGCCTTTTTCTGCCCACAAAGAAATCTGCAGCAGTCCTGACAGCGCTTCAGTGAGTTCGCCACTCCCTCCCTCACCGCCTTCCGCTCTGTTTCTCCCAGTGCTGCAGGCTGCCCTTTGTTCTGGGCTCTGTGTTGGGGCCTTGTCTACTACAAACAAATCCGCAGCAGTCTTGACAGAGCTCAGTTGAGCTCGGTCACTCCCCTCTCACTCGGTCGATCTTAATCTGTCCCAAACATTGATTTCCACAGTGACCGTGCTATTGTCTGCAGGAGTATAAAACATATTGTAGCCAGGATGTGAAAATGACAGCTGCAGTGTTCATAAGGAGTTGAAAAAATGCCACTGTTGAAAATGTGGCGTGACAGTATTACAAATTTGCGAAGTTACAAGGGTGCGTGGAAACAGTTCAACGCACACTTGTAACACAGTCATGTTATGGAGTTTCGTCACCAAATTTTCAACATAGGGATTTTTGGACCTCTGCTCATGAACAGTACCACTGTCATTTTCTTAATCTGTCCCGAACACTGATTTCCCACAGTGACCATGTTATTCTGCGCCGGAACTGTGAAAACAAATTTCGGTCAGGATGTGAAAAATGACAGCTGTACTGCTTATAAGGAGGTGTGAAAAAATGGCACTGTTGGAAATGTGGTGTGACAATATTACAAATCTGGGAAGTTACACGGGTGCGTGGAAAGTGCACAACACACACTTGCAACACAGTCAATTGATGGGCTATCATCACCAAATTTTCAACATAGCCGTTTTAGGACCTCTGCTCATGAACAGTACCATTGTCATTTTCTTAATCTGTCCCAAACAGCAATTTCCCACAGCGACCGCTCTATTCTGCATCGGAAGTGAGAAAACACATTTTGGCCAGGATGGGAAAAATGGCAGCTGTACTGTTCATAAGAAGGTCTGGGAAAATGGCAATGTTGCAAATCTGGAGTGAAAATATTAGAAATTCGCGAAGTTACGAGCGTGCATGCCAACTACGCAATGCACGCTTGTAACATAGTCATTTTATGGAGTATCATTACCAAATTTTCAACATAGGCATTTTAGGACCTCTACTCATGAACAGTGTCACTGTCATTTTCTT
This sequence comes from Neoceratodus forsteri, assembly GCA_016271365.2. Classification (NCBI taxonomy): domain Eukaryota; kingdom Metazoa; phylum Chordata; order Ceratodontiformes; family Ceratodontidae; genus Neoceratodus; species Neoceratodus forsteri. Next base: position 198,300,188 of record CM028130.1, on the reverse strand, counting down.
AATCTGTCCGAAACACTGATTTCCCACAGCGACCATGCTATTCTGCGCCGGAAGTGTGAAAACACATTTCAGCCAGGATGTGAACAATGACAGCTATACTGCTCACAAGGAGGTGTGACAAAATGCCAACATTGAAAATCTGGCATGAAAATATTGTACATTTGCGGTTACTTAGCATACGTGAGTAACCGCCGCGCAACGACGCCAGAACAGTCATTTTTTGATTTTTTCCACCAAATTTGCAACATAGGCTTTTTGAGAGCCCACTTTGAACACTGGCACTGTTGTTTTGTTAATCAGCCCCGAAGGGTGATTCCACAGTGACCGCGAAACCACCTTTCGGGGCCGATTAACGCCATGACAGTTCAAGAATTCATGAGGAGGGGTCCCAAAAACCCCATGTTGAAAATTTGGTGAAAAAATTCCCAAAAATGCCCGAGATATGCACTAAAGTTGAAAAATCCCTATTCATTACATTATACAGCTTACCGGCATTTCCTCAGTTCGCGGTCGGCTTTGAAGAGTGCAGACGTGTTCCCGGTCCAGCGAAGATCGTCGGCGCCATGCTCCGGAGGAGTAAGTATGGGGGGGGTGTGAGAGAGCTGGGTGTGCAGTGGGGGATGCGTGTTGTGGGGGTGCGGGGAGACTATGAGGGACGTTTCCTTTCTTTTAGGTACATGAAAATGTCGCGGGACGCCACATTCTGGGGCATGGGGCACGCTGGGGTGGGCTCCCAGCGTGCCACCAGAAGTCTGGGGACAGCTGTAGCCACGGGGATTGGGCACCCGCCGGCAAACAATGAAAGGGATTCTTTCTGCCGACGAGGAGTGGCTCCTCGCCGGGCAACAAACATGGGGGGGTACATATTGTTTGTGAATACGGCAGCAAGCTGCCGCCATGTTCACAAACAATACCACAGCTGCTACATCCTGCCCTGTAATGACGGATCGCTCCCTCATTGCAGCGGATGGCTGATGCTGCAATGACGAAGGGGCCCCTGATTGCAGTGGCTATTTGTTTTTAAGTTGTGGCACTGCTGGCTGAACTAGTCAGCAGCAGCATGCCATGGCATTGGGGGACGGGGGACAAGCCTTTGCAGGCTGTGGGGGCATTGGGCACAACAGTGCCACGCCTCCACAACCTGCCGCAACATGTTTCTTGCTCATGCGCGCAATCAACATAAAAAAAGTGAGCTAGGGATTTCCTGAATTGGCTGATTCTGAGCCGATTTTCAAATTTTGGATTTTCAGAAATTCAGATTCCTAAGTCATTTCTGATTCAAATCCTAAAAGGACCTCAGAATCAGAGTCAGACTGGCATTCGGAATCCTAAATTCTAAATTTCTATGTAAACTTAGGTTTTAAGATTTAGTTTAGGATTTAAGATTGTTTGACTTCAAGTCCAAAAATCCAAATCTGAAATTCTGATCGGCATCTGAAAAATTAAATTTAATTTGGTGAATTCTGAGCAACCCCAATTAGAACCTTTTTAGAACCCAGGGGTTAAAGTTCTACTTTAGAATTAGAATACCATTTTGTTCTATGTATTAAGGATTCTACATATTAAATGAAATACTTTTTTCAGTTCCAACATTTTAAAATAGGAGATGCCATTCTTGAAAATAGGCTAATGATCACAGCTACATTCTAAAATTGTTGTGAGACACACGTACTGTGTGAAAAAGTGCTGCTCAGATACCTGTAGATGCCACTGTACCACACTACAACATATTGGTTGTGACTCTTGGCATTTGCCTTTTCAGTTGCACAGTGTTTCTCATCTGCACGTGCAGTTAGACTGACTATATTGCTGTGCCGTGAGGGAAAGTCATTGTTTTTTGTTAGAATGTTTTTTCCTCTGAGTATCATCAGTATTGAGCTGTGCTCTCGAGGTTTACTAGGTTATCATGATAACCTCTGTAAGGGAACACAGCATTGTTGTTAGCTGGTGCCCATCCATCATGTTTGATACCTATGATCAAGACAGTGACCAGCAGTACAGCCTCAATGGTGGCCCAAACCTTTGGATGATCCCAGATGATTGATGGATAGACAGGGGCCCTAGATAAACATACTAGGTATTGGACTGGACTGAAATCAGAGACCAGACACAGGCTGTATCAAAAGCCAACACCCTAATGCAGAATGATTCTGTGGTAAATATGGATTGCAGGAACACCTTCAATGCATCTTTCTGAACGTATCAGTACCCCCCTCCGAGATTTTTCCTGATGTTTGTGATTTGGGTTCTGACCTCATCAAAAATAGCAGTAAAGGTAGCTGGCGCCCTCAGTAAAGCACCCCAATTTGTTATTAAGGAAATCCAGTGAAGACTGGTTAGTCATGACTGAAATATTACAGCTTGAGTTTTTGAAGATTTACGTTTTATTGACTGTTTATAAACTGACAGCAGTATAGATAGATTGTTCTGTATTAGTTTAGATGATATTTTTTTTTATCGAGTATTTAAATGATTGCTGTATGGACAGAGGACTTTGTATAAGTACATGAATGCAGGTCTCTGGTGAAAACTAGCTTTGAAAATGCTGACATTTAAAAAATGCTGTACGTCAGCAATGGGCTCCATATGTGAAAGCCATGTGAATTGATGATCAAGAAGGACTATGTGCTCGTGCAACTCTGCGCATGACACATAAGGAGGTATACTCAAAAGCTACACACTAACATCATGAAAGTGCAAACCACAGGTGCAATTACACTCACATAGCACCTTTTTCCTCTGAGCAAGCTTGGCAGTTTGTGAGCCACAAAAAACATTGGCACTGCAGCACAGAACTGCAATATTGATACATAAAATGTTAATGACCCTACATAATATGTATGGCACTAATGTCTCCTTACAATATCCATTCCATATCATTACCTGCCACTCTACATGCTATTAGGAAGGTACTTTGCTCCACACTATAGCTGGAGGCTATGGGTTGTGGAGTAGAACACAGCAGTTAAGCACCACATGTGAGAAGGGGAAGATTTGGTGAAGCATGCCTTTTGCCAGACTAAAAGAAATGCATTGCCATTTTGGTGGAGGCCAGCAACCCACCAACATGGCCACACCTTGGATCTGGTATTCTCTCTGGGGCTTGAGGTGGAAGATATCAGGACTGACCCAATTGGTTGGTCAGATCATTGCACCATCAGGTGCCTTTTCAGGGCCTACCTTTGTCCAACACATGTGCAGGTGATCCAATTCCACCCTTTGCGAGGGCTACAGCTGAAAGGACTCTTGGCATTACCAGACACCTCACATCAGATATGTTTGTGGTATGCACCAGGAGAATAGGCAGACAGGGTGGATCAAGTGGTTCTTATCTGCTGTCGAAGTCTATGTTTCTATATTTCTATGTTAAGCAGTAGTGGCCTATAATAGAGCTGTTGGTACAGCCTTCAACTTCGTGGCACTAGCTCATGCATGCCAGCTGGTTTTATGCCTTGGCTCATCGTGATATGTCAACGAGCTAAGGGAGATAAAGTAAAGGGGCAGAGGTTGGAGTGTTGTTGGAGGATATCCAGAGCCCAGGAGGACAGACTGGCTTTGATCACGCACTATGGTGAGTATCAAGAGCAATCAACCATATGAAAGCTGGGTTCCTGTCCAGGGAGATTGCTGCTGAAAGGAACAGACCAGCTCAGCTTTTCCAGACTGTGGATAGGCTTCTTCATTCAGCCTGTCTGGAGTCTGTGAAAGGTGTTTCATCACTAAATATGAGGAGTTTCTTGGTTCTTTTTCTGCCAGGGTGCCCTCTATTCAGGCTGGGATTTTGCCAATTGGGTTGTTACAGCCCAACAGGGCTGAGCCAGTGGGCTGCAATAGCATTCAGTGGTCATGGGGAGAGTTCTAGCTAGTGATGATGGATGAAGCAGATGAGGTGATTTCAGAGCTTCGTCCAGCATTTTGTAAACTGGATCCAGGCCCAAACCCAGCTACTAGTAAGATATATCAGGCAGCTGGGCCCAATCTTCCATGAGACTGTCTGGTGCTCCTTGTCAGAGGGTATTTTTCCAACTGATTTCAAAAATACATTGATGAAGCCTCTCTTGAAGAAGCCATCACTGGACTTGGACATTTTGGTGAATTACTGGCCTGTCTCTAACCCGCCATTTTTGAGCAAAGTTATTGAGAAGATGGTTGTACTGCAGCTTCAGGCACACCTCACTGCCTTGGATATCTATGAGCTACTCCATTCTGTTTTTAGGTCAAGGCATAGCACAGACACCATGTTAGTGAAGTTGCATAATGACCTGCTCAAGGTAAGAGATAGTGGAAAAAAGTAAATACACGTTCCCAATGACCTCTTCTCACGTTTGACACTATGGATCATGGACTGTTACTGGGTTGACTCATAGAATATGTAGGACTCACCAGCAAAGTCATCTGCTGGTTCAAGTCTTACCTCACTGGTGGGACTCCAAGGGTAGTGTTGGAAAGTTTTTCCTTGCTCCCAGTGGCCCTGCCTGGTGGTGTACCCCAGGGTTTAGTCATTTTTTCCATGCCATTTGGGGTGTACATGCTGTCCCTGGGTAGGATCATTAGACAGTAGGAAGTTCCATTTCATTGCTATGCAGATGATACTCAGCTCTGTCTGTCTTATGCACCTGGGACACCTGACGCATTCCATGTGTTGAATAAATTCCTGGCCGAGATCCAAGAATGGATGTCACTGAGCTGGCTGAGACTTAACCCTGATAAAACTGAAGTATTGGAGATTGAGCCGAGTCAGAAGGGGGGGCAGAATAGCAGCTGCCAAGAGGACGATGAGGCTTCAGCTCAGCTCCTCTGGGCTTGTTGCTCTGCTGCTGCAAAGGTGAGAAATCTGTGAGTCATTCTGGAGGAAGGCTGACATTTAAGATTCAGGAGTCAGCAGTAGTCTGGAATTACTTTTACCATCTAAGGAACATCAGCTAGAATAAATCCCTCATCCTCCTGGATGACCTGGCCATGCTGGTGCATGCTTTTGTGACCTTAAGGCTTGACTACTGTGATGTTGTGCAACTCAGGGTCAATGGAGGTGCACTGTGACACCGGCAGCTGGTGCAGAATGCAGTTGCTAGGTTGCTGATCGGTCTTCCGTGGTCAAGCATTTTTCACATAGAGGGTGGTCAATCCTTGGAACAGTTTGCCTTTGGAGATTATAAGTAGTAAATATAAAGAGCAGTTTAATAAAAATTCAGAAAACGATATACTTGCAGGAAATAGGTTATGTTTTTATGGGTCAACGCCTGGAGTCCACATAGGCATACCACCTTCTTGACTCCTTTAACCTTAATATGAACTGTAGTATAAAGTCATGTCTCCTCAGCACTGCATGAACTGCACTGGCTGCCAGTGAAGTATTATAGCTTCTTTAAAGTTGGGTTACTAACTTAGAAGGCCCTACATGGGCTGGGCCTGGGTTATCTAATCTCATGCACCCTTACATGCCCTCACGTCCTCTATACTCCACTGAGGAGGGCCTTCTGGCTATTCCCAGGGCCAAGCTTAAAACCTCAGGGGGCCGGGCCTTCAAGGACACAGGCCCAGTCCTTTCAAACACTCTTCTGAGGGCCCTGAGAGAGGCTACCTCAGTGGGGGCCTTTAAAAGGGGCCTTAAAACCTACCTTTTAGCACAGGCTTATGGGGACTGAGAGTCCCTTGTCAAGCTGTCTCCAGCAGTGATTTTTTTTAACTAGCCATTGATATTTCTTTAAGTAGTATAAAGAGAATAGTATGTTTGAATTTAAATTTGTTTATTGTTATGGGATTAATAATGTTTTATTAATATGCACTTATCACTGTTCTTTTGTGTAATGGCGCCTTGAGCCTCCAGGGAAGTGTGCCACAAAGAAATAAAATCTACTACTAGTTTTTTAAAGTGCTCATTCATGGTCAGGGTCAGACTGAGGTGCAGAGGAACCACCTGGAAAGTGGATAAAGGGGCCAACCTGGAAAATCAGTAGGGGAAGGCCCAGGGTGACATACTCATAGAAACATAGAACCATAGAAACAGAGAATTTGATGGCAGATAAGAACTGCTTGGCCCACCTAGTCTACTCATTTCTCCTTACCTACACTATTACATCAGGCCGTGCCCGATCTACAGCTCTTTCTTCCTCTCCCCTTCTTTTCCATTATGATTCTTTTGGGTTTATCTCATGCATTCTTGAACTCCACCACTGTTTTTTAACCCCGCCACCTCTGCTGGAAGACTGTTCCAGGAATCCACCACTCTTTCTGTGAAGAAGTACTTCCTCACATCTTTCCTGAATCTACCCTCCCAGCTTCATAGCATGTCCCCTTGTTCTTGAGCACCTTTTCATCTGAAAAATACTTCACTCCTGTACCTTATTTACCCCTGTGAGGGTTTTAAAGGTCTCTATCATACAGTATCTCCCCTCTCCCTCATATGTACCAGGGTGTACTTATTGAGGTACTTCAGTGTCTCTTCGTAGGGCTTTTAATGCAGACCCTGCACCATTTTAGTTGCCCTTCTCTGGACCACCTCTTATCTTCTCTGAACCACCTCTTATCAGTATTTCACTTAAATTTGAAGCATTAGCTCTGTGATTGCATCTTACATTTACTTGAAGTACCAGATATACCCCATTTAAATAGTAAGTGCTTATTAAGCATGGTCTAGGGCCTTATATGCTTCTGTAATGATTTTGTTTGCTTTTGTTTCTTTAGTTACCTTTTCATCCTTTTATTTGTATTTAGCCAACTACTAGTAAAAAACACTACAATGGAAACTATGGAATGTTTGCATTATGAGGTCAGAAAAGCTTTACTGGCAAGGCCGGCAGTGTAGGTCAGTGGGAAACTGCAAACGTGTTTTCAGAGTTTTATAGAGAAACACACTTTCTATCACCAAAACATTATGGGCGGGATATTCAGAGCAGTTGTGCCATGCACAATAGGGATGTGCCCGTGCAAGAGCGGACATGCGCCAAAGTGCGAAATTCAGCGGCATCGGATGTGCAGTACAAAACCCAATGCGCCACAGCGCAACAGTAATGAATGCATGCACAAGTGCAGGGGGTGGTACAAAGAATAATGTGCGCAGTGCGATATTCAACAGCAGATGATGTTCGCAACAGCGGAGCAAGCAGAAGTTGTACGAAAGCAGATATGAGCGAATAGAAAAGGGAGTAAGTGAGGGGAGGATGATTGCGCTACAGAGGGCCATAGCGGGGGAGTGTGGAGGCAGAGCTGCAGGGAGCTATGCAAAGAAGCAGGGGGCAGGTGTGGTCAAGAGGTGGAGGGGGGCCACTGGAGGCATGTGTGAGTGAGTGAGTGTGTGTGTGAGTGAGTGAGTGTGAGTGTGAGAGTGCATGTGTGCATGAGGGCCTGAGCGTGCCACAGAGGAAGGAGAGCAGTGGGGCAGAAGCAGGGCACACAGTGGTGAAGTGACAGGGGTGCACCCAGTGCAGGAGCAGTACCAGCAGCACACAGCCGGGGGGACCAGGTAGACAGCTGCCGGGGGGGGGGGACACCAACTAGGGACATGGCCAGTGCCACCTTCCAGATGGAGGCAGTAATGAGGGGTGTGAGGAGGCAGGCAGCAGGGAGGCACGGCCGTGGAAGAGCCCGTTGGTGGTATGTCCAGAACAGGCTGTACCGTGCCCGCATCAGCTTCGAGCTGTACAGTGACATCGAGTCCGTGGGCCGGTACCAACTGAACCGGGCTATTCTGAGGTGGCTCTGTGAGCTGTGCAGTGAGGAGATGCAGGCACCCACACGACAGAGCCATGCGCTGTCCATGGAGACAAAGATCACAGCTGTCGTGTGCCTGCTTGCCACGGGCACCTTCCAGAGACCAATAGGGGACACAACAGGCATAACCCAGTCGGCCGCATCATGCCTACTCACACAATTCCTCAGCACACTGCTGCGGAGTACATCTGTTTCCCCCAGCACACAGGCAGCATGCACAGCAAACATGCAGGAGTTCCACAGGGTAGCACAGTTGCCTGGTGTGCTTGGGGCCATAGACTGCACCCATGTTGGCATCCGCATGCCACCTGGCCTGGAGGGGGTGGCATATATCAACCACAAGGGATACCCGAGTGTCAACTGCCAGATGGTGTGCAATGCCAGGGGGCGCATAATCAATGTCTGTGCCACGCACCCTGGGGGAGCATATGATGCCTTCATCTGGCACCAGTCTGCACTGTGCTATAGGTTCAAGAGTGGGGACATCCCCACTGGCTGTCTGGTAGGTGAGTATGCAGTGCACGCTGGACGAAGGGTGCAGATGGGGGGGTGTGGGGCATGGGCAGGGGTGCCATGGGGAAACGGCCTAGAAGGCCAATGGCACAGTGTCACAGACCACCATGCTAACGATACCTCTCTACACACAGGTGACAGTGGGTACCGACTGCGGCCCTGGCTGCTCACACCATACCAGCACCCCTCAACCCCAGCGCAGCAACAGTACAATGAGGCACACACCAGAACATGGAACATCATTGAGTGGGTGTTCGGGCTGCTGAAGGTATGGTTCCCTTGCCTGCACACGTCAGGCGGTGCCCTACGGTACAGCCCCTCAAAGGCCTGTGGGATATTCCTGGTCTGCTGTAACCTGCACAACATGGCCACTGACTGTAGGATAGCTGTTGAGGTCGAGGAGGGGGACAGTGGTGGGGACAAAGAGGACGCCGGTCTAGCTGGTGTTGGGCAGCCACCCCCTGTGCGAAGGGATCCCCGGCTGGCCTGGATGACCCAGCAGCACCGGGACACCATTGCAGAGGAGCACTTTGGACCACACAGGTAGGTCAATAGGGCCACGTGCAGACACCAGGGGCAAGGGCACAGCTAACAGACAGGCAGGGGAGGACACCAGGGAAGGTCGGCGGCAGGGGCATGGGAATGGGCAGGAGCCTGCACACAAAGGCAGGGAACAGTAAGGCTGCAAGCAGTACGCATGCACAGGCACACACACCCCAACCCATGCCCACAGGACCACATGCACACCCACCCCCACAGACCCCCCACACCCACACAGGACCCAAAACAACCACACCCAGTGGCTGGAACTGTGCGTGCCTCAGACGCTGAGCACCATTGCATAGTGGTGGTCAGCGCTATGCTGGCATCATCATACACATGCCACAGTGGCCAGCAGCCGGGAGGGTGCGCACAGGCGCCATGTTAGTGCAGGACAGGGCACCACACCCATGCGTGCATACAGAACACCACAGTGCACACTGGGCAGTGGCAGACAGCGGTCATGGAGGGGGAAGGGTCAGTCATGCAGCACAGTAGCACAGTCACCCCGGATGCGTGGGTGGCCCCGCCGAGATCTGCCAGTCTTAACAGGCTGACCAGTGGCCTCATGGAGTGGCACAGATGGTCCCCCAGGGGTGACACTGCGTGAACGCGACCATGTCGGTGCAGGTGTCTGCAGGCCACCAAACATGTCCGCACCAGCCATGCTTGGTATGCCCACAGCTGAACCCAGCATCGACATGGCAGGGGTCGTCCAATGCCGAGAATGGGGGGTGGACATTGTACTCTGTGGGGTGTGTGGCGGCCGGGCACACAGCCAGTCTGCCAGTGTAGCCACGGCAGTCGCCATCACAGTGGTGTGCCTGTTGATGGCTGCGGTCACATCTGCCAGCTGTTGAGCTAACTCTGCCAGGAGCAGGGCATGGTCCCTGCTGCACCACTCCTCTGCCTGGCGCAGCTCCACACGGAGTGCATCCACCGCTCCCACGAGCAGCACCTGCTGATCCACAGAGGCCTGCAGTAGATGGCTGTGGTCATCCAAGGGGTCATCTGCATGGCCAGCATGCTGGCCCCTGTGATGTTCCTGACCCTGCGGCACAGCGCCCTGAGATGGTGGGCACCGCACGGCGGTGCCATCCTGGGGTACATCGTCACGCGGTGCACTGTTGCCGCCCCTGCCCCATCCCCACATTGACACAGTCCAGCTGCTGCAACTGCCCCTCCGGCCGCCAATCGCCAGGCGCCACCAGCGTGGCTGCAGCGGTGCCACCATCCCCACTACTACGTCCGCACACCAGTGCTGCCCCACTGGATGCCGCAGACATGGCCAGGACAAGGGCTGTTGGGCAGGCAACCCCACCAGTGCTGCCCGCACTGCCGCCTAGGTGGATGCCATTCGTGGGATCCCCCTGTGACCCACCAACATCATTGTCCGGGACGTGCATCACGTCATCATCGGTACTGGAGTTGGCCGTGATCTGTGTCTCAACACACAGGACACCGTGACTGGCATCACGCTGGAACACAGCCCGGGCCTCATCCGCACCTGCACCACGGACATCAGTCTGGACAGCTATGCAGGGCTGCAGATGGTCAGTCCCTGGGACACCTGTGGAGGTGGATGGGCACTCCACTGGTTCCAGGGTCACCCCCTCGGTGGACACACCCACCACCGCTGCCCCATGCAGATGCTCTGGGGCTGTAAAGGAACACAGTACCATTAGTGGTTCTGTCTGGCCCAGGAACCCACCCCCCCACCTCCCACACACTGTCAGCACCGTTCCTACCATGTAGTGATGGGCTGCCATCCATCTGGAAGCCACCACCGGAACATCCTCTATGGCATAATGGCCGCATGCTGCCAGCCACCTGCTCCTTGCGTGGCATCAGGCTAGGCACGTCCTGCTGGCCCCCACCAGTGGCTGCACATGCTGCCCTGGTGGCAGACACCTTGTCCTTAATCCTCCTCCTCCTGTCTGTGCCAATCTTCTTCTTGCACTCCTGCATGGAACACTGGTGGCTGCCCTGCTGGTGGACCGCACGTGCCACCTCGCTCCATGCCGCCGCACGGGCCTGTGGTGTGCTCCTCTGTTCACTGAGCAGTGGCTCCCTGTCGAGGGATTCCACCCTGGTGAAGTTGGGTCTCCACTTCTGCACCCTCCCCTGCTACTCATCCTCCTCAAGTTCAGTCATGCTTGTGCCTGGGGAGATGGACAGGTGTTACCATGGACTGTGCAGTCCCATGCAACCCTCCCAGACTACTGTCCCCATGTTTTCACAGCATGGCACCTACCTCCAAAGGCTGCAATACCGATCCATGGTCTGTGCATTTCCATGTCGCTTTTATAGCGCATCGCATGCAAATGAGGGCCTGCACAACTGTAATGGGATGCAAATGCAGTGGATGGATGTGCTGTGGAATGGCTCATGAGCTGATTTGCATATCCTGGCTGAATATTGCTTGGCTGCACCTTGCGCAATGGTGTTGAGCATGCTCAAGTTGTGATGCACCACTGTGATGTGTGCAATCGGCCCCACACCACCCATGTGCAAGGTGCTGACATGTACGCTAGCGGCGCAGCATATGCTCCGTGCGCAGGAGGCAGTACAGTGCACAGTCACTAATGTGCCTGTGGCACTCGTGTGCAGTATGTCCGATGGGTGCACATGCTATGGTGCACCATGGGCACCATGGTGCCTCTGTGCAGTAGGCCACTGCATGTCATCACACACATGCACCCTATCGTGCACCATACAAGGGCCTCCCAATAGAGCAGTGGTGCTCCATGCATGGACAGACCCTTGACCCTGCGGCTGCCCTTTGCCCTCTAAGCGCCATGTGGCCACATGGCTCCCCCCCCCATTGCACGGTCCAGTGCCAGTGCAATTGCGAATGGCAGAGCAGTACCGCGCTGCCTCAGCATGTGGGACACATGCACTACCAGGTGCCATTTTGAGCTCAGCAGAGGCTGTATGGTGCCGTGCACCAGAGCTCCTGTGTGGAGTACGATTGAGCTTGAGAACCTGGTGGCTCTTGTGGAGCCCCATGCGGATGCCCTGTTTGGGCAGGTGCCCCTCCTGAGGCCTCGCACTGAGGTGTGGCAGGAGGTCACCGAAGGCCTTGATGAGGTAACTGGGAGCAGTCGAACCAGGCAGCAGTGTCAGCACCGCTATGGGGACCTCCAGTGGTGTTACCTCGACCGCCTGGGGCGACTGCAGACGCCTGCCCGACGGGGAGCCATGCCATGGCCAGGCAGGTGTTCCTTCACCATCACTAGTTATATCGAACTGTCCTCGGGGTGCAGGGTTCAGCAGGCCATGCCGCCGGGGGGGGGCAGCACCTGTGTTGTCAGTTGTGGGGGTGCATCATGTTCACCCTGAGCCACCGTGACCCAGACAGGCTGTGCGGGTACATGCACTGGTAGGAGGGGGCCTATGGGTCAGACGTGTACTGATGAGCCTCTCTCCATGTCTCCTCCCTAGGCCTGGAGGACCGCCGTAGGGCCCGGATGGCCCAGGAGCATCATAGGCAGGACAACACCAGAGGTGTGGCCATGCAGGCAGGGCACAGTGATGGTGCCGGGGGTCAGCAGTGCCCTGCTGACCAGGATGCAGGTGAGTACCGTGATTCTCTATACACCTGTGCATGGTGGGTTGCAGGGGTGGTGGTGAGGCATGGTACCCTCTGCACATGTCCCCTCCAGCCGTGCACGTCCTGCGGTGCCCTCTGCACCATTCTGTGGGACTGCACATGTGGGTGGGTGTTGCAGGTGGGCTGTGGGTGCACTTGGCGCCTGGCTGTGCCACTGCCTTGCCACTGCATTGCCTTGATGCCGGACAGCCAGGATGGTGCTGTGCAGTGTATGGGCAGTGATGGTGTGCAGCAGTTTGCATGGCTGCAGGTGCCCAGGTAGGCGGATCATGTGGGCGCACTCACTGTGGGTGGTCGCATACCGTCCCAAGGGTGCAGGGCACTGCTGCATGCCATGCACGTTGGGTTGGCTGCGTTGGTCAGGCCAGTCACTCATACTGTTTCTTCTCCCTTGTCCTAGGTGGACCATGCTGGGCAGCCATGGAGCGGACCCTCCAGGAGATCCTGCAGGTCACCTGAGCCACGCTGGAGCTGCTGGAGAGGATGGACAGGGGTGACCGTCGGTGGCACCACAGGCACCACAGGGAGGAGAGAGAGGATTGGGGCCATCGGTAGGGCCTGCAGCGCTTGACTACACTCCATCCCTCCCCGGACTGTACTCCACAACCCCATGTCCCCCACCTTTGCCTTTCCCATTGTCCCCTGCCCTTTATCCTCCCCCCATTGCATCCTTGCACATCCCCTCACCCATTGTAAATATCTGTACATGGTTTTTGCTGCTGTTGTGTTGTTTATTAATATATACTTTTATATCTATGTCCGTGTCGGTCTTTGATTTGCAGCGGGTGCATGGAGCCTTGCTGCAGTTGTGTGCATGGCTACTGTGGGGTGGTACTGGCCTGGCCATGGGTGTGTCTGGCAGAGCTCCTCCACTGGTGTGGGTGGGGGCCATGGGCTCTATCCGGGGTCTGTGTGGTGTGCCCTGTGCACTGTTTTCTTGTGTGCAGCAGGCTGGGGTGCATGTGCCATGTCCCAGCCACCCCTGTCGGTGTGTGCCATGCCTGTGTGGCTGTGACCATTGCTGCTACACCGCTGCCATGCGTGATTGTGGTATGCACGGTTGTGCCAACCCCACCACCGCATGCTTGGCTGCTGGTGTGCCTTCGAGGCAGTCCATACCTGCCACCTGCCAGGCATGGTGCACTTTCAGCTGGCATCTCGGCCCTGGACTACTGCACGTCTGTCCCTGTTGCCACTGTGGGTGGTACTTTTGTTTGCCCCCTCCATGCAGTCCATGGTGACTGGGGCGGTGCCTGTGGTCTGGTGGCTGTCGCATGGGGTCCTGCTGCATGCGGGCGGTGGCCTGGTCACAGGCCCCTGTGTCTGCCATCAGGGTGGCCAGGCACATGGGGCGACCGTCACATGGCAGGCTCACCGGCACCATGATGATGAGCAGGCAGCAGGTACATGGCACCATGGGCTTCACGATGGCAGCGTCTGTTGCACTGCTTTGTGTGGCTGTTTGCCGGGGTACCCATGGGACTGGGATGGGGTGGGCATTGTTTGTGCCCTGTATTGCCTCCTGTGTGGCGCATGCCTCCATACACCACAGGAGGGTGCTGTGGTGTCTGGTGGGGCTGGTGCTGAGACGGGGTGTGCATGGGTGGCAGACCATGCTCAGGTCCTGTGTTAGGAGTGCCTTCCTGCTGGTGGCGGTGTCCGGGGTGGCCCTTCTCACGTGCGGGGTCCCTCGGGTACTGGTGCTGGGTCACCCACCTTGCTGTGCCTATGTGAGGGCCATGCTGCAGGGCCTTGTGTGGGTTGTGGTGGTGTAGGTGGATGGTGTCACCGCATGTGGTGGGTAGTCATTGTGGGGATGTGGTACATGTGCATTGCACCCCGGGGCAACTGGATGCCTTGGCATGGTGGTGGGGTATGCCTTCAGTGCCATGCACTGTTTGGTCATGCTTCTGGGCTTGGTGTCTCGGGCTCACTGTACTGGGGGTGGTCAGCATTGGTGTGGTACCATGGCATGGGTGGGGTCTGGCCATCCTTGTGTTCTGGTCTCTGTTGGCCGGGGACAGTGCAGGGGCACCTCGCCCAGTGGGTGGGGACTGCTGGATCACATCTGCTGTTGGTTCAGCGCCGGGGGACATGGGCCGGTGGTCCATCCTGCACCCGTCTGGTTGTGCAGCTCATGGGGGCCTTGCCCGGGGGGGGCTGGGGGAAGGGGGGTTGGTCTTTCTGTCCTGGTGCTTGCCCCTCGTCGCATAGTGCATCCATGGCTGCTGCTCAACTGCTTCCTGTCCTTGTCCCTGCACATCCATAGGGGTGCTATTGTGCATCAACCCTGCTCCATTGCGCATCCCTCATTGCACTATGGTGCATCAGGCATGATATTTAGCCATGTTGCGCAGGTACACCTTGTCCTGCGGATGGTTTGAATATCATGCCCATTGCGCCATGGCGCACTGGACTTGTGCCTACTCCCTCTATTGCGCATCTTTTTGGCGCAGTCTGAATAGCCCACCCTATATATTTAATAGAAATATGCGATTTTTGATAAGCTGTAATCTTTTGTTGTAATTTAGCATTTAACATTTTCTTCATAACAAAATTTTACTTGGGAAGAAGAAAAGAGACACCAATTACTGCTTTAAAAAAAAAACTGTAATGCCATACAGATGGAAAACAATAGCGCAAACATATAAAAGTCAAAGTTTACTGCTGAAAGAAGCAAGTATTTATTTTTAAAAATATAGAAAAACATACTTAGCTTCTCATTGAAATACACTGGGCTCTTAAGTAATAATTGCCATTTTCTGACATCACACTACCAGAGTTCTATTGAATTCTTTTTACTAGAAGCGTAAAAAGCAATGGTGAAAACACGCATTGTTGTTGTTGTACTAGCAAATATTTTATTACAAAAGTAGAAAGTGATTACTAACAGATCAAATTAAAATAAATAAAATAGTCACGTGTCTATATATTAGAAGTAAACACTTGGGGCCAGATATTCAGAACTGAGCCCCAGGGCAAAATTAGCACTGCACGGCATGCTAAATTCACCTGGAGCCATTTGCAAGCTATATTTAAAGGAATAGCCCTGGGGTTAAATCAGTTGATTACAGCGTGCAAATGAAACCGTGCAATAATAGACAGGCAAATAAGACAGCTCTGAATATAGCATCTGGACAGTACAAACCACAACAGCAGCCCCGTGCACATAGGCGTGGAGGATGGTAAAGGCGATTTACGTGGCCAATGTGTGTGCTAGCAAAGAAGTGGATTCACTAAAGCTGCAAACAGCAGTGAAGGCCAAATACTGCAGAACTGTACAATGGTTTGGACTGTTTTGCGTGGCACAAACACATTTGTGCAGCGTTGCGAAGTGCTAACATGTTTGTCTAGCACTAAGACATTTGCCTGGGGAAAACATTTGCTATATTCTATGACTGGGTAACTAGGCAACTGGACGGGGGACATGCAGTGGATGTCCTGTATCTGGACTTCAGTAAGGCATTCGACTCAGTGCCACATGGAAGGCTGGGAAGGAAGTTAGTAGGCACAGGGGCAGGTGCAATGCTGGTGAGATGGGTAGGAAACTGGCTGCAGGGAAGGCAACAGAGGGTGGTGGTGGGTGGGGAGCTCTCACACCCAAGGGCAGTGATGAGTGGTGTCCCACAGGGCTCGGTGTTGGGACCAGTGTTGTTTGGGATATTCATTGCAGACATATCATGGGACATCAAGAGCAAGATCAGTCTGTTTGCTGATGATACCAAGGTTGGCGCGGTGGTGGATGACCTAGGGGATGGCAGAGGAGGATGATCTGGCAAAGCTTGAAACCTGGTCAGACACCTGGCAACTGGGCTTTAATGCCAAAAAGTGCAAGGTGATGCATTTTGGGATGAAGAACCCAAGGAGGACTTACCAGCTAGGGGAGTGCAGCTAGCCCAGACAGAGGAGGAGAAGGATCTGGGTGTGCTCATCACAGGGTCAATGAACAACTCGGCACAGTGTAGGAAGGCAGCTGCAAAGGCCAACAAAATGCTGGGTTGTATTGCAAGGGTATATCCTCAAGGAGGGAGGAGGTGATTCTGCCACTGTATAGGTCATTAGTTAGACCACACCTGGAGTACTGCGTGGCAGTTCTGGCGGCCCGTGATCTGAAAAGGGACATTAAGTTACTGGAGGGAGTGCAGCTGAGGGCGCACAAAGATGATCAAGGGTCTGGGGGACTTATCATATGAGAGGAGGTTGAAGGAGTTGAACATGTACTCACTGGAGAGAGGAGAGACAGGGGGACATGATTGAAACCTTTAAATACATGAAAGGAATAAACAAGACAGGTACAGAGGGGCTGTTCAAAGTAAGGAAGGGGAGGGCCACCAGGGGCCATGATATGAGACTGGAGCGAGGAAGGTTCAGGAGGGAGATGAGGAGACACTTTTTTACAGAGAGGGTGGTGGCTGGGTGGAATGCGTTACCTGCAGAAGTGGTATGCAGTAGAACAGTGGACTGCTTCAAACGAGGATGGGACAGGACAAGGGGGAGGGTTAATGAAGGGGAAGGGTGGAAGGGAGGGGCAGCTGCAGAATAAGGGGTGCTAGCTGCACATTCGAGCAGACTTGATAGACCTCTAGGCCTTTATCTGCTGGCAAATTTCGTATGTTCGTATGTTCGTATATTCAAATGTGATATGCAAATGAGCATACTTAGGCAGTCCTTGTGCAAACAGATACATTAGCATGTCATTATGGCCTGCTTAGCATACATTACCATTTAGTTTTCCTGGTGCTATTCCATAGTGCACACAGCTCCATTTACAGGTCAGACTGGACCTACAGGTCAGGAGCCACAGGCTGGGAAGTGCACAGAGCTCCAATTGTATATCAGACCGAGCAACAGTTTGGCAGCAGCAGGCCATGGGTGTCGGCAGGCTAACTCAGTGCAGACATCTCACCCTTGCAGCACTGAACTGAGGGACGCAGATGTTCAGAATGAGGGTCAAAAAGGGACACGGATCCCCATAAGGAGGGACGCATCCTCAAACATGGAGAGACAAATGCAGCACAATATGGAAACCTTCACCTCTGCATGTACAAAGGTGAAAGGTATCTAGCACCATAGAATAGCTATGACTGCTGGCAAGTCTGGATGTACAGCACATTCACTGTGTGTGCACCACTTTTCACAGGAGGGATGAATGCAGGTCAAGGCTATAGTGAGGGGTATATGGAGGGTGTCCCCTGTACTGAGGGACACTGTAGATGACTGTATAATTGTATGTATGTATCCATCTATACATATCTATCGATCTATCTATCTATCTATCTATCTATCTATCTATCTGTAGGTAGATATATCTATAGATACATAGATAATAATGAAGAGAAATACACATAGCACTATATGGTAGGTTCACATTTGCCATGGTTGTGTAGTGCCCCCTCCCCAAGGCATGATTCCCCCAACATCAGTATTGAAAACCCCATCCCAATCCCTGGCATACCTCCAAGTGTCCCTCATTATGAGGGACATCCATTATGTCACCCCTCAAACCTGCCTTGTCCCTCATCTGTCCCTCATGTAAAAGGTACCACACACACATAGAATATGCTGTAACATCAGACATTAAAGCAGCCATTAATAATATATGAAGATGTTACTTCAAAATTAAGCATTGTATAAGTGGAGGCAATGGGATCCACAGTGTTCCGAACTTGTATCTCCATGTTTGGGGATGTGCCCTACATTATGGGAGTCACGGTCCCTCATTGACCCGTTGAGAGTCCACATCCCTCATGTCAGTGACAAAAGGTTGAGAGGTCTGATCCCAGGTAGTCCAGTGCCCCCCCCAAGCATGATCCCCCACACCAGTAAACATGTAGGCACCTAATCCCTGGTAGTCCAGTGCCCCACAAGCATGATCCCCACACCAGTAAACATGTAAGCACCCAATCAATGGAAGTCTAGTGGCCCCACCCCCACCATGATCCTCAACACCTGTTGTTAGTATTACATTATTTTCCCTGGTAGTCTAGTGGCTCCCACCCCCATTACAATCCCTGACACCTGTTGTTAGTAGTACATTATTTTCCCTAGTAGTCTATTGACCCCCCATCTCTAGACCTGGGAGGGTAGACCACCCTGCCCCCCCATCCCAGGACAGAGCCGGCGACTGGTCCAACCCACCGCTCACCTCCATGGCCAGGCACAGACTGAGTTATGAATGAGCGCATACTTATACAGTACGTGCTCCTTCACAACTCAGTCAGCGGCTGGCCATGGAGGGGAGCAGGGACTGGCTACAGTACTATGTCTTCGTGTCAGGAACCGTGCGGGGGGGGGGCACAAGACTTCCAAGGACTGGATGCAGTACTGTGTCTTTGTGCTGGTGACTGCTTGAGGGGGCACTTAACTACGAGGGTGGGACTTGCGGGCCTGTGTGTTGTGCACTTTGAGCATGCATGGGGGAATGGGAGTACCACCTCCCCTGTTTGCACGCATTACCACCTGCTTTTTGGTGGTGGTATTTAGTGCCACACTACAGGGTGCACAAACCACTGTAGCGCAGTGCTGTACATTTGAATATGCCTGTGCTCTGGCATCCATAGCCCTTCCCCTAACTCTTTCCCCTGCATACATTAACTTTTAGCATTGGTGCTATCACAAAGTATCGGCGCTAACTGAGCTTTTGAATATTGCAGTTGGGCACAAATTTGGTGCTATTCCAGTGCAACAGGTTTGCGCCCAGTGCAAAGCTTTGAATATCTGACGCTAGCTATTTAATTTGAAAGTAGATGATAAATGCAAAGATTTTTAGAGTTCAGAAGGTAGCCAGGCACCTAATTCAGGGTGCCTACCTGGAAATTTCCTGGTATCTTCATGGGCCATTCAAACTCTGTTCATTGTCCACTATATCGGTATGGCCTTACATTAAGAGCCCTTGCCCACGCTGGTTTCAAATAAAAGTACTCCACCCTCCATCAACAGTAATGCTGAGATCTCTGTTACAGCTGTTCATTGTTCCCCCTGGTTTATCATAACTGGCTTTTACATGGCTCTAGTGCATGGTTTGATAAGGTCCATGCTATATGAGTGCTGTTAAGATGTGCTTTTCTCCATGTGATAATTAGCACTGCAAAAACAGCCAGGTAGCAAGTCAATTAGGCTTCTAATATACCAGTGTGCTATAAATGTATGACTCCACCACCACCACCTTTCATTTGCATGCATTCCACCCCTGCCCTTTTGTTGCTGCGCAAACTGTTTTGTGTCGCAGAAACTGTAGCTTCCAATACAGGGACTGTCATGCAAACTACATTACAATGTTCTTATTTTGAAAACTATATTCACCCTCCCCCCCAAAATAATCTATATGTACCTGTACCTGAATGAAAACAGGAAAGACTGCGTTGTTTTCTTTGCATGGACAATGCTCTGTACAGTTCTCTTCATGGAACCAGGAGTTAGGAGTTTTGACTACAGTTTGTTACTGCATGGGGTCTGAGCTCTGCCCGTGAACTGTTGACCTATCAGAGCAGTGGTCATAGTGCAGTACTCATACAGTTACATAGCCAAAACTCCAGAATCCTGATTCCATGAAAAGAATGGTACATAATGTCATTCATGAAATTATATGGAACCAGTACAAAATACAGTCTGTCACACTCACTTGTGTTTGAGTGCCAATTAAAATGGATCATTTGGAGGGAGTATGCATGTAATTTCTAAAAACAGGAACATTACAATCCTGGCTTCTTTTCCTTAAACTAGTACGACTGCACAGGTTAAAAACACCAGCATCTTGAATGAACCAGCACACTATAGCTCTTGCACTAAAGTCATTAATAAACATCTTGTTTTTGTGGTAACTCACTGCCAGTTGCAATGAACAGACTTTTCCGAGCACACATCATTTTATATCCAGTGGTGTGTCTGATAAGGGGTTCCTCATGCTGTGATTTCACTGAGTTATGTGCATACCAAATAATAGCTCTAATCTTATCAGCCTCACTTGTACTTCCATTACCGTGTCTTCAAGACATCATTACCTTGACAACAAGAACTCATCGCCCACATTTAATCTATGAGGTCCTGACCCCTCAGATTATGGTGAGCTGCCTTGCAGCTATCCCCTGGGTGCTCCGTAATGCAGTGACTTTTGGATAAATCTCAAGATACCTACACAGAGTTATGATTTGTTGAGACCTCCGAGGTGTTGATTGTCTCTAATGGTTACTCTCACTGCCAATATTATAAATTGTAAAAAATAGTATTCGGCGTATGTGTCCTATACCACCCATCGCTAACCGGTGCATAACCTTCATAAAACCAATAATCTAACAGTTTTGAAGAACATCTGAAGAAGCTGCTCTGTATAATTTAAGAGCAATGTCAATTTACAACAAAAGGCAGGTTTAGAACACATTTTCAGAGTGCATCTAGACAAAAGCACAATGCAATTTGGTCATGTTCACTGATAGTTGCTGAGTGTCAGCTACAGAAAAAGAGAACACACATTCATGTGAGTTTGACTGAAGAAGGGTTAACCAGCTGTGATCACCTGGTTCAGATTCTGGTCTGAAGTGCCACTCAGACTGTTCCATTTTGATGACTCAGTGTGATTTGAGGGAAACACAGGATGTTTGATAAATAATAAGCAACCCTTCGGTGTCTTAGCTCAGTTTTTGTTCTGTAGCTCCAACAGAATGACCCTGATGATCCGTGTCAAGTCAGTGTGAGGTAGCCTTGGTAGTATGGGTCCAGATGTAACACTTGTCCATCTCTAGGTTTTTATCCCCATGTTCATCTCCCCATTGGGTACTAACTGTGATGTCCCAGTGCTAACACCATGGCACTGCTCCACTTGTGGTGCTGGGCTTGAGAGTTCCAGTGGCCTGGTAGGGTGGTAGAGCTCACCCCTCTTCTCCCCGCCCCATCTCCCACTGATGGCACAGAGAACACAAGAGCTGTGGCATCTCTGTGGAGGACGCTGAGCTCTTTTGTCCATCATAGGGGTTTCTGTGTTAGCAGAATAGAGAAGCTGCAAGGCATCGCAGCAGCAGCTGGCCAATTGTCTGGAGCTCTCCCTCCCTGGACCTGGAAGGAATGTAGGGGATCTTCCCTGGGAATTACAGATGTCATGGCAATGCTATGATGGGAGGTCCCACAAGGCTGCCCAGAGGCGGTGGCATTCGGTGAAAGGTGGAGAAAGAAGGGTTAAGTGAGCTGAGGGCCAGCAGCTCTTCCTTCTTTCCCCTCCATTCATTGAACTGCAAACAACTCCTGTGACCAGTAGCCAGACAGAGGTAAAGGCTTTGATTTGGGCCTAGCAGTGGGGGAGAGAAGGCAGAAGTCCTAGGGCTATAGAATAAAGAGCTGCCCAGTCACAAACCTCTCAACTGCTATGAATGTTGCATAGCATGAAGTAGTTTACACTCCATTTCTCCTCTTTTTTCCTCTGACCACCGAACCATGAAAGAAGTTAAGCAGTGCAGGATGAGGTTAGGTGATTGGGGTCTGGGAGGAGAGCTTAAGCTGTGGCAGAGGGAGTAAAGAAAAGTACAAGCAACCTAGGTCCCCCCATGACTTTGTTCGGGCCAGCCTTTCCTGCACTACTTGTACTGCTGGAATGCCCCCTTGGAGTGGTTAGAGCTGCTGCAGCAGAGCAGGGTCTCAAGCTTAGGTACCAGCAAGGGCTGATGGGGCCTAAGTGTTGCTAGTGGAGCTGGCAAATTGCCTCACATTTTCAGGCAGCTTAGGGGATAATTCCCCAGTCGGCGGGAGCCCAGGACAGGATTGCTAGTGGCGGTAGCTTTGCTGTGCAGAGCTTGCAGTGTTTGAGACAGATGGGCCACTTTGGCTTGTGCGGGGGAAGACTCCCCAGCTCCCCTGGTGTTGCTGGCATCACTGACCTTGCCCTATTCCAATACAGCTCTTCTTTATTAAAAAAAAAAAAGAATCGCAGCTAAATACTCTTATATTGTATGGCTTTTTACCTGGTGCTTGGGGGAGTGGTCTCTTCCTCATGGTTCTGGGGGTCGGTGGTCCACTGGGGAGTCAGTTGCAGAACTGGTGGTGGTGTGCGAGCCTTGGGCAAATGGTGCACTTCTCCGGGGCTCCCGACCCAGAGCTTCATGATGGCCGGACATGGAGTGGCTGTTGGACTGTCACCTCCCGCGGACTGGTGCTCCGCCACAGCTGAGGCCTGCTGTTCAGCAGCTTTCTCGTACACCGCCTCATCCAAGTGTGGATGGCTGGGGAGTATCCTTGTGCCACTCATGTGTTTGTGTTGAGCCTGGTCCGTGCTTGCGTTCCCACCTGGGGAGTGGCCTCTTGGAGGTGGTTGTGAAGAAGCACAGTAGAGTGGGCGTGATGTCGTATGACCTGCGAGGTCAGTTGCCATCTTGGGGAGGGCGTAGGGTGCCCATTTCCTTAATAGGGAGGCGGCCATCAGTATCTTAGGCCAAGAGGGATTGAGTGGGCCTCATTCTCTCCCGGGTCTGATCAGAGGCTTGCCAGTATGGCTGTGTGTGGGAGCCATACTGGCTAGACAACCAAGCAGGCTCACGGGCCAGTGGTGCTGGGTGCAGCTCTCATTCCTAGCGGCAGGGAATAGGCTGGGTAGCAGCACACTGGTGGCCTGGGGGGCAGCAGGCTTGGTGTACTGAAATGTAATCACTGGGGGGATTGTACCTGTTTGATGCCCACGGGGCAATGATATTTAATATATAAAGTGAAAAAGTACCTAAAAGGCAGATTAAAAAAACAACAACAAAAAAATGGGGAATACAGGTTACGGGCAAAATGCATCATGGGATTTTAGCAGGACATTGGAAGTTGTGAGCTTTCCAGGTCTGGGCTACTATCCATAGCAGGGGCAGCACCTGCCATCAGGCTGGCCCACAGGAGCAACAGGAGTCCATCTCCCAAGTCCCCACAGGTGACTGATTTGGGTTCACCAGGCAGGGGATCCACAATCAACGTATGCTACTATAAGCTTAGGGATAGTAGAAGCCCCAGACCTACATGACGTACGTCTATTTGCAGATGAAGGGACTAGTCTCCCAGCCTGTCTGTGCACTCGGAGTGGGTCTGTAGGCAAGTAGTGGACAGCAGCATGTCATATGGATAGCCAGGGTGCCATGCACTAAGGGACTGTTGTCAAGGGTGGTCAGACCACAGCACAGGCAGCAGGGGGCACAGGCAGGGAAGGTTGAGGAGCTGTGTAACGTGGGGCATGACAGACTGTTCAATGGAGTGCCTAGGATAAGGTCATCGTGACATACCGCAAGGGCATAGCATATCAAGATTCCTCACTAGGTCAGGGAATGAGGGTCAGCGGTTCAGACCTGTCCTCATGCATGAGCTGATGCGCAAAAGAACAAAAATTCAAAATCCGATCTATTTCACCCATCTTTTTCTCTTCAATAATCTTCAGTATGAGTTCTTCCACAGCTTGCTATACTCTTGAGAATGATATAAGCAGCAAAAAAAAACAAGCATTTGTCAATGCCGAATGTTGATTCTGTTGGTCTGTTGAGCTCGCTCACTGCCCCTCTATCACCCACTCATTCTGTTTCTCCCAGTTCTGCAGGCTGCTCTTTTGTTCTGGGCTCCTGCCTGCATTGGCACCTTTTTCTACCCAAAAAGAAATTCGCAGGTGTCCCGACAGAGTTCCGTTGAGGTCGCTCAC
Organism: Neoceratodus forsteri; assembly: GCA_016271365.2. NCBI lineage: Eukaryota > Metazoa > Chordata > Ceratodontiformes > Ceratodontidae > Neoceratodus > Neoceratodus forsteri. The sequence goes on along the minus strand of CM028130.1, from coordinate 198,276,168 downwards.
TCCCCCGTCTCACTCGCTCATTCTATTTCTCTTGGCTCTGCAGGCTTCCCTTTTGTACTGGGCTCCTGCCTCTGTTGGCATCTATTTCTGCCCACAAAGAAATCTGCAGCAGTCCTGACAGAGCTCCATTGAGCTCACTCACTTCCCGTCTCTCACTCGCTCGTTCTGTTTCTGCCAGCGCTGCAGGCTGGGCTTTTGTACTGGGCTCCTGCCTGCATTGCTGCCTTGTTCTGCCCACAAAGAAACTGCAGCAGTCACGATAGAGCTCCGTTGAGCTCGTTCAGTCACCCTCTCTCACTTGCTTATTGTGTTTCTCCCGGTGCTGCAGGCTGCCCTTTTGTACTGGGCTTCTGCCTGAATTGGCACCTTTTTCTGCTCACAAAGAAATCTGCAGCTGTCTCAACACAGCTCCATTGAGGTAGCTCACTCCTCCTGTCTCACTCACTCATTCTGTTTCTCCTGGCGCTGCAGGCTGCCCTTTTGTACTGGGCTCCTGCCTGTGTTGCCACCTTCTTCTGCCCATAAAGAAATCTGCAGCAGTCATGATAGAGCTCTGCTGAGCTTGCTCACTCACCCTCTCTCACTTGCTCGTTCTGTTTCTCTCGCCGCTGCAGGCTGCCCTTTTGTACTGGCACCTGCATGCATTGCTGCCTTTTTTCTGCTCACAAAGAAATCTGCAGCATCTCCCAACAGAGCTCCGTTGAGCTCACTCACTCCCCCTCCTTCACTCGCTCATTCTGTGTCTCCCGCTGCTGCAGGCTGCCCTTTTGTACTGGGCTTCTGCCTGCATTGGTGGCTTTTTCTGCCCACAAAGAAATATGCAGCACTCCCGACACAGCTCCGTACAGCTGTTCACACCCCCTCTCTCAGTCACTTGTTCCGTTTCTGCCAGCGCTGCAGGCTGGCCTTTTTGTACTGGGCTCCTGCCTGCATTGCTGCCTTTTCCTGCCCATAAAGAAATCCACAGCAGTCACAGTAGACCTCCGTTGAGCTCGCTCACTCCCCCTCTCTCACTCACTCATTGTGTTTCTCCCGGTGCTATAGGCTGCCCTTCTGTACTGGGCTCCTGCCTTCATTGGCACCTTTTTCTGCCCACAAAGAAATTTGCAGCTGTCCTGACACAGCTCCGTTGAGGTCACTCACTCCACCTGTCTCACTCGCTCATTCTGTTTCTCCTGGCACTGCAGGCTGCCCTTTTATACTGGGCTCCTGCATCTGTTGGCACCTTTTCCTGCCCACAAAGAAATCTGCAGCAGTCCCGACAGAGCTCCGTTGACCTCACTCACTCCCCCTCTCTCACTCACTCATTCTGTTTCTGCTGGCGCTGCAGGCTGGCCTTTTGTACTGGGCTCTTGCCTGTGTTACCACCCTTTTCTGCTCACAAAGAAATCTGCAGCAGTCATGATAGAGCTCAGTTGAGCTTGCTCACTCCCCCTCTCTCAGTCACTCGTTCTGTTTCTCCCACCGCTGCAGGCTGCCCTTTTGTATTGGGCCCCTGCATGCATTGCTGCCTTTTTCTTCCCACAAAGAAATTTGCAGCAGTCCCAACAGAACTCCACTGAGCTCACTCATTCCCTCTCCTTCACTCGCTCGTTCTGTGTCTCCCACTGCTGCAGGCTGCCCTTTTGTACTGGGCTCCTGCCTGCGTTGGTGGCTTTTTCTGCCCACAAAGAAATATGCAGCACTCGCGACACAGCTCCGTACAGCTAGCTCACTCCCCCTCTCTCACTCATCTTGCTCCGCTTTCTGCCAGCGCTGCAGGCTGGCCTTTTGTACTGGGCTCCTGCCTGCATTGCTACCTTTTCCTGCCCACAAAGAAATCCACAGCAGTCAAAGTAGACCTCCGTTGAGCTTGCTTACTCCCCCTCTCTCACTCACTCATTCTGTTTCTCCTGGCACTGCAGGCTGCCCTTTTGTACTGGGCTCCTGCCTGCATCGGCACCTTTTTCTGCCCACAAAGAAATTCGCAGCTGTCCTGATACAGCTCTGTTGAAGTGGCTCACTCCACCTGTCTCACTCGCTCATTCTGTTTCTCCTGGTGCTGCAGGCTGTCCTTTTTGTACTGGGCTCCTGCCTGCACTGCTGCCTTTTCCTGCCCACAAAGAAATCCACAGCAGTCACAGTAGACCTCCATTGAGCTCGCTCACTCCCCCTCTCTCACTCACTCGTTGTGTTTCTCCTGGTGCTACAGGCTGCCCTTTTGTACTGGGCTCCTGCCTTCATTGGCACCTTTTTCTGCCCATAAAGAAATTCGCAGCAGTCCTGACACAGCTCCATTGAGGTGGCTCACTCCACCTGTCTCACTCGCTCATTCTGTTTCTCCTGGCACTGCAGGCTGCCCTTTTGTACTGGGCTCCTGCATCTGTTGGTACCTTTTCCTGCCCACAAAGAAATCTGCAGCTGTCCTGACAGAGCTCCGTTGACCTCACTCACTCCCCCTCTCTCACTCACTCATTCTGTTTCTGCTGGCGCTGCAGGCTGGCCTTTTGTACTGTGCTGTTGCCTGTGTTACCGCCCTTTTCTGCCCACAAAGAAATCTGCAGCAGTCATGATAGAGCTCTGTTGAGCTTGCTCACTCCCCCCTCTCTCACTCGCTCGTTCTGTTTCTCCTGCCGCTGCAGGCTGCCCTTTTGTATTGGGCCCCTGCATGTATTGCTGCCTTTTTCTTCCCACAAAGAAATCTGCAGCAGTCCTAACAGAGCTTCATTGAGCTCACTCACTCCCCCTCCCTCACTCGCTCATTCTGTGTCTCCTGGCGCTGCAGGCTGCCCTTTTGTACTGGGCTCCTGTCTGCATTGGCAGCTTTTCCTGCCCACAAAGAAATCTGCAGCAGTCCTGACAGAACTCAGTTGAGCTCAGACACTCCCCCCTCCTCACTCGCTCAATCCTAATCTGTCCCAAACACTGATTTCCGACAGCGACTGCGGTATTATGCACTGGAAGCACGAAAACACATTTTCCCCAGGACGTGAAAAATGACAGCTGTACTGCTCATAAGGAGATGTGAAAAAATGCCAATGTTGAAAATCTGGTGCGAAAATATTACTAATTTGCGAACTTACAAGGGTGCGTGGAAACTGCATAATGCATGCTCGTAACACAGTCATTTTATAGAGTTTCATCACAAAATTTTCAACATAGGCATTTTAGGACCTCTGCTCATGAACAGTGTCAGTGTGATTTTCATAATTTGCCCCGAAAACTGATTTCCCACAGCGACCGTGCTTTTGTGCGCCGGAAGATGGAAAACACATTTTGGCCAGGATGTGAAAAATGACAGCTGCACTGTTCATAAGGAGGTGCGAAAATGGCAATGTTGAAAATCTGAAGTGAAAATATTGCAAAGTTGCAAAGGTATGAGCATGGAAACTGCTCAACGCATGCCGAACACACTCATTTTATGGACTTTTGTCACCAAATTTTTAACATAGGCATTTCAGGACCTCTCTAATGAACAGTGTTACTGTCATTTTCATAATATGTCCCGAACATGGATTTCCCACAGCGACCACACCTTTCTGCTCTGGAACTGCGAAAACACATTTCGGCCAGGATGTGAAAAATGACAGCTGTACTGTTCATAAGAATGTGCAGAAGAATGGCAATGTTGAAAATCTGGAGTGAAAATATTAATTCACAAAGTTACGAGTGTGCGTGCAAACTGCACAATGCACGCTTGTAACACAGTCATTTTATGGAGTATTGTCACCAAATTTTCAACATAGGCATTTTGGGACCTTTGCGAATGAACAGTGTCACTGTCATTTTTATGTTTGCTTGCACGCATGTGCAAGAAACATAGTGCCATCATCTGAGTTTTTGGAGGTGTGTCACCCCCTCTTCCAATTCAGTCAGTGTGTTGGCAGGCACGGCCTCTGTCCGCCAATGCATGCTGGAGCTGTCTATGACAAGCTCCAAAATGCAGTGGCATACAGTTGAAAGGGGGAGCTGTACATGAGCTTATCTTATCGCTGCTCACTGAAGCGTAGCTCCCCCCACACACACACACACACACATATACATACACACGCACGCATACTGCGTGCTGCCCCCCCCACGCACACACTCTATAGCCGACAGGGGTTCCCAATCCCCCGTCGGCTGTGCTGTGCTTCCCCCCCAAAGCCTTCCAAATGCCATGCTGGGTGCCCATCCCAGTGTGGCAAGTTATCATATAGCCGACGGGGGTGCACAATCCTCAGTTGGCTCCACTGTCCTCCCCGCCGAAAGTACTGGGTGCCACGCTGGGAGCCCACCCCAATGTAGCAACTGATGCTATGGCCGACGGGGGTGCCCAATCCCCATCGGCTTCACGCCCCCCCCAGCCATCCTTGTGCCACGCTGGAAGCCCACCCCAGCGTGGCAAACGTCCCGCTGCCTTTTAAAAAAAAAACCTGAAAAGCAAAACAGTCCCATGCAGTCTCCTGCCCCACACAACCTGCACTCACCCACTGCGGCACCCTGCCTCCCACACCCCTCACCCCATACTTACCTCCAGAGCTCAGCGTGATGATCTTCGTGGACCGAAACACATCTGCACCTTCAAAGTCGATCGTGAACTGAGGAAATGCCAGTAAGCTGTATAATGGGATAGATAGGGTTTTCAACTTTATTGCATATCTCAGGCATCTTTTGGAATTTTTGCACCAAATTTTCAACATGGGGTTTTTGGGACCCCTCCTCATGAATTCTTGCACTGTCATGGCGTTACTCGGGCATGAAGGATGATTTCGCAGCCACTGCGCGAAATCACCTTTCTGGAATGATTAATGAAATGACACTGCCAGTGTTCATAAAGTGGGATCTCAAAAGGCTATTTTGAAAATTTGGTGAAAAAATCTAAGAATGATTGTTTTACTGAAAAGTTGCGCGTGCAGTTCCTATGCACGTCGTAGTTCACGTAATTTTCAATATTTCACTCCAGATTTTCAACATTGCCATTTTACCACACCTTCTTATGAACAGTATGGCTGTCATTTTTCACATCTCACCCAAATGTGTTTCCGTAAGTAAGCGCACAATGGCATGGTCAGTTTGCGAAATCAATCTACGGGACACATTAAGAAAATCACACTGACACTGTTCATGAGCAGAGGTCTTAAAATGGCTATGTTGAAAATTTGTGAAAATATTCTAAAATGACTGTTTTATTTAGCTATGCAGTTCCTACACACGCCTGTAAGTTTGCGAAATTTCAATATTTTCATCCAGATTTCAACATTGCCATTTTACCCACCTTCTTATGAGCAGTACAGCTGTCATTTTTCACATCTCACCCAAAATGTGTTTCTGCCATGTAGCGCATAAGTCGGCGAGTCGGAGAATCAATCTATGGGACACATTAAGAAAATCACACTGACACTGTTCATGAGCAGAGGTCTTAAATGGCTATGTTGAAAATTTGGTGAAAAAAATCCAAAATGACTGTTTCACGAGTGTGCTTGTACAGTTCCTATGCATGCTCGTAAGTTCGTGAATTTTCAATATTTTCACTCCAAATTTTCAACATTGCCATTTTACCATACCTTCTTATGAGCAGTACAGCTGTCATTTTTTACATCTCACCCAAAACGTGTTTCCGCCCATGTAGCGCATAATGGCGCAGTCAGTGTGCAAAATCAATGTACGGGACAAAGTTAAGAAAATCACAGTGACACTGTTCATGAGCAGCGGTCTTAAAATGGCTATGTTGAAAATTTGGTGAAAAATTCTAAAATGACTGTTTGAACGAGCTTGCTGTGCAGTTCCTACGCACGCCGTAAGTTCTTAATTTAATATTTTCACTCCAGATTTTTAACATTGCCATTTTTACACTTCCTATGAACAGTATAGCTCTATTTTCATATGTCGCCCAAAATGTGTTTTCGCACATGTAGCGCAACAATGGTGCTGTTGGTGTGCAAAAGCAATGTTTGGGACAGATTAAGAAAATTACAGTTACACTCTTCATGAGCAGAGGTCTTAAAATGGCTATGTTGAAAATTTGGTGACAAAAGTCCATAAAATGACTGTGTTAGCAGTGTGCGTGCGCGTTTCCACGCATCCTAATAAGTTCATGATTTCGATAATATTTTCAGTCCAGATTTTCTCCAGTGGCATTTTCCACACTTCCTTATGAACAGTACAGCTGTCATTTCAAAACAAGGCTGAAGTGTGTTTCACACTTTCAGCGCAGAGATGCGTGGTCGCTGTGGGAAATCATTGTTGGGGACAGATAAAGAAAATCACAGTGACACTGTTCATGATCGGAGGCACCAAAATGCCTTAGTTGACAATCTGCTGTAAAATCTCAACCTAATTATATTACGGTGTGACGTGCTCCAGTTTCTATGCGCTGGTCTTCACCATTTTTAAATATTTTTACTGCAGATTTGCAACATTGCCATTTTTACACCTCCCCATGAACAGTACAGCTGTCATTTTACATCCTGTTTGGAATGTTTTTGCACCTGTGAAGCTAAATGCCGTAGTCACTGTGCATAAGCAGCTTTCGGCTAACAAACTGATATTCCCCCTGTTCATGAGGCGGGGTCACAAAAAAACCATGTTGAAAATTTGGAGTGAAAATACCAACGAATGTCTGAGGTATTAGAGTTTCCAACCATAATACCCAACCCTGTAGAGAATGACAGGCATCAGGGGTGTGAGTTGGGATTCTTGCCTGTAATGCTTATACCATTCCACACCCTGCAGCCAGTGAGAGGCATCGAGGTATGCCTTGGACTCTTTGGCCCCAAAGTTCACCCCATTCTCCTATATCGCACCCATCTCACCATATTTCCTAATGGAATGGGGTGCATAAAGGCCAAAGACCCCAGGAACACCGTGACACTTGTCAGTGTCTCCAGGGTGGGGTGTGGTGAAATGGCGTGGCCGTTATGCCTGACAACCCAAAGGCACACCCCAATGCCTGTCACTCTCTGCAGGGTGGTGGTGGGGTTGGCTTCAGTTCAATACTTCACTGCCATTCCTATTACACAGCTCTGTAACTTCTACACTACCACTGCCAATGCCAGCAAGCAAACATTTGGCATTGACAAATGCTTGTCTTTATCTGTCCTGAACACTGATTTTCCACAGTGGCCGCACTATTCAGTTATGGCCATGCAAAAACACATTTCAGCCAGGATGAGAAAAATGACAGCTGTACTGCTCATAAGGAGGTATGAAAAAATGCCAATGTTGAAAATCTGGTGTGAAAATATTGTAAATTCGCGAAGTTACGAGTGTGCGAAGCAACTCGCAACGCCTTCAGATAACAGTAATTTTTTGATGCTTCCACCAAATTTACAACATGGGCTTTTTGAGAGCTCACGTCATGAACACTGGCACTGTTGTTTCGTTAATCGGTCCCAAAAGGGGATTCCACGCAGTGATCGCAAAATCACATTTCGGGGACGAATAACACCATAACAGTGGCAGAATTCATGAGGAGGGGTCCTAAAAACCCCAAGTTGAAAATTTGGTGGTAAAATTCCAAAAAATGCCTGAGATATGCATCAAAGTTGGAAGAACCCTATTTATTCTATTATACAGCTAACCGGCAGTTCCTCATTTCGCGGTCGGCTTTGAAGAGTGCAGACATATTTCCAGTCAACCGAAGATCATCGTGCCGGACTCCAGAGGTAAGTATGGTGTGAGAGAGTGGGGGAGGCAGGGTGCACAGTGGTGGGAGCGGGCTGTGGAGGGGGCAGGGACACCACAAGGGACCATTTTCTTTTTCTACAGGTTAAAAACAAACAAAAACATTGTGGGACTTTTTTTTTTTTTTTACAGGGGCATGTTGCACGCTGGGGTGGGCTCCCAGCTTGCCAACGGAGTGTTTTTTGGGGCGGGCAGCTCTAGCCAACAGGGATTGAGCACCTCCATCGGCACAAAAGGGGAGGTGCAAGAGCTGAGGGGGATTGGGCACCCCCTCGGCACAAATCTACTGGGTGTTTGTGGGGGGGCATTATGCCGATGGGGAGTGGGCTCCCCCATTGGCAACAGCAGAGTACAGGGCAGGGGCACTGAAGCCAACGGGGACTGGGACCCCCGTCGGCAAACACACACGGTTGTGGGGGGGTGCATATGCTGCTGAGGGGGATTGGGCACCCCCTCAGCACTGGGGGTTCACAAACAATATTACACTTGCCATCGTTCCGTCCAGCTATGATGGGTCACTCCCTCATTGCAATGAATGGCTGACGCTGCAATGACGAAGCGGCCTCTGATTGCAGTGGCTGAAATATTTCAAGGTGGTGGCACGCTGGCTGAACTAGTGTCAGCAGCAGCCTGTCACGACATTGGGGGAAGCAGGCCATGCCTTTAAAGGCTGTGGTGGCATTGGCTACAACAGTGCCAAGCCTCCACAACCTGCTTCTGGAAAGCTGCCTCAATATGTTTCTTGCGCATGCGGGTACTCAACATAAAAAAAAAAAAAAAGACCCTAATGGGCTCCATTGGTGTGCTGTTAGGGAATGAGACACCTGTAAGATAGGTTTCATTATCACATCCACTTTCTTCAATGATGGCTGACAGAATTCCCATTCATAGTGGCTTCAAACTAATAGTATATTCAGGCATTTAAGCAGCTTCCCTAAGGGAACAATTAATTGGACCACAGGGGCGAGGAGAGCCAATGAGCTCAGGGACCCATCTTGGGTAGGCTCTGGGCAGTTGGGGCAATCGCAATGCGGACTAAGGCATGGTTTTGCAATAGACAGGATTCAAGGGAAGCCAGACAAAGTGTCTACCGGGGCTGGCCTGCAAAAGGTGGTACTCTTCTTTCCTTATTGGGGTTCCCACACTGGTTAAGGTGGGTTACAGCTACCAGGTGATGGTCTGGTTCCAGAGTTCATTAGGAACTATTAGGCCATAGCCCTCCCCCCCAAAAGGGGACATGGGTACAGTTTGGGGTTGCGGTAACTGACAGATGGGCCCAGGAGGCCCAGAGTGGCCCTAGCAGGTCTAGATTACAACTTCAGTATATTGGTGGGCAGGAGGGCTGCAAGCACTGGGGCCATGTTATTGCTAGCCATGCTTAGGTGAAGGGTTTATATCTTATAAACTAGGGAGCAGCACCTGGGCAGTTGCCAAAGGGGTGTGGGGCACTACTGGGGGTCAGCATCATCCTCATGGACTGGGCCAGTAACCAGATTGATTTAGCAATTTGTCCAGCATGTTTTTTTTTTTTTAATTAAAAGTTTATTGATTTATTACTTACATAGACATCACAGGTGTTATATTTTGACAGGGAATAAAAAATAAAATAAAACAAAACTCTCCAGCCATCCCCGTCCCCGCACATCCTCCTTTCCCCCTTCCCCCCCAGTGCCAATGAGATTAATTACTAAAGGTTAAGCAGGATTATATCAACGTATCATACATAGCTGTATTATACATATTCAATTATACTAAAAGGTCTATAAGACATGTAAACTTTCCCACCACTTTCTATAAACTCCTAAACGATTAAATGGACTAGCTATCATTTTTTCAATCCTTAGATTATGAAGGAATTCTTGCAACCATTCCATATACGAGGGTTGTATAGAATCTTTCCAATGTTTTAACACTACCTTCTTGACTAACATAGCAATCATCATGATGTGAAATTTGTCCAACATGTTGCCAGCTGTGGAGCAGGCGATTCAGGGCTCCATGGCGTGGGCCGAGCTGAGTCAGGCCAGTTAGGCTTCATGCACAGACGCATGCAGGAAAGGGGGCCAGGGTGGCCTATCCTCCTCAGGCCTGGCACTAGGTGTATGGCAGGCGGGTTCGTATGGGAGATTGAAGTTGCCATGATCCTAGTAGGTTTTGGCTAACAAAAAATCCAAGTAAATTGTAATTCTCAGTCATAGTAAGGAAGAGAAATTACAGAGCCATAGACAAGCCAGCATACACCCAACATGCAAAAGATCGCCAGTTTTACCAGCTTGAATGGTGGAGTGACTGGACCTTAGAGGGGTGTGTGTGTCAGGGAAGCATGGAGTAAGCCCATCATTGGAGGCATCACTTAGGGAGTCCCCTGTGAAGTAGCATTCAGTGGACCAGGTAACACCATCCTCCCCAACAAGGAACCAAGATTTGGCAACTGCAGAGGTTGGGTACAGGCTTATTGGTATATTGCTGGTGCTGTGGCAGGGCAAGCACACCGGCCATGGTGATTTGAGGGCCATTGGTAGTGGGTGTCCCTTACCAGAACAAGAAGGGCTTGTTATTTGGGATAAGGGATTCCATGGCAAGGGCCGGGTTGAACTGGCTGTAGGAAAGCACTGGGGTGGCATACCAGTAGGCCATTAGTATGGGTGCCTGCAGAGATGGGGGCTGAGTGGTCAGTCCTTATGCAAAGCACAAAGGTAATGCAGACAGCAGGTAGGTTCATGGCAGGGATCATGTGGGCAGGATCCCAGCAACGATTCAGAAAGAGGGTTCCAGCAGCCACACAAGGCAATTTACAATCCCACAGTCTTAGTCAATTATGCGAATCGCAGAGCCAGCAGCAAGCAGAAATATAAACAGCATTCAGTGGATCACTGGGCTATGTTACTGGAATGGATGAGTTTCAAGACCCTTCTGGGTACTGTGAAAGAGGGTTTCCCACCCCACCAGCTGAAGAGCTTAGGGGGAAATAGGATGTCTAGGGGTTCTGGACAGATTTGATGGCCCCCTAGGCAAGTATGATTTGGCCAGTCACAAAAGGTGGCAGTGAGCACTACAACCCGAGGAGAATGGGGCTGGGTAGTGGAGTGTTACCTTGGGGGTTATGGAACAACACAGGGTGTCCCAGCTGGCACAACAGCAGGTACCAGAAGGGCTTCTCCCAGCCCCAGAGATACTAGAGGGGTATGGCAGATAGGTTGGGGTGGGGATTTGTATCACCCCAACAGGGAGGTGGAATCCCAGCAAGTGGAACAGGGTGCAATAGGAGAGGTAGGTAGTTGTGTGCTACAACAGAGGCATTGGCACTGACTTTTTCTTGTCTCTGGCAGTAGCAGGGTGGCCAACTGGATGAAGGAATGAGCCCCTAGGGTACTGCTAGAACTGCACAACTTCCCGAAGGAGAGTCTAGCATAAGGTAACGTTCAAGCACCTTGATTCCTCATGTGGAAAGGTTCTCAATGGGTCACACCTAGTGCAGCGAGTATGCTGGCCAGGTTGGGACATTGGCGGCAAGCTGCAGGCAGAGGGGATGGTGAGTTGGGAACCTAAGGCTGGAAGGCTGGTGAGAGTCTTCCCACCGCACTTGAGGAGGTGAGAATGGTTAAGAGCAGAATAGATAGCTAGTTAGGAGTTTGTTTGGTAGGTGGGTCTTGGAGGCTAATTGGAGTAGCGGCTTGGGGGGATCAGACTGCGTCCATCCTGTGGCAGCTTGGAAAGATTGCAGACCGAGGGTACAAGGGGAAGAAGGAGGAGGAGATGAGATGAATTCTCCTGAAGGGCTCATCACTTCTGATCGGCATGAGGCTGAGGACTGCAAGACTGGACCCAGATGGAGGTCGTGGTACAACCACATCAGAATTATTCCTCAGGCACAGCGGCGCCAGACGTGGGTGGCTGCAAGGGTGCTGGGCCATATAACCTTACCTCTCCAGTCAGAGAGGTTTCAACTCAAGAGGTACATCAGTCATCAGGCCCATACTAGGGTGGCCCAAGAATTGGGTCAAGAGTGTGGGAAGCCTGCATGAAGACTGCGTATCCTTCTGGCAGAGCATACTGCTCCTAAAAAGGTGGTGATTTAATTCAATCAATGCTTGGCTGCGGTCATTTCCTCCAAGACCTGTGTTGTGTGGTTATTTCATGGGAAGGGAAAGTGGTGGGCTACCAGATAATAGAGAGGCTGCAAGGCATCGCAGCAGCTGGCCACGTATCTGAAGCCCTCCCTCCATGAAAGGAATGTAGGGGATCTCCCTTGGAATTACATATGTCATAGCAATGCCATGAGGGGAGGTCCCACAAGGCTGCCTAGAGGCAGTGGCATTTGGTGGAAGGTAGAGAAAGAAGGGTTAAGTGAGCTGAGGGCCAGAAGCTCTCCCTTGTTTCCCCTCATTCATTGAACTCCCACCCACTCAGCCTCATAAAAGCAGGGTGAGGGGCCAGGGAGACAGGACCCCCTTTGACCCATTATGGGTGACTGCATTAGGGGTTGGGGAGTGAGTTTTCTCAATTTTCCCATTATACAGGGTTTTCCTGGGGTTTTCACCTCCTCGAAAGGGTTTTAAAATTTTGTGAGTGGATAGATAATTGATAATTAAAGAAATAATCATTAAATGGAAGATAGATTTTAACGCAGAGAATCTGTTCAGACTTGATGATGATACATGATAGACCTGTCGCAGCCAGGTGTGGCGGCTTAGGAGGATCGCAGATCAAGGGTACAAGGGGAAAAAGGAGGAGACGAGTTGAATTCTCTGGAAGGGCTTTTCACTTCTGGTCAGCATGAGGCTGGGGATTGCAAGACCGGACCCTAATGGGGATCATGGTCCAACCTCATTAGGATGTTTCCTCAGGCAGAACGGCGCCAGACATGGGTGGCCACAAGGGTGCTGGGCCATATGACCTTACCAGCTCCAGTCGAAAAGGTTTCAACTCAGGAGGTATGTCAGTCATCAGGCACGCACTAGGGTGGCCCAAAAATTGGGGGCAAGAGTGTGGGAGGCCTGCATGAAGGCTGTGTATCCTCCTGGCAGCGCACGCTGCTCCTGAAAAGGTGGTGATTTAATCCAATAAATGCATGGCTGCGGCCATTTCCTCCAAGACCTGTGTTGTGTGGTTATTTCAGGGGAAGGAAAAGTGGAGGGCTACCAGACAATATGATACCTCCTTACTCAGGCCAGGAAGCCCTGCATTAGGAAACATCACCCACCAGCCATGGGCTGCCAGACTGTGAGGAGCATTGTCTCGCACCTAAACCTGGGTTGCTTGTATGGTAACACAATGGGAAATCATTGGGTAGTTGGTGGGGGACATCATCCCTAGGTTTTTCCCAACATACTGTAACTGTTTGTCCCTTGAATCACCACCTGCTCTAGTCTTTCATGTATCTACTGCTCCCCACCCCATCACCTACTGCCCCCACTGTCGAGCCAGTTGGAATCCACATGGATGAGTGACTGAGGAAACCTTCATTTAGGCCCGAGGCACATATTTTCTCTATTTCTCTCTCTTCTCTTCCATGTCCCTTCCACCTCCCCTGACATCGGCCTATGCCTTCAATGGCCATGAACGTAGCAGCAAGCATATGGGCTAACGCCACCCTACCTGAGGGAGCAGGCTCTCTGGTTTATGATGAGGGACAACTGCTAGGCCAAAACCCAGGTATCTCCCTCCACAGTCCAGCTTGGGCTGTGCTCATCAGTACTTCCCAGCACTAGCCACACCAGTCCTGGATCACCAAGTCCGCTCCTGAACACGGGTCCCCAGTATGTAACCGCAACATACTTCTGCTGAGTCATCACCTCCTGATCCCTAGTTCTGACCACCACAGAATTAAATTGTCCATGTCTGAAAGGCTACAGCACTTTCCATTCTTTCTATCAGTTTCTTACAAATTAGGACCTACAGTATTGAAGTAAAGCTACATGGAACATTTGTAGACTGGGATCTCGCTTGACAAATGCAGTAACCCACCATTTTGATTTTTCCCTGATAGAAGCCTCATCGTTACCTGTTTGACTTTATTTTTCTCCACAACAAAAGTCACTTGAGAATTACCAAGCTGAGAAAGACTTTTAGCCCCTAAGTACTGCCAACAAGGGTGTCTTACCTTGCCCAGCACTGTCTGTCTGCCTGTAGTTGTGTAGCTAATGTGTTTGTGTTCAGAAACTGGCCAGTATAATAGTGCTGCCAGGCTTGGAGAGTCTGTTCTGAATTCAGAGGTTACAGAACACCCTATCAAAAAGGCTGAAGTGCCAAGTCTTAACCTTTATAAAATGGGCCTTGGAAATCCTGTGAACTCATTGGTCGAAACATGTCACATGACCATTGATCATTTTCTGACAACCGCACACCTCACCTGACTACATTTTACTTTTTTAGAAAAGCTCATTTTATAAGTGGGATAATGCACTCCAGGGTGTGCGTTCATAATGAAATATTGCACTTCTCGGGTGGTTGCAGCACTCAGCTATGCCTCATGCATAGCCACCTCCTGAGGGATGCACAGTTCCCTTATGACTGCACACCCTGTCATTTGTTATCCCTTAAAAATCCTGAGTACATTTGGATAAGGGCTGTGAACTAGCCTATCTAAGGTGTTTTGAACTGCTAGTAGTTTTTATGTGTAAGCACCTTCTGGGAGCTTACTAGTTAATGTTAGTTGCTAAGGGTAGTTAGGCAGAGAAGAGAGCTTGTAGCCAGTAGGCCTGGGATGTAGGGCCTGCTTGCTAGCAGCAAGGGCCTATTCTCAGAGGTATATAGAGAGAGGGATTTTGGCACCAAGAGGGGACAAAGAGAGAAATCCAGAGAGAGAGAAGAGTCTGGGCATTGGCCTGCAAGTTTGGCCAGAGGGCCGTGGAGGGGCCAGGGTGGGCCGCTTGCCACCCCAGTCCTCTTCCATCGAAGATCCGCACGTGACAAGTGCAGCGCTTTCAGGCCAAGGAAAGCTAAGGGAAAAAGAAGCCGAGTTGAAGGTTCAAAGCCTGTCAGGCAAATCTGAGCTGAAGCCCAGGGAGGAAAAAAAAAAGTATGGGGCCCACCGAGTGAACTTCGCCACTTTCATAGGAAAAGCACTGATGGGGCCTTTTGAATTAAAGTAGTCTCACCCATGAGTGAGTGCAGCTCGTGGAGTCAGTGTGTGTCCTGTGAGCAGGCCTTCTCTGGCAAATTGGGCCTGGGGCGCGGTCCAGACATAGCAGACTGGACTGTTGTGGGCATAGTGGTGGAATCACTACCCCTTTCCCCTGGCTGGTGGCCACTGCAGTGTTGGGACTCCTGAGTTGGGCAGCCTGTGGAGGCAGGGAAAGGTCCATGTGGGGAATGGTCGGTCGGAACCCCGGTGGGGTGGCTGACCATCCGGGTGCTCTGTGTGGCACAAGCAGCAGTCCCCTGGGTGAAAGCAGTCCAGAAACTGGAAACACTGTAGCAGCAGAGGTGATGTTGGTTTCCAGATCAGGATGCAGAATTCCCTAGGAAGCCATTCTAGGCATGTTGCCTCAATGATTGGGTGTCTGGAAGGTCTGCGGTGATTCGGTTCTTGCTAAGGAACACCTATTTGACTGAGTAAGACCTTACAGTAAAGAAAGTGCACCGTGAATTGAAAGGTACCCTCCTCCAGTGCAGAAAGTCTGAAGGGCAAGTTTGAAATGGGATTGGGACAGTACAAATGTCTCATGCTGTCATAGTCCCTTGTGAGTGTAAAGTTTGTGAGATTTGCAGAACAGCAAGCAAGCAAGTGTCTGTGTAAGGATGTGGATTGAAAGGAAGAGAAATGAGTTGAAAGTGCTGTTAAGTACAAGCGACCTCTAAGTGTGACCTGTTTTGGCCCACCGTAGTGTTGCATCCAGGAATATAGCCTATTCGTCTCGAGGGAGTGTCTGCATGCAATAAACCAGCCTGTTAGCAAAAGAGTCTGTTGCAGGAAGAAATCAGGCGTCCACCTGTGGATGCCCCACTGTACGTGTTTACCCCCCATGCTCCATGAAGTGGTTATTAACTTTCTTGTTAATTAAATCTGTGTTTTGCATTTTGTTTCTGGAGTGGACACTGGATTTTGAACTGTGTAGTTTTGTGCCTGCTAACCACCGTTGCCCCCTGCAGCTCACCGTTTAAAACTAAGAATCGCTCCTGCTCTTCAACTAGCGAAGCCACCTCACTGCCATCCACAGAACCAGGTAATGAGCTCATTTCTATTTTCTTTGGACTGTGTTTTATTAGTTTGTATGATAACCCCTCCCACCTTTACCGTCTGTATACCCCTAGACAATGGGAGGGGGGCTTACATACGTTTCCTTGTGTATGCACAAGCATATTGTAATGAGTAGCAACCAATTCAGAGGCGTATCAGTGCCACATCCAATATTCAGGCTGCAGGGGGCCTGACAGTGACAGGCTAATGATTGGCAGGGCTGACCATAATGCTGTTCTTATGGTTGATGGGCAGGAACATTGTGTAGCTGAAAGGAGTCAGTCACTCCTATCACACAGAGGCTGGATCCTTTCATCCACATGACACTACCCAGCAACCAACTGAGCAATGTCATATAGGCCATGGTGTATGCTGTGTGTCTCTTGATCAGATTCATTTTTCCACCCAAAAAGTTTCCTACCATCAAATGGTAAGGAACGTACCCTCTGTGTACCCCCACTCCATCTCTCCTCATTACCATCACCAATCTTGTTCTGCCCTGATGTTTTGTTTTCCCACCTGCTCCATCCCTCTGCCTGGTATCACCCACCAATCCCGTTCTGCACTGCCATTTGTTTTCTATCCCACCTGCTCCATCCCGCTGCTCAATACAACCCTCCAGCCCCATTCTGCTCTACCAGGAAGTCAGTGCCGTGCTGGTGGCAGTCGCAGTGTACAGGTACAATCGACCCCAGTCCCCTTCCCCTTGTTTTCCTTTTCCCACCACATGTTAAAGTTTTTATATTCTTAAAAAAATTTAGCTTAAGGACTCATAAAGTTTCAGAACTATGAATAATAGTCTACAATTATAAAACATGGGTGTTCCATTACTTTTTTAAAAAGATTCAGTCATTATCATTTCTGAATTGGCAGCACTACACAGTGCATTTGTGAGACGTATTTATATTTTATGAACTAATAAGAGAATAATTTGTTACAGGACTGTACACGTGTCTAGTCATTATAAATTACTGGAGTCATTTTTCCTTTAGTTTCCTCATTGGTTGTTGAGTGGATAAAGTTTTTCAGCACATTTGTGTCATGGCCTACAGTGTTACAGTAAGGATAGAGAGAAAACAGGGCAGACTGGGTGGGCCATGAGGCCCTTATCTGCCAACACCTTCTATGTTTCTGTGTTTAATATCTCTCCTCTGCCATGATATAAGACTGGAGGGAGGAAGGTTCAGGAGGGAGATGAGGAGACACTTTTTTACAGAGAGGGTGGTGGCTGGGTGGAATGCGTTACCTGCAGAAGTGGTATCCAGTAGAACAGTGGACTGCTTCAAAAGGGGATGGGACAGGACAAGGGGAGGGTTAATGAAGGGGAAGGGTGGAAGGAAGGGGCAGCTGCAGAATAAGGGGTGCTAGCTGCACATTCGAGCAGACTTGATAGACCTCTAGGCCTTTATCTGCTGGCAAATTTCATATGTTCATATGTTTGTACATTTGTAACTTTCCCATATAATAGTTTTTCTGGTCTGGGGAGGGGAAGTAGACTGAAAACAGATAGCTTAACATTAGACGGTAGAAGAATCCAGACTGCACAGGGAGGAGAGATATTAAACACAGAAACATAGAAGGTGTTGGCAGATAAGGGCCTCATGGCCCACCCAGGCTGCCCTATTTTCTCTCTATCCTTATTGTAACACTGTAGGCCCTATTTTGTCTCAGTTACCCCCACCTCCTGTTTACTTCTAAGATCCCCCTGTGTCTATCCTAAGCTTTCTTAAATCCTATAATTGTTTCTGACCCCAGCCCCTTCCTCCAGAAGGTTGTTCCACTTGTCTACCACTCTTTCTGTGAAGAAGTGATTCCTCACATTTCCTCTGAACCTCCCCCCTTCTAATTTCATACTGTGATCCCTCGTTCTTGAACATCTTTTCCTTTAGGAAATTCTACCTTCCTGTACCTTGTTTTTCACTGTGATGTATCTGTATATAGTGTAAATACTGTTGATAGGACTGCCTAGGAAATGATGCAAGTCGCTCTGTTTGCTCTCCTTTTTTGTCTGCACCCATCCTCTCCATCCCTAGTCTGCTCAAATCCCAGCCTCCAATGGAGCATGATGCAGGTTCGACAACAAAGTTGTCAACCACCATTACAGCGACAGATTTAATTGCGGTCAACATAAAGCTGTGCAAACACAGTTTATTTTTTTGGGGGGGCTTCACCCCCAAATACCCCATGTGGAAAGCTCTGTCCCCCGCACCCTCACAGTCAATATAATCAACAATTACAGTTGATTTGGGGAGGTGTGCAAGACCCCGAAAGCAGTGCCGTCCCGCATGACATAGCGCACAGCGTAATTGTTGCTGTAATATCATTCGCTGTCAAAATTTCAAAGCAAAGCCATACCTCCAACCCCAGCCCCCTCACCCTTGTTTGAGCTGCCTAGAATGTAACTGTAAGACAGCATGCTTCAGGGACAGTGTAGTAAATGTGCTTATTGTTCAAACTCACAAATTAATTCTGTTTAAATCCTTCATTCCGATTTTGTCTGTTTATTGCTCACTGTGCTGATTGATTTTCCATAACCGCTCGGTTTGCGTGCAATTGTTCCCAGCTTTCTTACGCCTTGTGGATGTGTTTTATTCGACAGGATCTTGATCATAATGTGTGGTTATAAAAAAAGCTATATAGAAAATCTGAGATGAACAAGCGGTCACAACATGCAAGCAAATATTTGGCATTGACAAATGCCTGTTTAGTTTAGTTGTGTATTTTACATAAACCCTGTTAGACAGATGCCTGTTTTCAGGGGATTCAGAGTCAAGTATACAGACATTTAAGTACATACATATAGGGACTGTAAGTACCAAACAGTCCAGTTTAGGTTTCAGCTACATGTTTATAGGCTGGGTGACCACGGTTAGAGCTGCATTTGTGTATCTGATTCTCATATTTGTTTGCATGTTTGGCTATGAAGGGCATGGAGGACTGTGCAGAGGATCAGGAAAAAGCAGATAACCTGAAGAGATAAAAACATAGAAACATAGACTTTGATGGCAGATAAGGACCACTTGGCCCACCCAGTCTGCCCATTTCCCTACCTACTGGATAAGCTGCAGATTCTAGTTAACCAACAGCCTACTTCCTGCAACCCCCCACTATAATTGCCTTGTGTCTGTCCCATGCATGTTTGAATTCCCCCTCTGTTTTAGACCCAACGACCTCCTCAGGAAGGCTGCTCCATGTATCCACCACTCTCTCCGTGAAAAAAAATGTCCTCACATTATTCCTGAGCCGCCCCCTCCATCTTTAAATTGTGCCCCCCTGTTCTTACACATCTCTTTTTTTGGAAGATGCTACCTCCTGGACTTTGTTGATTCCCTTGAGGTACTTGAACGTTTCTATCATGTCCCCCCGTCCCTCCTTTCATCAAGAGTATACATATTAAGCTCTCTCAGTCTATCTTCATATGGTTTCTGCTGCAGACCCTGCACCATTTTAGTTGCCCTCCTCTGGACTGCTTCCTTCCTGTCTATGTCCTTGTGTAGATGAGGTCTCCAAAACTTCACATAGTACTCCAGATGGGGTGTCACCAACTGTCAGTATAGAGGGATAACCACTCCCCTTTTTCTACTTGTGATGCCCCTTCCTATGCACCCCAGTATCCCCCTGGCTCTCCTTACTGACTTTTCACATTGCTTACCTAGCTTTAGGTCATCTGATATGACTACCCCAGGTCCCTTTCCATTTTTATGTTTGCTTGCACGCATGTGCAAGAAACATAGTGCCATCATCCGAGTTTTAGGCAGTGTGTTTGCAGGCGCGGCCGCAGTTCTCCAATGCCTGCTGGAGCTGTCTATGACAGCTCCAAAATGCAGTGGAGTACAGTTGAAAGGGGGAGCTACACTTCAGTGAGCAGCGATAAGATATCGCCTGCTCGCGCGATCCCAACACACACACACACACACACACACACACACACACGCATGCATACTCGCGTGCTGCCCTCCCACGCACACACACTGTGGAGGCAGCAAGGGTGCCCAATCACCCGCCGGGCTGTGCTGCCTCCAAAAGTCTTCCACATGCCACGCTGGGTGCCCACCCCAGCATGGCAACTCATCGTATAGCCGACGGGGGTGCCCAATCACCCATCAGCTCCACTGTCTCCCCCCCCCGAGAGTACAGGGTGCCATGCTGGGAGCCCACCCCAGCATGGCAACAGATGTTACGGGGACGGGGTGCCCAACTCTGTCGGCTCCATGCCCCCAACCAGTTAAGTCTTGTGCCACGCTGGAGCTCACCCAGCGTGGCAAACGTCTCAAGGCTGGCCATTTAAAGGAAAAAACCTGCAACAAAAACTGTCCCTCAGCACTTCTCCCTGCCCCCTTCCACAACCCGCACCCACCCACTGCGCACCTGCCTCCCCACACCCCTTCCCATACTTCTCCAGACCTCAGCGCGACCATCTCAGTGGACCGGGAACACGTCTGCACTCTTCAAAGCTGACCACGAACTGAGGAAATGCTGGTAAGCTGTATAATGGGATAGATAGGGTTTTTTCAACTTTGCTGCATATCTCAGGCATTTTGGGGAATTTTTCCACCAAATTTTCAACATGGGGTTTTTGGGACCCCTTCTCATGAATGCTGCCTCTGTCATGGCGTTATTCGGGCCCGAAGGGTGATTTCGCAGTCAGTGTGCGAAATCACCTTCCGGGGCCGATTAACGAAACAACACCGCCAGTGTTCATAAGGTGGGCTCTCAAGAAGCCTATTTTGAAAATTTGGTGGAAAAATTCCAAAAAATAACTGTTTTAAAAGCGTGCGTTGCGCAGTTCCTACGCACGCACGTAAGTTCACGAATTTTCAATATTTGCACTCAAGATTTCAACACTGCCATTTCACCACACCTTCTTATGAACAGTACAGCTGTCATTTTTCACATCTCACCCAAAATGTGTTTCCGCCCATGTAGCGCACAATGGCACAGTCGGTGTGTGAGATCAATGTATGGGACAAATTAAGAAAATCACAGTGACACTGTTCATGCGCAGAGGTCTCAAAATGGCTATGTTGAAAATTTGGTGAAAAAATTCCTAAAAATGACTGTTTTACGAGCGTGCGCTGCGCAGTTCCTACGCACGCTCGTAAGTTTGCGAATTTTCAGTGTTTTCAATCCAGATTTTCAACATTGCCATTTTATTATACTTCCTTATGAGCAGTACAGCTGTCATTTGTCACATCTTGCCCAAAACATGTTTCCGTCCATGTAGCACACAATGGTGCAGTCGGTGTGCGAAATCAATGTATGGGACACATTAAGAAAATCACAGTGACACTGTTCATGAGCAGAGGTCTTAAAATGGCTATGTTGAAAATTTGGTGAAAAAATTCCTAAAAATGACTGTTTTGATTTAGCGGTGCTAGCAGTTCCTACGCACTGCCGTAAGTTTGCGAATTTTCAATATTTTCACTCCAGATTTTCAACATTGCCATTTTATTACACTTCCTTATGAACAGTACAGCTGCCATTTTTTCACATGTTGCCCAGAATGTGTTAGCAAGACATGTATGACAATGGTGCAGTCAGTGTGCTAAAGCAATGTTTGGACAGATTAAGAAAATCACAGTTATACACTCTTCATGAGCAGAGGTCTTAAAATGGCTATGTTGAAAATTTGGTGACAAAAGTCCATAAAATGACTTTGTTATGAGTGAGCATTGCGCAGTTTCCATGCACCCTCGTAAGTTCATGACTTTGTAATATTTTCAGTACAGATTTTCACCAGTGGCATTTTTCCACACTTCCTTATGAACAGTATAGCTGTCATTTTTCACAACATGGCCGAAATGTGTTTTCACACTTTCAGCGCAGAGATGCGTGGTCGCTGTGGGAAATCATTGTTGGGGACAGATAAAGAACATCACAGTGACACTGTTCGTGATCGGAGGTCCCAAAATGCCTGTGTTGATAATCTGCTGTAAAAAAATCCCCAAACTAATTACATTACGGGTGTGCTTTGCACAGTTTCTATGCACACTCATGACTTCACCAGTTTTTTTTAATGTTTTTACTGCAGATTTGCAACATTGCCATTTTTTACACCTCCCCATGAACAGTACAGCTGTCATTTTTTGCATCCCGTTCGGAATGTTTTTGCACCTGTGGTGCTAAATGCCGTAGTCGCTGTGCATAAGCAGCTTTCGGCTAACAAACTGATATTGCCACTGTTCATGAGGTGGAGTCACAAAAAATCCATGTTGAAAATTTGGAGTGAAAATACCAACGAATGCCTGAGGCATTAGGGTTTCCAAAATTCACCCCATTCTCCTATACTGCACCCATCTCACCATATTTCCTGATGGAATGGGGTGCGTATAAGGGCCAAAGACCCCAAGGCACACCGTGACACTTGTCAGTGTCTGCAGGTTGGGGTGTGGTGAAATGGTGTGGCCGTTATGCCTGATGACCCAAAGGCACACCCCAATGCTTGTCACTCTTTGCAGGGTGGTGGTGTGGTTGGCTTCAATTCAATACTTCACTGCCATTCCTATTACGCAGCTCTGTAACTTCTACCCTACTACTGCCAATGCCAGCAGGCAAACATTCGGCATTGACAAATGCTTGTTGTTGCTGTTAGTACCTCCCCTGCTATTGTGTACTCTTCTCCTGGGTTTTTGTTTCCCAGGTGCATTACTTTGCACTTCTTTGCATTGAATCTAAGTTGCCATATGTCTGACCATTCCTCCAACCTTGCCAAGCCCCTTCTCATCTTTTCTACCCCACCTTGTGTTTCAACTCTGTTACAGATCTTCTGCTCAGTCTTCACAGTGGAGGGAGAGGGGAACAGACCACATAAAAGCAGTAGGAACCCTGGGAGGAGGGAAGTAGACACAAGACATTCACTAAAATTACCACCAGCAGCTTAATCTGGTTCAATGTCAGCTGGCATCCATCCGTATCTCCTCCCCCCCGGACGAGGCTGAAAATATGCAGAATTGTCTAGTCCTCCTTTCCCGGTCAGCAAAAATGAAATAAATAAGTCTATTCACAGAGAAAAGAGTCCTGAGAGGACTTGCAAATCTGAAACTGTATATAGCTGTGGGGCCAGAGGGGGTACGCTCAAGGGGGCTGAGGGTGTTCAAGGAGGTACTGGCTGCACCTCTGACAGCCCTGTTCAACAACTTACTGTAAACAGTGGTTCCAGAGGACTGGAGGAGGGCTGATGCAGTCCCGCTTCATAAAAGTGGCAGCAGTGAGGAAGCTGGCAACTATGGGCTGGTCAGTCTAATGTCCGTGGTGGGGAAGTTAATAGAGACACTTTTAAAACAAGCATTTGTCAATGCCAAATGTTCAGGGACACTGGTTTACCGGGATTGAGAAAGGGCATATTCCATTTTGCACATTGTAAAAAACGGTATTGTCACCGGTGTCCGCAAAGCCAAAATCCGGTTTTACTGGTGTTTGGTTTTGTGTACTTTATTTAACAATGTTTAACTCTGCTAACATGCATCTTAGCAATGTTGACCTCCACTATTGCACATCCTTCCATCCTTGTACCAATTTAAAGTTATTTTAGGTACAAGATGTGATGGCAGCAGTAGCACTAAGGTGTGATGGAAGCAGCACTACGGCCCCATCCCTCAGGTGCGATGGCAACACCAACAGCACTGTGACTCCCATCCCTTTGGTGTGATGGCAACAGATACAGCACTACGACCTGCCTCCCTCAGGTGTGACAGAAGCAGCAGCACTGTGGTCCCCATCTGTTAGGTGTGATGGCAGCAGTACTACATTCCCCATCCATCAGTGGTGATGGCAGAAGCACTACAGCCCCTTCCCCTTTGGTGTGATGGGAGAAGCAACAGTGCAGTCCACATCCCTCTGGGGTGATGGCAGTAGTGACAGCACTATGATCCCCTATCTTCAACACCCACACCCCACATGCACAAGTTACAAATGACTGGGTCTCTTTGCTTGTTAGAACTCAGATGTGAATTAATCTGAACCATCACCACTAAGGTGGACTACCTTTGTTTTTTCCTATCTATAATTTAACTGCCTGAATTGGATTTCTGCCTGTGACACCGCTGACCAGGGTTAGGGAACAGACTTGGGTGTTAGAGGGCCAGCTGGTGGTTGAAGGCTTGAGTGTCCAATGATCACTCACCTTCTCCTGGGACAGAGGGTTGAGTTCATGGCTCATCATTTGCTGGCCCCTGGTGGAGGCCAGAGGCATGACAACATGTCGGCCCTCACTGTGGGAGGGAGTATGATGGACGTTGGCTTGTGCCTTGACATCATATGGCCTGTCACGCTCCCAAGAAAATGAGAAAACACCCGCTGGCCAACCAAAAGATGGCTGCTGGTCCCTCCATAAGCTGGAAGCCCCAGACATGCTTCTGTTCTGACCCCCTGCCATGCCCAGGATACACAGGAAGCTCTTTGGGGAAGTTCTCCTCCCCTGGTAGCCTCCCACAGGGGTAGGGGCCCCACTCAATGAAGGGTTACTTTGGGTTACCTGGTAGCACAGCAGTAAGGGGAAGTGGATGGTGGTTGGGACTCAGCGGTGGTAGGGGGCCTTGGTAGGCCTGAAGAAGTGGATGGCCAGGGGGTAGGAGGAGCAAAAAAAAAACTGCTTGAATTTGCTTCTTTGAAATAAAGTGTCTTCATCTAATAAATCCACAAGTGATTAGCGGAGGACCTTCAAATGGATTCATGCATCTCTCAGACATGTGGATGCTTTTGTTTTTACTTGGTGTCCATGAAAGGGGTGTCTCCCAGTTTTCATGTCTGAGCTCACATGTGAATTGAGCACCACTCTGCCCACCAGCATCATACAGCCCCTGGGGTCTTACCTTCTGTGTGTCATTGAATGTGCTTTCAACATCCACTGGCGAAACATAAGTACATTTAAACACTTAACATTTGCTTTTTGTTGAAGCAGTCTATCAGAAAACTTATTGTTGTCACAGAGACTGAAACAGCAGGTGCAAATGATCCAATTCACCTAAATGGGGTGCTGACTGTGAAGTCTTTTCATAAGTAGTAAGGCATTTTTTCCTCGTGAACATACTTTCATTCAGACTAGTTTTCATTCAAACAACTGAGGAGCCCACAGGAGCTCCTGAGCATTACCTGGGGTGAAGCTAGGGGATACCCAGCCTAGGGATCTCTGAAAAGTGGAGACTGATGCTGTGAGAAGGGGGCATAGAAAGAGAAAATAAAAACATTTAAAAAGATGCTGAAATCTTAGGGATTCTGTGCAGTGACATGCAATTTCCGTGAGGCACTGGTACAAGAATTCAAAATCCACGAATCAAGCAGGATTCCATGATTGTTACCAGTGTTACCGGTAAAAATGGAAAACCAGGGTCCCTGCAAATGTTGTCTTTCTGGCATTGGCATTGGTAGTGCAGGAGTTAGAGAGATACATAATAGGAATGGCAGTGAAGTAAGGAACCAGCATCAACCCCACCCCACCCTGCAGAGACTGACAGGCATTGATGTGTGCCTTTGGGTCGTCGACTATAACGCTCATGCCATTTTGCCTCACCCTACTCTGTGGACTTTGACAAGTGTCATGTTGCACCTTAGGGTCATCAGGCCTTACACTCACCCTATTCCATAAGGAAATACGTTGAGATGGGTGCAGTATAGGAGAGTGGGATGAACTTTGGGGCTGAAGAGTCCAAGGCACACCTTGATGCCAGTCATTGGCTACAGGATGGGGGTGGGGGTGGAATGGCGTGAGCATTACAGCCGACAATCCAAAGACACGTCCCTAACGCCTGTCAGTCTCTACAGGGTGGGACGTTATGGTTAGAAACCCTAACACCCCAGGTGTTTGTTGGCATTTGCACTACAAATTTTCAATATGGCTTTTTTGTGACCCCACCTCATGAAAGCATTTGGGACCTCTGCTCATGAAAAGTGGCACTGTGATTTTGTTAATCTGCCCATTTCCTAAAGCTTAATTACTTTCATTTCTGCGCCATAGATGCGAAAACACATTTCAGGCAGGATGTGAAAATGACAGCTTTACCAATCATAAGGAGGTGTGAAGAAATGGCAATGTTGAAAATCTGGAGTGAAAATATTAAAATTTCGCGAAGTTACGAGCATGCGTGGAAACTGCGCAATGCATGCTTGCAACATAGTCATTTTGTGGAATTTTGTCACCAAATTTTCAACATAGGCATTTTGGGAACTCTGCTTATGAACAGTGTCACTGTGATTTTCTTAATCTGTCCCGAACACTGATTTCCCACAGCAACTGCACCATTGGGCCGCAGATACGCGAAAACAAATTTCAGGCAGGATGTGAAAAATGACAGCTGTACTGTTCATAAGGAGGTGTGAAAAAATGGCAATGTTGAAAATCTGAAGTAAAAATATTAATAATTCTCGAACTTAGGAGCGTACGTGGAAACTGTGCAATGCATGCTCGTAACACAGTCATTTTTTGGAATCCTTTCACCAAATTTGCAACATAGGCTGTTTTGGAGCCCACCTCATGAACAGTGACACTGTCATTTTGTTAATCAGTCCCAAAAGGTGATTCCACGCAGTAACCACGAAATCACCTTTCAGGACCGAATAACAACATGACAGTGAAAAGTTCATGAGGTGGGGTCCAAAGAACCCCATTTTGAAAATTTGGAGCCAAAAGTTGCAAAAATGGCCGAGATATCCACCTAAGTTGAACCCCCCCCTCACTGATGCCATTATTCAGCTTACTGGCATTTCTTCAGTTCGCAGTCGACTTTGAAGAGTACAGACGTGTTCCCGCTCCATCGAAGATCATCGCCAGGCCCGGAGGTAAGTATGGGGTGAGGGGGTTATGTGAGGTGGGAGGGCACCAGAGACTACTAAGGGACCATTTTCTTTTACAGGTTAAAAAAAAAAAAGACATTCATGGAAGTTTTCTTTTTACAGGTTTGTCTTGGCACACTGGGGTGGGCTCCCAGTGTGTCATCTGTGTTTTTTTGGGAGGGGGACTGAAGCCAACAGGGATTGGGCCCCCCTGTCAGCACAGAAAATGTGTCTGTGTTTGGGAGGGTCACATGATGCCGAGGGGGATTAGGCACCCCCCCGGCAGACAAATTAAAATAGGGGGACATTATGCCAACGGGAATTGGGCTCCCCCATTGGCAAATGAACTAGGGAGGGGGCATGTCGACAGGGGGATAGGGCAGCCCCAACATCAGCTTTCAGGCAGGGCTGTGAGAAGCGGACAGTGACAGCCACCATGTTTATTAAAATGTTACACCAGTTAAGGCACACCCTGCAATGAAGGGTTGCTCCCTCATTGGAGTGGCAAAATTGTTTCAAATTGGTGGCATGCTTTTGCAGTGCTATCATAGACAGTGTGCTATTTCATTGGTGCCACAGAGCCCAGTCCGAAAAAGCAGTGGCGCTATTGGCCACCACACAATTGCACCTCCAAAATCTGCTACTTCAAGCTACCACAATATGTTGTTTGCACTTGTGCGCAAGACAACATAAAAAGGCTATTTGGGGTATCTTGAATCCAGTGGATTACAAGACCTGAGGGACCGTGGATTCACAGGGAGAGATCATGTCAGATGAACTGCATTCATTTCTTCAATTGGGTGACCAGAGAAATAGGTCAGTGTGGGGGTGGTGGGTGGGGCCTACATAGACTTCAGTAATGCCTTTGACACCGTACCACTTAGTAGGCTTATAAGGGAACTGGGCAGTTTGGGGGATGGTCCCAAGGTGGTAAACTGGGTACAGAACTGGTTGGTGGACAGGTGACAGGGGTGGTGGTAAACGGGACTTACAGTAATGCAGGGAGAGTAACCAGCAGGGTACCTCAGGGCTCAGTACTAGGACCAGTCCTCTTCAGTGCCTTTATAAGTGACACTGTAGAAGAACTGGAAGGTTAGTTATGTCTCTTTGCAGACTACACCAAAATCTGCAGTAGGGTAGATACTCCATGGAGGTGGAGAGAATGAGTAGAGACCTGAGAAAATGCAAGGAATGGTAGAGGGTATGGCAGCTGGGTTTCAATGCAACAACATGCAAAAGCATGCACTTAAGGCACAGAAGTCCAGAGGTGGTGTACAAAATGGGGGAAGAGGTTTTGACAGTTGCCATACAGGAAAGAGACCTTGGAGTTATCATATTTGATGACTTCAAGGTGGTGAGACAGTGTAACAATGGCAGTAGGCAGGGCCAGCAAGATGCTTTGGTGCATAGGTAGGGGAATCACCAGCAGGAGGAGAGAAGTGGTATTACCACTGTATTGATTGGTGAGACCCCACCTGAAGTACTGTTTTAAATTCTGGATGCCACATCTCAGGAAGGACATAGACAGGGTAGAGGTTGTCCACAGGAAGGCAACTACAGTGGTGCAAGAGCTGCATCATAAACCTCATGAGGAGAGACTGAGGGATCTCAATTTGTATACCCTGGAGGAGAGAAGGGAAAAATGGAACATGATAGAAACCTAAAAGTACCTCACAGGGGTGAATAAGGTACAGGAGGGGAGTATTTTTCAGAAGAGAAGGTACACGAGAACATGGGGACATGCAATGAAGCTAGAAGTGGGAAATTAAGGAGGGATGTGAGGAAGTACTTTTTTATTGAAAGATTGGTAGAAGCCTGGAACAGCCTTCCAGCGGGGGCAAAAACAGTGGTGGGATCTAAGCATGCATGGGATAGGCACAAAGCAATCTTGCTATGAAAGTGGGGGGATAGCTGGAGATCAGGAAGGGTCTACGGTGACAGTACCGGCAGGGACAACATGGGCAGACTGGCTGGGCTAAGAGGTCCTTATCTACTGATAAATTCAATGTTTTATTAAAAATATTAATTTTTTCCTACATTTTAGACTTTGGTGTTAAGAATTACAGAAGTCAAAGGGTGAGATAGTTATCAATAAAATATACAGATTTTCAGTAATTCATGCATTCATGTTATGAGCAGTAGTCATCATACGTGTCTCACACCAGCTGAAGACAAGGTTTAGTAATACTGTATGTGGTCTGAACATTAATACAAATATTTGAGAGTAATTTTTGCATTTGTAAAAAAAAATCACTTTCTGTGTGTATTTGTACGAAACAAAATTTACATTGTGAAGCTGTACTTTGAATAGAAGCAGCAATTCAAAAACAAAATAAGGTATTGAAAATCACTCTCCAGAAAAAATAGAAAGATTATGGTGATAATTCTAAATATAGGCCTATAACTGGAATTTCCTTATAATGTATGGTAGAACACTGTTAACCTTAGGAAATAATCATTTCCTAAGGTTGTTAACCTATCGATGTGACGTAACATAGAAACATAGAATTTGACAGCAGATAAGGACCGCTTGGCCCACCCAGTCTGCCTATTTTCCTACCTGATGGATAAGCTGCCGATTCTAGCTTACTTCCTCCTGCCCCCCACTAGAATTGTCTTATGCCTGTCCCATGCATTCTTGAATTCTCCCACTGTTCCTGACTGCACAACCTCCTCAGGAAGGCTGTTTCATGCATCCACAACTCTCTCTGTGAAAAAATACTTTCTAACATTACCTCTGAGCTGCCCCCCTCTATCTTCAAAATGTGCCCCCTTGTTCTTGCACATCTCTTCTTCTGAAAGATACAACCCTCTTGTACCTTGTTAATTCCCTTGAGATACTTGAAAGTTTCTATCATGTCCCCCCTCTCCCTCCTTTCCTCAAGGGTATGCATCATACCTCTCATCCTCCTGCCAAATAAATCAGGGACAAGGCTTAAAAAAATCAGGGACAAAGGACCAAAATCAGGGACACATTTTCAAAATTAGAGATATCCACCCAGAAAGCTGGTAGAACATGGGGCTTAGTGCACAATGCATTTTCTGAAGAAGAACAAGTCTGTAACTTTAATGCTTGACATTGTTTTGTGCTTACAGTCCCCACTGTTTAGCTACAAAAACACAAATTTTAGGAGGAACAGAGTAAAATTTTGAGGCAAAATCAGGGACGTCCCTGAAAATCAGGGACACTTGAGAGGTATGGTATGCATATTAAGCTACTTTAGTCTCACCTCGTATGTCTTCTGGCGCAGACCTTGCACCATTTTGGTTGCCCTACTCTGAACAGTCTCCAGTCTGTCTATGTCTTTGCGGAGATGGGGTCTCCAGAATTGCACGCAGTAGGTGTAGAAATGTTGTTAACCTATCGATACTACGTTACATTGATAGGTTAACAATGGCGATCGGTCTGCACATGTGGGCGCCTTTTTTTACACTGGGAACCGACGGATGAACTCAGCGGTTAGGGAAGGACTGAAAGGCCACGGCGGTGACTATATTTCAAAAAGTAAGCAGCCATTTTCCTTTTTACGTGGGACCATACACTATAAAAAATAATGTATGGTCCCTCTATCAGCAACCGGTCACTGTTAACCATCTTGAGGTTGCCTTGGCGACATAAACCTCTCAAGCTTCACTCTCTAGGTTTACATGGTCGCCCTGGCAACCTCTCGACAGTTAACAGACCGGTTACCGATATAGGACCATACATTATCCTCTATATCTCTGTCTATTAAAAGAAATGGTTAAGAGTGAGCTGGTGACAAATTTGGTGAAAGTGAGAAAATTCAGCCCTTTCACCTTCAGTTTGGGGCAGTTGAAGTATAAACAAAGACAACAGAAAAAAGATTAAAATATTACTTCTATAGGCATACTCAAATGTCCATTTTTTATGCCACCTGTGCCGACTTGACCCCTTCTGCTGGTTTCCCCAGCCCTATCACCCAGCTTTCCATTAACTTATCCCAGTCTCTGTTTTCCATGGCTTAACCCCCTATGGTGGGATCATTGAGGTTCCCAGAGCCCCTTCAGAGAATAGATCCACTATAAGGGGCCCTAATTAAAAATATGAACTAGCATATGCATCGGCTGATCACTTACATAAATTGGCCCATATCCTCTGCATGTTCCAGAGCGCCAGTGTCCCTATAGTGTTGGTATCCCTGGACACAGAGAAGGCATTTGATAGGGTTGATTGGGGGTTTCTGTTTGAGACCCTTACAAGGTTTGGCTTTCCCTCCCAATTTATTTCCTGGATTCAAGTGTTATACTCTTCTCCCAGTGCTCGTATCTGCTGCAATGGTGTTTTTCCTGCTCTTTCCCCTTTTTTTCCAGATACAAGGCAGGGATGTCCATTATCCCCTCTCTTGTTTAAGTTCTACTTAGAGCAACATCTTGCTAAGCTTAGGCTGAACTCAGACCTTACTGGGATTCACATTGGCTCAATGGAACTCAAACTGTCCACTTATGCAGATGATATTCTCTTGCACATGTCTCATCCAAAGTCGACTATCCCCGCGACATTGGCTACCATACAAGAATATGGGTATCTGTCCAATTATAAACTAAACTTAGATAAGACTGTAGTTATTATCTTAAATTTGAGAATTGTTAAGACAGATATTACTGACTTAGGCATGACATGGTCTCCTCACTCCCTCAAATACTTAGGTATTTCCCTCACTCATAGTGAGGCCAAGATGATAACGTTTAATTTCACTGACTTGGCTTCCATCATCCATCAAGACCTTCAACATTGGAAGAAGTTACTTTTGAATATATGGGGCAGAATTAATATCATTAAAATGAATATTTTACCCAGGCTTTTTTACCCTCTCAACATGTTGAATTACTGGAGCCACTTTCCTGGTTTAGAAGGATTCAGTCTCTTATTTTGGATTTTGTGTGTTTGGGTAAGCCCCCAAGATGGTCCTATATCAAACTGGAAGCTTCTAAGTTCCGTGGTGGACTTCAGCTTCCACACTTCAGCCTGTACTATTGGGCTAGCCATGTTAGTAAGTATCTAGGGTGGCTCTCTGACAGACCAGATGCTGACCCCAATTCCTATTCCCCCATTTGGCTGAC
The DNA here is from genome assembly GCA_016271365.2 of Neoceratodus forsteri. Lineage (NCBI taxonomy): Eukaryota > Metazoa > Chordata > Ceratodontiformes > Ceratodontidae > Neoceratodus > Neoceratodus forsteri. The sequence goes on along the minus strand of CM028130.1, from coordinate 198,244,493 downwards.
TTTAGAACCAGAGTTTATTCAGAATGCTGGCTTATCCTCAAAGTCCTTATTATTTGTAGCCCCCAAGGACTTACCTGCTTCTTTGCGGACTACAGTGATTGGGGTGTCTGTTAGAGTGCATTCGCAACTGTGCTCAGTTTTGAGATATAGCCATAAAATGGACATTTCCCAACTCATTCTCCGAAACCCGCAGTTCAAGATTGGTGGGAATGTTATTGCTGAGAGCTGATTTCCCCAACTTGTGAATACTGAGGTAGCAGCTTGCTCAGGGATGGGTCTTGTCTTTCTTCAGTGGAACTTTTACATAAATTAGGGTTGTATATCATTAATATTTATAAAGTATATCAAGTTCGCCCCTCTATCATAACTTGGTTTGGTACAGGTGTTATTTATTCGCAGTGTCAGTGGCTCAGTAGGTAGCACACTCGCCTTTGAGGCCGGGAGATCAGAGAGCTGTGGGTTCAGTTCCCACATCTGGCACTTGGGTTAATATCCCAGTACTGACACTGTAGTGCAGCATGAGAGGGGTGCTGCACTTCTGAGGTGCTGTCTTTCGGATGAGACGTTAAACCGAGGTCCCATCTGCCTGGATTGGTGGTAGTTCAGGTGGATGTTAAAGATCCCATGGCACTTATCGAAAAGAGTAGGGGAATTTCCCCAGTGTCCTGGCCAAATTTCCCTCATTCACTAAAAAAAAAAATACCACCAACAGGTTAATCTGGTTCAAAGTCAGTTGGCATTCATCTGTATCCCCCTCCCCCAGGTTGTGCCTGAAAATAGGCAGGATTTGTCTAGTGCACTTACCCGGTCAACAAAAGCTAAATAAATAAAAATAAATAAATCATGGTGAATGAAGGTGAGTTCCTGCAGTCCTTGGGGTCTTTGGCATCCTGCCCGCATTCTGTATCAAAAATCTATGCTTCCTTATTTCTTAAATCTTTTCCCACATTGGAGGGCATGTTCACCTATTGGAATTCCCAGTTCCCACAACTGGCCTTTAACTGGTGCAAGATATGGCAAGATAATTACACTTATATTACATAGGATCGTCTGCGTCTCACTCAGTTTTATATTCTTAACGATTTATATTTTACCCCGGTCAAATTGGCTAAGATGCAAAGAGCTGACTCCTTTCTTTGTACAAAATGTGGGAACTCAGAAGGTACTCCTTATCACATTTTTGGGGTTTTGTCTCAAGGTGGCTTCCTTGTGGTTGACTATCTAGCAGAAGGTAGATCCGCTACTGGGAATCGACGGGTATTTTTCCCCTGAGATATGTGTGGTTGGAGACTATTCGACCATTGATTTCAAGGAACATAGGTATTTTATGGCTATGATATCCCTGTCAGTCAAGAAGATCGTCCTTTGTCATTGGCGAGATGACCAGTCTTTAACCTATCCCAAATGGCTGCAGGAGCTATTGTTTAACCTTAGGGTTGAGAAGATGATCGCTAGCTTAAATAACCAATTACCTGGATAAGACAAGATATGGGGTAAGCTGCATACTTTTTACACATTGTAGTTTGTGTCCAGGTACCCTTGATAAATATTGGTAGACATTGATTGTGTTTTAACTATCAACCCATCTGCTTCTGGTTATGGACTTTATATCTTGTCTGTTTGGGCTCTGCTTTGGGAAGGGGGTGGGTTTGGTGTGGGGGGGTTGGGCTTTTTTGTGTTAGTGGATGTTGTTCTTTATTGTTAAAGTAACATTTGTTTATTGTATTGTTATAGTGTGCCTTTTACTGCTTAGAAAATCAATAAAGTTTATTAAATTTTAAAAAACTAACATACACAAAAGGTCAGTTTCAGCAATTGCATTCAAAGCACCATGTGCAAAATTAAAGTGCATAGGCAGTTACAAAGCAACAGTACAGATGCGCAGCAACTGGCTCAGACACGTCACCAACTTGCCTAGGTTACTGGTGCAGGGCCTGCAGAGGCCAGCTTTATTCTGTGTCAGTTGGGTTGTTTCCATGTTTTTCCCCGTCCCCAGGTATGTCAGCATGTCACAAGCATTCTGACTTGAGGCACCAGTTGATGTCCCCTCCATTCAGCAGTACTGCCAGCTACAACCTCACCTGTGGTCACCAAGGGTGCATTTGCATGACAATAACTGTCATTGTCCCTCCTTATAGAAGTAGGGCATCCACTGGAATGCTCCATCTTCCTCCCTCTCTGCAATTCCCGATGCCCCAGACTTGTTCCCGAACCCCAGTCACTACGTTGTGAGACCTGGCTCTACTGTTGCATCAATGGGCTCACTCCAAATTTCCAATTCCATTAAAAAACTAAAAAGTAAAAGTGAAAAAGTAACTAAGTAAAAGTTTATTTATGAAGCATCATATCCCTGAGGCTCAGGGCGCTGTACAGGATGCAGACAGTGGTTATTCAATAAATCAACATAATAATATGATATAAAATACATAAATACAAGCATTTGTCAATGCTGAACATTCACTTTCTGGTATTTGCAGTGGTGTGTGGTATGGGTATTGACTTCAGAGGCACGAGGAGGCAGTAGTGATAGCGGTGGGTGCCGCATGGTGGAAGCTGCACCATAAATGCAGCAAGGAGCTGATAGTCAGAGAAGCTGCCCTGCTGGCCTTAGTAGACCGGGGAGAAAGAGAGTGCACCCAGCAGCAAAGCCACCAATAAGTAAAGCCGCACCATGGCTAATGTATAAGCCGGTGGGGGTTCAGAAGACCAAGACCTTGGGAGATATCGTGGGCAGCATGAGCCACAAGTGAAGCCACACTGTGGCTAATTTAGAAGGCAGTGGGAAGGGGGTAGAGGAACATGAACCGGGGTGAGAGGGAGTGTGGCAGGCTGCAGGAGCTGACAATAACTGTAACTCCAGCCATGCACATTGGTGTCAACTGTAATGCACACGGTCGGAGTTATGGCAACAGAATAAAGTGAAGCACTGTCTCATTGGAGCAGTTCATTTATTTCAACTACAGATCATGCCACGTCAGCAAGCAGAACTACTGTCATTAGCAGAATGTCTGGTCATTGGTTAACATTGCCAAGCCCATAGCAGCTTCAGCTGTGATTGGGTCTGCAGTGACAGACCTCTAAAATGCCATTACTTCATTCAGGCCCTGAGCTCCCATGCTCCGTCATGTTCCTTACTTTCATGTGTCAGTGCAGGGTCCTTCGGCATCTGCGCACCCATCCCTCCATAGATGCATGACCAAATTATCAGCATAGCTATCTTATTACCCCAGCACATGTAGGCGGTAGACAACATTTTCAAATCCACACCAAAACATACCTCTGTGCAAGTAGAACGCCATTCTGTGCCACAGGTGGAAACATACATTTTGGACAGGATTTGAAAAATGACAGCTGTGACATAAAGGTGAAGCTCTTGGGTGAAGATATGTAAGATTTCTGCAGTTATGAGGCTGCATACTGAAATTGCAATGAATGGGCATAACTTTGCCATTTTTTAATATTTTGACCCCAAATTTTGAACATAGTATAGTCTTCTTATCACCCCACCTCATGAACCCTGTAGATGAAAATTTGTAAATCCTTGGGAAAACACCATTCCATGCCACAGGTGCGAAAACATGTTTGGGGGCAGGATGTAAAAAATTATTGTTGTATTGTTCATGAGGTGGTGTGATAAAATGGCTATACTGAAAAACAGGAGTGGAAATATTGAAAATGACCAAAGGTACGTGCGTGAGTAGAAAATTTTCAACAACCGCACCTAAGTCTGCCATTTTTAGGAGTTTTTTCACCAACTTTTCAAAATGGCCTTTTTGGGACCCCACCTCGTGAACACTGCCACTGTCATTTTGTTCATTGATCTCAAAAGGTGATTTTGCACAGCTATCGTGCCATTCTGCACCACAGGTGCGAAAACATGTTTGGGGTGAGATATGATCGATGACCGCTATACTGTTCATGAGGTGGTGTGAGGAAATGGCAATGTTGAAAATTTGGAGTGAAAATATTAAAAACTGCCAAAGTTACGAGTGTGCATAGAACAATTTCAACAAGCATGTAACTCGGGTATTTTTGGTATTTTTGCACCACATTTTTAACATGGGCTTTTTGGGACCCCACCTCATGAACAGTGGTGCTGTCATTTCATTACTCAGTCCTGAAAGGTGATTCTGCACAGTGACCGCGAAATCACCTTTTGGGACCAAGTAACAAAATGACAGTGCCAGTGTTCATGAGGTGGGGTCCCAAAAAGCCCATGTTCAAAATTTGGTGAAAAAATCCCTAAAAATGGCAGAGACATCAACATAAGTTGAAACTGCAATTGACAGCATTATACAGCGCTTACCTTGATTCCTCAGTTCGTGGTTTGCCTTTGAAAAGTGCAGATGTGTCCTGGTCCACAGAAGACACCAGCCCCCAGCCTCTGGAGGTAAGTATAGGGCAAGGGAGTGGGTGCGGGGAGGTGGGTGTGCAGAGGGAGGGTGGGGATGGGTTAGGGAGATGACAGGATGATGAGGGATCACTTTCTTTTTTACAGGTTTTAAAAAAAGACGTTGGGGGGCTGTTTTCTTCTTTTTAGGTTTTTTATTGAAGATGCCAGGACACTGAGAGTGAGCTCCCCAGTGTCCTAGCATTTTTTTGGGGGGGTTACACATCAGGGGACATTGGGAGTGGGCTCCCCAATGTCCCTGGGGTCACATGAGCAAGGACGGGAGAGATAGTGCTGTGGGCGGCAGGAACCATGATTAAAGCTGCATGGTGGCTAATGTGGAAGCCGAGGGAGGGGGTCACAGGAGCAAGAACAGGAGAGAGAATGTTACTGGTGGCAGGAGCCACGATTAAGTAAAGCCACATGGTGACTAATTTGGAAGAGGGAAGGAGGGTCACAGGAGCAAGGACGAGAGAAAGAGAGTGCTGCAGGCGGCAGGAGTCACGATTCAGTAAAGCTCACAGTGGCTAATTTGGAAGGGGGGATTCACAGGAGCAAGGATGGGGAGAGAGAGTGCTGTGAGTGGCAGCAGCTGCCGATCACTGTAACTGGCCACGTGCATTAGTGTCAACTGTAATGCACATATCCAGAGTTACGGCTACAGAGAGAAATGAAGCGCTCTCTCATTGGAGCAGTTCATTTCTTTCAACTAGAGAACATGCCATATCAGCAAAGCAGAATTTGTGTCATGACCAGAGTGCCTGGTCATTGGTGTACACTGCCAAGCCCATTGCAGTCATAGCTGTAACTGGTTTGGCAGTGACACACCTCTAAAATGCCGTATAGTCCCAAGATGTTCCTTGCGCAAGCGCAAGTGAAAGCAAAAACAGTTTGATTCAAGCAGCACAAGACAGCATCTAGGTGAGCTAGAGCCCAAATGCTTCCCTAAATAGATGTGCCTTCCAGCACCGCTTAAAAGCCTCCAATGAGGGTCCTCCTTCAAGGTCTTTGGAAACAATTTCCACTGGGTTGGTCCTGCCACCTCATATGAATGCTCTCCCGATGTTTTAAGCTGAGCCCTGGGAATCACTAGGAGACCTTCCTTGGAGGAGCAGAGGGAGTGCTGGGAGTGGTATGGAGTCAGGAGGTTACTCAGGTAGCCAGGAACCAGTCTGTATAGGGCTTTATAGGTGAGAAAACCCACCTTGAAGGCAATTCTCCACCTCTTCAGCAGCCAGTACAGATCATGCAGGACTGGGGTCACATGACAAGACCTCGGAGGGCCAATTAGCAACCTGGTCACTGTATTCTGCAATAGCTGCAGGTGACACAAGACCCCTCCACTAACACTGAGGTAAAGAGCATTGCAATAGTCAAGTCTGGACATCACAAAAGCGAGCACCAGTGAACGCAGGTCATCCGGCGGGATTAAGGCTTTAATCTGGGTGCTATTCCTCAAATGGTAAAAACCACTCCAGACAACAGATGACACCTGAGGCTCAAATGTCAGTCTGTCATCCAGGATAATGCCCAGATTCTTCACCTTAGCAGAGGCCGCAAATGGGTTGGGGCCCAGTATAAGACTGGTTCCCACCCTAGCAGTCTTCACATCCCACCAATGTCCAGGCTCTATCACCAGCACCTCCATCTTGTCCAGGGTGAACCTTAACCAGTTAGAGGACATCTAGTCCTGGATCTCAGCCAAACACACATTTATTACTTCCACGGCGTCATGTGTCCTGGGTGCAAACAACATATACAGCTGGATATCATCTGCCTAGCAGTGAAACCCACGCTGTAATGTCTAATGATCTCTTCCAGGGGTATCATATACACTGAACAACATGGACAAGAGGATCAAGCCCTGAGGAACTCCATGTGGTAGGGGCTTTGGGAGGGAGGAGAAACTCTCCATCACCACCCTCTGCATCCTACATGTGAGAATGGACTCAAACCAGCTGACAGTGCCAGTGAGTCCACAGAGCTCCCTTAGATGACCCAAGAACACACCATGATCCACAGTGTCAAATGTTGAGAAGACAGCGAGGAGAATGAGAACTGAGCATTCTCATCTAGCTCTAGCCCTAAGAAGATCATTATGCACCCTAACCAATGCAGTATCAGTACTGCATCTAGACCTAAATTACTACTGGAGTGGCACATAGATGTCAATGATAGTGAAGTGGGCTTTGAGCTGCAGAGCCACTATTTTCTCAATGACCTTACCCAAGAATGGAAGGTTAGAGATAGGTCTATAATTCACCAAGATGCCAGGGTCGAGAGATGGTTTCTACAGGAGGGGCTTCTCCAGTGCCTCTTTCAAAGCACTAAGAAACAACCCTTCTGAAAGTGAGCACCAGACAAACTTAGTGAACACTGGCCAATGGACCCCACACATCCCACTAGCAGATGTGTTGGGCCAGGGTCCAGCTCACAATAAGTGTGCCACAGCTTTGAAATAACCTCACATAACTTCCACCTTCACTGGACTGAATGTAACCCCTAGGCAGCACTACTCATAGGGCTACTACCCCTGCCTTGCCTGGCCAGACCAAGGTTGAGGTGCCTGGGTTCCTAACATTAACTTTAGACTGGTGCAGCCAAAATATTTATTTCATTTTCAATTATTTTCCCCTCACACATTAGCCCCTGAAGTGTCCATGGCAGATGCTGCCTTAATTTTACCTTTATTTACATTTTTGTCCCTGAAGCAGCCGCCGGAACATACAGTTTCCCGGGGGAGACAAGCCCCTATTAATATAATGTCTGCCTGTTCTGGTGATAGTTTAGGTGGATGTTAAAGATCCCATGGCACTTCTTGAAAAGAGCAGAGGAATTCCCCTGGTGCCCTGACCAAATTTCCCCCCATTCACTAAAAAATACCACCAACAGCTTAATCTCGTTCAAAGTCAGTTGGCATTCATCTGTATCCCCCTCCCCCGGGTCGTGCCTGAAAATAGGCATAATTTGTCTAGTGCACTTACCCGGTCAACAAAAAATAAATAAATAAATAAATAAATAAATATGTATGAGGGGATCATTAATATGTATGAGCCCCTCATGTATGCCCTCACTTACACTCTTGTTTTGGGCACTTATGCGGCTTCTCTGCTGCTTTGTTTAGGTCCCTGGCCCCCAGTGAGGAGAAGAGGGGCACCATGACAACTGCACAACCTCCCACCAGACTGCAAAGTTAGTGGTCAGGAGATCAAAGGTGTGACCTCATGCATGTGTGACCCCCGTTAGCAACGGAGTGCCAAATCAATTAGCGGGGGATCACGGTTTAAGTTTTCAAGCCCAAACTGGGCTAACTCTAAACAGGGCTGCATGGGGAGAGTTTGGGGCACCTGCAAACCTGGAGCTGTTGCACTGAACCCAAGGACAACACCGGGGGAACCAGCAGGCACCAAAATGTTCTCCTATGATGTGAGCAATGGGAGAATGGCAACTGAGGTAAGCCCCATTTGGAGGTGCTACACTCTCCACTGCCTGTGAAGCTTGGCATCCGTGCCAAGCATGTGAGAAGTCTGGCACCCATTAAGTGGCATTTAAGAACATTATCTCTTCCCATAATAGTATCTTAATAACCTTTTTGTAACTTTTTGAAACAATTAACCAAGCCTAGCTAGACACATGTCTTCCTATGTAAAAGTGGTTACCACACATCCTGTCTAGACAAATGCAATCTATCTAAGCAGCAAGTAATATTTAATCATTGTGAGCATTGTCAGATGTTGCATTCTCCCTGGGGACCCTTAACATAAAAGATTTTAAAATTGAATAAATATTTGGTGCAATTACACTTTTGGCCACTAGGAGGCATACGTTCCCCACTAACATTTACTGAACCAGCAGCAAACAGGCTTAGAGCAAGATATGGCACCAAACCACCTTTCCATTACTTACACAGGCGGATGGAAGGGTTCCAATGCCTAGGAGCTGGGGGGTGGTCCATGCTGGGCATGGAATGGCATAACAGGAGATCCCAGTGGTGCCTCCACACTGTAAACCCTAGGCAGTGCTACTCCTAGGGCTACTACCCCTGCCTTGCTTGACCAGACCAAGGTTGAGGGGCCTGGGTTCCTAACATTAACTTTAGACTGGTGCAGCCAAAATATTTATTTTGCTTCCAATTATTTTCCCCTCACACATTAGCCCTTGAAGTGTCCATGGCAGTTGCTGTTTTAATCTTACCTTTATTTACATATTTTTCCCTGCAGCAGCTGCCGAAGCATACAGTTTCCTGGGGCCAGACAAGCCATTATTAATATATATGAAGGGCTTATTAATATTCATGAGCCTCTTGAGAATGCCCTCACTTAAACTCTTGCGTACTTATGTGGCTTCTCTGATGCTTTGTTTAGGTCCTTGGCCCCCAGTGAGGAGAAGAGGAGCACCAGGACTACTGCACAACCTTCTGCCAGACTGCAAAATTAGCAGTTGGGAGATCAAAGGCGCAACCTTGCACATGGGTGACCCCCGCTAGCACTAGAGTGCTAAATCCATCAGTGGGGGATCGTGGTTTAAGTTTTCAAACCCAGATTTGGCTAACTCTACACGGGGCTGCACAGGGGGATTTGGGGGCAGCTGCAAACCTGGAGCTGTGGTGGTGAACCGGGGAGAACACTAAGGGAACCAGCAGGCATTGAGAGGCACTCCTATGTCAGGAGCAATGGGAGAATGGCAACTGAGGTAAGCCCCCATTTGGGGGGGGCTACATGAACTCTCTCCAGGCGGTGGAGTGCTTCTGGAAATGCCCATCTGACTACTGTGGGGCTATAACTGCCCCATTGGAGAAATCCCTGATCTGACAGACGACACTCTGTCAGAGAAGAACAGAGTGAACTCTTTGCACTTGGCAGCTAAAACTGCTCATTTCAGCTGAAGACAGGCAGGATGGAGCAACCTGTCTACAGTCCAAAAGAGTTGAGTCCATCTGTCCCTTCCTGAAGTAATCTCCCTGGACAGGAATGCTGCCTTCTATGGGAAATTACTCTTTGATACTCACCATAGTGTTTTGTCAAAGTCAGTCTGCCTCCTCAGATCCGGACTTCTGCTAACAACATTCCAACCTCTGACCCCTGGTCTTCATCTCCTTGAGAGCCCATCAAACCATGGGGATCTCAAGCAAGATGACCTGGGTCATATATGGAACAGTATGACAGAGTCAAGTGCTGAGGCAACATAGGCTGCCACTGCCTCACCCGTACCTGCCCCACAAGCAGCACTCACTACCGAAGAGTCCATTACCACCAACAGTCCCTCTGGGGACAACCCCTTTAAAGGGCGATAACAGACATCTCCACAGGGGAAGGACTACCAAGGGAGGCCTCAAACGAGAACTCTGCTGTGCAGAGATCTGACTAAATGACCAGATCAATCTTGAGATCAGTTATCTCAAGCCCCAGTGAGACTACTAAGTCCAAAGCATGCCCGTGTCTGTGAATCACAGTAGAAATGCTTAACTGCGAGGCCCAGAGACGTCATCATCTGGAGGAAGACTTGGCCAAACTGTGATAGTTTGTCATTGAGCCAGGCAATGAATCCACCCAGGACCAACCCTATGGGTGACTCCAACACCCTCTTGATGACAAAGTCCACAACCCCCTGCAGAAATTTCCCCTTGTGTCCCAGAGGCCACTACACCAGAAGGATTCTGCAACCTGCACCTAGGCACCCATGTATGGCCACGCATTCAAACAATGAAGTAGAACCCACTATGCACAGAGAAGTTCTGGTCAGATCTAAAGCAGATGTCCACTACCCCACCCCTGTGTTCCCTCCTCAAGTAGTGCATTATGGAGAATCCGGCCAGGATTGACACCTCCAAAACTGGGCCAGCATCATTTCCTAGCCAGGTCTCCATAATGCAAGCCAGGTTGACCAAGGAAACCAAGTCCGCTATAAGTGCAATCTTGTTCCTAATCAATCTCACATTACACATCACCACCAGAAGGGGACTGGCAGAGGTTGCTGGTCCATTGGCTACCTGCCCACTCGGTCTGGTGAGAACCCTGGGTATGGGGATCAAACGTGTCTGGCCTCTCCCTAGGCCCCATTTTTTCCAGGGTGCCTCCTGATCCTTGCCACCCTAATATGGCTCTCCCCATCAGCTACCCTAGCACCCCACTGTCCACCATCCTTCTACCTTCAAATATAAACCTCCCTACAGTGCGTAAGTGCTGTCAATGACATAGGGACGTCAGTGAAGGGGTGGAGGTTCAACAGCTGGGATGTCGAGCAGCTGAGCCTCTGGGGACCAAAGCCTAGGCACATCTTCCCAGCCCGCTCTCTGCTTATTCCTTAGAAATAACACTACAAAATGTTTCTAGAATCAGATAAAAACTAACCCACCCTAATACCCCAAAACAGAACTCTACACACACACTCACACTTACACACACTAACAATGCAACCTGATACACACACATTCACTTGCTCTCAACAGTAAATTACTATATAAACACACTCAACCACTAACCTAACTTAGTACAAGCCCCCTAATACTCCATCCCACCTCCCTATACCTAATAAAATCACAACATTAAAATTAACAAAAATACAGGAATCCTTAAGTCCAGGTCCACATCATGTGCTAGCTAGTGGGGAACCTTTATATCAAAGTACACATTTGGTTTCATCCCATGTTTGCAAATCTCTGTTCAGCTAAAGCAATTTCAATTTAACAATCAGGGTAAACCCCACCCAACAGCACTGTTGCCACTGCTAAGAGGGTTATCCAACTGGGCAGAAAACAATAAGAAAACCCTTGAAAGAATGCTCAGTGCTCTCACCACCTATATTTCATGCCACCGTAACAGGTCCAGTCCAGTCCAGGAATTTCATCAAATCCAAAGAAAACAAATTGTGGTGACACACACGCACAGCAAAGCATCCTCTCCCACTAGGAGCATTCCAGCTTGTTACATTAAACTGTCCCATGCCTGCAGGAACTCCCAGACCCCAATAGACATCCTCTGTTTCTGGATATAGTCACTGCTCCTTCTTTGTTCTTGAGCAGTTAACGAAAGGTTCGTCAACCAGACTCCTCTTGAATAAATCTCATTCTTGAAAAGGTCTCAGCCACAGTGATCTACAAGGATTTTTGATCATTTCAGATATGCTTACAGATATTGAATGCAGTAGTGTCCTGGGGTTTTAAAAGAACAACAGTTTGAAACATGGGGTTATTCTGACCAGACAGCCCAGTGCATGGCACAAATGAACCTTGACTAAAAATAAATAAAAAATAGTCCCTACAACTAACCTATCCCACCCTATCTCAGCTTTGTCCCTAAGCCTGCTCACTACCTAAAAAGGGGATTACTGCTGCAATCAATTTGATTAGTGGACACCAGCAGACTTGCTAAATTTAAAAACTTATGTTAGATTAAAACAGCTTTCTACTAATATCAGAGTTAAGCATATAAGGGCAGTTCCACTTACATTCTTAGGTTATCAGAACTGTTCACCTTTAGTTCACGATTCTCATAACCTGAATAATGCACGTGAGACCACCCTTACAACTGTAAGGGTGGTCTCAGTGGTAGTATTATCATACAGTATCTATTCACATGTTGCAAGATTATTAATCACAAGGCAATTCTTGTAGTGAGACTGTATGTTATTACCACCACCGAGGCCACTCTTACAGTTGTAAGAGTGGTCTGACATGCATTCTTATAGCACGAGAACCACGAACCAAAGGTGAGCAGTCTGATACCCAAAGAATGTAAGTGAGACCACACTTACAAGCGTAAGAGTGATGTCGGTGGTAGTATATTACTGATCGGGCTTGATTGATAATATATTTATATATTTAGTTTAAAAAAAAAACAACTTACCAGAACATCCCCATTTCAAGGGCATCTGCATCTGAGACACTCTTCACAGAGCAAGAGCGTCTCATGCACAGAGGAAAGTAGTGTTCCGATTGGTCAGAAGTGCTCCCTCGAATTATAGTGCAAAACAGCACAACACCTTTGATGCCTCAACATCTTACACAACTGTCTGTTGTGACAGTCAAAGCTGTTTTTAAATGAAAACTTGTGAAAAATATTTATTTACAATCAAAATGAACATATTTTTTAAATTTGCAGTAAAACACAGGATGATGTGCTATATGTTTTTATACAATAGGCATGGACAAAAAAAACATTATATAAATGCGGATATTTGATCTAATGTATACATAAATTTAATTTATGTACATAGTAGATATGTCATCAGCATTTACGTACATAGTAGGTATGTCATCCTGCATTTATGTATATAGTATGTCACTGCCCGCCTCTCTTCCCCAACTGCCCGCTGGCACTACTTTTCAAGCAAAGCACTTCAGTAAGCTACAGCAATTATACTAAAAAAAGATGTTCAGGCAATGAAAAAAAAAAAAAAAGAGAAACTAACGCCACTCATGAGGTTACCCAAGGTCATACAGCACTAATGAAAATGAATTGTTTATTCCACAGGTCCCTGTTGTGTATCCGTTATATATATACAGCTCTGGCATCTGGTTACAAGAATGCCTTCTCAAGTTCTTTGGGTGAGAGAATATGAAGCGAAGCAAAGCAGTTCTGGCACACAAAGGACTGGAAAAAGGCACTCTTATTACCATAAGAGATAGGTGAACTGTATAAATAAACATATTATAAATCATACTAAAAACTTCTGCTTTCAAACAGTGGAACTTCAATTTAAAATCAAAATATTATTTTGCAGAAAATGAACCACCTGTGTGGAAATGGACTATGCCATCTGATTTTACAGAACTTCAGAATTTTACAGCTGTTTGCAAGCGAGACCCTCTTATGCCTGTAAGACTGCCTGGAATGTTTAGAAATAAACAGTCCTCATTGGCTAAAAGTGAGGTCATTGATTTTATTGCTTAGTGATATTAACAAGAGAGATCATCACACATGGGGCCTGTATTCTCTAGGTACAGAAATGCTATTTCTAGATAAAGCTGCTGTACGTCTTGTTTCATACAGCAGAAGTAAGTCTGTGGCATGAAATTCTCCTTACACAGAATCATGTGCTGGGACTGTGTTCAGTGACAAGACATCCGACTGACATGCTATACACCAAGATCCTTCGGAACCTCTAAAACACATTAATGATAGGAAGGTCAAACCTATCAGTTTACAAAAAAGCAGAGCGTTCCCTGCAGAGAAAAAATCTGGCGTCATGAACATTGATGACTGCTCATTGTTTACAGGTCTCTCTGCTGGATACCCTCCCTATACAGCAAAAGCTGCGGGGTATCATTTAAACTTTTACTTTCTCAACAAACAAAATAAAAAACACTCCTAACACCTTAACCTTCTAAAGTTAAAAAAAAAAAGTTGGAGAGTAAAAGCAATCCAAGAAGAGAAATTAGGAAAAAATATTACTTATGAAACTGCCAGAGCAATCTTGGCCCATTGTTTCAGTTTGATTGAAAAATCTTTCATTTTTCTCTCTTCCATGCAATCTCAAGTAAATACTCCACAATTGAACCCAAATAGCAAGCTAACCATCCTAGATTCCGTTTGAAGGCTACATATTCATTTCATTAATCATTCAAAGACAGATAATCAGAGAACTCGTTACACCAGATGACATGAGGCCTCTGCTCAATTGTGGAGTAATTGAGCACCTCAATATGCAAATATTACAGATAATAAAAAAGAAAATGGCTTGCACGATTGGATTTGTCCTTTTACTGCTTTCTGGTGTCAGGTTCTATTCCAGTCAGGAATCTTTTTTTTTTTTGAAGGATTAATTTGAAGCTGTTTTTGGTAGACATGTGCAAGTTTGGATGAGCGAGAAAGAGAGGAGAGAGAAAGAGAGAGAGAGGAGAGCGAGAGATGTCACCTTGATGCAAAGTGTTCTTGACATTGTTCATTATTCTCTGGATGGACAATGTTTACAGACTTTGCATTCCACAACAGGTTAGTAAGCAAGCACATTATAACGCATGATTTTAGTCTTAGCTAATCAGGACTGTTTATTTACAAACATTCCTGAAACTCTTCTAACCGTAAAAAAGTCTCTCATACAAACTATTCTAAAATTCTGAAGTTCAAAGTTCAGTGGGCACAGTACAGTTACCATTCAGTAAGGCTTACTTTTTTTTCTACAAAGTAACATTTGCATTTTAAGTTCACATTTCATTGTTTAAAAGCAGAAGCCTTGAACATTACACATACTATATTTATGGTATTGTCCTGTGCCTCTTATGGTTATAAGTGTTCCTTCTGAAGTCTTTGTGTGTCAGAATCTCTCAGCTTCACTGCACAGTTCTCTCACCCAAAGAACTCAAGAAGGACTGGCAGTATAGCTTACTGGGGCTAGAAGTATAGCCTCGAGGTTAGAGTAATGAGCTGTGAGTGAGCCTGGGTTTAATTCCCACCACCTCCACTTGCAAAGACACAAAAGCTGCCGCGCTTACCTCAAATTGGCGTGCTGCCAGAAAACATTTTCGGTCCATGAAAACGAAAGAGCAGCACTCCGGGAACACACGACTATGGCATAAGTTAGGCTCCAAAACTTTATTGTAACTTAATCCATGTTGTAAAGGAAAGCGGGAACACAAAGATGCATCCCAGAACTTCGCCTCTATCCCATGAGGCTTCGTCGGGGGAGGGGACAAACAGCAGCAACTGAGCATTCAATTTCTAATCATGATTCATGAACAATAATAATAATAATGAATGATTTATTTTAACAGACATTTAAAGAGACCTTGTTGACAAACATTAAATATCTAGCAATGGAGCAATTGACTTTTAAAGTGCTAGCTACTGTTGTCAAAAAGTAGCTTGTTTGATAAAAGACACCTCCACTAAGTGCAATTAAATACAAAAAAAATGTACATGGAATAAATGTTCTGATATCAGACTAAAAACACAAATTCAATCCAGGAACTTCCATGTCACAAATCTATAACTATATAAATCTCAAAGAAGAGTAAGCTGCTATCAAACTACACTCCAAACTGAACAAAAAATGAGAAGATGAGGGTGGAGACAGGAGAGAAAAGGGAGGTGGGAGGGGAGGGGAGGGAAAGGAAGAGGAAGGATGGGATTGGGAGAAAAGGGTGGAAGGAGAGGAGGGGAGGGGTGAAAGGGGAAGAAAGGGAAGGGAAGGGATGAGAAACATAACAAGGGGGAGCATTATACTGTTGTTTTAATATTATTTAAATAACAATGAACAAATTGGCGAACACAGAGTAAGGGGATAAAAATAGAAAAAAGGAGTGGGGGATATTTGACCAGAAAATGGGGAAGGAACAAAAGACTGAAAAAAAAAGAGGTGGAAATGGGGAACTACTAGAAAAACATAAAAAAAAAATATGTTGGTATTTATTCTATCATGAGATTCCTTAATCATTATTTATAAAAATGGCATCAAATCTATATGATCATTTAATCCTTCAAGCCACATAGCCCTTAAAGCAAAAATCCATTTTACTCTTTCTGAACAGGCACATTAGTACGATCTCCCCCTCCAATGTTTCTTGGTACACGTCCCAATCCCATAAAGACCATAAATTGCAGATTGCTCTGATAGTACAGCTGAAAATGTGTGCCTCGGGAAGTCTTGGGTGCTTCTCTGATGATCCATCTAACATGTTCTTGCATACGTTCCTTTAAGGGAGGTACAGTACATCTCACATAAACAAGTGGACATGTGCACTATAAAACATATGCTGCAAATGGTATATTGCAAGAAATAAACTGTCTGATTTCAACAGTAGGACTCCCACTAGGATGCACATATTGTTCCCCCTTCATACAGTTGTAACAGCCCCTTGACTCACCTTGGCTGTTTCTGGGGCCCTCACGTCTCACCTGGACACACCACACACCTACCAGGGAGCTGGCCTGGGTTCACCAGTGGACAGGAAAAGAAATAGAGTGGTGCCTTCTCCTGAGATAGTGATATGGGATACCTGTTGGACAAATTGTAGGTTACCCCCACCCTGGAAAATGTAATAACTGACCCCAAACACCCTTCCCCACCCAGTAACAGTATCCTCCACACAGTAAGCAGTAATACCAAATTATAACATGAACTAACTTTCTGTTTATTAGAGGGAGGGGGAAGGGAGAATAATAGCAATACAGCAACAGATGGCAACAACAATTTTGCCCCACCTAGTCCCACACCTTCCACTTGTGGGTGCACTTGGCTTACTCCACCAAACAGGCATAAAACACAGTCTGTCTGTCTGTTAGGTACAACACTGGGGGTGCTGAGATGCTGGGAAGCTGCGAGGATAACATTCTTTGAACAGAAGTGAAATGCTGTCACTGGGTCCCAATAATTTTCAAACACAGACAACTTTCTTTAACTTTTTTGCCTGGGCTCAGCCTTAAGTTTACACAGTCCTGCTCAGGACTTAATCCCCTCTGAGGCCTAACTAGCTAGCTAACTAAATGCAACAAGCATTTATCAATGCCGAATGTTGTCTTGGTGGCATTGGCATTGGTAGTACAGGATTTAGAGAGATGCATAATAGGAATGGCAGTGAAGTATTGAACTGACGCCAACCCCACTCCCTCCCTGCAGAGACTGACAGGCATTTGGGTGTGCTCTTGGGTCCTCGGCCATAACGCTCAAGCCATTTCACCTCATCCTACCCTGCAGACACTGACAAGTGTCGAGGTATGCATTGGGGTCTTCAGGCCTTACACTCACTCCAATCCAAAAGGAAATATGCAGAGATGAGTGCAGTATAACAGAATGGGGTGAACTTTGGGGCAGAAGGCTCCAAGGAACACCTTGATGCCTGTCACTGGCTGCAAGATGGGGGTTGGGGGTGAAATGGAGAGAGCATTACAGCCAACTTTCTGAAGTCACACCCCTGACACCTGTCAGTGTCTACAGGGTGGGGTATTACAGTTGGAAACCTGAACACCCCAGGTGTTTGTTGGTATTTCACTTCAAATTTTCAACATGGGCTTTTTGTGACCCCACCTCATAAACAGTGGCACTATCAACTCATTAGCCGAAAGATGATTTTGCACAGAGACTGCACCATTTGGCATCACAGGTGAGAAAACACATTTTGGGCAGTCTGTGAAAAATGACAACTGTACTGTTCATGAGGAGGCGTAAAAAATGGCAATGTTGAAAATCTGGGGTGAAAATATGAAAAACTGGTGAAGTCACAAACGTGCATAGAAACTGCGCAACGCACACCCTTATTGCAATTATTTTGGGGATTTTTTTAACCACATTTTCAACATAGGCATTTTGGGACCTCCTCTCATGAACAATGGCACTGTGATTTTATTAATCTGCCCCGAAAGTTGATTTCCCACTGCAACCATGCCATTGTGCACCACAGGTGCGAAAACGCATTTGGGACAGGATGTGAAAAATGACAGCTATATTGTTCATATCGAGGTGTGAAAAAATGGCAGTGCTAAAAATCTGGAATGAAAATATAAAAAATTGTCAAAGTTATGAGGGTGAATGGAAATTGCACAACGCATGCTCGTAACGCAGTAATTTTTTAGAATTTTTCACTAAATTTGCAACATGGTCTTTTTGGGACCCCACCTCATAAACAGTGGAACTGTCATTTCTGTAATTGGTCCTGAAAGGTAATTCCACGCAGTGACCGTGAAATCACCTTTCGGGACAGAGTAATGGGATGACAATGCGCGTGTTCATGAGGAGGGGTCCCAAGAATTCCATGTTGAAAATCTGGTATCAGAATTCCCCAAAATGGCTGATATCCTCCTAAGTTGAAACCCCCCATTGCCTGCCATTATAAAACTTACCGCATTTTGTTCAGTTCCTGGTCGGCTTTTGAAAAGTTCAGATGTGTTCCTGTTCCACAGAAGATCGCAGTGCCAGCCCTCCCAAGGTAAATATGGGGTGAGGGGGGTGAAGGGAGCTGGGGTGCACAGAGGGTGGGTGTGGGTAGTGGAAGGGTTGTGGTGAGATGACGAGGGACCTTTTTCTTTTTACAGGAAAAAAATAGACTTTCTGGGAAGGTTTTCTTTATTTACAGGTAAAAAAAAATCATTTGGGGCACACTGGGGTAAGCTCCCATTGTACCACAAGTTTTGGGGGGCATGATGCTGATGGGGATTGGGCACCCTGTTGGCAAGCAAATTGAACTGGGAGGGACATGCCGACATGGGGATTGGGCATCCCTGGTGTTGGCTTTGTGGGGATTGTGTGGTGGGTGGTAGGAGCCACACATCATACTTATTAGAATGTTTCACTAGTAAAGGCATGTAATGGATCCTTGTCATCTGATGCTCCAATGAGAAAACTGCACCTCATTGGAGTGGCAGATTTCTTTCAACTCCATGGCACTCTTTGAAACTGCTGTCATCGCCAGCATGGTCACTGATTGTCAACTGAGGGACGCACCCACTAAAGCATCCCCTGCATTGTCCTCAGCTCTGACACACCTCTGAAAATGCTACTACTGCAAGATGTTGCTTGAGCATGTGCAAGCCAACATAAAAAGAAGATCCTCAGAGCCATAGCTCAGAGGTACTTACAGTTTGTAGATTCATTAGGGAGTTGCTGAAACTTGTCTCACACTGCACCATGCTGGTACCAGAGGTAGTTGGTGGTGCACCACACCAGCAGTTTGCAAGAAAGCAGTAGCTAGCTGAAGAAATGAAGATCTCTGGTCTTCACCTGTCAGGTCTTTCCAAACTTTGGCTCTAAGGCGTTTATATGCAGTGTTCACCTGACAGGCCTCTCAACATCTTCCTCTCCGGTGATCTCCTTGTTGGTCTGGGGGACCTGGGCAGGTTGGGTGTCCACTAGACTTTCTGCTTGGCACCAGCTTTCAAACATACACTTGCAGTGGGGCTCTGGCTCCGTCTCTACCCCCAGCTCATATAACTTCTCAGCTGGAAGCAGTTAAGCAGCCCTAAAACACTTGTCCCCCCCATGGGGTACACTGACTTGCTCAGCCTCTTATTCTCTGCTGCAAATCTGCAAACTCTCTTGACTCTCAGGCTGCAGACTAGCAGTCTCTAGACTCAGGCTGCAACTCTCTCTATTCTGCAGGCTGCCAATCACAGTCTCTGATACTGACTGCTATTTACCAGTCTCACTACCTTTATGGCTGTGAATCAAAATGTATAACTCATAGCAGCAGGTCCAAATCTCACCAAGGGGTCACTTAGCTGTTTGAGTCTCTTCCCTGATACCACCTTCCTTCCTCAGGTGCTTTGTCTCTTTTAACTCTGGGGCTGTCCAGGCCATTGGGCGAGTAGAACAGACCTCTCGGTTGGGTAGCCCACAGCAGTCTCTCCTGCCTGCTCCCTTTGGTTCCTCTCCCATGAATCCCTCCTTGGTGGGCTTACTGTCCCTTCTATAATTTTTTCACAGTCCCCATCTGATTGACTGCTGCACTTCCAGGCTTTTTTGATGCCCTCTGATACTTTCCCAGTGGACCCCCTGCTCCCAGAGTCCCATGGGGGTCACCATTATTTTTTATTTATTGCTACCCTTCAATTGCAGCCCATAACATTTAAATTTAAGCCATTTCAGAGACTAAATACAATATGTCCTGGCCCCGCTTGCAGTGATGAGGCCAGGAACCTTTTTGTTTACTCTGTGAGTACCTCCATTTTCCCACCAGGGCTCCCAAAACACACTGCCCTTCTTCTCACAGTTAGGAAGCGGAGCTGTGGCTCCTTTAAGACTGTATGGCCCACCCATGTGCACACAGTGCATGGCAGCCACCTTTAATGTTTACCTTCATTCAGTCTGTGTCTCGCTGCTCTCAGGACCGAGTTACATGCTCCCCAGGTGCCTGGAGGTGCAGAATTTTAAGGTACCTCAGCCCACTTCTTGCCATGGGGCTGAGGGATCAAAGATATTGGTGGCCACAGCCACGGAAAACATATGTTGTGCCATGGCCTGAATCACACAAAGGCCACTGATAGGGGACACTGTGAGGCAGTGTTGGGACCATAGCCCTTAAGGTAAGCCTCAAATTAGTGGGGCTAACACAATATTTACCAACAATGACCTCTATGCACTAATGGGTGGAGTGAGTATGCACCGTGTAACTTGGGCACGTAGCTACCCCACACCCATTGAGCCATGGGGGGCACACAGCACCTACACACCTGATACCCTGACCATGTGAAGAGCAACACACCGGGGAAGGGAAAGAGGCAGGCTGGCACTATGCGCCATGCACCAAAGTGCATAGTGCTGCATGCGGGGGTGTAGAGGAGGGCGCAGGGTATGCCGGGGTGAAACCTGCCATAAGCCCCATGCACACTCCATGCAACCATTGGAACTCTGCCAGGACAGGGTGGATAGCATACCCACCCTGACCACTGCCTCCTCACATGTTGGTGCAGGGCCCCTACCCGGTGCCCCTCCCACACACACACAGCTGCACAGGGGCACCAGCCCATGGAAGCTGCCCCAACCCCCCACCGCATGGCACTGCTGGCCAACCCCTGCCACCACTTCCCCCACCATGTGGTGAGATACAGTGCTCCCCCACCGCACCACCAACAGACCCCCTACCCAGTCCCAGTGACCTGCTATGGAATCACATTGAGGAAGGGCGGGCAGCTTTGCCCCCTGTCACTGCCACAACTCAGGCCGTAGGTCTTCTGTGGGGCACACTGCCAATGTCCTGCCACATAGGGGATCCACTGACCTGCCTGGTCCGGGCATCCAATTGGATGTCCAGCTGGATCCACGAGTCTGCCTCTGGCCGCACTGTGAAGTCCTGCACACCGGGGGGGGGGTGGGCCACAGACAGGTGGCTGGTGGTGGTGAATGCCACTGGTGCACACCTGTCTGCAGGTGCAGAGCTCCGCTGGTGGGATGCGTGTCTCAGGTGTGTACTTCCCACCCCCTGTGTGCAACTCTACCACAATTATAACTCCCCATGGGTGCTGTTCCCAACCAAAGCACCCTTTTTACTCCCTCCTTAAAAAAAACTGTGTGTTATCAAATCCCTTAGATTTATTCCTCTTTTATCAACCATTTTAGGTTTATCTTTTAACATGACCTAAATCTACATCACCTTTTAAAATACCCCCAAATCTGGACACAGTACCTGCTAGCTTTGGTGCAAGATGGTTGTGCTCAGTAACAAAGAACACTTCTCCCTGATCCTGATCTTGTAAATTATACTTCTTTTTGGGTTTCAACAAGGTATTTCTACCCATTCTTCTAACCTTGTTATTTACCTCTTGTAAAGCATCCTTATCATATCCTCTTTCCAAAAATCTTGTAGTTAATTCGGCAGCTTGGATGTCATAATCTTTAAGGGAAGAACAATGTCTCCTGATCCTAATGTACTGACCAGTTGGAATGGTTTTAATTAGATGTGGTGGGTGTGCACTGGATGCCAAAAATAAGGTGTTTCCTGACTCAAGTTGGCAATAAGCTTTAGAAATGATGCCTGTCACATTACCACCTAAAGATAAATCCAAAATGTCTATCTGGCAGGGGTCCATTTTATAGATAAATCAAGATTAAGGTTCTTTGTACCTATGTATTTCATGAAGTCGTGAACCGATCGCTCGGACCTCTGCCAGATGACTAGAATGTCTTCAGTAAAATGACCCCAGAGCCATATACAATCAAAGAAAGGTTTGGTCATGGGGTCCAGGATAGCCCCCCCCCACCCCATAAAAAGGCTGGCATTTAGAGGGGGCCATACTAGTCCCCATGGCTGTCCCTCGAACCTGTGAATGAGCCTGGTACATCCAGCACCTACCTGGTCAATACCCCGCATATAAGACAGCACGGTGTTAGTTGTGCTGTATAGTGAGCACCTGGGATTACAGCGACCGGGGTATAACAGTGGTAGGGGAATACCGCTACCCCTGTTGCTGCATACAGATTGGGAGGCTGGACAAATTGCCATGTGCTGGGTGCTTAGTTGAGCCGCTCCTGTGGAGGAGTTACTAGGGCAACAGCACATGGTGCAGTTGAGAGACCTGGGACTGTGGTTCAGTTCCCCCACGTCTCCCCTGCTATATCTTTTTGCCACATTTAAAATTAAAAAAAAGTACCCCCCCTCCTGAGTTTCTTCCCATCCCCGAGCCCCCCCCCGACCCAGAGTTAGTTATTTAAGTTCCTGGGGGAGAGTTGGGGGGCAAAGCAAAGTTTTTGTCTTGCACTGTTTCATTGCGGCATTTTTAGCTGCGCTATTTTGCCGTGCATGGTTATGACCCTGTGCCCATCCAGCAGACCTGGGTTTGATTCCCACAACTTCCACTTGCATACTGTGTGACTCTGAGCAAGTCACCTAACCTTCCCAGTGCTCCCAGTTCAGCCCTGAAAACAGGCACTTGTGTCTAGTGGGCCTTCCATGGTTACCAAAATGAAAAAAAATGGAAATGCAGTAATTTACAATATCCCTGCGCTTTCTGGAGTGTGCTATTGCACTTATAACATGGTTTTGAAAATGACATTGTTGGTAGATAAATACCACAGATCTATCCAGTTCGCCCATAGTTTTCTACCTACTCCCCACACCTATTGTCTCAAAGGGTTTTAGTTATGATGCCTACTCTCAAACCCTCTGTATCTCCCCTTTAGCCCCTAACTCCCTAGCTTCTCCTCTTGGAATTATCAGCCCTCTATACCTGTCCCAAATGTTTTTGATCCGTACATAGTACCTGCCCCTGCCATGTTCACAGGTAATCTGTTCTACAGCTCCACCACCCTCTTGGATGAATAGAACTTCTGCACATCCCTTCTGAAGTTTCTAAAGACTAGTCTCCATTTATGTCCTCTTGTGATTGCATGCATTGCTGTTCCTGGAGAACAGGTGCATATTGTTCGCTCTGTTAATGCCCAACAGAAACCTGTATATCCCTGTCATGTCATCCCCTCTTCTGGCCTCTAATGGACTCCAGAGCTGGGCACAGTACTTCAGGTGAGGTCTCACAAGAAACCTATACAGGGATAATTTCTTCTTCCTACTGTAACACCCCTCCCCCCATTCTAGGGGTATTTGGTGAAAAGCTCCATGACCCCTAACATCATAGCTTTTTTAACACCATCGTATCCGCACTCTGACTCTTGTTCCAATGGCTAAATATACTTATTCTGTTTACCACAGTATTGTGTTACATTGCTGAAATGTTTTTAGGCTTATAAACTGGATAAGGAACTTCCTAGCTGTTGATTGGGTGAAGCTGGCTGGCAATCATACATTTACCTCAGCCTAATGCCTAGAAGTTAGAAATCATGTATTCCATAATTAATTAATAAGACCTGACAGGGTGCGCATTATTGTGCTATAATGGCACAGGGCTGTAAGGCCATCTGCAATGTCTGGCCTTAAAGTGCCCCTGAGTTTTATCTTATTGCTTTCTTAAAGATCAGTTATACAATGGCAAGAAAAACTTTTGGACTGTGATTGGTCAGTCTGGGGCTGGACCTGTGGTATTATCCCAGCATAACACCACGGGCCTAGTCTCAACACTGTGAACCTCTTAACTGATTGTTTGTTGCTGCTTAGTTATCATCTTCTCTTAAGAAACAAAAATATTTTCCCACAATAACAAAAACATTCTTTAAAATTATTTTTTTGTATTCTGTATATAACAACAAGCCATTGTATAATAGGAGTAATGCACTCCAGGGTGTGTGTCATGCTGGGATGACACCACGCCTGGGACGTTGGATGCACTCGGCCTGCAGCCTTGTGCCCAACCCTCCCCCCCAAGCGTGGCGTTATCCCAGCATGACACACATCCTGTCATGCATTATACCTTTATTGAAATATAGCATTTTCTTAGTGGTCATTGCACTGCTGAGCTGTATTTGTACAAAAAACATTCTTTATTTAAAAAAAATTATGTTTACGTGTAACACTAAGTTATGTTTTTGTCACTGCTGTCCCGACCCTCAGTTCTCAGAGTAACAACATTCCATAGGAAACAGCACAATGTCATTTTAGTTTCAGCATGGTTTTCTTCCTGTTAAAACACATAAATAGGACAACTTTGTACACGAAAATGAACGCTGTCACTGTACATTTATATATTTTTATGTTGGCGTGCTTGCACAGCCAACATCGTGGGACAGTGCAGCTTTGGAGGAAGGGTCGCTGTTGGGTGAATGCAAGGCACACACCGGTAGATACGCCCCTCATTCCCCAATCAGCCTGCATGCTGGCACCACACCGTGCATACATAATGTGTCGAGTACATCTAGGAAAAGGTCTGCTGCAATCCGAGCAAAGCTCGTCATCCATAGCCGGACCCCTCTTTCGCCGTCATTATGAGCATGGTCGCAGCCGGGAGGCCGCTCAACTACTGAGCGACTGGGGTGCCCGACCCCTGTCGGTTAACCCCCTCGCTTCTTTGTGTGCCTATGGGGATCCCACCCCCATTGGCATAAATCCCAATTGTTGAATGCCAAGGGGGTGTCCAATGTTCTTAGCTCGCCCCCCACTTTCTTTTGTGTGCCAATGGGGTGCCTAATCCCCGTCAGCATTACTTCCTCATCCCCCCATGTTGTGTGCCGGCGGGGTGCCCAATCCCGATCGGCTCTCCTAAACAGTTAGGTGGCACGCTGGGAGCCCACCTCAGCGTACAAATCCCCGCAAAACAAAACTGTCCCACAATGTTTTTTTTTTCCCTGTAAAATAAAAATGGACCCTCGTAGTCTCGATGCCCCCTTCTCCCCACTCGCACCCACCCTCTGCGCACCCAGCCTCCCCTCATCCCCCCACCCAATACTTAGCTGTGGAGTCCGGCGCGATGATCTTTGGTGGACCAGGAACAAGTCTGCACTCTTCAAAGCTGACTGCCAACTGAAGAAATGCCAGTAAGCTGTGTAATGGAATGAATAGGGTTTTTTCAACTTTAATGCATATCTCGAGCATTTTTGCAAATTTTGGACCCAAATTTTCAACGTGGGGTTTTTGGGACCCCTTCTCATGAATTCTTGCACTGTCATGGCATTATTCGGTCCCAAAAGGTGATTTCGCAATCACTGTGTGGAATCACCTTCCGGGACTGAGTAACGATATGACAGTGCCGCTGTTCACGCAGAGGGCCTCAAAAGCCTATGTTGCAAGTTTAGTGGGAAAAATCAAAAAAATGACTGTTTTATGGCGTGCATAGGAACTGCACCAGCAAATGAAGTTAAGCAACATTGCAATATTTCTACCACATTCTCAATATTGGCATTTTACCACACCTTCTTGTGAACCGTATAGCTGTCATTTTTTATATCCTGCCGAATGTGTTTTCGCATCGCTAGAATAGTGCGGAAGCCGCCAGAAAATCACTGTTCGACACATTACAAAAATGACAGTGATACTGTTCATGAGCACAGGTCCTAAAATGCCTGTGTTGAAAATTTGGTGACAATACTCCATAAAATGACTGTGTTACCAGTGTCCGATGCGCAGTTTGCATGCACGCTCGTAACTTCGCAAACTTATAATATTTTCACTCCACATCTTCAACAGTGCCATTGTTCTACACCTCTTAATGAACATTACAGCTGTCATTTTTCACATCCTGACCAAAATCTGTTTTCACAGTTCTGGTGCACAATAGCGCGGTTGCTGTGGAACGCCCGTGTTCTAGACACATTATGAAAATGGCAGTGACACTGTTCATTAACAGATGTCCTAAAATGCCTATGTTGAAAATTTAGGGATGAAAGTCAATAAAATGAGTGTTTTATGAGCGCGAATTGAGCAGTTTGCATGCACGCTCGTGATTTTGTGAATTTGTAATACTTTCACTCCAGCTGTTCATCACTGGCATTTTTCCATACCTCCTTACGAACAGTACAGCTAGCTGAAATTTGTTTTTGCATGTCCGGTGCAGAATTACATGGTCATTGTGTGAAATCACATTTTTCGGGACACTTTAAGAAATTACGGTGACACTATTCATCAGCAGAGGTCCAAAAATGCCTATGTTGAAAATTTGGTGGCTAAAATCCAGACAATGACTGTGCTGCAAGCGTGCATTGAGCAGTTTCCATGCACCCTTGTAACTTCGTCAATCTGCAATATTTTCATGCCACATTTTTACCACTGGCATTTGTGCACACCTCATTATCAACAGTCCAGCTGCCATTTTCCACAGCCTGCCCAAACGTATTTCCGCAGCTCTGCCGCACAGTGGCATACTCACTGTGCAAAATCACCTTTTGGGACACATTAACAAACTCACAGCGCTTTGCCTCTCCACCTCCGCCACTGCCAATGCCAGCGCGACAACATTCGGCATTGACAAATGCTTGTTTTCTGTTGTTGTTGTTAAAAGAAAAACATTTGATAAAGGGCTGGGAAAGAAGTAATTAGAGATATGTGTTAAAATTACACCAAAGTATTGTTGACCTGTTAGACTTGGAAATTATCAGCAGTGAAAAAAGCACACTGTCATAACCGCTAAACGTTGTGTCAATGCTGAAGAGAAAAGATCTACTGAATGCAGAGTAGGAGATCGCTGCGTCGGATAACATTGTTAAAACAGTTAGCAAAAAGAGTTGAAAGTGGCAGCTCTCCAGGTAAACAGCTGGTTGTTTATAGAAGGGGAAAAATACTTATAAAATCAGCAATGTACTGGGAGTTGAGCAGTGTGGTGAGCGCAATCGACAGACTGGCTGACTAGGAGTTTGCAGACTGCAGAGCGCTGTGGTTAGCACCTAGCTGGAAGCTGTGAGCATGAGGTAACAGCAGTATAGTGCTGTCACTTTCAAAAGAATAAGAAACGGGATTTCTGTTTCTTTTAGTCTGTTCTTTTTTATAGCTAGTATCCCTGTAGTTTTTTTTTTTTTTTTTTTTGGCCAGCAGCAGCAGGGATTGGGATGATGGGAAAGTGGCAGCACAGCGGACCCGAGTGCTCAGCAGCGTGGTGAGATGTGATATTGGCACTGATGTTTCATTTTTTGATAGTTGAGCTGGTATCTTCAAGCTGCAGCCCAAATGCTGGTGGTAGCACTAGCGTCAGTGTCTGCAAAGCCCATCAGCGTTACTTCTTTTTTATTTACTTTTTTTTTCTTTTTGGTGCCAACTAGTTATAGATTTAGTCATTGTGGCAGGTTGGCAACCCGGGTCGGTGACTCTCCTGCTAAGCAGGTCAAAAAAATAAAAGGCAGCAGATCAAATTTGAAAATTTCAACTGGCCCCAAGATTTCAGTGATTGGATCAGCTGTAACTGGTACTCATTGTAACCCGGGCTCTGTTTCTGATAGATGCCCACCTTGCCGGGGCTATCACCCAGTCAGAGCATGGGATTTTTCCAGCCCATTTTCTAAGGGAATTTAAAGTGTTTTTTCTTGTTTTTATCTTCTTTTTTCCATAAAGCTTTTTTACCTTAGCATGGCTGTAGGCAGGCTACTAGCCCCATCCCTGCCTCCTATGTCAGGTGATCACCTCCCCAGGACCAATTGTTTCCCAAGGATTCCCCAATGAATTTCCCTTTGTTGCAGGCTGGGGGAGGAGGGGCCATCCTCTCTCCCTTGGAAACCACATCTGGAATGGAGGATGGTTGTCCGGTGCTGGTGCTAGCCGGGGGAGGGGGGCTTCATGAATACTACAACACTTTTTGTTGTTCTCCTCTTACACTCATATCAAGGCATGGATGGCAAGATGTGTGACTTGCTCACGGATGACAGGATATGTGAGATGCTCATGGATGGCAGGATGT
Source organism: Neoceratodus forsteri (assembly GCA_016271365.2). Classification (NCBI taxonomy): domain Eukaryota; kingdom Metazoa; phylum Chordata; order Ceratodontiformes; family Ceratodontidae; genus Neoceratodus; species Neoceratodus forsteri. Next base: position 198,216,470 of record CM028130.1, on the reverse strand, counting down.
GTGACATGCTCACAGATGGCAGGATATGTGATATGCTCACAGATGGCAGGATGTGTGATATGCTCATGGATGGCAGGATGTTTGAGATGCTCATGAATGGCAGGATGTGTAACGTTTGTAGATGGCAGTATGTGTGAGATGCTCATGGATGGCAGGATGTTCAAGATAATCACGGATGGCAGGATGTTTGACATGCTCCTGGATGGCAGGATTGTGACCTGCTCACAGATGGCAGGATGTTTGGCATGCTCCCAGATGGCAGGATGTGTGACCTGCTCACGGATGGCAGGGTGTTTGACATGCTCAAGGATGGCAGGATGTGTGACATGCTCACAGATGGCAAGATGTGTGACATCCTCAAAGATGGCAGGATGTGTGACCTTCACAGATGGAAGTATGTTTGAGATGCTCATGGATGGCAGGATGTTCCAGATAATCACAGATGGCAGGATGTTTGAGATGCCCATGGATGGCAGGATGTTTGAGATAATCACAGATGGCAGGATGTTTGACATGCTCATGGATGGCAAGATGTGTGACATGCTCACGGATCACAGGATGTTTGAGATGCTCATGTATGGCAGGATGTGTGACGTTAGCAGATGGCAGTATGTGTGAGATGCTCGTGGATGGCAGAATGTTCGAGATAATCACAGATGGCAGGATGTTTGACATGCTCACATATGGCAGGATGTTTGACATGCTCGCAGATGGCAGGATGTGATAGATGCTCATGGATGGCAGGATGTGTGACATGCTCACAGATGGCCAGATATGTGACATGCTCATAGATGGCAGGATGTGTGACATGCTCACAGATGGCTGGATGTGTGACATGCTCACGGATGACAGGGTGCTTGACATGCTCATAGATGGCAGGATGTGTGACATGCTAACAGATTACTGGATGTGTGACATGCTCACGGATGGCAGGATGTTTGACATGCTCGCAGATGGCAGGATGTGGTAGATGCTCATGGATGGCAAGATGTGTGACATGCTCGTAGATGGCAGGATGTGTGACATGCTAACAGATTACTGGATGCGTGACATGCTCACGGATGACAGGATGTTTGACATGCTCCTGGATGGCAGGATATGTGACATGCTCGTAGATGGCAGGATGTTTGACATGCTCACGAATTGCTGGATGTGTGAGATGCTCATGGATGGCAGGATGTGTGACATTCACAGATGGCAGTATGTGTGAGATGCTCGTGGATGGCAGTATGTTCGAGATAATCACAGATGGCAGGATGTTTGACATGCTCATGTATGGCAGGATGTTTGACATGCTCGCAGATGGCAGGATGTGGTAGATGCTCATGGATGGCAGGATGTGGTAGATGCTCATGGATGGCAGGATGTGTGACATGCTCACAGATGGCTGGATGTGAGACATGCTCACAGATGGCTGGATGTGAGACATGCTCACCGATGGCAGGATGTATGACTTGCTCACAGATGGCTGGATGTGTGACATGCTCACAGATGGCCAGATATGTGACATGCTCATAGATGGCAGGATGTGTGACATGCTCACAGATGGCAAGATGTGTGACATGCTCACGGATGAGAGGATGTTTGACATGCTCATGGATGGCTGGATGTGTGACATGCTCACAGATGGCAGGATGTGTGACATGCTCACAGATGGCTGGATGTGAGACATGCTCACCGATGGCAGGATGTATGACTTGCTCACAGATGGCTGGATGTGTGACATGCTCACAGATGGCCAGATATGTGACATGCTCATAGATGGCAGGATGTGTGACATGCTCACAGATGGCAAGATGTGTGACATGCTCACGGATGAGAGGATGTTTGACATGCTCATGGATGGCTGGATGTGTGACATGCTCACAGATGGCAGGATGTGTGACATGCTCACAGATGGCAAGATGTGTGACATGCTCAGGGATGACAGGGTGTTTGACATGCTAATGGTTGGTAGGATGTGTGACATGCTCGTAGATGGCAGGATGTGTGACATGCTAACAGATTACTGGATGTGTGACATGCTCACGGATGACAGGATGTTTGTCATGCTCATGGATGGCAGGATATGTGACATGCTCGTAGATGGCAGGATGTGTGACATGCTCACGGATTGCTGGATGTGTGAGATGCTGATGGATGGTAGGATGTGTGACATGCTACTGGATGGAATGATGAATAACGTGCTCGTGGAGTCGTGGATGACAGGATGTGTGACATGGTCACAGATGACAGGATGTGTGACATCCTCACGAATGGCAGGATATATCCTGCTCATGGATAGCAGGATATGTAACATGCTCCTGGATGGCAGGATGTGTGAGATGCTCATGGATGGAATGATGCATAACACGCTCGCGGATGGCAGGATGCATGACATGCTCACAGATGGTAGGATGTGTGAGATGCTCATGGATGGCAGGGTGTTCGAGATAATCACGGATGGCAGGATGTTTGACATGCTCCCGGATGGCAGGATGTGTGACCAGCTCATGGATGGCAGGATGTTTGACATGCTCACGGATGGCAGGATGTGTGAGATGCTCATGGATGGCAGGATGTTTGACATGCTCACAGATGACAGGATGTGTGACATGCTCATGGATGGCAGGATGTTTGACATGCTCACGGATGGCAGGATATGTGACATAATCACGAATGGAAGGATGTGTGAGATGCTCACGAATGAGAGGATGTGTGAGATGCTCACGGATGGCAGGATGTGTGACCTTTGCAGATGGTAGTATGTGTGAGATGCTCGCGGATGGCAGGATGTTCAAGATAATCATGGATGGCAGGATGTGTGACTTGCTCATGGATGGCAGGATGTTTGGCATGCTCATGAATGGGAGGATGTGTGACATGCTAACAGATTACTGGATGTGTGACATGCTCACGGATGACAGGGTGTTTGACATGCTCACGGATGACAGGGTGTTTGACATGCTCTTGGATGGCAGGATATGTGACATGCTCGTAGATGGCAGGATGTGTGACATGCTTACGAATGACAGGATGTTCGACATGCTCATGGATGGCAGGATATGTGACATGCTCACAGATAGCAGGATGTGTGAGATGCTCATGTATGGCAGGATGTGTGTGGCCTTCGCAGATGGCAGTATGTCTGAGATGCTCGTGGATGGCAGGATGTTCAAGATAATCATGGATGGCAGGATGTTTGACATGCTCCTGGATGGCAGGATGTGTGACCTGCTCACAGATGGCAGGATGTGTGACATGCTCCCGGATGGCAGGATGTGTGACATGCTCTCAGATGGCAGGATGTTTGACATGCTCACGGATGGCAGGATGTGTGACATGATCACGAATGGGAGGATGTGTGAGATGCTCACGAATGGGAGAATGTGTGAGATGCTCATGGATGGCAGTATGTGTGACATGCTCCCGGATGGCAGGATGTGTGACATGCTCATGGATGGCAGGATGTTTGACATGCTCACGGATGGCAGGATGTGTGACATGATCACGAATGGGAGGATGTGTGAGATGCTCACGAATGGGAGGATGTGTGAGATGCTCATGGATGGCAGGATGTGTGACATGTTCCCAGACGGCAGGATGTGTGACATGCTCATGGACGGCAGGACGTTTGACATGCTCACGGATGGCAGGGTGTGTGACCTGCTAACGAATGGGAGGATGTGTGAGATGCTCACAGATGGCAGGATGTGTGACATGCTCAGAGATGGCAGGTTGTGTGAGATGCTCATGGATGCCATGATATGTGCCATTCTCATGGATGGCAGGATGTGTGACATGCTCACGGATGGCCAGATGTGTGACATGCTGTGCAGAGGCACACATGTCCTGAATCAAACCAGAGGTACCTTCCCTTTGAAGTTGCCCATTCTTACACCACCATCGAGCCTCCAGTTAGTGAGTCGATAGTGGGGCAAGGAACTTCCCCTCCCCAGGAGAGAAGAATTGACCTCTGGAGGCTTAATTCTCTCCCCCAAGGCCGACTCATGGCAATCAGAGTTCACTCTTGATTGTAGGTTGCTGGCATGGCAGCAGGTATGACATCAAGTGCCTTACCATCCACACTACTGGGTTACCTAGATTTGAAAGCTTTTGAAAGTTCCCTCTCCCATGTCATGCCTGCCATGAAAAAAAAATCTGAGTATAGTGTTGTGCAGAAATGCACTCTATTTTTTTTCTTTTTTTGCCAACAAATTTCTCTTCTTTAAATATATTATATTTGAGTTACTCTGTTATGAGAACAGCAGGCACAAGGTTTTCCTAATTGTGAATTTATACAAAATTTGAATTTAAATTTTTAATGGCATGCTCTGGCTCTTCATTACCCTTGTGACAGAGGTCATACAACAGGAAAAAGAAAGGTGAATGAAGTCTGAATGGCAAAGAGCCCATTTTCATGCAAAATGCAATCAGTGATAAGAAAATGGAAGGTTCTGAAATTTTGATTTGTGGGGAATTTTATGTGACGTAGTTCTACTGATGCCAGCTGTTAAATTTTTTGCTGGAAATCTGAAAATTGCTTTAAGCGATAAGGCTTGAGATAACATAATTTATTGTGAATACCATCACTCCTCAGGTGCATTTGTGAGGTGTGAGAAACAGCCAAGTGCCCCAATCACCTGAGGAGTGACAATATACATGAGTCACACCACTGGCGTTCCTTTTTGCTCTTATTGTAACACTGTAGAATGTGCTCTAAAAGCACAGCTTTTGCTGCTGCAGAGTTAGATGCATGACAGGACAGAAACAGCACAGGTGGGGCTGAAAGTAGTTTGCAGAAGCATTCAATTATTTCATTCACTACATACAGGTGAGAGAAACTGCAGTAACTGCACCAGTGCCCCCTGACATAGCCTGTGAGAGGCAAAGCACAGGGAAGTTACTGCTTAGTAGGTCCTTTAATTTATTTTGGAAGGTAAACAAAATAACTTTTTTCTAACCTAGTATATCACGGCTATCGTCAGTGTTTCAGAAAGTCTCAGCCAATAAGACTCCTTGATTTTACCTTTCTATCAATAATTGTTACTTAAGCATTAAACAAAGAGCTTGTGCTCTTTATCAAAATGTTCCCTACTGGCAGTGTTGGAATTAAGCTTTATCAGCTTTGGGAGCCAGGGGAAACCATTAAGTGCCCGATCTTTAAATTGAGTCCCCCCTTCCCATTATAATTCAATGACAATGATGTGTGAGCTTCTGGGCTCACTTCAGAGTTAGTGGGGGCCTAGCTCTGGTAAGCCCCCAATGAAATTCCAGCACTGCCTTCTGGATATAGAAGCCCCAGAAGAGCTGCATTCTTTTTTTCCTGCAGCTGGAAAACAAAGATCTACCAGATACACTGTGGACTAAGAAGTAACAATTAGAGGTGCCTTATTTGTGTTTATACAAGAATTTCGGCACAGTACTTACAAAATTGCACTTGGGACCACAAGAAATGCTGTTCGTAATGTTATTTTCTTTACATCTAATGCCCTTAACAGGCAGGCTATTAGTTCTGTTGGCTTCTAAGAAAGAACAAATATAACTGTTTTGTGAGGATTAAGTGCTTTTCCATCACATACAAAAATAAAGTGTCGAGTGGGGATGAGGATCTGCTGCGCTTTTTTTTCCTTTAAATTTTATTTGATTTTCAATTAATTGCCCATAGATTAATTGCATTAACAGATAACTAAAAGCATGCAGTTCTTCCATTTATCATGTTAAACGGTGAGTCATGATAATATTCTATCTTAAGAGGAACCCTCTATAATGGGAAGAGAAACCAAGTATATAGAGACATGAAAAAAGATAAAGACTATGATGTCAATCTACATTAGAATAACCACTTTCTCTATTAAGGTGTATGATAAGCAGGGCTACAAGTATTAGTGCTAATAATGGTTCGAGTATAATACCATAAACAATGGGCTAACTACCCTCTGGCATCCTGATCTTAAAGCTAAAACATCAATATTTCAGGCTATAACATAAAAAGATTTACCAACCAGTCAATGGATGCTATATGCACTTCAACATATCAAAATGTTTAGCAGTAAACTCTAGAGTAACAGTTCATTATTTGTGAGTAACCAGGTAAGGCCCACTGGGCACAATGCCTGTTTTCAGGGGCAAACCAAGTGCACTGGGGAGGTTAAGTGTCTTGCTCCGGGTTACACTGTAAGTAAATGGAGGCTGTGGGAATCAAACCCTGGGCTGTTGGATGCACCAATTCTTTTACAGCTTGTTAGTCTAACCTCTAGGCTAAACTACCAGCCCAATTTGTGAACCTGAATTACAGCCAAAATAATGATAGTGGTGGTTAATGGCAATTATTACTGCTACATTTAAAATTTATCTATAATCATTCTATCAACAGGATAAGGTGATCACATTTGTATTGTTAAGCATCCTCCATTTATGGTTCTATGCTATATTCAGGAGGAACAGGGAAGGTAAAAAAAAAAAGGGGGGGCTGTACATCAGAGAAGCTATAAAGGCAACAGCACTGCAAGGTAGACAGGGGGAGGGTGAGAAACTGTGAGTCACGCTAGAGCCAGGTAATGGCACTGCAGTTTGCACATGGGTGATCTGCCGAACTAAACAGAAGTAGGAGTCTTCAGGCAGGAGAGGCAGCACAGGTCCACAGCAAGCCCAGAGGGACGGCTTCAACTCAAGGTAAGCCCTAAACTGTCCCCTGACTTCTGTGTCCTGCCTCCTCAACCACTGCCCAGGATCAACTGAACAACTGTGGAATTGTATTTGAAAGTTAAACCTGCCTGGGTTCTAAAATGGCTGGATTGGAATGCTGTGCATGAGCCACTCAGCACAGCATTCCATCCAAGCCATTATGACATGGAATGCTTACAAAATCTATCTTTTGACCAGCTGTAAGTGCACAGGTGCACTTTTCTTATTATTTACAGTGTTTTGTGTGTGTAGGGAGGTTGACTTTTATGTCTAGGGGACCCCTTTGTACAGTACCCTGCTGCCTACCCCTGCAGCAGGTACTCTAAGCACCTGTGTATTCTGTGTTTATTTATTTATTTTATTTATTTTCTGTAATGACCACCTTTGGGGCATTACACTATGCAGCACTGTCTGTAGTCTATTTGTTGTCTTTTGGGACTGTGGCAGGGGGGTGTTCCTGCCATTGTTTTGTAGCTTTTAAATAAGGGCGCAGGGATATAAACTGTAAATGGTACCGCCATGAAAAGGCCTTCCCCAAAGTGCTGGTAAATCAAGCATTTCTTCAGCTAAGAGACCTTGGTGATAAGGAGAATAAGCAAAACACTCAGATGCACATTTTTTTACCTGTTAGCTACACAGCTTCTGTCTTTTCTGTCTGTGTTTCTGTCTCTCCCGGACTAATCATCCAGAAGGAATTTCTTGCCTCTTCAGCCTTTCTATCTGTCACTCCCCTGCCCATCCCCATTACGGAAGTGAAAACTGGTTTAGCCCTGGTTAACATTTTTTGTAAATGTTTCTGAGCTGGATTCACAAACATTTTTGGGACTAAGTCCCGCACTGCAACTCCAGTTGCGGATCGAAATCTCCACAGCTGCAGAGATTGCTACGCACAGCTGCAGCAGTTGCAGAAGATGTTACCTCTGGTCCCATTGGCCATAACAGTTTTCCACAGTTGTGGGGATTTCCCTGGCAACACCACCTGCAAGCTACCATAAATCATGGAGCTGATTGTAATCCAGCTCCTCCACTGTGAATACCCGCAGCTGTGGGACAACTGTGGAGAACTGCAGACACGCAAGTGGCAACCCACTTTTTTTTTTTTTCACATTTTGATAACCAGGAGAGGCACACTGAGATGACACTCATTTCCAGGTGCAATCTGGGGGAAAGAGAAATGGGGGGGGGGTAGAAGCAGGTGAACAGTCAGATTACAATATTAATATGGTGTACAATTATTAAAATAAAAGTCTTTTAAAAATTAAAATCATAGGACACCAGCTGTAAAGGGAGAAACTAAAGGAGGCAGGGAAGGAGGAAACGATCATAGGTGGATAAGGTGATGATTACTGTTGGCATTAGGAGTCAGATGGGTTAGGGAAACTGGGGCACAGAAGGAGGCAAATTAAAAATGTGTGGAGAGAGAAAAGCCGGTTCCATGTCATAACAGTGATCGCGGAAAGGTGATCGTCATTAGGGTGAGTGTACATCGCCAAAAATCAATTCTGGCAATGTACACTTGTGGCGCAGAGCAAAAGGGCGCCGAAGACATAGATTTTTTTGTTGATGTTGGGGTGGCTTCTCCCCATGCATCCCACTACTAAAGGATTCTCAACCCAGGGGGATGCATGTCAAGGGTGCAAAAAAAAAAAAGAGAACCTCTCGGACCGGCACAAAAAAGAACAACCCGCCCAGAATCAAACCCGGCACCCTCCCAACCTTAGCCTGCCACCAACCCACCACACCTAATGGCCAGCTCAGCAGCCCACCACCACGCTACACCTCATAAACCCTCCCTCCCCTTCCACCTGTCACATGGCATGCTCGCCCTCCTGCACACATGTACATGTAGCGACATGCTGCCTCTGTATTCGCCGACCCCACCTATCTGATCACCCTCCCTGTCCAGTAGCTCTGTGAACAGCTGCTGTTATTGAGTCACCCTTTTTGAAAGCACTCAATAACGGTCGCCCTCATCACAGGATACCGAGAGGGCCTCACTCTGGTTGCTGGGAATGAGGAAGGACAGGAGCAAAGGGGGGAGGATTGGGAAAGGGTATGTTTTAGAGAGTGTAGGGAAGGAGACAGGTGAAGGGAGCTTGGAGAAGAGTTCCAGAGGGAGGGGAGTTGGTAACAGAAGGCTGCCTGCCCCGAATTGGGATGAGGACATGGGAGAGAGAAGTTATGGGGTCTCTGCAACGTAGCTGATAAGATGATGGGGATGATGGGGAGAGGAGAGAGGAGAAGCAGGAGGAGAGAGTCCCAAACTGCGTAAGTGAAGGGAGGGAAGGAAGATGGAAGAGCAGAGGGAGCAGTGGTGCATATGGGGGGGGGGCATTGGTGGCAAAGCGGCAAAAGGCATTAAAAAGAGTGTCAAGTCTGGAAAGGGATGAGGCAGGGGTGGACCTGAAGACAACATTGGCATAATCAAAACCGGGATAATTTAAGAGGGCACTGGTGTGTGGGGGCTCGGGAGAGCCGGCAGCCAGTCAGCAAGCAAAGGAGGAGGGGTTAAGCACTTCAAAAACCCGTGCCACTTGCCGAGAAGGAGAGACTGTCGGCGTCTGAAATCTACATCGCCCAGCTGTTCCATCCTTTGCTGGGGCTCCATTCTGCTGTGTGTTGCCTGCATAAATATCCATCAAGAAGCAGGACTTTCAGTGTGTAGTGTTTGTAAGAGGGCACTGGAGTGTAGGGGCTCGGAGAGCCGGCAGCCAGTCAGCAAGCGAGGAAGTGGGGTTAAGCACTGTACCTGCACTGCCGCTGAAAAGTAACGTTGGCGAGCATGAGTGGCTGTGCCACTCTAAGAAATATTTTACAGAAGCTGTGGTGAAGTTTGTTGCAAGAATATTATATTATTAACTGAGGCTCGGGACATGCACGGTAAGCCTGGACTTCATATTACTGTGAGTAGAGTGGCTGCTCTGTGTTAAACGGCGTTGCCTTCTGACTGTAATTAACACAACTTTGTTTGGACTTAACGTGAATGCACTGTAGTTTTTGATTGCAATCAATTTTAAAGTTTGATGAGTGGGTTTAGTCTAAGGTAACCTTGTTTAGATACACTTGAAGTGCAGGTAGGTTTTGTTTTATTATAGTGTTTGTGTATACTTCAATTTTAATTGTCCCATTGAAAAATGATTGCACTTAGAGTATTAAGCTGTTTCTTATTTTGTTGTTTCCTGGTGCTTGCCTCTACTAATGGAACAAATAGTAATAAACTGGGGGCCTATTGGTCATCCCCAGTTTCGGAGTTACAACTGAAACCCATTAGAAGGAATGTTTTCACCAGAAACTGGGGGAGATTTGTTGATTACTGCAACATAAAGGTTCCCAATCATATTTCATCAAATAGGACAGTGTATGACTGTAGGGGGGCTTGTTTTATGATTTTGATGGTTCTGGGAGGAGACATAGAGTTGAACCCCGGCCCAGCAAATATTATCTGTAAAATAATGCATGACAATGCACATAGTGTGGCCCCAAAGACTGATCAATTAGCCTTATTGGTTGCAGAACATGACCCAAATATTTTAGGTCTAATTGAGACTTGTCTATCAAATAGGATTGGGGATAGAGAACTAACCTTACCAAACTACCAGCTCTTTAGATCTAATAGAAATAAAAGGGGGTAATGTTTTATGTTAAAAATGTGGAACTCCTCTTAAAGGGGAGTGAGAATAACATTGAATATTTTGTGGTGTATGTGGATATACTTAAATTAGCTTTTGCTGTGGTGTATTCACCTCCAAAATCGAGTCTTGTATCTATTGAAGAAGTATTAAATAAGATTTGTGGTTGTATAGGGGATAGGTCATTAATCCTAATTGGAGATATGAATTGCGACTGCCACAAGCCTAGAGATAGGAAATTAAAGGAGGTGGCGTCGACTTTGGGATTAACACAGCATATTAAAACACCCACACAGCATACAACTACTAGGACTCATGGAACTACACTGGACCTGTTGTGTACTAATTCTCAAATAGATATTGAGGCCCGAGGGACTTTACCACGGTATCTTGGAGAACACAACCCAATATGGGCTGTGGTAACTAAACAACAGGTCCAGTGTTCATTAAAATGCCCGATCAGTAACAACAAAAAGGGATATGCGGAATTTCTCTGAACAGAGATTTCTGCAAAGTGTGGCAAATGAAAAGTGGGAAAGATGGAGGTTTGTACCAGAACTGGATCAAGCAGTAGAATATTTTTCTACTACCTTTCGCATGATCTGTGATTAACATGCACGTAAGTCAAAATCCTGTGATAAGCAAATTCAGTTACCATGGATTAATGATAAGATTTTGAAAAATATTAGAGTAAAAAACAGATTGTGGAAGAAGGCTAGAAAATCTAAATTAACTTCTGATTGGGAATTGTTTAAAACTAAATGAAATACAAGTAAACACCTTATAAGAAAGGCTAGGGCCCATTATTATAGAAATAAGATGAATTGTAATTCTGATCCATGTAAGTTTTGGCATGCTATTAATCATTTAACGAATCCTGGTAAGTCTGGAATACAAAATAATTAGATTTTACGGGTTGGAGCAAATTTAATAGATGAACCCAAGAGTACCTCTGAGGCCTTAAACAACTTTTTTGTAGACCTACCAGGTTGTAATGGGGTAGATGGTTCCAGGCCTGGGGACATATTGCCTATACAAATAGAGAAGCCACTTAGTTTGCCACCATTTAAATTCAAGGACTTAAAAATATCAGAAGTTTACAGGGAATTAAAGTCCATAAATGCCTATAAATCAACAGGCCCAGACGAAATTGAGGGTAGATTTCTTAAGTTAGCAGCAGACTATATTGCTCCAATCATAACTTACATCTTTAATTGGAGCTTAGAGTCTGATTATTTTCCTATATCTTGGAGAGAAAGTAAGATCATCCCCATTCATAAAGGGGGTGATACTGCAGAATTGAATAATTACCGGCCTATAGCCTTAGCATCTATTTTGTCCAAGTGTTTGGAAAAATGTGTGAATAGGCAGATCTCCGAACACTTGGACAAATATAAACTGTTGACACCCTATCAATCAGGGTTTAGAAAGGGTCACTCAACAACAACGGTGTTATTAAAGTTTAAAAATTTGGTTTGTACTTCATTAAATTCGGGGTTGGAGACTGCTGTTGTTTTCGTGGACTTATCTATCAATCAATCAATCAATACTTTATTTTTAAAAGGCACTTTTCTTCAACCAAAGCGCCTGTACAATTTCATAAAACAATAAATGAGCAAAATCTAATTTATTATAAATCATTAAAAGCTATATTAAAAAGGTAAGTCTTCAAGGCTCCTTTAAAACTTAGGACAGTCGGTCAATTTTGCACCTGACGAGGTAGAGAATTCCACAGGGTCGGGGCCATAAAACTGAATGATCTAGCCCCTGAAGTTTTCAAACGAACCCTGGGAATCTCCAGCAATCCTCGTCAGTGGATCGAGGGGGCGGAGGGACAGTAGGGGGCAAGGAGCTCTTTCAGGTAAGTAGGTCCCTGATACGTGTAGGGGTTTTATAGGTCAGCAAACCGAGCCTTGAAGGTGATTAGCCAAACACTCGGCAGCCAGTGCAGTCCGCTGAGCACAGTAGAGTTATATGACTGGATCTAGAAGATCCAGTCAATAACCTGTCGCCGATTCTGCACAAGCTGCAGACGGGCAGATCAACCCCGATAGCCCTAGGTACAGGAGTTGCAATAGTCAAGCGGGAGATAACGGCGTGGATCAACGTTGGAAGATCCTCTGGAGGAACCAGGTGCTTCACCCTGGCGATATTCCTCAGATGGAAAAAGGAGGTTTTGACCACCGCTGACACCTGAGATTTAAGTGTCAAGTGGTCGTCAATTATTACTCCAAGATTCCGCACCTGATTTGAGGTTGTCAGCTGAACACCCCAAGCCATAAGCCTGAGGGTGATCCATCCGCAAACCGCCCACAGCGACCTCCGATCCACGACTAACACCTCAGTTTTCTCCGGGTTTAACCTCAGCCAACTCCCACTCATCCAGTCCTGGATTTCGGCAAGGCAGTTATTAAATACCGATAAGGCAGCATCCTGATCGGGCACAAAAGACATATACAGCTGGGTGTCATCTGCATAGCAATGAAAACCCAAACCGTATCGTCTAATAATCACTCCCAACGGCAGCATATACACCGCAAACAACATAGGTGCTAAAATAGAACCCTGCGGTACCCCGCAGGATAGGGAGACTGATGTCGAGGAAAAAAATTCCCAAAACCACCTTCTGAGTCCTACCCTTGAGGTAAGATTGAAACCACCTGAGGACCACACCAGATAATCTGCAGATGGACCGCAGACGCTCCAGCAGCACACCATGGTCAACAGTGCCAAATGCTGCAGAGAGATCAAGGAGTACCAAGATAGAACAGGTCTACGATCTCTCGCTATTAGGAGGTCATTTAGTACCCGAACAAGTGCTGTCTCGGTACTATGCCTTTTCCTAAATCCTGACTGGAGAGAATCATAAATATTGTTGTTGGTCAGATGATCATCCAACTGTACTGCGACCACCTTCTCAATAACTTTACCCACAAAGGGTAAGTTAGAGACTGGTCTGTAATTTGCTAGACAGTCTGGGTCTAAGGAGGATTTCTTTAAAAGAGGCTTAACTATAGCCTCTTTAAGGGGATCAGGAAAGATCCCCTCTCTAAAGACTTCCAGACTATCGGAGCCAGGACTAGGCCGATTTTCTCCACACAATCCACTAAGAGACGTGGGGCCAGGGTCCAAATCACAGTTGGTTGGTCGAGCGTTTGGATGACCATCACAATATTATCAATTGTGGGGAGGCTGAAGTCAGACCATACAAACTAAGTGTTCGACATCTCCAGCCGATCGTCACTGCTCCATTGAAAGGAAGGACGGACATCCGACCTGATTTTGGCAACCTTATCTCCAAAGAAGAAGCAAACTCCTCACCGTTCTAGAAAAGGCTCTTCTGGGCTGAAGACAGGCTGGATTGCACAGTCTGTCCACAGTCGAGAAGAGTGAGCTAGGTCTATTCTGTGCAGCCGCAATCTCTCTGGACAGAATTCTGCCTTCCTATGAGAGATTGTGGATTGATAGGCCGTATAATGGTCCATCAAACTAAGTTTGTCATCATCCAGACCAGACTTCCTCCAACGCCTCTCCAGCCTTCGTCCCACCCTCCTCAACTCCCTCACGGTCTCATCAAACCATGGAGACCTGGGGCGAAGAGTGAGAGGATGAACACGAACAGGTGCAATAGAATCCAGGGCCCCTGTCACCGCCTTATTATAGGCATATACGAAGTCACCTGGATCAGAGCAATCCATCGGTAGGCCCGATAGGTCCAGCGCCGCCATCAGGTCATCCAGGGACACACCCCTTAAAGGGCGGTACCGTACCATCTCTGAAGGGGCTGACCTAATAGGGGTGGCCTCAAAACTGAACCTAATGGAGTGATGGTCAGACCATCCAAGTGGTTCCACCACCAAATCAGATATCCCCATCCCCAGAAGGAATACCAGGTCCAATGAGTGTCCACCAATATGAGTCGAGGTGGAAACAACCTCTGTGAAGCCCAGTGATACCATCAACTGGAGGAAGTCTTGACCAAAACGTGAGAGTTCATCGTCGACTCAAGCACCGAAGTCCCCAGAACCAACCATCTGGGGACCCCAATGTCAGGTCGACAATGAAGTTCATACCTCCGTAGGAAAAACATTTCGCCACCTGCTGGACGGTATACTTAGAAGTATCCTGCACCCTACACCCCGACTAAGACACATTCAAAGGATCTGGTACATCCCACAGCACCTCCACCAGGCCCAGTTCTGACTTAAAACATATGGCAACACGCCCGCCTTTGATCCTGCCTCAGCGGTGTATCACGAGTACCCGGCTGGAACTGCTGCTAAAACTGGCCCAGCATTTCCATCCAGCCAGGTCTCGGTGATGCATGCCAGGTCAGATGACCCAACAAGATCGTGGCTATAATAGCTGCCTTGTTTTTAATAGACCTGCATTACACAACACTGCCCGAGTAGGATGAGCCTCCGAGGATGACCGCCTTACCTGCTGATCATAATCAGAACCCTTGGGTATGGGCACCAAGCAGGGAGAACCCCTTTCCTGTGCTCATTTCGCCCCAGGGAGTCTCCTTGACCTCACTACCCCTATCTGCCCGCTCCTTTCCATTCCCCTCCCAGGCCCGGCACCAGCCCTCCTCCTCCCCCTCACAATCCCCAAAGCCCTACATCTTCCATAAACTCCAGGTGACAGGGGAGGACAGGAGAAAGGACGAAGGTCCCTGAGCCTAGAGGGAGAGTAATACCCGACCGTCCTATTTTCATTCTGACACATAGTTAATACCTCAATCCACAATAATAAACCCCACAAACTTATATAAAAAGTAAAACTAAAACACAGCACTCAAATACAAAAATACAAATATAACAATAAACAAAATTATACCTTATCAATGTGTTAGTATTTATGCTTTGAATTTATCAAAATATTTTATCCATCTACCCCCACCCCAGTGCTCTCACCACTTCGAGAGAGGAAGGAGCTTTGCACCTATATAAAACCCCTAACATAAAATGAACACAAAACAGAGTCCAAAGTCTTTTATGTCCACACTTATGCTTCCACCCACTTCAGCATGGGCCAAACTTAATCAGTCTCTCACAAGGCTGAAAAAGTTATAAGTGAACTCAGTTTTAAGTTCTTCCAGTAATTCTCACCCGCTGGTTACAACAAAAGAAAATTCAAGTATACTTCACCAGTTCGAGCAGTCCCATAGTTCCAAATTCTGTTCAGAGTTTCCCAGTGACCAAAAGCCAGAATCCTGCAGGCAATAAGCAGATAACATCAAATATACCTCTACTGCAGGTTCCAACTCCACCCGACCCTTGCTGTAGAGAGGCAGGCAGGACCACCCTCCAGCGGTACTCCTACCTCAACTAGGGAGAAGAATAACCCCCACCACCCTTCGGAGGCAGAGAAACCTGTCTCCCTGTCTGGGCCAGGGAATCAGACCCCACAAATTTGTAGATCTAAGGCCTTCAACCTGGTGAACCACTCCCTTTTATTGGATAAACTGAAAGGAGTGGGCATAGTTGATGGGCCCAGTAACTGGATAAAATCCTATTTAACAAGACGTACCCAGAGGGTAGAGGTCTCACAGAAATTATCTACATCCCAAAATGTAAGTAGAGGGGTTCCCAGGGGTCCATTTTGGGGCCCCTGTTATTTATTTTATTTAATAATGATTTGCCCCAGGTGGTGAGGCATTCAGCCGTGAGGCTGTATGCGGACGATACAGCAATTGTTGCCACCAGCAGTTCTGTTTTGGACCTCCAGTTAAAGCTCCAAATGGAATTTGCTGAGGTGGGGGAGTGGTTCACCAAGTCGAGGCTTTTGATGAATGTTAAAAAAACAAAGTTAATGTATTTTTCAAATAAGAAAAATAAATCTCAGATTCATATTTTTACAAATACAAATGAGCCCATTGATCAGGTGGATAGTTACTGCTATTTGGGGGTTACCTTTGTCTCTTTGCTAACTTTTGATACTCACATAACTACTACCATAAATAAGGTGAGCAAGAAATTGGAAGCCTTAGGACGAACCACCAAGGGTTTACAAATAAAGAATAGAAAAAAAGTGGCCAAACAGCCAATTATGCCAACACTGACTTATGAGGATTTAATTTACAGAACTGCGAATAAGCATTTGTCGATTAGACTAGATAGGGCGCAATATAGAATAACTAGATATGTTTTACAGTGTACATATAGAACTCATCATTGTAATATGCTTATAAAATTAAACTGACAGCCTTTAGAAATGGGTTACGTAAAAAATTGGTTAATATTGATACATAAATATTTAATGTCTTATTTTGATCATTATATTACGCAAACTCTTTTTTCTAAAGATAGTAACGGTAAACGGGAATTAACAAGATCTGTGTACAGACACAGAATTTGCCCCATTAAAATTAACAATAAATATGCTAATGGTACCCTTGCATATCAGGCAGCCAAACTCTGGAACACTCTACCCCCTTCAATAAGATCTTTAGATAATCATGCAACCTTTAAAACTGAAATCTTGAATCTTTATTAGATACGATGTAGCTGTATATGACTTTGTTTGGTAAGGGTTTTTGTAAACTATTTTGCACTTTTTACTTTTTATTTAGTATTAGAGATTGTATTTATTGAAAGATGAAATGTACTTCGATATGTATATAGTAGATAGAGCACTTAGATAAATAGGGTCCTTTTTATAAGTTAACTGAAAACTGCAATTAGTGTAAATTTGTATTGTTTTTGATGTGTCCTATGTTATATGTTTAAGCATAACTTAGTGCAATACGACAGGACTGTCTTGAGAACAGGATTGTATAATCCTAATGACTAGAATTCCTGTATAAAAATAAAGTTTTTATCTATCATCTTTTGGTAAGGAGCTCACCATGAACCACAGAAGAGAGGGATACTTTATTTCAAAACATGGCTTCTAGCTTAGGGCAGAGATTGGTGTGGATATAATTAATGTGTGAAGAGAAGTTGAGATGATTGTGCAGCTAGACGCCAAGATGCTTATATGTGGGGACTACATCAAGGGAGGTGCTATCAAGGGTAGAAAGGAGGGAAGGGGAAGATTGTCGCTAAATTTTGAGCGGCACTGAAAGTCATTTAATATAGTTTTCTTTGGGTTAACTTTGAGCTGATTGGTCTGGAACCAGAGTAACACCCTTAAGAAGTCACTCTGCAGCTGGTAAGCTACGCCAGGGATAGAGGACCAGAGGCATAGAGTACCATATTGTCAGCGTACATATGAATGTGAGAAGAGCCACAGGCAGATGGGAGGTAATTGAGGAAAACTGAAAAAAAGGACTGGGCCCAGGATGGAACCCTGAGGGACACCTGCTTGAATGGAAGAGAGGACAGGGCATCACATGCTTGGACACACTGTGTTTAGCCCATAAGACAGAACTTGAATCAATCTACAGTATGGGAAGAGAGACCGGCTGAGAGGAATTTGGACATAAGAGGAAGATGGAGCATAGAATCAACAGCCTTGGCTAGGTCAATGAATATAGCAGTGGTGATGTTGCCACAGTCCATGCCATTGAGAATTTTATCAGTGATATGAAGGAAGGAGGTGACGGTGGAGTCATTTTGTGCTGAAACCTGAATGAAACACAGAGAGAAAGCTAGCGGAGTTAAGAAAGTCAGAGTCTAGAGAAGATATGGGACTCCTGCAGTTTAGCCAGGGAGTGGAGTAGAAATATAGGCCTGTAATTGCCAGTAGAGGTGCCACCTCTTTTATGAAGGGTAACACCCTGGCAGCATTCCATGCCTGAGGTATGGTACTAAGAGTGAAGGAAAGGTTCAGCAGATGGAAGAGAGGAAGAGCTATAGTAGGGGAAGAGATCTGGAGAATGCAGGGGTATAGGCCATCTGGGTTAGATTTATGTGGGTTGAGAGAGGTGTGGGCAAAGAGGACTTCATGCACAGAAATAGGAGAGAAGCTAAAGCCTTCAGATGAGGAGGAGGCAGGGGAGGCCAGAGGGATGTTTACTGAGCTAGAGGGGAGGACACTGGTAGTGAAAAAGGAATTGAGAAATGAGGCAATGGAGGAAGGAGGTGTGCCGCCAATCATCAGGGTAGGAGAGGAAAGCTTGGGGGGGTTTAAGAAGGAGTAAAGGGCCTGCCAGAATTTAGAGGGGGAGCTGAGGTTCAGTTGTAAGGTTGATTAAAGTATTGGGCTTTTATGGTTTGTATTGCCTTAGTACAGGCATTTCTGAGGGTCTGATAGAGCTGGTGGTCAGAGGGGAGTAGGAGGATTTGTATCTCGCCCAGGCAAGATCAGAAGATTTACAGAGCTGAATGATGTCTGCAGAGATCCAGGGGTGGTGGAAGCATCTGATTCTGCACTTTCTTGGAGGGGCATGAGTGTTCCATACCTTGTTTAGAAAGTAGCAGAGGAGGGAGAGAGCAGAGTCAATGTCAGGAGTGGAAAATACTACAGACCAGTCTGAAGAGGAAAGTTCAAGGAGGAGGGCCTCGGTGTTTAGCGTTATGAATGGTCTAAGCCAACGTTAGTTGGGAGGATTTTGGGGTATGTGTAGGTTATGAACACAATAGGTCATGTAGTGATCACTAAAGGAATCTGGCAGTATGCCCACAAGAACAATGTGGTGGAGCTGGGAGAAGAGCACCCAGTCCAGGAGAGAGTGGTTTTGGGAGAGTGGATTGGACCTGGTGGACTCAATGATTTACTGGTGGAGGTTTAAGGAATTCAATATTTTCAGTGATGTGCTTAAGGGTTGGGGGGGGTACCAGTTTAGATTGAAGTCTCTGACATAATAAGCTGACTGGAGGAGGCTAGAGAGACAAGGGACAAAATAATTTTCACAAGCAAGGAGGGAGAAATTTTTAGAGAGGCATATAGCACAGCTGCAAAGATGGGGAGGGAGGAGGGTAACTTTATATTAATTAGAAGGAGCTCAAGCGAGGAGGGATTTGAGTCATATAAAGAGACAGAGCAGGATAGGCTCTGGCTGGCATGGATGGCTACACTGCTGCCTTGTTTGCCACAGTCATGGCAAAAAGGTGGAATCAGGGAAGGATAATTGGGAATTAGGAACTCTGGACAACAGCCAGGTTTCAGAAAGACAGAGATGGTCCAGGGAGCACTGGGTGACCAAGGCTTTAAGGGCCTCTAACTTTGGAAGTAGACTCCTGGCATTTAGGTGGCAGAGTCTTAGACCTTTTGGTAGGGGAGGAGGGAAGAGGGAGAGGAAGGGCCAGGGTTTAGTTGTATGTCACCTGCAAGGAGGAGAAGGAGGAACACGATGATGAGGTAATGCATAGTCCTATGGGTCTTTCGACAGTGAATAGGTTTGGGAGTGCGTGGTGGGGTAGAGAAGTTGTGGAGCCTATGGATGAGCTCTAGAATGAGGGAAAGGGAAGGAAGTAGACCAGGGTGAAAAAAGAGAGAGGAGAGGTAAGGGAGGATAGGTGAAGGGGGGAGGGTTGGTGTGAGCTGGATGAGGGGAAGGATAGTCGTGGGTATTATGGAGTAGACAAGCATGGGGGATGGTTATTATAGGTTTGAGGAATGGCATAATGGGGGGAGGGAGGAGTTAGGACTGGGAGGTAGAAAACATAAAAGAAAAAGGAAAGGAAGAGATCCATGTGAGGGGAAGGGAAAGGTGTAAAGGAGAGGAACTGAGGGTGGGAGGGACAGAAGTTTTTTTTTTTTTAACCAGGTATAGCACACTATGCTGAAAGCTTTTTTACAGGAACGACCTGGGAGCACAAGTGACTTGCTTAGGGTCACACAGTATGTAAGTGGAAGCTGTGGGATTCAAACCCAGGTCTGGTCTGCTGGATATCACCAGATTTACAGCTCAGAGCCTTAGACCACTGCACTATACTGCCTCCTCGTTAAAGGGAAGAAGTAGAGCAGAGTAGGAAGACACAGGGTAGTGCAGGATAGAGAGCAGGGAGGAGTGGGCAGGTAGTGGAAATAGCATTAGGCACTGGGAGTAAGGGAGCTAACTGGTGAACAGAGCTCAGCAAGAGAGAAGCAAGTATACCCTAGATAAGGAGTTAAGGCAGATTCCAGGAGAGAGAGAGAGAGAGAGGAGAAGAGGTAAGATCAGGGAATAAAGGAGCTGAGAGGAGGGAGTGTAGCAAGGGAAGAGAAAAGGGGACCTCAGATGTGGAGTACTGATGGTTTCGAAGACTGAGGAGGTGAAAAAGTGTGAGTGAGCTCATCACAGGGGGGGAGCTGACTATGCAAAAACTATTGTAGAGATGGAGTTGAAAAGAGATGTACAGGTAGGGCTCGGTTGGGAAAGGAGCTATGCGAAGGATGGTGCAAGGAGTGAACAATTAGGGTGCAAAATAAAAAGAGTACAATAAATGAATTTTAAATTAAAGTATCAGGGTGACCAAACAAAACAAGCTATGGCATCAGCAGTATACTGCAACAATAAGTTATACAGCAAAGTTCTACTGCAATTATTTGTTAGAAAGTAACCATATACATGGTGAAACAGAACAGTGGTTAATAGAAGACAAGTTACAACTTCAGATTATATAGCAACGGTATAAAGAGCCTAGACGGAGGCGAAAACTACATTTAACTTGCTTAGAGGCATATTATATTACTAACTCACTAGCTGTAGAGCAATTCACTGAGGTTAAATCAGACAGTACAGGATTGAAAATGTCATGTATAAGGCAAGCAGATACAGAATTACAGTGCAGCTACTCGATTAAATGGGGTCAGTTTAAGCAGAGTATGAAAGATAAATCAGGCATAGAATGAACAGACACAGGCACTGCAGGTTGGGGGCATGAGTAGAGTCTCCTGGAGTCTGCCCTCTGGTGATTCCCCTCAAGGACTCACACTCCTACTGTACTGCTCATGCTGAGACCACTGATTGTGGGAAAAGAAAATCACACAACAGTCACAAGCTGGAAGGCAAAAAGCAGCCCCTGTGCTGCGAGTCTGCTGCAAGATGTAGAAACTGGTCCTTGGGGGAGCCCTTCTGTATTACAGGGTCTCAAGCCCCTCTCTAGATAGCGACTCCTGCCACGTGGCTCTGAATGGCATACAGTAGCTGGCTGCCTGCAGAAAAGGCTAGCCAAATGTCCCGCCCCCATACAAGCATTCCGAGTTCTTATTGGGGGAAAGGAAAATCACATAAAAGCCACAAGCTAGAAGGAAAAAGCAGCCCCTGTGCTGCAAATCTGCTGCAAGTTGTAGAAACGAGTCCTGGCATGAGCCCTTCTGTATTACAGGCCCATAATCCCTTCTGTAGATGGCGGCTCCTGATGCGTAGCTCCAAGTGGTGTGCCATGGCTGGTAGCCTGCAGAAAAGACTAGCCAAGAGTCCCTCCGCTGTACAAGCACTCTGAGTGCTGATTAGGGGAAAAGAAAAGTACACAAAAGTCACAAGCTGGAAGGAAAAAGTACTGAGGTACTGATTCCCATGGATCTCTTGATCTTCACTCTCGAGGTCAGTGGGGATCAGAAACCTTCTGTGGCAGAACAGACTGGTTGTGCATAGCTGCCCATCCAGTATTCTCTATGCTGTTTCTGTTTTAATGAATGTTTATGTTTCCTTTGTGAATTTGGTAGGCTGAATGTTAATTATGTAAAATTTGAATTCAACTGACAGATCATGAGATTTCCCTGAGCTATCAAAAGGCTCCCTCAACAGCTTTTAGTCAGTCAGCTATTAAACTGCAAGAGAGACTACCTGTGGCACCAGATGTAGAAATAGCCTATACATAGCATGAGTCGAAATGTTTGGTGCCTAACAGCTGTTTCGATTTACTTGCAGTGCTGTCTCGGTATAGGGGTATGGGCCACTGAAACAGAGGGATGTAAGTTAGGGGTTTAGGTTAAGCTTGTCAAAGAGCGCTTAGGAAAGTGCCAACCAGCCATGAGGGAGCTGAGTGCAGAGTTTGATTGTCTGGATCTGTATGTTTCTGACTAGATTAGACTCATGGAAAAGAGCAAAGACTGGAGAGACCTCTGCTTAGCAAGGTCCTCCCTAGTGCAACCATGGTAAGCAGGAACTGACACCCCATAGCTAGGCTTTTCCAGTAAGGACAAAAAGCCCATCTCTAAAGTAGCCATACCCAAAATAACTGTTTTATTATTTTGCATCTGTTAAATTATATTTATAAAGACTACCAAAAGCATATTGTGCCATCCTATGGGACTTTTACTCAAATTCTTGCCTGTTGTGTCCTTGTTCAACACCGACATTTCCACGGGGTCTCCAGAACTAGGCATGGTATTACAGATGCAGCCTCACCAGTGATTCATGCAACATACAAAGAAACATATCCAAACAGTACCATGCATCCTTGCTTAAAGCAAAACCAGTCTGAATTTTCATGGTGATGTGCATATACATACCATGGTACTTTACGTTACATAGATACATAGAATGTGACAGCAAATAAGAGCCGCTGGGCCCACCCAGTTTGCCCAACATATATATATATATATATATATATATATATATATATATATATATATATATATATATATATATATAAAACTATATATAATTATAGTCGCACAATAGCTGGGGTTGAGCAGGCAGTTTAATGTTAAACTCAATTTATTTGTGCCTTAATAACTTCGCCCTAGTTTAAAACATTTGCACAACATTTGGCATGTGTGTTTAGGCTGTCAGAATCTCAAGATATGGAAAGTTTTATGAGGACATCTTGTACGGTTTTGCTGATATGGAGGGTCAAAAAAGTGGGAAAAAAACACTTTTTTCCCCCTATAATGATAATAATAATAATAAACGTTATTTATAAAGCGCAATTCACTAGTATCAAAGTGCTTTGACAATAAATAACACAATTAAAATAGAAAGAAATCATAAATAGTTAAAATTCAGTTAATAATGGCTAAAAT
This sequence comes from Neoceratodus forsteri, assembly GCA_016271365.2. Classification (NCBI taxonomy): domain Eukaryota; kingdom Metazoa; phylum Chordata; order Ceratodontiformes; family Ceratodontidae; genus Neoceratodus; species Neoceratodus forsteri. The sequence goes on along the minus strand of CM028130.1, from coordinate 198,193,335 downwards.
CATCCATGTCCAGTTAAAGAAAAGCAAGACTAAATAAATAGATTTCAGTGTGGCTTTAAAGCTCTCCGCCATCAGGTGCTCCTCAACCTGATGAGGTAGAGAATTTCACAGGGCAGGGGCTACACAAGCAAATGCTCGAGCACCAGATTCTTCAACCTAACCCTGGGAATTTCTAGCAATCCCTCGGCAGTGGAGCGGAGTGGTCAGGAGAGGCAATAGGGGCACAGAAGCTCTTGCAGGTAGTATGATTTCTGTCCACGTAGGGCTTTGTAGGTCAGCAAATTGACCTTGAAGGTGATCCTCCACTAAACAGGTAGTCAATGCAGCTTGTGCAGCCCGAGTGTAATATGACTAGATTGAGAGAGCCCAGTTAGCAACCTGGCTGCAGCATTCTGCACTAGCTGCAGGTGGTGGATGTCCACCCCTGGCAGTCCTAGGTACAGGAAGTTACAGTAATCAAGGGAATTTTTGCTCTCATCTGCAACCTAAGCAGACTGGAATTTTTCCATGAAATTTTCAGGGGTGATGGTGGCTGTGCCAAGGGTGTGCCTTTGGATTGGTTGGTGAAAACAGTTTTTGAATTATAAAGTTTTTTGGATAACATTGACATTTGAATGGAAAAGAAATGTGATTGTTCCAAAAATTTATCGAAGTGTGTCATGACTTTGAACTGTAAATTAGAAACCTGATTCAAGTGTATTGTATTTAGACTTTGATCAGTAAATCCAATGAAATGATCGAAGTGTGAGTAGGAAAAAAAAGTGCCCACCCACCCCATCATTTCTCCCATGTGTACAGGAAATATTATTTTTTTTCCCTGGTGGTCTAGTGGACTCCCACCCTCCCCACAACTTTGTAAAGCACCCGATCTAAGTGTAATGTAGCTAGACTTTGATTGGTAAATTCAAAGAACTGATCGAAGTCTCAGTGAAAACCAAAAAGGTCCCCTCCCCCATATTATGGATGTGTACAATAAGTAATTTAATTTTATTTCTCAGGTAGTCTAGTGGACCCCCACCCCCCAGAACCCAGTGAGGTGCCAGATCTGTTACTAATTGATGGAAAACATCCTCACAACAGCATGTCCACTACTGGGTGAGTTGTGAAGATGTAGCAGGAAAAAGGGAAAGTGGAGCAAAAATAGCACCTGGTGACAGCAGACAGCAGATGGTAGGCATTTGTGTGTCTCACCAGGAGAGAAGCTTGTAAAGGATTTAGTTGAAGGGCTATTTGTTGAGGGAGGCTCCATTATAAGCGACAGACAGGACCTTCCGTAGCGGCCACAGCTTCTCCTCTGACTCCTGTAGCTGCACTGCATTAACAGAACACTAGTTCGATTGGAGGGGGCACTGTGGAGCCCGAGCAAGATGGAGGTGGTATAGTGGAGCTCTGCATCAACGCTGAGGAAATTTAATTAAAATACTAGTAAAAACTTTGCTTTTTGATCCTTCGTCTATTAGGCCTATTCATTAACATAACGAGATCATCATGGGAAACCCGCGACGAGATCAGCAACAGGGACATGGACCTAAACCTAAAAGTTCATCAGTGGCTCCTGCCACACATTCAGGACAAGGCCATGCAGAAGATCAGGCTGAGGAATCTAGCAAAGAAACATTACAGACAATCAGTTCTAAGTTTAATAGACTAATAAAATTGGTCACAAATCTATCTGACAAACTAGATGGCCTAGGTAATCGGGTAGTTGCTCTAGAGACTTCCATGGACACAATCCAAACAGCTTCTGTTGAATCTACCAAAGCGGGCAGACGCCACGATGGGGGCAGTATCTTCTTTAATTAAAGAATCTACTCAATGGCAATCCCGCATTGAAACCTTACAGAATCAAATACAAGTCCCTAACATCCTCATTCTAGGGATCCCTGAGGGATGTGAAGGGGACCACCTGCTTTTGTTTGTCAAAGAATGGCTTGGGCAACAACTGGGACCCGAGGCAACATCTAAGGTCCTTAATCTCCAAAAAGCTTACTGTATTATGCAGAGAGGATGCCCCAACAATCCTAAAGCCCAACGAGCAGTGATGGTAGTTATGGATGACCCAGGCACCCGAGACTCTTTGCTGGCAATGGCCCATAGACAGGGGCCTCTTCTACAGGATGGGCAGACCATTCGTCTTTTCCTGGACATCGGATATACGATGAGGCAGAAGAGGAAACAATTAGACAGAGTACGAGCGATATTATGAGAGGTCTCTATTCCCCTTTGGATGATTTTTCCAGCACGTCTGTGGATTGCCTTTGATGGGAAGGTCTTTCTGTTAACGACCCTGAGAAAGCTCTGAAATGGAGTCGCAAACATGCTGCACCAAGGCCCCGACAGGAAGATAGTGGCAATACCTCGTCTGGGGACGATGAAGACATTTGAGACTACATATGGGGAGTTGATTGCAGTATTTCACCTCTTTACTTGTTGGGGAGGGATGTAACTCAGCTAGGGTAAGGTTATTGATTGAACCATGGGAGTTCTTTTCCACTTTTAATAAGGTAAGACCCAAGCCATTCCCTCTGTCCCGAATGGGGTTGAAATAAAATTAATTTTAACCGGGCTGTTTTGAATGTTAAAATAATGTTAATGCCTGGTTAATTGAATAGATGGTTCCCAGATTATGTGTGTGGTATTAAAATATTAGTTCCTTAATGCTGTACATCTCCCAATAGAGGACTTCTCATGCTAAATACAAAATGTTATACACGATATATAAATTTCCATTCTCTTATTGTTGCAGTAGTCTCTACTGAATTTCTTAGGAACTGCAATAAATGCAAAAACTTTGGTTAAGCATGGTTCTGTTTAGCCTTATCATAGATAAGGCATTACTGGACACTATATGGACAATGATGTTTCTTTTCACCATGCAGCTCATGGGCTTATGAACAGCATGTTATAATTCTCACTGTTTTCAATTTATATGGTATTACCCCTCAAAGATGTATCGAAAAGTAATAGATACCCGATAAGTGAATATTAAGAGGAGTGGCACCCTCATGGGGATTTAATCTATGCATTATATCTGATTGCTTGTAATTTCGATCTGTATGTTTGAATTTTTAAAACAATAAATACAAAGTTTAAAAAAAAGAACACTAGTTGATTAAAAAAGACTGACAAAAAAAAGATTGATTGATGAAAAGAAACAGTTGCAGTTTTTATTTCATCTGAATGCAACAGGTTTTAATGGTAAACCCTTCTGTAGGCTCATCTGTTGCTGTTGGTCACTTGGATGTCAAGGTGGAAGCAGTGGCACAAGTGTCCTGCACATTTTAACTGGCCATTTAGCCAATGACCTCCCAATGTCTTTCTGGACTGTGTATGAGGAGATGTGGGTCCTATGCTTGTCAGTGGCCATCACACACCACACACAGTGTACCCCTGCTGTGGTACAATGCATCGGCCTTCATAATAGAGAGTCCCTTGCTGACACTGCATGCTCACCAGCCCTCACTCAACCCATGGCAGGCAATAGACATGGACACAAGCGGAATGCCGCAACCCCCCACCCCAAAAAATTATTAGAACTCTTAGTGGTGCCAAGTTAACTTTACCCTCCCACCCCCACCCACCTACCCCACACTGGCCCATGTTCGGTATAGTGGTCCTACATGGATCCAGCTTCAAGCAGCTGTTGGGACATCTGCTCATGAATGAGCAATGTCCTTATTAGACTGATCAGGGTCATAAACTGATTAGAGGTCTAGCTTGCAGGAGTCTGCATCAGTTAAGATGCTGTGATTTTATGGCTGATGGAGCTTAAAACCCCAAACACCTGAAAATGTCTGCTGTCCCACACTTATTTCCACAGTGGACTCAAAACTATATTCGGTATCAGGGCCAGACTGTTTGCCAAAGGATACACTACATACAGCCTGGCTGCACATCGGAGTAATGGCATGGCACTGCTCCAGGATCCAGCAACTGAACTGCACACAATACCATGCCAACATGGCACTATCTTGAGTACTCATTCTGTTGGCTGATCTGCTGCAGCCAATCACTAGGGCCTCATGGGGCAAGATGGATCACAATTGTAACCCAGATTTCAACTTCCCATTTAGCCAGTGACCTCCCATGTCATGCTGCCGCTTTCTGCACTGTGCCCGAGGCTCTGGAGATGTGTGGCTCAGGATTAGCAGCAACCGCCCGACATCACATACTCTGTGCCGCCTTCTGTGATCCAATGCATCGGCTCTGCAGATGGGTAGCCTCTTGCTGATAATGCACCCTTCACAACCCTCACCCAACTCATGGCTCTTGATAGACACTCACATCAGTGTAAATCAGTCAAAAAGCAAGCCCCCCCACTCCCAAAAAACAGAAATAGAAATCTAGGGATTGTTAGCCCCCTCCCACTACAACCCATGCCCACAATGTTGGCACTTGGCAGATACACAATCAGTCAGCTTCCACGGCCTCTGCTCATGACCAAGTATACACATGATATGGCAGATGCCGTTTGTAAAATGTGCAGCCAAGGAATGCTTTGCCTATCAGGACATAACATCAATTAAGGTGCAGGGATCGTAAGTGGAAAGAGTAAAAAAATACACAAACCAGAAAATGGCTCATCAGTCTCACACTTATCTCTGCAGTGAACTGAAACCAAGGTTCAGTTTCCATGCTGGAGGCAGTTTGGCGAGAGGGACCATGCATCAATTAAGATGCTTGGATCATCTTAAAGGAGCGATGTCTCCGATACCATTCTTATCACACTGTCTACCTTGCTGTATTTTGCCCTTGTGCTTCACCAGAAGCAATTCCTTCAGTTTTGGTTCTGTTCATTTGTGACTCCTCTTTGTCACCTTTAGCTATCCACTGCCTCTCTGATATCCTGTTCTATGGACAGTTTCCATGTATGTCCTGTGCTTTGGCTCCTATCATCTGAGGCTCCAATTGATCAGCGTTGCCATGCTCTATTGGGTTGGATCCCACTGGCTTATATTACTCTAATGCAGATTTAGATTTAAAGAGGAAGACATCAGCAAGATACAGTGGAATTCCCCTTGCCAGTTTCAGATGTCACTGGCCAGAGGGGTTTCACCAGGTTCATGAAGTGCCATGTGGGTACCTAGCCTGTGGTGGCACCAGTACCCTCCATTCAGGTCTCAATAGACAAGTCTGTAAAGAAATAATATGCCAGGGTGAGGAGAGCCTGTTTTTAGTTAACCATTGAGGGCCTGTACCCTATGGTTTCTAAGAAGAAAACCATCCCCCAATGGTTTTTTCCCCCTTGAATAAAAGAAAACAGTCCCTTATCATCCCTGCCATCCTCCTCCCCATCCTGACCCTCCCAATGAAGGTGACTCCATGCAGTGACTGCGAATTCACCTTTTGGAACTGAGTAACAAAATGACAGTGACAGTGTTCATGAGGTGGGGTCCCAAAAACCCCATGTTGAAAATTTGGTACAAAAATATTGAAAAATGGCCGAGATAGCAACATAAATCCAAAATGCCATTGAAAGCCATTACATGGCACTTACCTCAATTCTTCAGTTTGCGGTTCGGCTTTGAAGAGTTCAGATGTGTCCCAGTCCACAGAAAATGACAGATGCAGACCTCTGATGGTAAGTATTGGGCAAGGGGGTGTGGGGGTGGTGGGTTGCTCAGTGCAATGTTTGGGATGGAGGAGGGGGCATGGGGAGGCGACAAGGGACCATTTTCTTTTTTACAGGATGTTTTTGTAAATAAAAATATGTTGGGAGGTTGTTTTCTTTTGTTCAGCTATAATTTCACTAAGTAAACATTTTCGGACACTGGGGGTGGGCTCCTCAGTGTCCCACAGTGACAGTGACAGTGGTGTGGGGGGGTATGATATCACTGGGGACACTAGGAGTGAGCTCTCCAGTGTCCCACCTTGAAGGGGCTACTGCCGGCACAGGGATTGGGCACCCTGTTGTTGGATATGGAGTTTTTTCTGTTGGGGACACTGGGAATGGGCTCCCCATTGGCCTACACTGGTGGGGTTTGTCTAGTGCAAACATGGGGATTGGGCAACCTGATGTCAGCATAAAAATGTATTTTTCAATTAATAATCCTATTTTTGGTTCACGAAGTAGGATCTTACTTCGTATTCCGTCATACAAAATAAGATCCTACTTTGTATTATGTGGATATGATGGAAAAATTTCAAGATGAATTATAAGCCCATTTTAAGGGCATTTTTTGAGCAATAAAGTGCAAAATGCAACAAAGGGGTCCCAGTAAGCAAGCTACTTGTGTTGGGTCCTCCCCAGGTGGTCATTTTGGGGGGGTTCCAAATATGAATATTTCAGGCAAGACTGCATACAAGATGGCGGCCATATGAAGTAGGAATTTTCCGATACAAACCAGGATTCCTACTTCGTTTCATACAGCTATAGAGTGCTTACTAAGCATGGTCAGAAACTATTTTTTCAAATTTTTTAATTTCAATAACTTAAAACAGCTTATTATTTTTTCACCAGACTAGCAAAAGGCACATCTGTGAAGTAATGTTGTCCCTTTCTGCCCTGAAAATTTCAGAGCAAAAAATCAAAGCATCTGGGCTGTAGGCAAGTTCAAAGAAAAATCCCAGCAAAGTCAAAGAGCGAAAACATGGTATTTTCATCTCTCTGTTACTCGGAAACCGTACATCCAACCAGAACATAGCTGGCCAAATCAAGAGATCTACCCCACAGGAAGGCGCATACCAAATTTCATGCTAATCCATTGAACAGTTGAAAAGTTATTCAAGTGTAAACGTTTGAGTTTAACATTGAAGTGCCAACTCAACCCTAACATATATATATATATATATATAAATTCCCAGACTCTTCTAAATCCATGCCACAATATCTGGCCCCTTCTACTTTACCCCTACAATTTCTTATGCCTATCCTGGGCATTTTTGAACTCTTACTTTTTTTGCCCCCAATACCTCCTCTGGAAGGCTAGTCCAGGTATCCATCACCCTTTCTGTTAAATAGTACTTCTTCCATCCCTCCTGAATTTGCCCCCCTCCAGCTTCCTATCATGCCCCCTTGTTATAGAACACCTTTTTTCTGAAAGATACTCTCCTCCTGTACCCTATTAACCCCCATAAGATATTTAAATGTTTCTATCATATCACTCTTCAGCCTTCTTTCGTCTAGAGTGTAAATATTTAGCTCCTTTAGTCTTCTGTCGTAGGGCTTTTGTTGCAGATCCTGCACCATTTTGGTAGCCCTCCTCTGGACCACCTCCACTCTGCCAATATCATTTCTGAGGTGTGGTCTCCAAAACTGTACACAGTACTCAAGGTGGGGTCTTACCAGCAATTTACATAGGGGCAGAATCACCTCCCTCTTTCTGATGGAGATACCCCTACCTATGAATCCTAGCATCCTAATCACTTTTCTGACTGTCTTATCATACTGCCTGGCTACTTTTAAGTCATCCGATATGATTACCATTAGGTCTCTTTACTGTTTGGTCTCATTCAGTTTCACTCCACCCATCTTATACTGTACTCGACTCCTGGATTCCTATGACCTAGATGCAAGATTTTACACTTTTTTGCATAAAACCCAAGCTGCCATAACCTTGGTCACTCTTTCAGTTTTTCTAGATCCCCGCACATTCTATCCATCCACCCAGGTGTGTCCACTCTGTTACAGATCTTAGTGTCATCTGCAAAGAGGCAGACTTTCCTTTCCATTTCTTCCACTATGTCACTTAAAGATATTCAAGAGAACCAGTCCCAACACTGATCCCCAAGGCACCCCACTGGTCACCTTCCCTTCCCTGGAGTACACTCCATTCACCACTACCCTCTGTGTCCTTTCTGCTAACCAGTTCCTTATCCAGGTTACCATTTTATTATCTACCCATAAGTTACACAACTTGCTCAGTATTCTCCTGTGTGGAATAGTGTTGAAAGCTTTGCTGAAATCCAGGTAAGCCACGTCCACTGTTCCTCCTTGATCCAGCTTCTTGCTCACCCATTAAAAAAAGTCTATCAGATTTGTTTGGCATGACCTTCCCTCATGCGAAACCATGCTGCCTAGGGTCCTGCAATCCATTAGATACAAGATAATCCACAATCCTTTCCTTCAATAGTGTTTCCTTTAACTTTCCCACCACCAATGTCAGGCTAACAGGCCTAAAGTTGCTTACCTCTTCCATGCTGCCACTTTAGTGAAGTGGGACTACATCTGCGCTTTTCCAGTCCTCTGGAACCACATCAGACTCCAGAGAACTGTTAAAAAGGTCTGACAGAGGTGCAGCCAGTACTTCTCTTGTTTTTTATTTATTTAGTTTTTGTTGACCAGGTAAGTGCACTAGACAAATCCTGCCTATTTTCAGGCATGACCCAGGGAAGGGGGATACAGATGAATGCCAACAGACCTTGAACCAGCTTAAGCTGTTGGTGGTATTTTTAGTGAATGAGGAAAATTTGGCCGGGACACTAGGAAAATTCCCCTACTCTTTTCAATAAGTGCCATGGGATCTTTAACATCCACCTGAACTACCACCAATCCAAGCAGATGGGACCTCAGTTTAACGTCTCAACCTAAAGACAGCACCTCAGAAGTACAGCACCCCTCTCATGCTGCACTACAGTGTCAGTACTGGGATATTAACCCAAGTGCCAGATGTGGAAACTGAACCCACAGCCCTCTGATCTCGCAGCCTCAGAGGCGAGTGTGCTACCTACTGTGCCACTGACACTGTTCCCTTAGTCCCCTCCGTGCCCACAGATGAAAATCATCAGGCCCCATAGCCTTGTCCACCCTCAGGTTTTCAAGTGCTTTCTGGACTTTCCCCAACAAAAACAGATTACTGTCTACTGTCTGACCCTGTGCGTCCCACATTGTAGAACCAGTCAAGCCATGAGGGCCTTCCCTTACTGAGCGCCAACCTGGCTAAATGAACTCCCCACCACACTGCTAGAGTTACCCAAACTGAGCCAATTTAAAGCATCCCTGAAAAAGAAAACCTTGCTCAACAATACTGTACGTATGCCCGTGCAATCACTAGTCAGATCCTACTAACAACATTTCCTCTGGCTGTGCTTCTTTGACATACTTGGAATACCGCAGACAAAGTTGCAATTCTACAACTGCCCTAAGCTCTAACCATGGCAAATGCCATGCCAGCTGCTACTGCACCTTTGTAATATACTCGTACATCAGAATTTGTTCACTCTAAGTTTGTTTTTGAACTCCTGAATATTGTAAATATACTTAGGAACGTGCATAGTCTTTTCCACAAGCACATTACTTTGTAACTGTATCTGTACCCTAACCTGTAATTCTGATGTGAAACCTTTGTAAACGAGCTCTGCTCAAAGGTGTTACTCTGAACATTCCAAAAAATCAATAAAATAAATAAATAAATTAATAAATATTTCAAAATTCCTTCCCGTCAAAGCTTGTGGTGCCATTTTGTGGTCCCTTTGCTTTCTACCATGAAAACGGAGCAGAAATATTGTTTTAAGATGTTGCCTTTTCAAGATCCTCTTCTGTACCATCCTCCCCCTCCCTCTTTAACCATACAATCCCTCCCTTTGTCTTCCTTTTGCCGCTAATGTGCCTAAAAAATGTCTCGTCCCCCTTTAATATTTCTTGAGCTATTCTTTCCTCAGTCTGTGCTTCTGCTCTCCTTACTGCTTTGCTTACCTTTCTCTGTTTCTCCTGGTACACTTCCCTATCTTCTTCTTTCTGGGTCACCCTTTACCTTCTGAATGCTACTGTTTTAGCCTTTACCTTTACTGCTACCTTTCTTGAGAACTACAGTGGTCTCCTCATTTTTTTTTTACTTTTACTCACCTGCTTAACACAGGTTTGTTGCCTTCACTATGCCCTCTTTCTGTCTGGCCCATTTTTTTTCTACTTCACCCAGGTCCTTGTCCCTTATCATTTCTTTCATAAGGCATTCTAGCGTACTAGTAAAATCAGCCCTTCTGAAGTCCAGGACTCTTGCCTCTTGTGTGGTTGTTTTCTGCTGCTGTTCTAATATTGAACCACACAGTACAATGATCACTGGTCCCACGGTGGCTCCCCACCCTCATGTCTGCAATACTGTCCCTGTTAGTAAGCACCAGGTCAAGTATTGCCCCACTGCAAGTGGGTTCCCTGACTAATTGTCTTAGAAATGCTCCATGCAGGGTTCCAGGATGCCTCTGCTTCTAGCTGATACTGCAGCAGGGAGACTCTAATCTACATCTGGCAATTAAAGTCCACTACCAGAAACACCTTCCCCTTTCCTGTCATTATGCCTGTTTCTTGTAACATTAACTTATCTAAGTTCTCCCCTTGTGCCAGAGACCTGTAGATCACACCTGTCTGAATATTTACTCTTTTTTTCCCCTAACTCAAGGGTAACCCATAGCATCTCAGCCCCTCCCTCAGTTCCCTGAATTTCTGTTGCTTTTATGCTGTTCTTCATATAAAGTAACACTCCTCTTCCTCCTTTCTTACCCTGTCCCTTCTGAATAGGATGTACCCTGCTATAACCATATCCCAGTCATGGTTTTCAGTACATCATGATTCGGTAATTGCCACAATATCCAGGTCAGCCTCCACCATGATAGCCTGTAATTCTGGGATCTTATTTCCCAGTCTTCTAGCATTAGTGCACATGGCTTTCCAGATTTTATCTCCCTGCTTGCTGCTTCCCCCTTTTAACCTATGTCTCTTCTTACTCTTTCTTATCAACTGCCTGCTAAGTTTCCACCCTTCATCCATTTCTACCCCCTACTTATTTGTTTAACCTTATCCTATGTGAGACTATCTTCCTGTTCAATCTGCATACATGCCATCTCTGCTTGGGGGGGCAGCTTCTGCTTCCCTATATTCTTCCAGCCACCCAGCTAGTTTAAACGTTCATCAAACAAACATCTAAACCTTCCACTGAGGACTGCAGTTCCCCCTCCTTATGGATGCAGGCAATCACCTCTCTATAGGCTCTTATCATCCCTGGTGGACCCCCAGTCCCCAACATAGCTGTACCCCTCCTCCGTGCACCAGGCCCTCAACCATGAGTTGAAAGTCCTAGTGTGGAGCTCCCTCTCCTTCCCCTTAATGTAGACAGACAGACCATAAAAGTTACAGAGCATGCTACCTTTCTAAAACATCTTCCCAGCTCTATAAACTCACCCTGCACTATTACTACCTCATCTATAACCAAATCATTTGTCCCCAGGTGGACAATGACATCCAGCTCCCACTCCCTTCGATATCCAGTGATGATAGTGCTTATAAATGAGCGACGGTAAAAACAGCGACTCATTTATAGTGTTATTATCATCAGCTACCCTGCAAGGGTAGCCATGGTTTAGTGACAAAAGCAACTGGAGGGGGAGGGATAGGGAGCTGTAGGAAATGGAAAGGAGGGAGGGTTTAGGAAGCGAGGTGAGCCTGCTGCAACTAAGCCAGCCCTGTGGTGTGGTGGTGAAGGTGGCTGGCTACGGCGTAGCAGGCACTGGGTTCGGGACTTGCCTAGGGGCAATTGTTTCTGCTGCTGCTTGAGGCTATCTATTTTATTTTTTCCGCCACTGTGTTTTTCCCCCTCCTTGACATGCACCCCCCCGGAGTTAAGAATCCTTAGTAAAGGGGGTGCAGGAGGAAAAGGTGGGGGGGGGAACAGCCCCCCTGAAAAACACTTTAGTTTGCCAGAAGTCGGGTCGCTGACAATTGTATATCTCCAAAATGCTTTTCGACGATATACATTTGCTATGATAGCAATCGCTGTATTGCGATTGCTATCATCACATTGAACCCCTCCCTTCCTAATGTCCTAGCTATTCTTAGTATTTGCTTGTCATCCTTTCTGGCCGTTGAGCCTGGCAGGCACCTGGCCTCCCTCTCCACCCCCTCCCTTACCCTTAGGTCTATACCCCTGACAATAGAGTCCCCTACCAGTAATTGCTTCCCCTTTCTATGGAGTACCCTTTCACCCTCCTTGTGACCCTCACTTAAGGGGCCCCTCACTTTTGCATTATAGAGGTATATGTGATATTGCATTCCTTTGAAACTTAGCTTTATTGTCAATGCCTTTTTAAGGGTAACCCTAAAATCAATGCTTTTGTGCTGAGGTTCTTTGTCTTTATACCTAAACGTAATCATTTAATCTCTAACTATATTAGAATTTTCAGCTATTTGTCTGACCACTGTTACATAGAAACCAGCAGCCCTTGATGATTAATACAATTGAATGATGGTCTGAACAAGACTGTTTCAAAAAAGCAAGACATTGAGATATATCAGATGCAGCAGCTGGTTCACCCAGTGAATACACAACAGGATAGTTTGGACAATAGGTTGAAATAATCTTTGGTGTTTCTCACCCCCACCTCCAGAGCAATTTATTGTTTCTGTCATGGGAATACAAAAGACAATGTCTGAGTAGCTATGAACAGTTGGAAGAGACACTGATAATTTGTCTTTCTTTGTTAGCCACAGACAAAATGTGTGTGTGTGTGCGTGTGTGTATGTGTCTGTGTGTGTGTGTGTAACTGGGTCACCATGGATGTTGCGGTACTCCTGTCTTTTGGGTTCAAACAAGGTTGAAGGGCCTGGGTTTGTTACACTTCTGGTTGCGGGATGTGTATCAAAGATATGATTTAAACAGCATGGTGCCTCCACCCCAGAGAAGGGTTTAAGTTGGTTTGGTGTTAAGTACAATACCACAGTACCTCCTCACAGAATTAACCCACCAATGACCCAACACAGTGCAGTAATACAGTCCTCACAATGCATGCTATGTACCACTCTGAAAAGGGTATACTGTATGGTCAGGCAGTAATTGCAATAAAAATACAGATTTTATTAGGGTCAGGATCAAGGCTGTGGGGGAAAAAAGGGTTATCTAATGAGGTGTCATTATAATGGTTTCCTTGTTGTTTCTTTCAGTGCCCATTTTGCCCAACCTAACTTAAATGCAATACCCTGACTGTCACCCTTCCACATACAGCCAGATGTTACTTCTATCACACTTGTTTGATTGTACTACCCAGGCCTCACTACCCAAACTGCTACCAGTATGTGCAACCCCAGATTACTAGGGAATTCCCACTGTGTACCCAGCCATCGAACTGGTACAAGACCATAGTCTGTCATTGCCCAGGCTGTTGCAGGAGTGCAATTTAAGAAATAAACACTTTTCTTGGTTGCAAACTGAAACTCAAAGCCGATGTCTGTATTCCCAAACAGGAGGCTTAGGACATTAACTGATTTCCCAACATGCAAACTACAACTGTTGGGGCTGTTGAATGGGCAAGCCAGGATTTTCTCATGGTTCACCAAGTCCAGGGGATGTCCCTTTATGCGCAGAGTGTCATGGCTAGCAACTACAGGCAGGTCAGTGTAACGTCAGTGGTGGGGAAGTTAATGAAGACAATATTAAAAGAATGGCTAGTGGAGTATCTTGAAACCAGTAGACTACAAGACCGGAGGCAGCACATATTCACTGGGGGAAGGGGTCATTTCAGATGAACCTGATTGATTAATTTGACTAGGTGACCAGGGAAATACATCAGGTGTATAAAGAAACTGGGCAGTTTGGGGGTGAGACCCAAGGAGGTAAACTGGGTATGTAACCTATTTATGGATGGGCAACAGAGGGTGGTGGTAAACGGCACTCACCCTAATGACGGGAGAGTAACCAACAGGCCACCTCAGGGCTCAGTACTGGTATCCATCCTCTTGAATGTCTTCATAAGTGACATTGTAGAACAGCTGGAAGGGAAGGTATGCCTCTTTGCAGGTGACACCAAGATCTGCAGTAGGGTAGATACTCCAGAGGCAGTGAGAGAATGAGTAGAGATCTACAAGAGCTTGAGGAGTGATCCGAGGGTATGGCAGTTGGGTTTCAGTGCAAAAACATGCAAAATCATGCACCTTCATTTCATTTTTATGTGGGCTTGTGTGTGCGTAAGCAACATCTTGTGGCAGTAGCGCATTTCAGAGGTGTGTCAGTGTTGTCGCCAATGCAGGGAATGCTTTAGTGGGTGCGTCCCTCAGCCACCAATTAGTGAGCATGCTGGTGATGACAGCAGTTTCAAAGACAGCCACGGAGTTGAAAGAAATCTGCCACTCCAGTGAGGTGCAGTTTCCTCATCGGAGCATCAGATGACAAGACTCCGTTACGTGCCTTTCCTGGTGAAACATTCCAATAAATATGGCGACTCCTGCTGCCCACCACACAATCCCAAGAAAGCCAGCTTTGGGGGTGCCCAATCCCCATGTTGGCATATCCCCCCTCCAGTTCAATTTGTTTGCCAATGGGGCTGCCCAATCCCCGTCGGCATCATGTATCCCCCCATGAGCTTAATTTATTTGCCGATGGGGGTGTCCAACTCAAGTCGGCATAATGTCCCCCCCAGTTTAATTTATTTGCTGATGGGGTGCCCAATTCCCACTGGCATCATGCCCCCCACTTTGTTTGCCAATGGGGGTGTCCAATCCCTGTCGGCATCAGTACCCGCCCGCCCCCACTCATGTGGCACATTGGGAGCCTACCCCAATTTTCCTCAAAGTATTTTTATTAACCTGTAAATAAAGAAAACCTTCCTCTGACGTCCGTATTTTTGTCCTGTAAAAAAGAAAACAGTCCCTCGTCATCTGGCCACCCCTCCCCCAACCCACACCCACCCTCTGCACACCCCACCTCCCCACCCCCCCACCCCATACTTATCTCTGGAGGTCCGGCACTGTGATCTTTGGTGGAGCAGGACACGTCTGAACTCTTCAAAAGGTGACCACAAACTGAAGAAAATCACAGTACGCGTTCTAATGGCATCAATCGGGGTTTTCAACTTGGTGGATATCTCAGCCATTTTTTGGAATTTTGGCTCCAAATTTTTAACATGGGGTTCTTGGGACCCCACCTCATGAACCTGTGACTGTCATTTTGTTACTCTGTCCCAAAAGGTGATTTCATAGTCACTGCATGGAATCACCTTTTGCAACCGATTAACAAAACAATAGTGCCACTGTTCATGAGGTGGGGTTCCAAAAACCCCATGTTGCAAATTTGGTGAAAAATTCCAGCAAATGACTTCGTTATGAGTGTGCATTATGCAGTTTGCATGCACGCTCGTAACTTTTCCAATTTTTAATATTTTTACTCCAGATTTACAACATTGGTATTTTTTTATACCTCCGCATGAACAGTACAAATGTCATTTTTTTACATCCTGCCCAAAATGTGTTTTCGCACCTGTGATACACAATGGCGTGGTTGCTGTGGGAAATCAACTTTCAGGACAGATTAATAATATCACAGTGCCACTGTTCATTAGGGGCAGTCCTAAAATGCCTATGTTGAAAATCTGGTAAAGAAAATCCAAAAAATGATTGCGTTATGGGCATGTGTTGCGCAGTTTCTATGTACACTCATGACTTCACTAATTTTTCATATTTTCACTCCAGATTTTCAACATTGCCATTTTTTACGCCTCCTCTTGAACAGTACAGCTGTCATTTTTTACATCCTGCCCGAAATGTGTTTTTGTACCTGTGGTGCCAAATGGCACCATTGCTTTGCAAAACCACCTTTCAGCTAATGAACTGATAGTGCCACTGTTTATGAGGTGGGGTCACAAAACACCCATGTTTAAAATTTGGAATGAAAATACCAACAAATGCCCGGGGCATAAGGGTTTCCAACCGTAACGCCCCAACCTGTAGAGACTGACAGGCGTCGGGAGTGTGACTTGGGATCATCGGCTGTAATTCTCATGCCATTCCACCCCACCCTCACCCTGCAGCCAGTGATAAGCATCAAGGTGTACCTTGGAGTCTACAGCCCCAAAGTTCACCCCATTCTCCTATACTGCAGGCATATTAACATATTTCCTTATGGAATGGAGTGAGCGTAAGGCCTGAAGACCCCAAGGCACACCGCAACAGCTGTCAGTGTCTGCAGGGTAGGGTGAGGTTAAATGGTGTGAACGTTATGGCCGACGGCACATCCCCAACACCTGTCAGTCTTTGCAGGGTGGGGGTGGGGTTGGCTTCACTTCAATACTTCACTGCCATTCCTATTATGCATCTCTCTAACTCCTACACTACCAATGCCAACACCAGCAAGATAACATTCGGCATTGACAAATGCTTGTCATTTCAGGGTTGAAATCCACTGGGCAATGTTCATTTGCAATGAGGACCCAGTCCAAAGACAATACAAGTTTCACAAATAATCATAATAATAAAGAAGTACTAATAACCATCTGGACATTCAGAGCCATTACCAAGAGGCTGCGACAATATATCTCAGATTGTCTGCCCCTAAGCACAGTAGGTAAGTACGCATTGAGAAGTACCTCCTATATCTCTCTGTACCCAAGGCTAAATCTTGATTTGGTAGGGCCTCAATAAGTTACATGTTACCCCATTGTGGAATAAGCTGCAAAAATCATTGAAATTGGTCCACCCCACTACCATGGCAGCTTTCAAAACACTTTACGCTTGCTTTTTTAAAGAGTCCTGTAATTGCTTTCCTTGATCCAGATCCTATCCCTAAATGTGGATTTAGGGCCTGTCACAGGCTGTCCATTTAATACTTTCTCTCCCCTTTTCATCCAACAATCACTCTTCACTATCCCTTTACCTACCTACGGATATCCTGTTCAGGTTACTGCAACCATATCCTATAATTATACCTGTCACCTGTTTATGACCTCCCCTACTACCCCTAACTAGGCATATGCACTTAAACTGCTCTGCTGCACCAGTCCCCCGTTCCAGTGGTTCCCCTAGGCTCCCCTCTTTTACTCTTCTTTTGTCCTCTCCTCATCATCCTCCCTGCCACTACTACCCTTCTCCTCCTCCCCCGTCAATATCATCCTTATACCCTGTTACTGTACCCATGATCTCCTCTTCCCTCCTCTGATATCCTACAGGCTGTTGTATCTGTGTACATTTTCTTTAATCACTGACATTCTTTATATTCTGTAAATATTATGTCTAGGCCTTGCTGTTGTTATCACTTAGTTCATTATAATTATCATGGCCCTTTTCCATTTTTATATGTTTGGCTGCTGTATTCTATGACTATGTATTCTGTCCAGGCCCATCTTTAAAATGAGCATTGCTCAACGATATTCACCTGGTAAAATAAAGATTTTGATTGATTGATTGATTGATTGTAAGAAAATCTTAATTAATAAAGCTCTATTATACAATAAAATATTCATCTTCATGGGCATCTTCACCTAGAGCACAGAAACTCAGGTGTGGTGTATAAAATGGAGAACAAGGTATTGACAGTCACTAAACAGAAAGGAACCTTTGGATTATCATATTCGATGTCCTCAAGGTGGGAGGGTGTAGTGCAACAAGGCAGTTGGCAGGGCAAGCGGGATGCTGGGGTGCATAGGGATGGGAAACACCATCAAAAGGAGAGAGGTGATGTTACCACTGTATCAGTTGATGGTGAAACACCACCTGGAGTACTGTGTCCGATTCCAGAGACCACATCTCAGGAAGGACATAGACAGGGTATACCGTATTGGCTGTCCAGAGGAGGGCAACTAAAATAGTGCAGGGACTGCATCAAAAGCCCCATGAGGAGAGACTGAGGGATCTCAACCTGTACACCCTGGAAAAGAGGAGGTAGATGGATGACATGGTAGAAATCTATAAGTACCTCATGGGAATGCATATGGTATAGGAAGGGAGTAGTTTTCAGCAAAGAAGGTGCATGAGTACAAGAAAGCATGCAATGAAGCTAGAAGGGGGGAAATTAGGAGGGCTAGGAGGAAGTACTTCAATGAAACAGTGTTGGATGCCCAGAACAATCTTCCAGTGGAGGTGGGGGGGGGGGAGTGAAAACAGTGGTGGGCTTCAAGCACGCATGGAATAGGCACAAAGGAATATTGGTAGGAAAATGGGTGGAGAGTATAGTCAGAGATCAGGTAAGGTCTGTGGTGACATTCTAGGCAGGGACAAAATGGATGCAATGGGTGGGCCAAGGAGTCCTTATAGAATATTTGCTGACAAATTCAGTGTTTCTATGGTGTCATAGCAGTAAGACACAGACAATGATCACAGAAAAAGACCACTGGTCCATCTAGTCTGTCCATAAACCCCAACAAACTGGGGATCTATTGTCCATATAGGGTTCTAACCCACACTATCCAGCCCCATGCTCCCCCCCCCCACTGCTATCTGAGCAACCACTAAGCCCTTCACTCTGTCCCAGCTGTGATTACAATCATTCATAGTCTTGGTGCCCACCACATTAGTTGGCAGACTGCTCCATGGCTCCACCACCCTTTCTGCAAAATAAACCTTTCTCACTTCCCTCTTGAATCTCCACCCTGTCGGTTTCCACTCATACCTCCATGTTCTTGATTCATTACTTAAGCAATAAGGTATGTACAGGGGTTAGATTAATAGTCTGTTAATCACCCCCTTGGGGTGTAATAGATAAACATAGAATTTGATGGCAGATAAGGAACGCTTGGCCCACCTAGTCTGCCCATTTCCCTACCTAACAGATAAGCTGCAGATCCTAGTTAGTTAGTAATGTGGCACGAGGTCCAGCCGAGTGCTACTTTGCCCCAAGGGGGTGATTAACAGACTGTTAATCTAACCCCTGTACATACCTTATTGCTATTATTATGATGCTGAAAGAAAGAAAATACCACTTATTTCCTTTCTGTGGCATAATTTATCAAAAAATGCCCATTTTGATGTTAAATAATTCCTCTGTCTTGTAATGTGTAGACAAAGAAAAGACATCTATGAAGTTATTATGGGGTTCCTGTTAGAACTTCTGTACACATTAACATAAAAAAACAAGGCTTAGAAACATTCAGTTTAATAACTCTTATAAACATCTGTTGCAGAATGAGATTCCTATCCCTATATTTCCAAGTCAGTTTTTCATAAACTTCTACATGGCTGTTTTTGTCATGCTGCTTCCTATGAGTATCAGCCGTGAAAGATGATGGTATTGTACCCCACAGCATGTATTTATGTTTTTTACAAGGAGCACTACAATTTGTTTTAGGTAATTTTTATTCAGTATAATAAGCATGCGTATTACTGTCAGCTGATCTGCTTGTTCAACTGTAATGCGCATGCTTATTCCTAAAGACTCCGTTTCAGAATGTCTACAGCTTGCATATGCACTGCTCATTTTATTTAAATAGAGCAGTCTAGTGAGTTAACCACACCATCATTTGTAAGAAAATGATGTTATCAGATGCAGCTTGAAGAAATCGGGTCTCGACAAAGCGTTGACTTTCATCAGTGACTCTGTGTTTAAAATGCACTTGGCAGATAGCGGTTGTCCTTGCTAATGTGTCGAGGGGAACATTGTGAATTTAATATTACCCAATCTCACAAGATGACTAGGAAACTGTTGGATACAGCACCGTGCAGGCAACTGGAACTGTCAAAGAAGAGGGTAAGGTGTGTGCTGGGGCAGAAAGGATGTTTTACAGAATGCTATTATTTTTGGCAGTTAAAAAATTGGGACCGCACATTGCAGTCAACTGAGCACTGAGCTTAGTTATGCATGCTCATTGGCGGAGTACATAACTTCAAACTATGGAACATACCACTTACAATAATCATTTTTAAAAAAGAAATGCATATTCTGGGACAGAATGGCGTGGCCTTTAATACCTGACAGTAAAATGAAGCTGCCTAAAAAAATTGGATCTCTCCAAAGCCGGAAGTAAATATCTGTTAGCTGAAGAGGGGTTAACTTCATTCCTCATTGCTGCAATGAGTCTTGTAGTCGTGAAATGTTATCTCTTTACCCTATTTAAACAATCAGAAAGTGCTACAGCTCGGCTGTGATTATGCACAGTTCCAGTTTAAATTTGTCAACAATAAGAGATCAAGTGTGCAGGAGTGCAACCGCTACCTGTGCTGACAGCTGCAGTGCAACTGCTTCATATCCTGCAGACTGTCTTGCCATCAGAAACATAATCAGATCAGTCATCAGACATCTAGACAAGTGAATTTCTAAGTAACACCACTGCCTATTTACTGTTTTTTTTTTTTTTTTGTAATGACAGACGAAGACAGCCTGTAGTCTATGTCAGACCATGGTGCAGATGTCAGATCAGGTATTGCTTGCGGTATGTCGATTCCAATCCCTGTTATAGTTCACACTCCATACTAAATTGAAACATACACAACACTTATTCTCTGTTTTATAAACAATGTTCATTATTTCACAAATTTTCATTACACTATGGGTGTTAGGAACAGCCATTTTGTTTGAACTTTTGAGTTTGTCACACTGAACTGGAACTTCTTCCACTATTGTATTTTAAAAACATGCACTGGTTATCAGGCTGTACATAACAGTTTAACGTGGGTTAATGTAATCCTGTTAGAACCATGACAGCCAATCAGATTGCTTGTAATTTCTCTGCCTTATAATAATTATGCTAAACATATCCTCACAGTTTACTTGTTTATTTCTTTCAGGAACTTAAAGGTCTCTTATCATACCTCCCCTTTCTCTTCTGGTCTCCAGCAAGTACATGTTCAGTGCCTTGACTCGATCCTCGTAAGATCTGCCCTGCTGTCCCTGAATCATTCTGGTCACCCGTACATTGTATTGTTTACTGTCTGCCCTTATCATTCCTTAGGAGATGACTGCAGAACTGGGCACAGTACTCCTGGTGGGCCCTTCATCAGTGATCTACACATAGGTAGTATTACCTCCTTCCTTCTGCTGTCAATTGCCCTTCCTATACGCCCAGCATCCTGTTTGCCCTACTGTAGGCCTTGTTACACTGATTTCATTGTTTTAGGGAGTTGTTTTAGGCTGGGAGTAACTGATAATGACCCCTATGTCTCTTTCCTCAGAGGTCATGCACAGCTATACCCTTCCCCCATCCAGTACTCTGTCCTAAGGCTCTTGTTTCCTATGTGCATCACCTTGCACTTTCTGGCATTGAATTTCAATTGCCAAACCTTTATCCATCCAACCACTGAACCTTTAATGACTTCTCCCGCTTTTGCAAGTCTCTCTGCATCTCACTAACCCCCTCCTTGCTGTCTACCCTTCCACAGAGCTTAGTGTTCTCTGCAGAGAGACACGTCCTGCCCGGATTCCTTCTGTCATGTCACTAGTGAACATATTTAAAGGGACTGGACCCAGGACTGATCCTTGTGGCACCCCACTGTCGACCACCTTCTCTTCTGATTTGGCTTCGTTAACCACAACACTCTGCTGTCTGCCTCCCAACCAGTTTCTCACCCATCTAATTGTGTCTTTCACTATACCCATATCCTCTAGCATCTTCTGCAGCTTTCTGTGAATTATTGAGTAGAAAGCCTTGATGAAATCAAAGTAGAGGAAATCCACAGCATGCCCCTTATCCATTACCATCATTACTCAGTCGAACAATACTATCAGGTTGGTCTGACAAGACCTTTCTGCCATAAATTGTGTTGTTTACCATCTTGAAGTCCATTACTCTCCAGGTAGTTTACAAGGTCCTCTTTGACTAGTGTCTCCATCTGTTTTCCCACAATAGAGGTAAGATTAACGGGTCTGTAGTTATCCGGTTGCTTTTTACTCCCTTCCCGCCCTTTATAGAGTGGAACTATGTCTACTACCCTCCAGTTTTTTGATCTACCCCTGTCTGAAATAAGCTTCTGAATAGCCCTACCAGAAGTTCAGTTAGTTTGTTTGCCAATTCTTTGAGCACCCTCAGATGTATCCCATCTGGTCCCATGGCCTTATTCAGCTTAAGGGCTGCTAGCTCTTTCCACATCCTTTCTCTGTAAGTACTTGTTGCCTCATCTCAGGGATACCCCTTACACTGCCGTAATGCCACTGTCTGGCAGAGGCCTTTGCCTTTCTTGGTGACTACAGAGCAAAAGTAGCTGTTAGGAATGGCTGCTGTCTGCCTCTCCCCTTCAATTAATATACTAACGTACTAATTGCCAGCAGATTAGCCTTACGGTCTATCGAGTCTGCTCGAACCTCAGATCCCTAGTTGGGTACCGAGGCCCCCCCTTGTGTTCCAGAAACCCCTATCATCCATTCCTACCCCCCCGGGCCAGGCCATCATCTGATACATCTGCTTTCTGTGTCTGTCCCACCCTCTCTTGAAGCCCTCCACTGTGGATCTCTGAACCAGCTCGCCAGGCAGCACGTTCAAGGATCCGCCACCTCTCAGTGAAAACCTCCTCCTCCTCCTCATCCCCCTCACCCTTCCACCTTCCAACTTCAAACCATGCCCTCTGGTGATACCTCCTGCTTTAGTCTAAAGATCCCTCTGTGTTTACCCTATTTATTCCTGAGGTACTTGAAGACCTCAATCATGTCCCCGTCTCTCCTCCAATGAAAACAGGCAGGGCTCCTCAAGTCTGTCCTCATATGTCAAATCCCCTAGTCCTCATATTATCTTAGTTGCCCTCCTCTGTACCCTCTCCAGGAGCTGTATGTCCCTCTTCAAGTGTGGTCTCCAGTACTGTACACAGTACTCAAGGTGTGGTCTAACCAGTCCATTGTACAGTGGCAGAATCACTTCCCTGCTCCTAGAGGTGATGCCCCTTACGATGCATCCCAACATCTTGTTTGCTTTGCTAACCGCTCTCCTGCACTGCTCAGAGTTATTCATACATGCATCCACCATGACCCCTAGGTCTTTTTCCCCTGTTGAGGCCTCCAGCACCTCCCCTCCCAGGGTGTACCTGTGTTTAGGGTTTCCCCACCCAAGATGTAACACCTTGCACTTGGTGATATTGAAATTTAATTTCCATGTGTGAGCCCACCTTTCCAGGGTGTCCAGGTCCCCTTGCAGGGCCAACCTCCCCTCTTCCCCCTCAACTACTGCTCTCATTTTGGAGTCGTCAGCGAAGAGACTCATTTCACACCCTATACCCTCCCTGAAGTCTGATACATATGTATTAAACAGGATCGGACCCAGGACCGAGCCCTGCGGTACCCCACTACTGACCTCTCTAGGGTTCGAGCGCTCCCCACCGACCACTACTCTCTGAGTGCATCCAGCTAGCCAGTTTTCAGTCCATCTGACCATCAAAGGGCCTACTCCCAACCCCGTCAGTTTCTCCACCAGACCGTTGTGGCAGAGTCAAACGCCTTGCTGAAGTCCAAGAATAATACATCCACAGGCTTTCCCGGTCCAGTTCTGATGTTACCCATTCGTAGAACTCCACAAGATTGGTTTGACATGATCTACCTGGTACAAAACCATGTTGCCGACTATCCAGACCTCCCACTTCCTCCAAGTACACCCCCAATTGTTCCTTTAGTATACTTTCCATTAATTTTCCCACCACCAAGGTCAAACTGTTGGGTCTATAGTTACCTGGTACTTCCCTCTACCCCCTTTATGGATTGGCACTACATGTACCTTTCGCCAATCCCTAGGTACCCTTCCTGTCTCAAGCGACCTGTTGAAGAGCTCTGCCAGGGATGCAGCCAGTATGTCCGCCAATTCCCATAGTACTCTCGGATGAATGCCATCCAGCCCAGGAGATTTATCTTTCTTTCGGGCCTTAAGGGCTAACCACACCCTTTTGGTGGAGCTAGCATCATATGTCCCCTCCACCTTACTGGCCTTTTTATCCTTATCCTGATTTGACACCCCTGGGGTACCTCTCCCTTCCTCTTACTCCATTTCTGTTGCTCCCCTGATCCCACTCACAACCACTTCTATCCCCATCGTGCCTTGCTTTGTAGATATCCTATCCCCCTCCCTTCCTCTACCTTCCTCTGTTAGTCTAACAATTCCTCCTCCCTGGGCCTTCTTTTCCTGATATATTTAAAAAAAAATTTTCCCCACCCTTGATCCCCTCCGCAATACATAGTTCTGTTTCTGCCTTTGCTTCTCTGACCGCCATTTTGTTTTCCCTTGTCCTCACTTGGTTCTCTCCCCATTTTTCCTTCCCTTGTTTTTCCTTGTACCTGGTGAAGGCCTTATTTTTGGATGTCACTGCTTCCCTGACCTTTCCAGAGAACCATGCTGGTCTCATGCACCTCTTGATTTTGAATACTGTTCTCGTGCAAGACTTTGTTGCCTCAAGAATGTCCCTCTTGATTGCCCTCCAATTTTTTCTCCATATCCGTAATGCTCTCCAGTTCAACTAACTTGTCCTGGACCAGTTCCCTCATCCAGTTGAAGTCTGCCCTTCTGAAATCTAGGACTTTAGCCTTTGATAAGGGCTTACTTGTTGCAATGGCCAGGTTTTTACATCACACCAAAGAGCAGACTTTGCTGACAGAGTGGAGTGAAAGCACCTAGCTTTACCTTAAAGGTATATTAATCTTTATTTATACTTCTCTTCCTTATCAAGGTAGCAGGGTAAGTGGGGAGAAAAGAAGATCTGTAAGCAGTGTTTGGGGCACTTTGAAACTTGGTAGACAGTGCTTAGAGTATGTTGAAACTTGGATTTTAAATTGTAATAAGTGGTGTGGGGGAAACTAGTTGAGGAGCTTAATCTTTGGGTGAGTAGATTCAGGAAGCTCTGTGAATCAAGTGTGTAATTGGGGGTGGAGCTGACAGAGGCTTAGTGCCTTCTTACAAGGGCGCTATAAAAGTGCTTCCACTCTAATGTGTCCAGCACGTTCGTGTCCCAGCAAGTGAGTGGAACAGCGAAGGAGTGGAACAGGTGACTAGCGTCGTAAGCGCTGGCAGACATCAGCAGAAGGAAGTGGAGAAGCAGAGGACTCTGCCAGCTGAATAAGGCAAGGAACGTATTCACTACTGTGTAACAGTCCCTGCTGGAAAGGGTTGGAGATCAAGGGCTGGCCAAAACTGGGAACAGATGCAACACCCTATCTAAAATAGGAGTATAAAGAGATTTAAACAAGGCAGAGGGAAACACAAATAGAAACAAACAAATAAAGAGGAAAACTAGAAACACTGTATCGGGGTAAGGGTACAAAAGTATTTCCAGGTAGCACAGGAAGAACAGAAATTGAGAATGCTGGGAGTGCTGCAATGTAGTTGCTGTGGGGTGGCAGTTTTTCAAAGAGACCTTCTGGAGACTGTAGTGCTGCCCCATCTGCACACATCTCTCTGGGTTGAGGGAGGAGGTTGCTAAACTCTAGACCAGGTTGGGTAGGATTTGGGGGACCTCCTCCCCCACCCAGCGGCCACCAAGTCTGTCACCATTACCTCAAAGGATGCCAGGGAGGATGAATGGCTGAACTGTGGTGGGCTCTGGAAGGGCGAGGGTGCTGGGACAGAGGCTCATTCTTCAACTGGCACTACTACGTAATTCCAACACATCTCTGACGGGGTGGGACTGTTGAAAGAGGCACCTGCAGTAGTGACCAGGGAGGAAATGGGGGCCCTCTACAGTGAAGAAGCCAAGGAGGGTGGGAGAGGACTCCAGAGGAGGAGGATGCAACCTCTGGTGGGGGACTCAACTGTGAGAGGGATCGATTTGGTCTAGATCTAGGTATTACATTTGACTCTTCCTTCTATTTCCTCGAACATATAAAAATCCTCACCTCCGCCACCAACACTGCATTGGTCTCCTTTACAGACATAAAGACTGCCTGCCACCTGAAGCACTTCACCTAGCCATTACCTCCTGAGTCTTATCACTGGTGGGCCATGGCCTCACAATCTATGCTGCTGCCGACCCTACAGCACTTCATCAAATACAAGTAGTCATCAATAAGGCCTGCCGGCTCCTCTCTGGTGCAGACAGAAATACACATACCTGCACCCTATACATGCTCACCAATATCCTCTCCCTTGAGGAAAGACTATTACACCAAACCTGTCTCTTCACCAAAGAAATCCACCTGGGTTTAACCCCAAAAGGTGTCATGGTTTCTCTTCAGGCAGCCACCATCTCAGCATCCACACGAGCTGCCCCAAAAACTATCTGGAAGGTGCCTAGGGTCAGGACTACCCTGGCCCAGCGATCCTTCCCCCTTAGAGCTCCATCCTGGTACAATGCCCTCCTTCCGGCTCTCACATCAATCACCAATCTAGATCCTTTAAAAGCTACTTTAAGGGCTCATATTCTCTCCTCATGTCAATGCCAGTGTAACTGGTAACCTGTGGGTCCTGCACCACACCACTAGGCCACACACCTGCCCTTGGTCAGGCAGTGGAGAGCCCTCACTATTTCTAGCCTACAGGCTCCTAACCTCCCTCAGTTACCATATAGTTGCACTGGACTATGAATGCATTGTATTATGTATAAGACAAGGCCTCCCTGAGGCGGCTTTCTACCAACTCATATCATGCATTGCTTTAGCTACTAATTGTATAGATCTCAACCACTCATTAGGTAAATATGTTGATAGCTCTGCCCTGTTTCAGCTACCAAATATATAGGCATTAACCCGTGCTCATTGTATTTATACTCTGTATGATTGCTCACCCACATTTACTCTATGTATGTACTGTATGAATGTCTATGTTTTATTCTGACGTGGAGCCTTTGGAAATGAGTCTATGACTCAAAGGGTTGTAATTCCAATTTCCTAAATAAATAATAAATAAATAAATGAATTTGGGAACAGAAAAGTGGGGGGAGAGGCAGGTTAGGTGCCTATCAGGTGCCATGACCTGGAGGGATGGGAAGTGGATTCTGAGGAATGTTAGGGTAGGAGGACAGGAGGGAGAGCTAAATGTCATTGTTTTCTTGGGGACTAATGTTCTGGCTAGGGACAGGGCAGGGATAATGCAGTGGGAGTTTAGGGAGTTGTGGAGGAGTCTTAGACAGGTAGCTCACCCAGTGGCTTTCACAGAAGTGCTGGTTGTCTGTGAAGGGGTGAGGAGAGGGATCTCTGCACCAGGAACTTCAACTCAGGGTTGAAGGAATGGTGCACAGAGGATGGCTTGGCTATATTGGGTAGTGGGGACCCACCTGGGAGGATAAAGGCCTATACATAGGTGATGGCCTGCATCTATCCAGGAGGGGAACTGCAGTCCGTAGTGGATGGTTTAAATGTTACTTCTATGAATATTTAAACTAGTCAAGGGGGTGGCAGAAGGAATTGGAGAGACAGAAACTGCCCCTCCACAGGCTGAAGAAGAGATTAGGAGAACCTGATGAGAGTGGAATCCCCAGGGTGCAAATTAATAAAGGAAACAGGGTGTTAGGAATAGAGGGGGAAGGAAACAGGAGCACTAAAAAGAGACAGGGGAAGCAGGGAGGGCAAAAAGGAAAAAAGGAGGACAACAAAAGAGTGGATACAAAATCTGGAAGGCCATCTGTGCGAATGCTAGAAGTCTAGAAAATAAGATTCCAGACCATGAGGCCATTATGGCAGAGGCTGACCTGGATACTGCGGCCATTACTGAGTCATGGTGCACTGAAAACCATCACTGGGACATGGCCATACCAGGCTGTACTCTGTTCAGGAAGGACCGGGTGGGAAGCAAGGAATGGAGGGGTGTGGTGCTTTATGTGAGGGAAAGCATAAAATCAACAGAGATACAGGGAATACAGGGGGAGCAGAGGCACTATGGGTCATCCTGGAGATGGGGAATTAAGTCTCTTTTTGCACTGGAGTGAGCTATAGACCTCCAGCACAGTGGGAGGAATTACATGAGGTACTGGTGGAAGCTACTGGCAAGATGGCGGAAAAGGAAGTGGTGCTGCTGTTGGGGGACTTCAACCTGTTGGATGTCGATTGTTCCTTCCCAGCAGCAGCTTCAGCTAGAAGCAGGGACATCCTGGACTCTCTGCAGGGGCATTCTTCAGGCAACTAGTCAGTGAACCCACTTGTGAGGGGGCAATACTGGAGCTGGTACTCACTAACAGGGACAGTGTTGCAGACATCAAGGTGGGAGGTCACCTGTGGACCAGTGCTCACCATACGGTGTAGTTCAAGATTAGGACAGCTGCAGAATTGAGCAACACAAGGGCGAAGGTCCCGTACTTCAGTAGGGAAGATCTTATAAAGGTGGATAAATGCCTCAGGGATGACCTGGCAGGGGGTTATGGCCTAGGAGGGGTGGAGGAACCTTGGGAAAAGCTGAAAGGGAGTGTACTAAAGGCACCAAACCTCTACATCAAATATGTAAGCAAAAGCAAGAGGAAAAGAAACTACTATGGTTCTCGAAAGAGGTGGCTAAAAAAGTAAAGGCAAAAAGGGTAGCATTCAGACGGTACTGTATAAGGAGATGCAGCACAAGGAGGATAGGGAGGTGTCCCGGGGGAAACAGAGGGAAGCAGGGAAAGCAGTAGGGAGTGCAAAGGCGCAAACTGAAGAGATAATAGTCTAGGAGGTAACAAAAGGGGACAAGACATTTTTTAGATATATAACTGAAAAGAGGAAGACCAAGGGGTGGGAATGTATGGTCAAAAAGGGAAGGGGGAGACTGTGTAGAAGGGGACCAGGAAAAGGCAGACATGCTGAACAAACATATTTTTTCAGTGTTCACAGAGGAAGAAGGGGAGGAGCCACAAAAAAAGTAACAAAAGCTTTGGAGGGAAGGAGATGGAGACTAGTCATTTTTCTGGAGGACAGAGTCCTAAAGGGACTCGCTAACCTGGAGGTGGACAAAGTAATGGGACCAGATGGTGTACATCCAAGGGTATTGAGGGAGCTCAGGGAGGTACCAGCTGTGCCTCTGACAGTGCTATTTAGCAACTCTCTGGAAACAGAAGTAGTTCCAGAGGACTGGAGGAGGGCAAATGTAGTCCCGCTACACAAAAGTGGTAGCAGGTAGGAGGCTGGCAATTATCGGCCAGTCAGCCTAACATCAGTGGTGGGAAAATTAATGGAATCACTGTTAAAATAAATGATTGTGGAATATCTTGAATCCAGTGGGTTACAAAATAGGAGGCAACATGGTTTGACAGGAGGGAGGCCATGTCAAACAAATGTGATAGCTTTCCTTGACTGGGTGACAAAGGAGTTAGATCAGGGTGGAGTGGTGGACATGACCTACTTAGATTTCAGTAAGGCTTTTGACACCGTTCCACATAGGAGACTATTAAGCAACCTGGATAACTTAGAAGTGGGTCCACAGGTGGTAAACTGGGTAAGAAATTGGTTAGGGGATAGGTGACAGAGGGTGGTAATAAATAGAGTTCACTCTGAGGTAGGGAGAGTGATCAGTGGGGTGCCTCTGGGATCAGCACTGGGAACAGTTCTCTTTAATGTCTTTATAAGTGGCATTGCAGAGGAGCTGGAAGGGAAGATCTGCCTCTTTGTGGATGACACCACACTCTGCAATAGGGTGAACACTCTTGAGGGAGTCAAAAGGACAAGCAGAGACCTGAGAAAACTAGAAGAGTGGTCAAGGGTATGGCAGCTGGGTTTTAATGTAAAAACATGCAAAATAATGCACTTAGGGCACAGAAACCCAGGGACAGAGCATAGAATGGGTGGAGTTGTATTGACAACCACCAAGCCAGAAAGAGACCTGAGGGTAATCATATCACATGACCTAAAGGTGGCCAGGCAGATCAACAAGCAGTTGGGAGAGCTAGTGAGATGTTAAGGTGCACAGGAATGGGTATCACCAGTTCAAAGAGGGAGGTGGTGTTACCTATACATAGATCTCTGTTAAGACCCTCACCTAGAGTACTATGTGCAGTTCTGGAGAACACATCTTCAGAAGGACAGAGACAGAATGGAGAATGTCCAGAGGAAAGCAACTAAAATAGTGTAGGGTCTGCATCAAAAACCCTACAAGAAAAGACTAAAGCAACCTCAATATGTGCATCCTGGAAGAAAGGAGGGAGAGGGGGGATATGATGGAGACATTTAAATACCTTACGGAGTAAATAAGGTACAGGAGGGAAGTATTTTTTAGAAGAAAAGGTGCTCAAGAACAAGAGGACATGCTATGAAGCTGGAGTGGGGTAGATTCAGGTCAGATGTCAGGAAGTACTTCTTCACAGAAAGAGCAGTGGATTCCTGGAACAATCTTCCAGTGGAGGTGGTTGTGACAAAGACAGTGTCAGTGTTAAAAAATGCATGGGATAGGCACAAGGGAATCATAATGGAAAGAAAGGGGGGAGGGAGAAAGAGCGGTAGATCAAGTACTGTACGGTCTGCAGTAAAAATGTATGTAGGGAAAAAAGGGCAGACTGGGTGGGCCAAGTGGTCCTTATGTGCTGTCAGATTCTGTTTCTATGTTTCTAACATGGTTTTTATGTAACAGGAACTTGGCATGTAACAAACTATCCTCACAGGAGCTGCTTCACATCAGACCAGTTCATCACATCCTGGCCATTTGGATATAGACTGGAGAAGTTGTAACTATTTGTGGATTAGCCGCCTGGATCCAGTGTTGGGTAAGTTACTTTTTCTATTACTTTCTATTTCTTTTAGAAACTTGATCCAGGAAACGCTGTGCAGTCACTAGCAAGGATGGAGAAGTAATAGAAAAAGTAATACACCTGACAGTTATAGTTTCTTATTTCTTTTTATACAAAAATAATAAAAAACTATAACAGATGACATTTATTTGAAAGTAATAGGTTAGTTACCAGTTACTTTCAAATAAATGTAATCAGTTAAAGTTACGTATTACTTTTGTATAAAAAGACATAAGTAATTGTAAGTGTAAGGTGTATTACTTTTTCTAGTATTTCTCCATCCTTGCTAGTGACTGCACAGAGCTTTCTGGAACAAGTTTCCCAAAGTAATAGAAAACGTAACTTACCCAACACTGCCTGGATCCCCCGACATTTGGATATTGGCTGGAGAAATGGAGAGTTCGTGAGTTGACTGAAACCGTTCGGGAACTAGCTGATGATTGCTTTTGTGCCGAATGGAATTGATGCTGTTTATTGAATCTTGTGGCTGATGAGGGCCAGTAAGTTGTTCTGGGTGAGGGAGTTCTTTAACCCCTCATGAACTCAGGTTATTGACCGTTAATTCATCTTCCCTTTGTGCTGCCCATGACCGGTGGGTGGTTCCTCATCCAGCCTTCAGGGGAGCCAGAGAGGGATTTCTGGGGCCCTCTAAGACACCAGGGGTGGACTTGTTGCCTACTCCCGGGGTGCTCTGGTTGCAAATAGTGGGTTGTGGGGAGTTTAGCTTGTCTCAGGGCGGTATGGGTTGGGGATCCTCTCTTTTCCCGTTTACATGGTCTGCCCCTCTACTAGTGTCTCTCCTCCTTTTTGGGGTTTAGATCCCGATTAATTGGAACTCTGCACACCTAATCCTGGGATTGAAGATAATGGACTTATAGTGGAATGGCTATAACTTCATTGATAGTGGAATTCCCTGGACAGATTGTTGCAGTGAGCTGAAACTGTGCTCTCCTGATCTGTTGCATATTTGTTCAGATTCCTATGACTCAGTTTGTTTGAATTTTTATGTTTTAGTTCTGTTAACAGATTTAGTTTTTCTTTTATTTATTTTTTGTCTTTGTTTGAAATTGAGTTTGTTATTTTTCTGATGGATCTTCCCCTACTATGTGAGAGGTAAGAGGGGTTGATCCCTTTGGACATTTTTCCAGAGTAGTGAGAGCACTCTGGTCTTTCAGATTGCATATTTATGTTTAATTGTTTGTTTTTTATCTGAATTTTTGTTGTCCTTGTATATTGTTCATTGTGTTGTTTGGAGTGGGGATATTTTTAGGGGCACCCTAGAGAGTCGTATTACAGCCTGGGTTTTTGTTGTGGGTTAGTATAGGTTTTTTAGGGATGGGGGGAGTACGGGTGTGGTGTTTTAGTTTTAATTAAGTTTGGGGTTAAAGATGTGCTCATCTGCGGCTCTGCCGGTCAGGTACTACACTCCCTCTGAGCTCCGGGACCTCCGCCCCATCTTATGCCCTCCCCTTCCCACAGCAGTTTATAATCACTGCAGGGCTCTGGATATAGTCAGCAGGAGGCGGAGGTGGGTTGGGGGCCCCGAACCTTTGAGGAGGGGTGAGCTGGGAGGCCGTATCAGAGTTGTACGGACCAGGAGACACCCTGGGGCAAAACGGTCTCTAGAACATGGTTCTCAATGCCTAGTTTCCATACCAAAGGGCTCCAGTATTTCTGGGCAGTTAGCTCAGCCAATCCCAGAACCCTGTCTGACTCGAGTGGTGTTATGCAATGCCAGGTCTATTAGGAACAAGACGGTGGTTATCACCGATCTTGTTGGGACAGCAGACCTGGCTTGCATCACCAAGACCTGGCTGGACGATAATGCAGGCCCCATTTTGGGGGCGGCTGTTCCAGCCGGGTTCTTGGTGATACACCACTCAAGATCAGACCGCAGGGCCGGGGGTGTAGCCATTTGTTTTAAGTCAGAATTAGGCCTTACTGGTGTGCCAGTTGAGGAGACTAGATAATTTGAGTTTACCATGGTAGCAGATGTGGGCTGTAGGATTGTTCTCATCTATCATCCACCCGGGGGTGAGAAATTATTCTTGCAGGAAGTAGCAGACTTCATTGTTGACATGGTGTTTGAGTTGCCCAGGTTGATGGTCCTGGGTGACTTCAATGCCTGGGTAAATGACAAACTGTTGCCGTTTGGGGAAGACTTCCTCCAACTTATGAATTCCTTGGGGTTCACACAGGTTGTTGCATCTGCTACCCATAATCATTGTCACTCACTTGATCTGGTTTTCCTCCTGAGGATGGAGACCTTCAACTTGGTGGTGGAACCAGTCGTATGGTCGGATCACCACACTATAAGTTTCAATCTCCAGGCTCCTCCCTATAGGTCTGCCCCTGTAGTGATGGTCAGATACCGCCCTTTGAGGGATGTGACTCCAGATGTCCTATCAGACATATTGGACCTATTGGGATTCTTAGGGGTAGGCAAGGATCCAGAGAGTTTAGTTCAAGCATATAATAAAGCTGTTACTGAAGCTCTGGATTCTATTGCCCCAGTCCATGTTCATCCTCTCTCTCCCCACCCTTGGTCACCCGGTTAACGGGACCTTAAGGGAGTTGAGACGAGTTGGACAAAGGTTAGAGCAATGCTGGTGGAAATCAGCCCTTGAAACTGACCACCTTAGATTGATGGATCATTATCAAATCTATCAATCAGCAGTCACTCACAAGAAGGCAGAGTTCCTGTCCAGAGAGATTGCTGCTGCTCAGAACTGACTGGCTCAGCTCTTCCGAACTGTGGACAGGCTGTGCAACCCATCCTGTCTGCAGGTCCGAAGTGTGTTTTCGCAAGTTAAATGTGAGGAGTTTGCTCGATTCTTTGCGGATCAGGTGGCCAACATCTGGGCCGAGATCACTCGAGCACTCTCTATGGGGGTTGACGGTGGTCAGTGCTTGGTCCCCTCCCCTCGGTTCTCTTGGACATCTTTTGACTGATCAGAGATTGTCGATGTCATGTGGACTGTCCAGCATTTGTAGCCGACATGCTGTAGTTTGGACCCGGGCCCAACACACCTGTTATTGGGGTGTATTGAATCTATCGGCCCTGTCCTGGCAAAGATTGTGTGGTGCTCCTTAGAGTTAGGTGAGTTTCCTAGCTCCCTGAAGGAGGTGGTGGTGACACCACTCCTTAAGAAAACTGCTCTGGACCTGAACTGCTTTGCTAACTACAAGCCTATCTGCAACTGGAGAACTATCTTACCATCCACGACATCTATGATCCTCTCCAGTCTGGTTTCCAGAAGAAACATAGTAGCAGACCACTCTGATTTGGGTGCTCAATGATCTTCTGATGGCAAGAGACCAGAAGCACTGCTCCATCTTGGTGCTTTGACGTCTCATCAACATTTGACACTGAGGACCATGAGTGCTGCTCACGAGCACCTGAGGGTCATCTGTGGCCTGGCGGGTCCAGTCCTCAGTTGGTTTCAATCTTTTCTCTCCAGCAGATATCAGAGGGTAGTGTCAGGTGTTTTTTCCTCTAGCCCATTATCTCTGCCATGTGGGTTCCCTTAGGGCTTGGTGCTGTCTCCTATGTTGTTCACAGTGTACATGCTGCCCCTTGGAGACATTGTAAGATGACATGGCCTGAGGTTTCACTGCTATGCAGATGATACCCAGCTCTATCTGTCTTTTGCACCTGTCCAGGATAGTGCGGTCTCGGTCTTTAACAGCTGTCTAGTGGAAATCCATGGCTGGATGAAATCCAGTTGGCTCAAATTGAATTCTGAGAAGACTGAGGTGTTGGTGGTGGATCCAGGTCACTGGATAGAGAGGTTGGTAGCAGGGTTTCCCTCAGGTCTTTGGCTTGGGGGTGCCCAGCTTCCTTCCTATGAACAGGTGCATGACCTGGGGGTGGTTCTTGATGATGGTCTGACACTGCATTCACAGGTGTTGGCAGCCATCAAGTCATCCTTTTACCATCTTAGGAACATCGCCAAGATCAGGCACCTTGTTCCGTCTGGTGATCTGCCTACATTGATCCACGCCTTTGTGACCTCGCACTTAGACTACTGCAACTTCCTATACCAGGGGATGCTGGGGGTTGATATCCATCACTTGCAGCTGGTGCAGAACGCCGTGGCATGATTCTTGACGGGGAGTCCCTGTTCGAGTCACTTCACTCCCATGCTGCACAAACTGCACTGGCTGCCTGTACAGTGGCGGATCACCTTCAGGGTCGGACTTCTGACCTGTAAGGCCCTGCATGGACTGAGTCCGAGCTATTTTCAAGCACTCCTGACTCCCTACAGCCCTGGCCTCCCTCTGCTCAGCTGATGAGGGATTGTTAGAGGTTCCCGGTTTGTCTGGAAAACGTCTGGGGCCTGGGCTTTTATGCATGGTGCCCCACCCTGTGGACTCTCTACCTCATCAGATTTCGAGAGTGCAGGACTGTGGAGAGCTTCAAGGCAGCCCTGAAAATTCATTTATTTAAGCAAGCATTCAGTGACTATTTTATCTGATCTATTTGCGCTATGTATTATCAGTAATTTATGAATTGTCTTATTCTGTTATTTATATGTATTTTAATTATGTAAAGCACTTTGGTTTTAGAATTGTGATATAAAAATAAAGTATTATTATTATTTATCCAGTCACCAATGAGGTACCACAACCAATACCGAGCAGTAGTACTGACTGGGTGGCTTCCCAGACACCAAGTTCCTTTCTCACTCAAGCAGTGTCTGATCTGCAGCACAGAAAATTATAGTGTTTTCAGAACTTTAACTGTAGCTTTCATTTTGCACTGTGCAAGCATGTGATTACTTCCTTTTTTTTAAGTGCAGGAGATCTACTTAGTTTCTCAGTGCAGGTGACCTACTTGGTTTCTCAGTGCAGGAAATCTACTTGGTTTCGCTTTTGCTCTGGCTGGCAGACACATGGTCTGCACCTTTCACATTTCAGGATATAGCAAGCCATCTCTTTCAACAGCACAGCAAACTGGATCCATCCATGATCCGTAACAGACTTACTATGTTCTGGAATAGCCCTTACTGTTCACTGGAGGACTGTAGCTCTTGATCAGCTGTCAGAGCTGTCAGAGCTGTCAATCACTTCACAACAAGTCTGGCTGTCCATTGCTCAAAAAGCGATTGGTTGTTTCTAAGACATCTGAATTAAGTTCATTGCATGTCCATGAGCCCTTGGGACTCTACTCTGCAGACTCTCAAGTCTAAATGGCTGAGCAGTCATTGTTTAACCCTATTGCAATTCTGTTATGTGTAACCCCTAGGTGCCGCTATCCCAAGGGCTACTACCCCTGCCTGCTTGGCTAGTAGCAGGTTAAGGGGCCTGAGTTCTGAAACGGGTGTCTCCACCTGGAAGTCAGGGGTGGTAGTGGTCAGACTAGATTGGGCACAGCCCTCTGGGACACTGTAACCCCCCTCTTTCCCTGATAGTGGCCGGAACAATACACAATGATCACTTTCACAATACCCCGATACACCTTACCAGTACCCACACTGTTTGCACTTACCACCAGGGCTGGTTCCTTTGTCTTGACCCTGGGGACCCCCTGTAAAACAAGGTTACACACAGCAACTGGCAACAGTACAGTACTCTTAGCATAAACTGGACCCACAGTCAGGTTAAATGCAGAAAAGGTTAGATCTGATTTATTCAGGGGACTTGAACAAGGGAGGGGCGTAATCAGGGTATTTGGCTTAAATGCTCTATCAGTCAAACAGTTATGCATGCATTCAGAGTCCCTAAGCAGTCAAACCCTCTGGGTACCTAGGTGGAGAAGAGATGGGCTAACCAGAACGGTTGCCTGGGGTAGGCAGGCATCGCAGCTGGTTGGGGCCCTGTGATGGAAAAAACAACATGCACAATACACACTATTTGTAATCCGGAGCCAGATGGCTCAGTTCGTGAAGAAAGAAAAACAACAAGGAAATCAGATGACACACTTAGATTAAGCTGTTGTTGCAGGGAGCTACCTAATGGTTACTCACGATATCCAAGACTGGGCACAAGCTGGACGGAAATAGAGACAGCAGGTGGCTGATCTGGAGTGCCAAGAGAAGCAGGGCCCACACGATTCACCAAGGCGTTGTTCCTGTTCAAGCGTGGAGCAGAGGACTGATCCCCAGGCAGGTCTCTCGTCGATGGCTTTCTCTGTGCAGTGGGGTAGTCTGGCAGGGCCCTCGTGGCAAGGCCTGGCCACATGGAGATAACCGCGGATTCAGTCTGGTTGGGCTGGATACAGCTTCCAGCAAGCAGAACACAGTTCACACAGTTGAGGAACCAAATCACGACCCACTTTCAATACACAGCACATTTATATGTAGAAATTCTACAGTACCAGGCAATCCTTCTCCAATCGAATCGCACAGCTCTCTGCACAAATCAGCAGTTCAGATGTGACTGGAATTCCCGGCAGGCGATTGCATTCAGCAAATCTTTGGCCTTCCTCAGGTATTTAGCCTGGTCAAAGTCAATGGCTCAAAAATCAGATTTAGTTAAAATAACTCTCGATTCCTTTCAGGGCAGCAGGCAGACTTGCAGGCTGAAACTCTAGCCTTTCCACAGTTCTCCCTCGCGAACTACGTAAAAACGGCTGCTCGACTGTCTTGAGCTGTTGCTTCTTCAGCTTCCCACGTAGATCTGCCCTTCACAGCAGGCAGCCCAGGAATTTCCCCCAAGATCCAAAAGGTTCGGTTGGCTGATTCAACTGTCAGTCACCACCGGAGCTCCCCCTTCAGGTGCAAAAAGGTGCCAACAACCCAGAACTACAATTCCTACAGATTATGACTCCACACTGTCCCTGTAGGCAGGCTTCATTTTAGAGACCCAAAGTACTGATTAGTCCAATTCGGCAGTCCAGGACCAAGATGGTGGAGATAAACATAACAGTCCTCGCTGAAAAGAAACAGGTTAGAACAAACTGTAATATACATGTATTCACTGATCTATCAAATGGTCAGTGCACAGTTACATCTTTTAGCAGGGCTCCCTTTGCCAATTAGCGATGGCAGAAATGGAGTGATTATCAGGCAGCTCAGGCGGGACTCCAGCATGGAAACACTCAGCCACCTCCCAGATCCACTTTAACTGGAAACCAGGCAGCCCTTAAAGAGACAGTAAACAGAGGCTTTACAGGCACTCTCTAGAAATAATATTTAAATGGCTAGAATGCAGGACACCAACCTGGAAGTGAGCATTTAGACAAGCTCTAGGAAGACCTTTCCGGAACCCATATTTGTAGGGGGGTTACATATGTGTCACTGGTGATGAAGATGGCTGCAGAATTTGTTGTCTGCAGGCAGTCCTTCTCAAAATATCTTTATTTTCACAGTTCCTGTCTGCTAACATTATTTTCTGCCACCAACACCTCCTGTATGGATGCGCTTTGGTGTCCTGTGCAATCAGGAAACAACTGGGAGTCAGTCATGAGCACTAATGCACTTGCTCTGTCCTTGGTGACTTGTGTGCCTTAGATGTGCGAATGCAGGGAGTCTTAAAGTTTAGCCCCCCACGGCTTACATCTGTTTGACCAACATGAACTTAGTAATTGTGATGGGCTGTCTGAAAATATAAGTCACTTACTTTACAGCTGTCACTCACTCACTCACTCACTCACTCACTCACCTCTCACTCACTAATACTCTCCGTCTCTTTCTAGGCACCCCATATGGATTTTAATGGGGCACCATCCAGCCCAGAAAACCCTGTCCCTGGGGCAGTAACCTCATGGTTTACCTTCTGTGGAGAGAACTTTGGAGGCCTCAGTACCTTCCCTCCAGCACAGGATCCATTACTATCCAGTGGCTGGGCTGGGGCGCTGGGCCACAGAGTTTCCTGATCCATTAACCTATGCCAGCAAGGCCTATTTCCATGGTTTTTACTCCCTACTCACAAAGTCACCAACACCAGGGGCTCCAGTGTATGTGCACGCTACAGAGTGCATCCTCCATCCTGCATGGAGCCACTCAGTTGCACTGCTACCTGCGGCCATCCAGGTGAACATAAGGCAGCAGAGCTCACCACATGTCCTCCCAAGAGGAAAAGACCATCCTCTGGGTGCACTCAAACCTTTTTTTCCTGCTGTCCCTCTGATGTACTAGGCTCAGTGCATGAATTCTGGTCACCTAGCTCACAAATGGCAATACTGCAACTGCGCAGATATGCCGCCCCAAAGAATTATCTTTAGAAAAAGAAAATTATTAAATACTGATGCACAGAGTTACTTGTTTCTTTTCTGCCCATTTTATTTTCCTTTCTATCACTGCCCACTTGTACCCCCATTCATTCAGCCCTAGCAACAGCCCTGTTGTCCACCAGGCTTGCCCTCACTGCCCCTGGAGAATCAGTCATACGTCCATTATCTCTGCCATCCAAAAGGGCTGAATTGTCTCTGCTCAGGGCCTCCCCTTGGCTGACATGAGGAGTGGCACTTCTTCTACCTTGTGGAGGTTGACTGGAGGGGACTTTAATGGTGTGCTTGGAAGGAGGGGGTGTGTTGGTGTGATAGAAGAAAAACCATCATCGGTAATAGAAGAAAAAATGGGGGGGATTGTGAGGCTCAAAGGTGAGGAGGGAGAGTATAAGGAGGGGGATCTAGACAAAGCAGAAATACTGAACAAATACTTCTGTTCAGTATTCACTAAGGAGGCAGTGGGTCAAAGAGCACAGTTGGGGAGAAGAGGCAATGGAGAGGAGAAGTGGAAACCAGTCCATTCACAGTGGAGGGAATTCTGGAGGAACTCACAAAGCTGAAGGTGTATAAAGCAATGGGCCAGACCACATACCTGAGGATAAGAGGAGCTCAGAAGGGAACTAGCAGCCAGCCCATTGGCATAGCAGTTGGATTTCCGCTTGCAACGCCGGTGACCCAGGTTCGGAAACGGACTCAGGTTGCTGGAGGGCTGGCCAGAGGGAGAAGGATAGACCATCCTACAGACTGCTCTCCTTCTCCAGGGGGAGGGTGGGGTAGTGCCCAGTGCAAGACAGATCCCTGGTGAAGGCTGGGAGTTGCACAGCTGCCAACGCTTGAATGCAATGGAGGCAGGGCAGATGCTGGATGTCATTGCACTTCCCCTCCTCCTGGAGAAAAATAGAAAAATCAGGAGAGGCGGGTCCTCTGTTTCCATGAAGCCCTCCCGGGCTTCAATTAGCCACCATGACCAACACTTCCAAGCAGTTACTAGTTCCATGGCACCAGAATGGGGAACTGGTGCCATGGCCCCACCCTCCGGGGGTAAGCCAGGGGGGTAAATGGGAGAATGCTGGCAATTGATGGTTGGTGGGAGCACCGGGGGCCATGACCAGGGCAGAAGAATGATGGAAGACCTGCCAGATAAAAAGGAAAATTAAAAAAAAAAAGAAGAAGGGAACCAGCAGTGCCTCTGGCCACCCTGTTCACAGAGTCACTCAACACCGGCATGGTTCCAGTGGACTGGAGGAGGACACATGTAGTCGCACTACACAAAAGTGGCAGTAGGGAGGAAATGAGGAACTACAGGCCAGTCAGCCTCACCTCAGTGGTGAGGGAAGATCATGGAGACACTGCTGAAAGAAAGGATAGTAGCACACCTGGAATCCAATGGTGCCCAGGATCTGAGGCAACATGGATTCACAGCAGGAAGGTCTTGTCAAACAAATCTGATATATTTCTTTGATTGGGTGACTAGGGAAGTGAATCAGAGAGGGGTGGTAGACATCTCCTACGTAGATTTCAGCAAAGCCTTTGATACCATCCCACACAGAAGGCAACTCATTGAGGTCTAGATACGCCTGTAGGTGGCATCTGAAAACATAACCACTCAGGGCAATAATGCCTGTAGACGTATTCAGCTGACTTTTATTTAGGCCTAGAAATGTCTGAGGAAGTTAGCAGTTTTTACCTAAATATTAAACAAACCAAATTGCTTAGAACTGATTACATAGCACCGTTAGAAAGGTAATTTTGTACTGAGCAATTTTGCTGCTGATACTTTGTGTCTATCATATATATGTTAGGAGTTATTTGCATTTGTTTAAGATAGAATTGTAATTCTGATTCTGCTCAAATAAATAAATAAATCGGGTGTGCATGGCTGACATTTGTCTCTCAAGTCTCACCTAAGCACCTTGAATAAATCTGAAAAAAATATAGTTGTTTGGTATTTCAGCTACTATAAAATAAAAACAAAATGGATTACAATTGAGCACTGTTAGAAAGGTAATTTTGTGCTGAACAATTTTGCCAGTGATACTTTTAGTCTACCATGTATACGTCAGGAGTTACTTGCATTTGTTTAAGATATGGTGTTGGCTGACATTTGTATCTCATGCCTCACCTAAGCACCTTGAAAAAATCAGAAAAAATCAGTTGTTTGGTATTTCAGCTAGTATAAAAACTTAATTGATTGCATAGCACCATTGGAAAGGTAATGTTGTGCTGAACAACTTTGCCACTCGTACTTTGTGTGTAGCACTTACGGTTCAAGAGGTATTCACATTTGCTTGTGGCTTACTGATTATGGCTTGATTTTGTTTAGAAAAGCCCAGGATGCAGTGCTAAGAGTATACAGGGCACAAGTGGTGGAAGTCTCAAAGAGCTCTGCGGTGTGAATGAGTTAACAAGATGAGTAGTCTGGGCATGGGGCATAGGTGATACATTGGGTTAGAAACTGGCTGATGGATAGAAGATGGTGGTAAATGGGATCCAGTCTAGGGAGAGAGAGGAGACCAGCGGAGTACCACATGGATCAGTACTGGGACCAGTCCTGTTCAATGTCTTCATCAGTGACATTGCAGAGGGCCTGGAAGGAAAGGTCTGCATATCTGCAGATGACACCAAGATCTGCAACAGACTGGATACTCCAGAAGGGGTGCAGAAATAAAGAGGGACCTGGAGAAGCTTGAAAGATGGTCAGAGGTGTGGCAACTGAGGTTCAATTCAAAAAAGTGCAAGATAATGCACCTGGGTAGGGGGAACCCAGAAGAGAGCTACAGAATGGGAGGGGAAAGGTGCTGACTGTCACCAAAGAGAAAAGGGACCTAGGGGTTATCATATCTGATGACCTTAAGGCAATAGTTCTCAGACTTTGTCACAGTGAGCCTCCCAAATCCATGGAAAAAATTTGAGCCTCCCAAGAAACTGAAATAATCTTGGGCCTCCCAAAGAAAATAACATACTGTACTTGCAGTACTTGACATGGAACCTTTGAAAAAGAGCTTGTGTGCTCAAAGGCGTTATCTGAACAACAAATAAAATAAATATTATTTTTCAGCTTATTGTAACCCCCCCCAAACAGACCAGCCTACTTGCTCCACTATTTTCATTCTTGAACCATTGTTACCCCTTGTTGCAGTCCCTTCATGGGTCACACTACTTTCTCGGTTTTCTCCTGAAATGAGCCTTGGCTCATTCACCTTCCCTTGTCACCTATTAGTAAATAAATACATACAATTCACCTACTATTATCCTCTTTCAGTTTGCTTCATGTCTTCACACAAAATACATAAAACTCAAAATTTAAATACAGTACTTTTTCAGACTTGCTTGAGCCTCCCCTGGAACAGGTTGGGGCCTCCCAAGGGAGGCTGGCCTCACCATTTGAGAACCCCTGCCTT
The DNA here is from genome assembly GCA_016271365.2 of Neoceratodus forsteri. Lineage (NCBI taxonomy): Eukaryota > Metazoa > Chordata > Ceratodontiformes > Ceratodontidae > Neoceratodus > Neoceratodus forsteri. The sequence goes on along the minus strand of CM028130.1, from coordinate 198,151,553 downwards.
AAGGTATCAAAGCAGTGTACAAAGGCCACAGGGAAGGTCAGTGACATGCTGAGGTGCATAGGCAGAGGCATTACTAGCAGGAGACAGGAGGTGTTGATGCCATTGTATAAAACACTGGCAAGGCCTTACCTGGAGTACTGCATGCAGTACTGGAGACCACACATGTTTAAGAACAGAGACAGGGTGAAGGCTATCCAGAGAAGGGTGACAAAGATGGTGCATGGCTTGCATCACAAAACATATGAGGAGAAACTAAGAATCCTCAATATGTACTCACTGGAGGAGAAGAAAGAAAGGGGGGATTAGATAGAAACTTTCAAGTACCTCAAGGGCATGAACAATGTGCAGGTGGGGGGTCTTTTCCAATGTAGAAAAGATATCAGAACAAGGGGACACAATATGAAATTGGAGGGGGGGTAGATTAAGAGGTAATTTGAGGAAGTTCTTCTACACATAGAGGGTGGTGGATGCTTGGAACAGTCTGCCACAAGAGGTGGTGGGGCAAGCACAGTGGAGGGGTTTAAATATGCCTGGGACAGACACAAGGGAACATTGGGTGGGGAGGGAGTGATGAAAAGCCATTGATCACTTAGGATCAGTGACTGCATACAAGTTTAGGGCTTATGGGCAGACTAGATAGGCCTAGTGGTCCTTATCTGCCGACAGTTTCTATGTATTTATGTATCTAACTTCAGAGGCTGCATCAGGCATGCTGGTGCAGCACTTCTGACACTTTTCTTCCCCCACCACCTCCCACACAGTCACATATGTTTTCACCTGGCCTGAGGTGGGGGGTGCCTGATGGTGCCTTGTTACATACAGTATGAATTAATCTGCAACTCCACTGTGCCACCTTGAGTGAGGAGCCATTGTGAAAGTGGTGTGATGACCTCACTGGCCCTGGGAGGAAAGTACCCACAAAAACTGTGTGCTTCAAATTGCATATTCAGGAGGAAATATATTACAAGAATCACCTGCCATTTCCCCAACATCCAAATGAAACACCTCGATCGCAGAGGGTAGGTGGTCTGGGAGGTTGGCAGGTGGTTAGAAGGGGCAAAGCGAGTGCCCCATCACTCAGTGCTCACCAATGTATCACCTCCACAAACCATATAAAAACTGCAAACAGGTATCTGCCTATGTCTCCAAAATCAAACAAAAGGGCAGAGGACACTGCAGAGCAGGACACTGCAGAGCAGGACACTGCAGCACAGGAGCTAGCACTACAGAACTTGCCCAGATCGGGGACCAAAACAAAAAAGGCAAAAAGGAAATCCAGAACACTTCTGATCATAGGAGACTCCATGATTTGAGGAGTTGATACCTACCTCCGGCCTGAGGTAATGGTCAGATGTCCCCCAGGTACATCACCATGGAGAGACACTGACCGCATTCCTAAAATCGTGCAGGAAGCTGGAGAAAACATCAACATCCTGGTACACATAGGGACTAAAGATCTTGCCAGCCGGTTAGTTGTGGAGACCAAGAAACACCTGACCAGGCTGGGAGACAAACTGTCATCCATTTCATCTGGCATCTCCTTCTCTGAGATCCTGCTGGTCTGGGAGAGGGGGGCAGATGGACAGAAGGTCAGAGAAGGAGAGATAGGGAAGCTAAACATGTGGCTCAAGGGTTGGGGCCAGGAAAAAGGACACAAACTTGTAGGTAACTAGCAGCAGTTTTGGGAGTGAAAGTATTTTAAATTTGATGGACTGCATCCTACAAAGGAGGGAATCTGCATTGGGGCAGAAGTTTGAAGTCTTTGCAGAATATTTAAACTAGCAAATGGGGAGAGGTGTGCAGCACCTGATACATCGAATGGGAAGAACGCTCTTTTGTCAATTGTTTAACCAGGAGTGGCACACTAAGCTGAAAGCTTGTTTACAGGCGCAACCTGGGAGTACAGGGAAGTTAAATGACTTGCTCAGGGTCACACAGTATGCAAGTGGGGGCTGTGAGATTCAAACCCAGGTCTCCAGATTTGTAGCTCAGAGCCTAAAACCACTGCCCTATACTGCCTCCACTAATCCACTCCTCCCCCCTCAGCTAGTGATCAAACAGGAGTTCAGCATGTTTGTAGTTTGTTTGCATTACCAGGTAATGAAAAAGGTCTGACTCCCTATACAATGCGCAGGGGAAACACCGGACCTCGCCCAGCAACTACCACACCAAAATCTGGCCAATGGAAAATCATGTACACAAATGCCCGCAGTCTGGGGAACAATATCCCAGACCTGCAGGCAACAATGACAGAGGCTAAACTGGGCATAGCAGCCATTAGTGAGACATTGTTCACCAGTAATCACACTTGGGAGACTTCAGTACCTGGCTATGTATTGTTCAGAAAAGATCGAGGTGCAAAAGGGGTGTGTGGCCCTTTACGCCAATAAAAATATCAAAGCTACAGAAATTCAGAATACACATAAGGAGCAAGAAGAACTGTGGGTCACCCTGGAAACAGGAAATGGGACAGCCATACGAACTGAGGTTGTCTACAGGCCTCCAGACCAGGGGGAAGACATAGACACATTACTGTTAGAAGATATACAAAACATGACAGCTAAAGGGGAGGTTATGATAATGGGAGACTTCAACATGCCAGATGCAGATTGGTCAATACCAGCAGGGACATCTGCCAGAACTAGACACATAGTGGATTCCCTGCAGGAGGAGGGCCTCAACCAACTGGTACAACAACCCACAAAAGATAGGGCTATCCTAGATCTAGTACTGACTATGAGTTGCTTTAGCATTTCTGAGTGAGTTGCATAAGTGTTGCTGGATACAGCACAAAGCCCTGCAAAAACTATTTCTTGTGATGGCCTGCCTGCAGCTTCCAAAAAAACATCCCCTGATTGCCTGCCTGGTGAAACTAAGCACGTCAGTGGCTGAGGAGTAGTCACTGATAGCAGGACCACTACGCTTGTTTTATTTTTGTAAAAGGTTAGCCATCAATGTCATGCTAGTGTTATGTAGTCTTACCAGAACATCTTATTGTGAAACCTGGCTGGGTCTGTTCCTCTCTGTTTTCTCCTTTTTGTTCCTCAGCCTTTTGGTTTTTATACCGATCGCTCCAATGATGGCGTGTCAGTGAGAGTGAGGACTTCGGGAGACGTCGTTCGAACTGGTGTTGTGGAGAGTTAACTGACTCTATATGCTCCTGTGGTGCTGCGAATGTCTGAGTTCTAATTCTGCTCAGAGAAGAAGTGAATAAACTATCTGTTTGTCTGGTATTCAAGGGACGTATCTATTTTTAGGCTGTTATTTTGTGAATGACTATGTTGGGCTCTTCTTCATGAGTTCTACTCTTTTTTAAAAATGTTTTATTGTTTTTATTGTTTTTACTGCCTTTTACTGTGTTATAACTTTATATATAACTTCAAGTATTTTCTTAATTAAATAGTGTTGTCATAGCTTTTGAAATTTAATGAGGATTCCCAACCCGTGATTCATAACCAATTGGATCCTTTCTTGAGTCCCTCTGAGTATTAAAAAGTGCATGTGTGGCGTTCTCCTTTAGGTTCAAGGAGATGCACGTTGAAGTTTCAGAGGCTCTGTGAAAAGAATTAGCTAAGAACCAGCCTTTATAATTCTGTGTATTCTGTGTATTCCGAGCTGCCAGAGACCTATTTGTAGACTATGTTACTGGCTAGTGAAGGGCAACAGTTCCTATTAAAACAGACGGGCTAGACAATTTTTGGCCCCTGCAGTTAGGCTGCCACATGCTGACGAGGTGACAAGATTTAAAGAGAACTCATTGAGGAGAGCTGATAACTGTTAGATTTCTATTATTCACAATCAACTTTACTCATTCAACCTTTATGAGTAAGTACTTCATATTAATGATAACCCTAAAATAATAAATGTTTTTTGCACACTGCCTTACCCTAAAATTTATTTGATAATTTAACAGAATTTCCGTAGTCAGTTTATTGACTTACTTGGTATTTCTGTTATTCTGGTTTAAATTGATTTAGATAGTGCAAGATTTCATCTCCAAATCTATAGGTTCATTGCTCTCTCCTTTTTTTTTGTATGTAATTACAAATTTAAAAATGTCTTTATGGTCTTAAATATTTTTTTTTTTTTTTCAGTATTTGGGTGCGTTAATTTTCACAAACTAGTCCACCTTATTACCCAGAACACTGAACAGATCTGTTGTCTTTTAATACAGAGTGCAGTGGATTACTGTCCGACTTTATATTGTCAGTTTATTCTACCTACAACATCCGTCTTGCCTCGCTTTTATTTTGACTGTTTGGAACATTGAACTTCTAACACTGAATAGCTCTTTTCATCCTCTAACATCAAGTGCTATGGAACGTTACCGTTTACTATCTCGTTTCTGGACTGTATTAGCTCCAGTAACTGCTCTCTGTTTATTCTTTATACAGAATTAAAAGAGGCTTGATAAAAGAACATAGCGTACTTAAGATCTAGGAAAGAAAATATTGGCCTTTAGGATACCAACATCTTTTGGGGTTTACATATATGTCAGATTTCCACTTTTGAGGAGCCTCAGACCTTGGACTTCCCTGCTGGGCATGGTCAAGAATCCCTTCTCTTTTTTGTGTTGGACTTAATTTGTGGTTGGATACTGTAATACCTGTATTCTGTACTGTTACTGATATATAAAGTCTAGAAGTTATAGGATTATCAAAAGAGCCATAGTGCTAAAGAATCAGATTCTGTCAGTATAAATATGTACACTAGGTAGAGTATTACTTAAGGAAAATAAATCTTCCTCCCTGAAAGCACTTAAAATAAGCTCTAAAAATGGTTGTATGTATACACAAGATCTGTTGCTCTTAGCCTTGCCCTCTTCTTCTACACCTAAAGAAGAAACACAAAACACTATATCATTAATAAAAGAAAAAGCAAAATATGGCTATAGACAACAATTTAATTTTCATTGTTCTAGTCGTAATAATTTTACTAATGCTGAGTCTAATGTAATGCTGAGTCTAACGTTCTGTATAATGCTATGTCTTATGAAGAGACTCCTTTGAATTATTCTCAGTGTCTGTCTCGCTCTCTGTCCCTTCAGAACATACAGGAGCAAAAAGGGGAGATCCCTTTACCCCTTAATCACTCTGACCCAGCTTCAGAAACTGATTTTTTTGAACAAACGGAATCAGGGTAATTAATTACAAGTCCTGTAAATTGTTGGAGAACAATAATAGAACAAATCTGTCCCTTTTCACCTATTTCTTCCTCCCTAACTACCTCAAACAGTCTAAATATCCTAATCATCATAAAAGGAAAATTACTGATTATTTTTATTTTCCAAAAGCAAAATCCAATAATAATTCAAATGAAAAAGGGAATGCAGTATAAACATGCAAGAGAAAGATGTAGATAGGGATAAGAGACTGTCATTAGAGGGAAATCTCATTTTATGGCATCCTACAATGCTAAATCTTTTTAGCCCACTTAATTCTAGTTTTATAACAATAAGCGATGTTACTTCTACCTTTCCACATTTTAACCCCCCTATGGAAAATCAATCTATCCTAGCAGGATCTCCTGATAAATTCTTTTTAAGATTAGATCAAGAAGTTGAGAAAATAAATGTTCCACCAGAAATGTTGGTGCAATGCCTGAACACTATCTCTAATTACACAATTAATGCTCTAGCCCATCCAATCATGGCTAATATAGTTTTGCTTGAAGCCTTCAATGAATTAAAACATCCCATGAGAGATCTTACTACCCTGCATGTTGCAACTCAGGGCAAACTCTCACAGAGAATAGATGATCTGGAGAAAGTACTTTTGGAAGGGAAAACCCCATCATGTGTCATTTTCATCAATTTATTTTCCCAGTCCCAGTATCCCCTCAAAAAGAAGAAGAAAAGGACAAAAAATGGACAAAAATATGAGGATAAATTCAGAAAATGGTAAAATTAAAAAAAAGAAGAATGAAAAATTAGCGAGGGAACATAATTGTAAACTAAAGGAAATGGCTGGAATAGTTATTGAGCCCAATGAGCCTGTTGAGCCTGATATTTTCAGCTTACATAAGGATCTAGTAAAGAGCTCTTTAATAGAGCCAATTCTAAATAATTCATCTTTGGAAAAAGTTTCAAAACTGAAGGTAGAATCCCATTATTCAGACTCATTTGAAGTGACTACTTTTATAAATACCAGGCAGAAAAGGACAAGTAATACTGAGGAAGTCTCAAACTCTTTGACCAATCAAGTCCCTCCCTCCATAGTTAGAGATAAAAATTGCCCTAAAAATCAGCATAACTCCTTAGATGGGAGGATCACGTGATGAGCCTGGCATGAGAGGACATCTTCTGTGCTGCTCCTAGGCCCTGCTATTTTAAATAAGCTGTTTAACTTTCTCAGGGACCTTGTTTTAGTTTAAAATACCTTATTCCAGCCATTGAAGTGCTTCAGATCAGCTTTTCTCATATTAACGCCGTGGGACTGAGCTATTGATCGCGGCTTTTGCTCCTCCGATATAGTGCTTTCGGTGTCAGCAACAGGCTGAACTAAAGCATCGGGATGGAGACTGATAGCACGGAGTCTTTGGTAGCGTGAACCACAGCAGTGAAATGACCGAAACCCCTATCACCTATACAGGATGAACAGGAGTACCAAATAGAAGCAGAAGGGGGAACTGATGCAACTACAGAGGACATCCTGGAGATAAAGCAAATGTTTCAGGGGCTGGTGGTTGATTTTGCCACTGTTAAACCGGCGTTGCACTCCTTGGCTCAGAGAATGGGGGACGTGGAAGCTAGAGTCTCCTCCCAGGAAAGGAAGGTATCAACTCTGGATCAGGAGATGATTGCAAATGCTAAACAAGTCAAAAGCTTGAGGATCGGATGGAAGGTCAAGAATCAAGGAGTAGGAGGAATAATCTCATTCTAGCAGGACTTCCTGAGAGGGCTGAAGGGTCTGATTATGTCTCTTTTGTACAGGATCTTCTGCTTAAACTGTTAGGCCCTACACCATTTGGAGAGGCTTATAATTTGGAAAGAGCACATCGAGCATTAAGAGAGATGCCCCCACTGGGAGCGAGACCTCGAGCGTTAATTATGAGGTTCCTGAACTATAAAGAAAAGTCCCATGTGCTTACTAGTGCTAGACAAAATAAAAATCTACAGTGCAATGGTGCGTCTATCTGGCTATTCCAGGACCAAACCCCTCAGTTCGGGAGAAGCAAAAGGAATATTCAGAAATAAAGAAAAAACTGTATCTTGCTGGAATTAAATTCCGTCTGCAATATCCTGCGACTCTGCTGGTAAGACTTCAATCTGGGGAGAAAAGGTATTTGACTGCGTGATGCCATTGAGGGTTTGCGGATTGAACTCCCAGCTTTGTTTAAGTCTCCATCAGAGATGATTGGAGGGATGAAGACTGGGGAAGGGTAGAGATCAGGAGCTTAATCCTCCCCTCTGGGTTTGATTTCGACTGGAGCCAAGGATAGCCCTGAGTTGATGGATATAAACATTATGATAAAAAGATGGGGTGCTAACTTTTCACCCTAAAGAGTGATCCATAAGGAATATGGGTGTGATTAGCATTCCATTGTCCGAAACAATATCCTCTCTTTGTACTATAGGAAACCCCTTGGATATGAGGGACTTTGAATCCCTGTAGGGTATTAATATGAGTGAGGGAGGAGGGTTGGGCAACATCAAGTTAGGAAAGATGGCACAGGAATGGCTTAGAGTGCTTTATTTATCTTGCAAGTTTGGATTCCCTACAGACCGGATTTAAGGTGTGGCATTGCTTTGCTCAGCTAACCCTCTATCAGCTTTAATAAGTTAGAGGATGAAGGAGCTTATTAGATAAATATAATAAATTAATATCAAAGAGGGCAGAATGTAAATGGGGTGAATTATGAGGAAGAGGAGTCCTGCTGAGAACCAATTAGCCAGGGTAATGTGAGCAGTGGTGAAATGTTGAAATAGACGTATCATATTAATAGCAGGGTCCTGTGAGCTGGTCATTTAGTTTGATGGGCCGGGGGACGCACAGAAAATGGCTCATCCATGGACTAATGTACTAAAGGAGGATGATCCAGGAATTGGGGACCATGGGGGAATGGGGGAGGGTTACTGGGAGCTGGAAGGAGAGAGAGAGTCTAATATTGCACAGGAGAGAGATGCAGACCTTGTGTTGGCAAAGAATGATGGCTTGAATATTTAAAATATCATGTGTTAAAATTATTTCATGGAATGTAAAAGGTCTTGGGGTAGATGCAAACAACTAGTAATTTTGAAGCATATTGGTCAGATGGGGATTCACATAGCTGCATTAAAAGAGACCCACTTGCTGACAGAAGAACTGAGCTTCCTTAAGAGGATGTGGGTGGGCCAGGTTTTTGGGGTGGGAAAGGAAACGGCCTGGGGGGAGGGGTGTTGCAATTCTAATAGGGAAAACCTGTCCATACACCATAGCACAGGTGATAACAAGGGAAGACGGTAGAGGGATCTACCTCACTGGCAATGTTTTGGGTAAAGAGCTCTCAGTTGCTTCTTTTTGTGGTCCAACTCCCTCTAATCCAGATTTCTTTGCTTCACTTGAACTAGATATTGCTATATTTTCCCCGCACTCCCTTATTTTGGCAGGGGATTGGAACCTATGTTTAAATAATTGGGAGGATAGGATACCACCATCCAGAGGACCTTTGTCCAGGGTGCAGATAGCCATGAACAGATTACTGGAAGTCACAGCCCTGGTAGATTCACTCTGGACTCATAATGTAGGGGGCAACAACATGTCATTTTTTTCAGTTGCCCACAAGAGCCAATCTAGAATTGATTTTTTTCTGGTTTATAGAGAGGCACTTAGAGAGGTTAAGGATATGATGACCCGGTGTAGAATTTTATCAGATCATTCCCCTATTCAATTGACTTGGGAACCAGCAGCTGCTCCTCCTAGGCCGTATAGGTGGAGGCTGAATGATTCTTACCGGAGATTTCAGTCCAGAGCAAACTAGAGGAAGCCCTACTCGAGATAATCCAGACACAATTGCCTACATTCCAGAACACAAATCTAGCTTGGTTGACATGTAAGGTGTTGTATGCAAGTGTAGCGCAGAGATATGCAGCACGGAGAAATAGTATGAGATGAGCGAAAGAGGAGTTTATATTAGGAGCTATTGAATCTCTTGTTCCTCTAGAAGGGTCCTGTATGGAAATAGACACTGAACTCAAAAATTTAAGAGGGGAATTGGCTGACATAATGTATGGTAAGGTAAAATTTTGGTTAGAAAGGATTCAAGCTAAATATCTAATGCAGAGAGACGTACCTGGCCACCGCCTAGTAGCTAGAGTTAAGGAATGGGAAGCAACTTGAACAGTTACCTCCATAAGGTACGCTGGAGAAACTTTAATAGATCATCAGAAAATGACAGATGCATTTGTGTCCTATTATAAAGAAATTTACCAAAGAAGATAACTTGTTGGGAAGAATGAAATTAGGGCGTTTCTAGATGGAATAACATTACCGGTGTTAGACCCAGCACAAGCCAAGGAGGTAGTTGCTCCAATAAAAGAAACTGAGATAATAGAAGCAGTACAATCTCTGCCCTGTGGTAAAACTCCAGGGCTGGATGGCCTTATGGCTAAGTTTTATCAGGTACATTCCCATACTATACTCCCCCTACTTAAAGAACTTTTCAGTAATATAATGCAAGAGGGTGTGCATCATACTCAGTTATACCAGGCATATATCACTCTGGTTCCAAAACTGGGCAAACCAAAGGAATTACCTGGCAGTTATAGGCCTATAGCCTTGATGAACCAAGATATCAAGATCCTAACAAGGATTCTAGCTAATAGAATCCTGCACATTACCCTAACTTTAATCAGTCAAGAACAGGTAGGATTTATGCCGGGTAGGTGGGCACTTGACACCCTTAGAAAACTCCACCACATACTTAGTTATGCGCCTGATTCCCAAATACCTTTAGCCTTGATCTCTTTAGGTGTGGAGAAGGCCTTTGATAGGGTTTCTCATCCCTTTTATTTGCTACTATAGAAAAGATGGGTTTCCTGAGGCCTTCTCAGAGCATTAAAATGTATATTCATCCCCTCTGAAGTATTGTGCAATGGTTATGTCTCACAGGAGATCCAGTTAGAAAATGGGACTAGACAGGGATGCCCCTTCTTGCCAATATTGTTTAATATATACTTGGAACCCCTGTTAATAATGATGCTAACATAAAGGGGATTACAATTGCAGAGAGGGACCTTGCATTTTTGGTCTTTGCAGACGATATACTTCTGCACTTAAAAGATCCAGCAGAAACCTTCAAAAGAACAGTTGAGATTATAGGGCAATTTTCCAAAGTCTCGAACTATAAATTGAATCTGAACAAAACCCAAATTCTCCGTTTGACACCACATGTATGCAGAGCAAATTTTGTACCATTGCAGATACACTGGGTGACAGAAATGATTAAATACCTGGGCATATGGATCACAGCAAGTATAGAGGATGGTACAGCAACAAATATGGAAAAGCTCCTTTTAGCAATTAGAGGGGATATACTTACATGGAATAAGCTCCCTTTGAACTTTACAGCTAGACTGGTATTAGTTAAAATGAATCTACTGCCTAGGTTACTATATCCAATCTACTTAGCCTCATATAGCATTTCCAAATTATGGTTCATTAAAATTAGGAAACTCTTATCTGAATTTCTTTGGAATTCCAAGCCCCCCAGGAAAACCCACAGTATATTGTGCTTGCCACAAAGCATTGGGGATCAAACTGCCAGATCTCCAGTTATACTATGTGGCTGGACAATTGGGTTTATGAGTCGATGGGTTAGAAATTTAGAGAGACATATATTCAATGTGTTACAAATAGAGAGGCAAATATTAAAAGATTCAGGCCTTTCCCCAGAGGCATTGCTTTTTTCCAATCTGGACACACCTTTAAAAAGCAAAATTGACTCCATTTGATAAATCATTATTGGCCTGGTGGTTGTTTCTTACTTCTGCCCAGAGAAGAGACCAAATGAAGACCCAAGACCAACCTGTGCTGGGTAACCCCAATTTATTGATTGGGGGTCAGGTGATTAGTGAACGTTGGGCAGATCAGTTGGTGGGTCTAAAACTAGTGGATGTAATAAAGGATAATAGGGTGGCTCTCCCGGCTGGGTGTGGTACAATACACTTTTTTAGAAGGTTACAGCTTACTAAAATGCTAGAGGGGGCATGGAGAAGACTAGGGGACCCACCAGAAAACCCGTTCACCTGGGATAACTTAAAAGAAGTAGACCCTACATCTAACTCTCTTTCAAAAATATATAAGGTGTTATTGGACTACATTAGCCCAAATTCTCTGACATAGGTACTATACTGGGACAGAACTCTGGCCCCCCAAAAGCCTGCTTGGGAAGACATCTGGAGGAGTAACAAGTTTATACCTATACCCAAGTATAAGCTTATGCAGTTTTTATTGCTTCTAATATGTATTTTACCCTGTAAAACTATGTGACAGACACCTTAGACAGACAGACCTGTGTTTTAGATGTGGAGTGGATCAGGAGATATTCTACTTGTGTTGTGGGACTGTAGTAAAATATGGCATCTATGGGTTGAAATTAAACAACATATGGACCCTTTGTTGGATTATTCAGAATTCATATTGCCTAAGATTTGCATATTAGGGGATATGTCACAAGTATCAGGAGCTATACCTAAATACCACTTAGCCCTGATGACAGCAATAGTTAAATCTTTCATATTGAAACATTGGAAAGATGAGCATATTTACACATATGAGCAATGGATGAGAGACCTGACATGGGCTTTGGGAAGAATAAAGAGGCATATGTATTTGGAGGGAAGGAAAGGGTTATATAACAAAAGATGGTCGACACTAGAGGCAATTTATTCATTGCAGGTTAATAATAATACCCAAACACAGGCCTGTCTGTTGGGTTGTGATTAGCAAGAGACTATTATCTTGAAGACATGTACAGTCTTGAATGGATTTTTTCAGTTTTAAATGGTAGTAATACTTACAACTGTTCTTGGGTTAAGCTGGTATTAGAAAAATGGTATTAGGAAAAGTGCTTTGGTCTGCTTTGGTTCAAGGGCGGGTGGGGAATACAAATCAGAAGCTTGTAGTAAGTACAAAGTGTGAAAAGTCTCCCATGTTTTAGAGTAGTTAGGCAGGGAGCTAGTCATACTGGCTCCCATTTTCTCCATGCTCAGGTTGAATAACAGTTCCTGGAGCCACTCCAGGTAGGTTAAGGGGATGTCATCAAGCCAGTGACTTAATACTACCTTTTTGAGCAAGGAAGAAATGGCAGCCATATAATATCTCCTGACCTTCACATCTATCCCATTGTAGTCCCCGATTAAACAAATTTGCGGTGTGAAATACTCCTCCAGACTGAGCAAAGGATCCACTTTGATTTTAATCTTATAAGTTATTTTCTTTAGTATGCAATTCTTGCTCCCCTCAGAATTTATATGAACTGTTGGAGATTGCCTATCAAAAAATTAGAACTAAAATATATAATTTTAATATGAATTCAACCAACTTAAATACTTGGTTTGATATTCATTGTAAAAAGGAAAAACAAAATTTAATGAAAATTATTAGCTACACCAAGAAATTTCCCTCCAGAGAGAATTTTGTTCATTTAAAAGGAGCTATGAAATTGTACCATAAGTTTCTTGAAAACAGAAAGTTGGAATTTAAGCAACATCAATGGGCAAAAATGTATGATATTATAAGATCTAACAATACTAAGGCGTTTTGGCTAATGGTCTCTAAAGGTGAAAGAAAGGACCATTGTTCCTTATCAGTACATATTCCACAAGATACATGGATCACGTATTTTAAAAAACCTACAGATTCCCAGGCACATAGTTTACATCAAACCTCATGTAGGATCCTAATGGCTGAATACCAACCACTAATAGTTACCTTTAAGGAAGTTGAAAATGCCATATCTAAATTAGCCAGTAACAAAGCCCATGGCCCGAATCTTATTCCCGGAGAGACATACAAAAACCACAAGAATTATTGGGTACCCTTTTTTACAAATTTCTTCAATCTCTGTTTTAGAGAAAGGTACATCCCGCCATCATGGAACAAGAATGTTATAGTCCCCCTACACAAAGTAGGATCTTGTAAGTCCCCTTCAAACTATCGTCCTATAAGCCTCCTAGATATAATTGGTAAATTATTCTCTAGACTACTTCTAGATAAACTTCAGACCTGGGTTGAAAATTATAGCCCACTTTCCAATTTTCAATCAGGGTTTACTCAGGGATGCTCAACTTTGGATAATATATATATATATATTTATAAAATGGTGTGGTAAAATCATAAAAATCCCACTTATACAATTGGACAAAACACGTCACATGACCGTGCATTATTTCCCAACGACCCTTTTCTTTTCGACCCTTGCGCTAAACTACTTTCCATTCCTCAAAACCTTTTCACCAGCAGCAAGACCACTCCACACTCGGCAGCTAGACACCACACTACACACATATGCAACTGACACCCTGTTTCCACTGTGACCAGTCTGATTATCATAAACCTAACTGTATATATAAAAGTACAACATACATTATTTTGTACTCTTCTCCTCATTTCAAGCCTTTACATACATTATTTTGTAGTCTTGTCTTCAATTCAAGCCTTTACATTGACAATACCGCGATCCTAAACACAGTACTTTCACTGTCAATACAGAAATGTAAGCGTGACGGCGGTGCTCATTTACAAAGTCAGAAGCTGTTAGCTGGTGAAAGTAAGGCGTGCAGTGTTTAAAAAATTTGAAAAGTCAGTGCCTTTTCACTTTCAATACAGAAATGTAGTATATGACCGATCGATTGCTCATTTACAAAGTCAGAAGCTGTTAGCTGGTGAAAGTAAGACATGCAGTGTTTAAAAATTAGAAAAGTCAGTCCCTTTACTAGTTTCTCTCCGTAATCCAAAATAATAGCTCCATTTCCAATGCGAAGCAGTGGCGACCAGACCCGGCGGTCGTGGTACAAAACCAGGCGAGGCGAGGCGGTATTTGCCATAGCAACACGCTCTCTCTTCCTCTACGTTCTACAATTACCGACTCCTCAATCTACCCTCGCTGCTTCCGCATACAATGTGGAACTAGTACTAAAGAAAATGGACAGAAACTAATAAAGGCACAGACTTTTCTAATTTTTAAACACACCACGCCTTACTTTCATAACCTAACAGCTTCTCACTTTCTAAATGAGCACCACTGTCACGCTTACATTTGGGCAATTAAAGTGACAGTACTATAAACACATACTTTTTGACACCACAAAGGACTACTAAAACTTAAATTCATTTAAAATACAGTTTTAACACCAAAAGTGTCACCTCTCTACAAACATAACATTTAATTACCAACTACACAGAAGGACTACTCCCCCAAAAAAATCTATAGCCATTTTATAAGATAGATATACCACTCTGAGTGTCGTGGTCGCTCTGATATCCGAACGCCTTGTGCGGTTGGCGCACTCGCCTCATGCCTTGTGCGCATAACGCACACCAAGGCATGCGATATCAGAGCGCCACCGCACCTCAGAGTGGTATATCTATTATATATATATATATGTATATAATGTAAGAGACAAAGAACACTCTGTGCGAGTTCACCAAATATATCCCAGGCATACTGCCTTAGGGGTAGCTGGTCCATTCCACTGGGGTGTCAAACAGATGAGGCATACTGATGAGTCCTGGTAGGGACAGAAACACGTGTCTATGTCTTCTGTTAGCACCCTTTTCAAACTATGTGAGAGGCCTTTCGGCACCATGCAATTCTGCTTAAAGTTGGACCAGCACAACATTCTGTGGTGATTTGCATATACAGCCATGATGCTTTGCATTGTGGGGGCATGTGATTTATATATATATATATATATATATATATATATTAACCCATTTAATTAAGAAATATAAGGTATATAGGAAAATGAAGCTTTACGCATTGTTTGTAGATTTTTCTGTGGCATTCAATTCTGTAATAAGAGAAATTTTGATAAATAATATATAAAAAGGCTTATCTTTAGAATTATTAAATCCGACAGTACTACTATACTCCAAATACGTACACAGCAGTGAAATTTAATAACAGAGGTAATATTACAGACTATTTTAAAAGTAACAAAGGGTAAAACAGGGGTGCTTAGTAGCACCATTGTTATTCAATATTTACATAGACTCCTTACTTTCATTTGATGAATCATTACCATTAGATTCTCCTAAAGTTAACAATGTTCCATTCCTATACTGGCCTATGTGGATGATTTGGTGATACTTTCTCTTTCAAAACCAGGACTTCAAAGAAAAATGGATCAACTTAAAGTAAAATGCAACCATTATCATCTGGAAATTAATTTCAATAAAACTAAAATATTGTTTTTTGGTAAACAATCAGTGACTCCCAGAATTTATATTGAGAAACATCCAGTAGAGGTGGTGAAGTGATATGTTTATATAGGAGTTACATTTACATTAAGTGGTTTGTGGAATGTACATATTAAAAAACAGGTAGATAGGGCAAAACTTATTATGAAGGGATTATTCCGTTTTAACTCTAAGTTTGGAGGCTCTACTGTATTACCTGCTATTAGAGCTGGAGAAGCAAAAATTGTCTCATTACTTTCATATGGGGTGGATATTTGGGGTACCAAAGAGCAATCCAACTTAGAACTTCCCTTATCTTACTATTACTAGGCTATATTACAGGTTCCTATTTCTACCTCTAATCCAGTAGTACATTCTGAGTTAAGTAGGATTCCAGTAAAAGATATAATAAATCTAAGAATAGTTTCATATTGGTTAAGACTAATAAATAAATAAAATAATAATTAAAACGACTGTATAGGTGGTATCACCTATAATGCGTTTATTAAAAAAATTCACTGGAATACTGAAAGCTTTCACTCCACATGGTTAAAAGGTTGACCGCTATCCTTAAAATATCAATAGTTATCATTTGTGGAAAGATTTCAACAAGGGTATTCTGATATCTATCAATATAAAAGTAAAATTAAAAATATATTTTAAACTAGCCCAAAAGAACAGATGGAGCTAGTTAAGAGTCAAAACAGGCAATCTGGATTAGCCAAAATAAGACTGATTCAGGATTGAAAACTATGTGTTACCTTTACCCCAAAGCGTACGTAAAGTACCTGGGCCAGGTTTGGAATTTTGACATCTAAATATATTTATTTTAACCAGGGAAAAAACAAAGAGCTCATAACACAGCAATTCTGTAGATGCAACAGGGGTTTTCATGAAACACTGGAGCATATAATAATACAGTGCCCTTTGTATTATGATTTAAGAGACTCCTATCTCAAACAGTTCCTGATAAAATATCTGAATTTATATTATGACCCGGTTTTTATCCTGTTGCACCCTATGACCTTAGAGGATGCCATAATGATTGCTAAATTCATTGTGTCTGTTATTCGTTTTAAAAAAAAAGTATCATAAAGAAATTATCACACGTAGTATTATACTTTATTGTATAATTATATCACATTGATGACAGACTGAGCCATTTATATTCTGCTCTTCTATACTTTTGTATTTGTTGCTTTTAATTGTTGTAATTTATTTAACTTTGTAATGTCAAACTGTGTTATACTGGATGAACAAATAAAGATGATGATGATGATGATGATGACTAACAGGAAAGGATTACAGATCTTCAGGTAGAAGGTCACCTGGGGCCAGTGACCATCACATAGTATGGTTCAATTTGGCCACTAGAACTAAATCATCCCATTCCAAGGCAAAAATATGTGACTTCAAAGAATTTCACTTTGACAAGATGACCAACAGAGTTGCTAGCCCTGGCATGAATAAATACAGGTAAGAGGGTACAGGCAAAGTGGGCAAGCATTAAGGATACAATACTTGAAGCAACATCCCATTGTGTTAAGGAAAAACAAGAGCAAAAGAAGGAGGAAACCACGTTGGTTCTCAAAACAGTAGCAGAAAAGATCAGAGCCAAAGGTTGGCCTTCAGGAAATGTAAGGGAACACAGCACTGGGTTAGGTAGGCATACCAAACTTCTATGGGAAGCAGGGAAGGCAGTAAGGCAGGCAAAGTCCCAAATCAAGGAAACATTAGCAAGAACAGTAAAGGAAGGGGACAAGAATTTCTATAGAAACTTTAGTAAAAGGAGAAAGTCCATAGGAGGTATTGCTAAGATCAAAGGGGATAAGAGGGAGTGTGTGGAGGAGGACCAAGGAAAAGCATCTATCCTAAATAGATACTTCCCCTCAGTATTTACTGAGGAGAAGGTAGGGCAGTGCCCACAGCTCAGTACCATGGACACAGGGAGGAGGGAGGTGTGCACAAGTCCCTTCACAAAAGAAAGGATCCTACAAGGGCTCGCTAAGCTCAGGGTGGACAAGGCAATGGTATCTGATGGCATACATCCCAGGTTACTAAAGGAGATAGGGATGGAACTAGCAGAGCCATTATCAGAACTGTTTAGTGAGTCTCTGAGCACAGGAGTGGTCCCAGAAGACTGGAGATGGGCTCATGTGATCCCGCTCCACAAGAGTGGTAACAGGGAGGAGGTGGGGAACTACAGACCAGTCAGTCTTACCTCAGTAGTGGGCAAGATTATGGAGGCGTTCCTCAAGGAAAGGATAGTGCAACACTTGGAATCCATAGGAGCACAGGATCCAAGACAGCATGGGTTTACAACAGGAAGGTCCTGTCAAACAAATCTCATAGATTTCTTTGACTGGGTAACCAGAGTGGTGGACAAAGGGGTGCAGTTGATGTCACCTACCTTGACTTCAGCAAAACTTCCGATACTGTTCCACATAGAAGATTGATTAATAAGCTGGATAGGCTTGAAGTGGGTCAGAAGTTGGTCAACTGGGTGGCAAACTGGTCGGTGAGCAGAAAGCAGAGAGTGGTGGTAAATGGTATATAGTCAGAAGAGATGCAAGTCACAAGTGGGGTACCTCAGGGATCAGTCATGGGGCCAGTCCTCTTCAATATCTTCATCAGTGACACTTCAGATGGACTGGAGGGTAAGGTTTGTCTGTTTGCAGATGACACCAAGATCTGCAACAGAGTAGATGATCCAGACGGGGTGGGAGAATGAGAAGAGATTAGGATAAACTGGCAAAATGGTCAGAAGAGTGGCAACTGGGTTTTAACGCAAAGAAGTGCAAGATCATGCACATAGGGAAGAGAAAACTGAAGCCACCTATAAGTTGGGAGAGGTTGCTGCCAAACACAAGGAAGAAAGACTTGGGCATCATCATCACAGATGACTTGAAATCATCCAAGCAAACCACAAAGCAGTAGTTAAGGCTAGAAGGATGCTGGGGTGTATTAGTAGGGGTATCACAGCAAGAGGGAGGTAATAATCCCTCTTTACAAGACACTGGCTAGGCCCCATCTGAGTACTGTGTGCAGTACTGGAGACCACAGCTGCACAAGGACATTAACAAATGGAGGTAGTCCAGAGAAGGGCAACCAAAATGGTTCAGGGACTGCATCAGAAAACATATGAAGATAGATTAACGGAGTTCAATATGTATACCCTAGAGCAAAGGAGAGAGAGTGATATGATTGAAACATTCAAACCTCTTATGGGCATTAACAAGGTGAAAGAGTCTAACATGTTTCAATATAAGAAAAATAGCAGGACAAGAGGACACAGCATGAGATTAGAGGAGGCCGTTTAAGGTGTAATGTTTTTCACAGAAAGGGTGGTGGATGCATGGAACGGCCTTCCTCAGGAAGTGGTGGATATGAATACAGTGCAGGGCCTCAAACAGGCATGGGATAGGCATAAGGGAGCAATACAGATGAATATGAATAGATAGGCCTTTGACAGAGTAAAGGCCTATGGCACTTTAATAAGATAGAAAAAATGGGCAGACTGGATGGGCCTTGAGGCCCTTATCTGCCATTAACTTCTATGTTTCTATATTTCTAAGATGTTATGAGACTTCTGTGCTGACCGCCACTACCTACGTCCCAGACTTGGAGCATAAACCCACTTCACCAGCCTGCCAGAGCAACCCACTGTTCAGTGCTGGCTTAGCCAAATTGTAAAAAAAAAAGGTTCTTTGTTGTAAGTCTATATTCTGAGATAGGACTTAGTAGTTGACAGCAGTAGCTTGTTTCTGGTTCTTCAACTTCTGCACTATGCTCAGTGTAAACAACACCTGAAGAGTGTAATATATAAGTTAATAGGGCCTTTGAGGAGTGTCTGTTGTAGTATATGAGACTCCAAGTGTGAGGGTTGGTGAGAGGACTGTGAAACGAAATATGCACAAAAAACAAACAAACCAGTCTGCTTTATATGAGGTCAGCACTCAGGCGGTTTCTAATGAATGGCACAGTCTACCTAGACCAATAAATACCTTTATTACAAACAAGAAATTTTTGCGACAATAAAATGCCAAAAAAAGGAGATAAAATCTCGCCCACATACAGTACAGCTCTTGTCAATGCAGTCCTGCACAAGGAATTTCTGCAGTTCTGGTAAAGTGCTTAGTGCAGTGCTAATGCTGAGAACGCTACAACGAAGCATGCCTTTCTCAGTGTTAGCACTGCACTAAGCACTTTACTGCACCAGCACTGCAGAAACTCCTTGTGCTGAGAGTACCAAACGACTGTGCATGGAGTAGTTTTATCTCACTGGCGTTTCCGCAAAAATTTCTTGTTTGTAATAAAACATTGACAATCTGAAATGAACTATGCAGTCGCCTAACTGCCTGAGTGCTGTTTCATATAAAATGAACTCATTTTGTTTTTGTGGATCAACATCAGATATTCAAAGGGTTTAGCATACCAAGTCAAAATTGGCCCTTCTGCCATGTATTCAGCAGGAGGCAGTTGCGCCCCCCAAGTCAAGCTGAGCAACAGTGCAATGCTAATGAAGGCATTTTGAACCGGACGGGGAGGAACCATGCATAAACTGCACAGCCCGATATTCAGCAGGCTGTGCAGAGTTGTGCAGGCACAACTCCCAACCTGCGCCTGCACAACTTTGAGCAAAAAAAAAAAGAGTAAGTCGAGGGCCACCCACAGGTGAGATGCCGCATTTCAGGGTGCAACACAGCAGCTGCCACCTGTGGGTGGCCCTCAACGTACTCCCTGTGACCCCCTGCAGCCCAATTGCGGGCCTTATAGTAACCCCCACCCCGACTGGCCCGAGTGCGGGCATATGTTCAAACATCCCCCACCCCCGACTTGGCCCGATCGGCGGGCATACGTGAAAAAAAACCACCCCCACTAGCCCGATCGCGGGCAGAAAAGATTCAACCCCAAGAACATATCCTGGTGGTCAGTGGACCCTCGAGAAGCCATCGCGGGCAGAAAGAGTTCAAACCCCCCAGGACCACCTACCTGGTGATCTAGTGGTCCCTCACCCCACCCACCCGCACACCACCCGCTCCCCGTCCAGCTCTGGCGGCAGCCTGGCATCCCACCCGCGCCTGCGCCGCGACTGACTGCGCGATAAGGGCTGCGCCCGATGGTTCAGAGCAAGAGCCAATCGGGCGTGCAACCCGCCACCATACAGTAGTGACTGGGAGCAGATGAGAGATAGATTCAAGCCTTGTGGTCCAAACTAGAGGATCAAAAAATGAGAAGCCAGAGAAATAGCATTACAAATTTTGGCCTTCCCGAAAAGGCAGAGGGTGTGGATATTGTGGACTTTTTGAATCAAATGATACTGAAAACAATGAGCCATTACTGGGACTCTCCAGTTGAAATCAGCTGAGTGTACCAAATCTCCCAGACCCAACCCCATCCAGAATTTAACCACACCTCAGCTACTCATCTTGCACCTGGACCAGGACAGGGATCTAATCCTTAACAAAGCCCGAACACTGAAGGAGATATCATGGGAGGGGGTTCATCTCTCCTTCCAACTGGACTTTCCTAAGACAATCACTGAAAGAAGAAAGTCCATTGATAGAGATCAGAACTTATCAAGGGAAAAAAAATCTAAAGTGTTCCCTGAGTCCCCCAGCTAGTGGCATCATGTGCCCCTCCAATATCATTGCACAAACTAGTGAAAAATACATATAATTTAATTTTATTCCCAAGAATTCCAAGGTCCAAAACAATATATGCTTTTTTTGAAGTCATTGGTGGTCAGGGTGGAGGGGCGGGATCTTCTAAAAATGGAGGGGTTGATTGGGCCAGTGCCATGAATATTCTCCCAACTTTCCCAGCTTGGCTAGTGCAATCTAGCCCGTTTTGGTAAATGTCCCTTCAAGAAGACACCAGGTTCCCTTTTTTTTTTTCATCCGAATACTTACTTTGCAGTCTGGCAACTCCTACAAGGTCCTCATGGAGCCACATGATTGGACAAGGAATGATTTGGCACCAGTCTGCAGCCCATCCCTACCTTGTGAGCTGCTGAATCTCCACATGCCTGCAGTGAAGCCATGCTAGCCTATGCAGAAAAGACTCAGAGAGCAAGTCCTGGGAGAATGACGCTGGTGTGCGGCTGCCCCAAATTTGCTGGATGGTTAGAGCAACAACATCAGCTAAATATTTATGATTACCAAGCTAAGCAGCAAATTAGCAAATATGTGGAGTAAAGAGTGAAAACGTCAGGGCATATCGGTGGTGTGTCATCTGGGTGTCACCTGGGGATGCTTTTCATCTATCACCTCCTCCTCCCTCGCAGTTAAAGTATATTAGACTCTGAATGAGCTCCTCAGTTCCACTGCTCTGGTGCATGCACTCTGTTTCCTGAGAGTCTTTGTTGTGCAATGGACGGCATTGTCCAAGATATAGCAACAAGGACCAGACCAATTTATTTTGCGTCTTGCATTTCTAACGTGCCCTTTATAATGAGCAACCCATCTTCTGCAGCCAACAGAAATGACAGCTAGAAGTTTAAAGGTGACTTCAGAAGCACTGGAGCTCCTTCAAGAGTGATCCATGTCCGCAAGCTTCCCATGGATGTCACTGAAGCAGAGGTCATCTCCTTAGGGCTTCTATTCGGCAAGGTCACGAACCTCCTTATGCTCAAAGGAAAGAACCAGGCTTTTGTTGAGATGAATACAGAGGAAGCGGCTAACACAATGGTGAGTTACTACAGCACAGTCACTCCAGTCTTGAGAAACCAACTCATCTTCATCCAGTTTTCCAACCACAAGGAACTGAAAACAGACAACTTGCCCAATCAAGCATGCGCACAGGCAGCTCTTCATGCAGTGAACTTGTTCCACTCTGCAAAGATGACAATAAGTGCGCCAGCAGGTACTGGGTTCTGATATTAATTTAGCTGGTCACGCCCAGTCCTGAGGATCATTGTGGAAAATCTATTCTACCCAGTCACTCTGGATGTGCTGCACCAGATTTTTTCCAAATTTGGTACAGTGCTGAAAATTATCACTTTCACCAAAAACAACCAGTTCCAGGCTCTACTCCAGTATGCTGATCTAATGAGTGCCCAGCATGCTAAACGGTCTCTCAATCAACAGAACATCTGCCGTTGCACCCTGCTCATTGACTTCTCCAAGCTTAGCAGCCTGAGTGTGAAGTGCAGTAACAAAAACAGCTGGGATTACACTCAGCCAGACCTTCCTCTGGAGATGGCTAGCCCTCCATTGATAGACCATGGCAGCTGCATTTGGGGATCCAGGAATAATCTCAGCCGGTCCCTATGGTGGAACATCTGTCTTCCCTCCTGCCTTCACCATTCCTCAAGGTATGTCTGTTCAAGGCATCCCTTGTGCTCTTGGTCATCTATCTTTCCCCTGCTGCTTCTGGACTCATGGGTATCACAGGCTTTACCACAGCTGCAAACTCTGTCCTGTTGGTCTGCAATCTGCATCCAGAGAGAGTCACACCCCAGAGCCTCTTTATTCTTTTTGGAATATATGATGATGATGTACAGTGGGTGAAAGTCCTCTTCAATAAGAAGGAGAATATATTATTGCAGATGGCTGATGGGAACCAGGCTCAGCTTGCTATGAGCCATCTGAATGGCCAGAGGCTAAACGGCAAGCCAATTCACATCACAATCTCTAAACATCAGACTGTGTAACTCCCCCCAAGAGGGGCAACAGGACCAGAGACTGACCAATGATTATAGTAACTCACCCCTTCATCGCTTCAAGAAACCAGAATCCAAGAACTTTCAGAACATCTTCCCGCCTTCTTCCACCCTTCACCTTTCCAATATCCCACCCTCCATAACTGAAGATGACATCAGGATGCTGTTTTCAGGCACTGGTGGGCTAGTCAAAGCCTTCAAGTTCTTCCAGAAGGACCGCAAGATGGCACTCATCCAGATGGGCTCAGTAGAGGAAGCCATTCAGGCTCTCATAGACCTTCACAATCATGACCTGGGGGAAAATCACCACCTCCGCGTCTCCGTCTCCAAATCTACCATTTAAGCAAAAACATTTCTGAAAAAGACTTTCATAAAACCTCATGGGAAGCCTCTGTGAGGCAACTTCATCAGTCTAGTGAAACTGTTTTAAAAGCCACTTTAAAGTTTCTAAACAGCACCAGTTGAAGTGACCTTAAC
Organism: Neoceratodus forsteri; assembly: GCA_016271365.2. Classification (NCBI taxonomy): domain Eukaryota; kingdom Metazoa; phylum Chordata; order Ceratodontiformes; family Ceratodontidae; genus Neoceratodus; species Neoceratodus forsteri. The sequence continues at coordinate 198,128,033 of CM028130.1, read as the reverse complement.
GACCAGAGTTTTATTTTTTTAAGAATTCACTGCTGATCTTTTTTTTTAAGAAATTAAAATGGATACATGGTTGTTCCAGTGTATTGGGTTGAATACAAAAATACTGTCCTGTCTTGATCCCTTTTCAAACAAATATCTTCTAATAGCTTATACACTGGAAAACCGCTCTGGGACTAAACCTAAACTGTGATCCTATTCAAACATTTATCAGGCTGCACATAAATGCCTTTTTAAAACTCTTCTTCCTCAAAGCAGTAAGCCTGGAGAATCCAAGCCACTAAGTAACAGAAGTAGGATTTTTGTCTTAATCTCTGATTTACAGTTTGGTATCCTGTGCCTTTCCTGCAGCACACACACCACCATTGCTTGAGTTTAGCAGTGGAGTTTTATTTTTGTTTGGGAGATTAGATTACAGGTGTTTTTGCAAACTAGTCAAAAGAAAATTGGCTGCAAGGTAAATAAAAGGGTACTGTATGGCCCACTTCTGTAATCTGCTTACCATCCCCATAGTTAACAGCTTTTTTGTGTACAGTTTAAATTTTTTTTTTAACTGTTTGTAGTTAATAATTTGAATCTTTATGGGAATGGTCCGATCATTTATTCATTGAAAAAAAAAACATTGAAGGAAGACATTTCATTGTGTGGTATAATGAAAGAACTACACTGGTACAGGAGAACTGGCTGAGTCATGATTGTCCATTCAGGTTCTGTTGCATTTAATGTAGTCCGCTCCAGTAGATTATTCTAGACGGCAAATCTTTTCTAACTAGAGTGAGGATAGAAGACTGACCTGGCCTTGGAAGATTTAATTTCTAATTTAAACATCTTAAGGGAGCACAGAAAATGTATGTGGTGCAGTACTGGGATAAACCTGAGGTTTCCAGAGAGCAGGTGGGACTGGATGGGTTGAGACAGTTTATTTTTTGTTCTGTTTTGTTTTTTTTAATTGGGGGCAGTAATGATGGCACCAGTGTGGATGTGTTGTGAAGATGGTGGAGGTGGGTTATTTCATTAACCCCCTCTCTCCCCACCCCGGTGTTCATAGGGGAGGGTGTGAGTGCCAGATGGACCACATTCTCTTCCTGGGAGCCAAGCAATGAACCTTTGAGATGTGTCAAGTGGGACTCTAGGGCTTTCACGCAAACCTCGTGTCCTTCACTTGGGTGGGGTCGTGGGTAACTTAAATTTGTTTGGATTACTCATGTCAGTAGTGCTTAAATGACAAACGAGATCTTGTGAAAGGGCATCTGAATCCGTCACATAGCATCACCTTCCTGATCGTGGATGGTCTTTAACATTTTATGCTTTATTATCCATTTAATATAATTCTATATAAATATTAGACTTGCTGACATAATGCTGTCTTCTGCACCTAGCAATATTTCCACTTTACCAAATATTGTTTTAATAATATAAGCCTCATTTTCCTTTCATTGTATGCAAGAATAGTTCTTTTAAAGTAACCTAAGTATCTTCTGAGAGCTGATGGTTAAAAGGATATCTATGTAATCTAAAGTGTATTAATCTATCACCCTCATATGCTCTTCTGTTTCTTTTTTTAAGGTTTTTTGTTAAGAATTAGGTGAATCAATTTTGGGGGGAAAGCATTAACTTTGGCTCCTGTCTGCAGCTGTGCCTTCAGACATTAGATGTATGATTAAGCCTGAGCAAACTGGAGGTGTCTTGGGAGTGGGGAGATGAAACACACCCATGTCTTTCAGTCTGTTCACCATGGTAAAAGCTGAACAGGAGTTGCAATAAGTGATTTCTGTGAACCCAGCTATCTACGGTGTGGGCCAGAGTTGGTGCAGAATAAATAATGCCAAAATATGGGGGGCCAGGCCTGTCTGGGAGTCATTCCAACCTGCAAGCTACACCTACTCCCTCCCACTGATTTTATAAACTATCTGATGTCACTGTGTCTGGTCTTCCCCGACCCCTCGCCTCACCAAGGTTCAGTACCTGTCCCAGAGCAGATTCGATCAGTGATTTTATCTCTTTTCTGAAGTTAAGCTTCATTTAAATTTGAACTACTGCTTGTTTCTGTAATTCCACCACCAGAATGCACCTGCAGTCCGCGCTGAGCAATTAGGGCACCAATCAGCAATGTTGCCGATCATGTCTGAATCCTGAGTGGCTTTTTTTACTACAGGTCAGACTAACTTCCAAACAAAATACCCAAAGGGGGTAACAGAGCGGAATGTCATTTGCTTTATTGCCAAATTCCAAGCATGACTATAGAGCCCACTATAATCTGAACTACAGGCAGGGCCCAAGAGGGTGTAGCCAGTCTCCCCGATAGCTGGGCATCTAAAGTTTGCAAGAGGGTCTGGTGGGGATGCAAAATGAGAGTCGTTTTAAGGGTTGCAGCCAAGGAAAGTCACAGAGTTTCTGCTTTTGGAAACAGTTGTACATTGTGGGACAACTTAACTCAAAACTTTAAAGGACACTATCAAGTTGAATTTTACATTTTCAATTTCCTTTGCACACGTTTGGAACTATAACACAGACTGCAGAGGTATAGGAACAGGCAGAAATGAATAACTGTCAGTGGTGGGTTATGGAAGTATTGTCTCTATTTAATAAGAGTTATTCAGCATATAGAGCCTGCTCAGTCACCTTCCCCCTAGTTGTATCATTCTGGCCACTGTGGGTGGCCTGGCTGTTTTGTTTGGAGACCTGATTTGTATAATACAGAACAAACAAAGTATCAGCAGGAGCAGATGACTTGTGTCATTATTTTTCATGCATAACATTTATAGTAGATGACTGCTATTATATGACTATTCAAATGGTGCATTTCTGGATTTTATCAGGTAGTGATTCAGCTAAGAATGGACTATTACTAGCTAGCTGATTCCCTGTATGGTAAAAGCCACCAAAATGCACCATTTCACTTCAATTTTTACAAAATTTCTTTGAAAATACAAAAGGTCACTGTCCACATACTGAACAGACAGAAAAAAATGTATTCTTGCTCTATCATTATGATGGCATTTTGTATGTTGGGTAACAGCTTCCTGGCCCAATAAAAGTCACCAAAATGCACCATTTTACTTCAGTTTTTTAAAATTTTCCCAGGGGAGCATGCCCCTGGAACCCCCCAAAAGGTTTGGATTTTGTGGTCCTACAAAATTTCTGGTTGCATGACACCCTTGTCCTCAGCTGTGTTCCAAGTGACTCTTGAGGGAAAGCAGTATATTTTTATGCACCTGAAAAAGGTCAGGGATTTTATTCTCCTGAACCACTCCCTTGGAGCCCTAGAGCTGGTGATATGCCGAGACTGGAGTCCCCACCAACGGTGCAATGACAGCAGATGCAAGGCCCTCATTGAAATGGAGCTGTAGACTGGCATTAGGGTGAGATGACTATGGGCATAGATACATCAATTACAGAGTGTGGGGGTGAAGATAAAAGAAGCCCTATGGGCAAACAGGACAGTTCTTGCTTTACTGTTTGATTTCTTTCTACTGGGTAACACTCTTTGGTACTGGTGTGGAACTCAAGTATGTGCTCTGTATTTGCTAATGTAGGGGGCCAAAGGGCTTTATGGTTATATGGGGCCAATTTGTGAAAGGGAAGAGTAGAACTAGGAGGAAGGAAATTGTGGAAGTGTAAAGGCTTGGTGCCAGGGAGGAAGAAGCCATTGCAGAGTGGTGGGAAATATCTGGTGGTGGTTGGTTCCTCTTGGAGCAGCCATGTCTGCATGAGTGGCTGTGTTTCTCTGCAGTATGACAATCAAATCACCAGGGGAATGGGGGGGGAGGGGTTGAATGAGAACATAAGGGATTATAAACTCCTTTTATTCTAACACATTGTGTTTTCTGTTGCTTCTCCTGTGCCCTGGTAATTATGCAGTTGCAGAGGTGTACAGTAACAGACTTAGTACAAAGTCCAATCACTAGGCAAGTCTGAATCACTGCACTGTCATACAGTGTTAACTTTTCCCTGTGAGCTCCTGCAGAACATTAGAGCATCAAACCTATAGGGGTGGGGGGTCAGACCACTCAGGAATTAGTCAATTGTGACCTGGCAATGCTGCACAAGGTGGAAAGCCAATGATAGAACTATAGAGAGCAGTAAGTGCCACAATTGAAGGGATACTGCTCAAGAGTTTAGGAATTCTATAGAGACTTATACTCTTCAAAGGTGGGGGCGACCAGGGAGTCTCCTCGACAGAATCCATCATTTTCTGAGCAAATGAAATTGCCCACTTGGGGAGGAACTGAAAGCCCATTTGGAGGAGTCTATGAGAGGAAATCATGGCAGCTATAGGGGACATGCAAGGGGTAAGGTGTCAGGCTCTGATGACTTCCAGGTATAAGATTACAGACGAGTGGATTTAGTCATCCCAGTGCTGAGAGAAACACTGCAGGAGGCCTGATAATCTTTTGAATCATATTCATACGTAAGTGAAAAAAGGGGACAGACCCCTTCTAGTGCTCCAGCTACTGCCCCACCTCCTTGCTAAAAATGGACTACAGCATTTTGGCCAAGATTTTGCCAATTCAGCTCAATAATGTTTTGCCATACCTAGTCCACACGGACTAAGTCAGGTTTGTGGCAGGGAGAGATGGGGCAAGCCACATCAGGAGACTGGGCAGCCTAATGGGGTAGTGGAATCCCTCTTGGATTCTGCTGCAGCTATAGCACTGGACACAGAGAAGGTGTTCAGCTCAGTCGAATGGACTTATCTTTTGAAGGTCCTAAAAGTGTTTGGATTTGGGGAGGGATTTCTGAACTGGTTTAAGGTTTTGTTTTCTGAAATGCAAGAAGTGGTCCTTATTGATGGCAGTCTTTCTGCATAATGTAAGCTAGATTTGAGGATGAAACAGGGATGCCTCCTCTCCCCATGCCTCACTGTCCTGCCCATTGAACCACTTGCACAATGCTGATGTTATGTACAAGCTAGCAGGCTATGAATGCCTTCCTTTTTGGTTAACCACAAGCTGATACAGTATCACAACATCTGAAACCCTTTTCTGGGAAGCAAGCTCTGGGGACCCCTTGAACCATCACTTACATTCCAAGGAATTCCTTCTTTAGCTACCTGTAGAATACTCCATATCACAAGGTCTGTCCTCAAGCTTTTAAGGTACAGTACACCTGAATTTCCACTGCCCATTCCATCTTCCATATTATGGTGTTACCACTGCAGGGGTTATATGAGTATACAACCCTCAGTTCTAAATGATCTCCACACAGGCATGAGTTCTTGTTAACTTATTATTGATTAAGTTTGTTTGAATACTTTCATTTTACTATTTCAAGCCTGTTATCAATTTGTTCCAGCTGCTGACTGCTGGATTTGTTTTCTATGCCTTATTTCAGCAGCATCGGAGGCCAAACCTGTGTGCCACAAGGGATGAAATCAGAATTTCCATATCCTCCTCTGCAGCCTTCCCCTTCTCAACTTGCCTCCAGCCAACAAACAAACATTTGCCGAGGGACTGCTCAGGACTTACACAGCCCACCAATCAGAATCTTCCCAGAACTCTTGCTACCTCCAACTGGCAGACCATACTGTTTTTCAGAGGTGGAGCACCAGCTGGACCAAAGCATTTAAACTGTACTTGGTGTTCTGACCTTCACACAATCGACGGTGATGGCAGACAAACCTGTGTTTCGCGAGGGCTGAAATAGGCATTTCCACATCCTCTTCTGTAGCCTTCCCCTTCTCAACTCATCTCCAGCCAGCAAGCAAATACTCACCCAGGGGCTACTCAGGACTTACACAGCCCACCAATCAGTGGCTTCCCACACCTAGTGAAAAAGCACAGAGTTTGCTAGGACTGGTGGTCTATGATAAAAATACATGAACAGAATGCAACAATCCTGCATCACCCACAAAAAATACTCACTGCTCAAGGTATTAGGTCAATATAAGATGCATATTTTCATTGCAAAGGTGCCAGTGCCCGTACACTTTCCTCTGATGTTTCAGAAGTAGCCTTTCCTTTCTCCTTTGAGAAAGGAAAGGTTACTTCCGCGTCATGTGGTATGTCCACTGCACTGGCACCTTTGCAATAAAAATGCACCTTATATTGGACTTGATAATTGAGCAGTGAGTATTTTTGTGGGTGATGTGCAGGCTTCCCAGACCTCTGCTCCCTCTAATTGGTGAGTCAGACTCTTTTCCAGTGGTACAGCACCTCCTTCTCTTCTTTAAAATCTCAACATCTCACACCCCTCCATGCTGCAGTCATCTGCACGAAGGACCAAGAGCAAAGAACATTGGAAAGGGAGTCTGCCTGCAGGAGTCAGCAGAGGGAGGCAGCTGGCAGCCTGAAATGCTACCCTTCATACATGAAGAATGTGCTGCATGAAATCTGAACAACACAAGGAACTGTGTCCCCCAGCAGATATGGCTAGAAACTTTGAATAAGTTATGAAATCTATTTGGTTACCTAGTAGCTACTGAGGGCTGACAAAAGTGATTGCCATCTGCCTACTCTACATAAAATGCTCTAAATCCTGGGCAGGGGTAGCTCTGTGTATTTCTGCCTATCTTTTGAAATCTACTAGAGTAGCTAGTGTAGTAAGAGGGTAGGCTCTGTAAAGTACTGCATGTACAATATGTTAAGTGTTACGAAGAGTGTAGGCTTTGTAACGTTCTGCTTTTTTTAAAATCTGTTAGGGTAGCTGGTGTAGAAAGAGTATAGGCAAATGTGATTTGTGTCTGTCAGTTCACAGCTAAGTGCTCAAATGAATTGACCGATATACTGCCTTATAGGCTTTTAGCATGTTTCATACCTAACAGCATTGCTATTTGCTCTTCTGTTCTTAGCATCCAAGGAGCTTCCTATCTGGGGTCTGCTTGTATTGCAATCCCTAGAAACTGTCTAAGAGCCCCTTGCAATTTTACTTTTTCCTGTGGGCCAGTAACAACTCCCTTTCAGGGGGCTGCTTGTACTGTATGTCATTAGGAACCATTATGAACCCTTCTATATATGCACTCTTGGGGTACAGTTACTTGTCTTTTACAGGACACCTAGTGAATCTCTGTCTGGGGTCTGCACTTACTCTGAATCCTGAGGCACATTTTCCAGTCCAAACTCTAGGGCTCCCCAGATGACTGTTACTCAGGGTAGCCCCCTACCTGCGAAATGCTGTCCAGCAGGCAAGTAGGATGGTCTTCCCTACAGTAGCCTATTTTAAAAATTCAGGAGTCAATTCCTTCCTGTGCATATTCCCTATTAATGGTAATTACTCCCCCCCATCCAAAATGAATTCATTAGCTTTGACAGTGCTGATGAGCTTTCGTCTAGCTGGGTTATGCATGCGTCTATGTGCTGGCAATTGTTCAGGCTGCCCTATTACTTCAAAAGAAATTCCACCGGGTCTGTCTTCAATGCAGCCAATTACAACTCCCAGTCTGTTCTGGCACCCCACCTTGCTCTACTGGACAAGAGACAGGGCTGTCTTCTAGGTGCATATATCTACTCCAGAAGTGTCCGTAGTTACCCCCACACTTATGTAGGATTGCTAGCCCCCTGGCCTCCCTTTTGCTATTGCCTGTGGGGAACATTGAGAACATCCCAGGCCCATTTCTCTCTCCAGTATTTCATAAGGACCCCCTCTGGACCAACCATGATGGACTTAAGGTAGTGCACCTCAATGTATGGAGTCTGTTGCCCAAGTTATCTGAACCAGAAACATGAGTCACCCTGTATAAGCCTGACATAACTGGAATCACTTAAACTTGGCTAAGACCCTCCATCTCTAAATCCTGCTGTAATATTAGGGGCTTCCATATAGTTCAACATGACAGTCAGGGCAATAAACTGTGAAGTGGAGTCCTACATTACCAGAACTCACTGAGTTCATCTCCTATCCTAAGCAGGTCCATGGATGACAATGATACTGTACATGAATGGCTTATTGCAGAAATAGGGTGCACCAAAACTCTACATAAGTTGTGCTTACAACCCACCTAAAAGGGGTCTAGCTGTCCTCATCCAACTATCCCATAGCATTAGCCACTGCTCCTCCCCCATGAGGGAGATCATCTTTCTAGGGAATTTCATGATCTCCCCTATGAGGGAGATCATCTTATTTGGGAATTTCTATATCAAGGGGTTGGATAACCCCCAGTTGGAGTGTGTTGATTTGCTGAACCAGGCAAACCTCGCTTAACTCATTTCTACCCCTTCTCACCTTACACTAAGTGTTCCAAGAACTTCTTCATTGATTGGATTCTCACAGACCATGAGGATAGGATACTACAGGATTGTGTTCTAGCTGATTCTAGCCGATTCCAGCAGCAATCACTCCCAACCTTTCTATTATGTTGTGACTGTTAATATATTGCATATTCTGTGTTCCTGTGCTAACCAGGTCCATCTTGCAAATGAGCTATGCTCAATGGTGGTCGCCTGGATAAATAAAGATTTGATTGATTGATATCTGGTCCTGCAAGTGCCCCCACCCCCTCTCCCCCAAAATCATCTTCTTCAAAGATTTCTCATAAGACCCTGCTCAACTACGCTCAGATGTCAGGGGTGTAGCTTGGTCAGCACTCCACATCTTATCTGACATGAACTCTGCTCTGGGATTTCTTGTGGGTACACTCTTTCCCATCACCACCCAGAAATGCAGAGGTGGGAACTCAAGGTGGCTGACTTCTTAACAAAATGAAACAGAGAGTCACCCTGTGGAAGACTCACTAATCTTTCCCATCCGCTACTGCTTGAAATAATTTCAGGAGGTCCTCAACCGATGAAAACAGGAAATTAAGTCATTCATTTCAGCCTACCCAAAAAACCTACAGGCCAACTTAGTGACCCTAAAAAGTTCTGGGCATTAGTAAAGACTTTAATTAAACCTGGAACCAAGCAAAGTTCTATCAATTTTCGCACTGTAGCAGGGACCATAACTAATCCCCACCAGATGGTGCAGGATCTAAATGACAAATTTGCTGACCTGGCTGAGTACCCACCTAAGGGAACTGCTATGTCACAAAACAATCAAATATTACATGGCCCAGGACTGCTTCACTTTTATTTCATGGTTACCTCCCCTAAAGACATTCATCTTCTCCTCATGGCCCTCTCCAGTAAATGGAGAGCTGGTAATGATGCTCTCTGCCCACGATTCCTCAAGTTAAAGGCTGACTTTATTGCCAGACCCTAGCCACCCTTTTTAATTTGTTGTTGTCCTCCTCATCGTATCATTGCTATGGAAACAGGCCAGAGTTACACCCATATTCAAATCAGGGGACACAAACTCTGTGGACAACTACTGCCCAGTGTCCATCCTCTGCCAACATAGCAAAATAATGGAGAATTCATGTCTCAGAAAATTATTGCCATGTGTCTAACCACAACCTACCTTCCCCCACCAGCATGGTTTTTAAAAGGCTGTAGCACCACCACTGCCTTGGCCTGTTCCACCGACCATGTTCTCGAGGGCATGGATGATGGAAAACTATCAGGGTCCATTTTTTGGACTTATTAAAGGCCTTCAATCTTGTGGACCACGACATCATCCTTGACAAATTACAACACCATGGTTTCTCAGATGCAGCGACAACCTGCCTTAGAAACTACCTTTCAGGGAGGTCCCAGGTGGCTTGCATAGGGATCACCTCCAACTCTCAGGGGATTGGTAGAGGGGTCCCCCAAGGGTCTATTCTTGGACCCGTTCTGTTCTCCCTCCTTGTGAACAACCTCCCCAGGAAAACAAAGACTGATGCATACTTTGTGCAGATGATCTAATCATCTGCCATAGCACAGGAAACCACGCTATGCTATTCACCTCCTTTTCCATGGAGTACTATGCAAACCAGAGGTGCTACACTTCCAATAGGCTGCTTGAGATTGTGAAAAAAAAAATGAAGGTAATGCTCTTCAGGTCCAAACCCAAGCTAACAGACTTGGCTGCAGGCCCTGGTACTCTGAATTACTTTAACATCCAAACTCAGGAAGAGTCTCCCCTGGAGTGGGTAATGGCTTTTAAATACTTGGGGGGGGGTTACGCTGGAAAACTCTCTGACCTTCTCTGATCATACAGAGATAACAGTGAAGAGCATACACCAAAATCTAGGGGTCTGCTACAGGCTAAGGAACTTCATGACCCTGAAAATATGCTTAGGCATTGCCAAAGATATATTCCTTCCCCCTCCTGGACTATTGCTTACCTATTTAATCCCAAACTTCTAGTCGCAGTCTCTCCAGGCTCAGCTTGACCTACAACAACAGCTGCAGATTTACCCTTCTGGCACCATTTTGTTTTTCAGTTATCTATTTATCTTCCCTGGGCACAATGGGGGAAGGAACTCCATCCTGCACCAACTGTCCAACAGCCCGACCTCCCTGACCATCCCAAAGACCCCCCACAGATTGCCCCCCCATGGCGGGGCCATGAAGGAAGCTACCTCCCTCCCCGGAGCGCAATCCAGATTGGGGAAGGCCACGATGGTGGACTGGCAGAACGGGAGTGGGACCTCATGAAGCCCCCAGCCACCATTTTCCACTTTTCTGTGCCCCTCCCGGCACAAGGCATAGTATTTGCATGTGGGGGCATATGCATGCCATGCACGCCAGCTCCTGATCTCCCTGCCTGCAACAGCCCATCCAGCCCCACTAGAGGGCAATCAACTGGTGGGATGATGATCCCACCTTCTCGAGAGAGGAGATCAGGTCTCCAGATGCTCAATCCTCTCTCACCCTGCTGACCTGCAACAGCCCGGCTCATTCCTGAACCCGAGTCATCGGTGTAGTGCGATGTAAGGCGTCCAGCATCTCAACACTCAGCACCACAGTGCTGGCTCTTCTGGCCCCTTTCAACACTCACCACTGCTCCCTATATAAGAGTCTGGACTGGCTCTCTCCAGAGGCTTGCTGGGACTACCTTCTGGGCTGCCTTGTTGAAAAGTTTCTGAGGGAAAAAGCAAACACCCCTTTATTGACATTCCTTCATCCCAAGGCTGGCACTCTCAACTTTAAGTCATCCTCTCACCTTCTCCTTGAAATATCCCCAGATGGCCACCTGTAAGGGAGAGAGGGACTTATCTATAGCTGCCCCCAGGCTTTGGAATGGTTTGCCATCCCTCCTTCACTACCTTGACATGGTGTCTGTTTTTAAGGCACAATTGTTAGGCATTCTTCTAGTCAACTCTGTATTTCTGTGTACCTGATGAGAGTGACCCTATTTCCTTCCTTATTCCTGGATCTTCAGAGTGGATGGCTAGTATAATCCAAGGGACTCCTGCCCAGCTCACCTTGGTATAAAGCAAGAAAGAAGGATGTCAGAGAAGGGGGAGGAGCTAGATCCAGTCATGCCATGAGACAACCACGGAACACGATTGGACCACTAAGCTCACTCACCGCATAAAGATTGCAACTTTATGTGGCGAGTGAGATAAGTGGTCCAATCTTTTGTGGATGGCTGGTACACTAAAGTGGATCCACCCACCAAGGTGAGCTGGGCAGGAGTCCTTGGCTTAATAAAGGGAGGGAGGGTGGGCAGAGGGAGACTGTGAAAGGCAGAGATACTAAACAAATATTTTTGCTCAGTATTTACAAAGGAAAGGCGGAGGTACATAAAACAAACAGTAGTAATACTCTGGATACAGAAGTTGATACCAGCCATTTACAGAAGAAAGGGTTGTGAAAGAACTCTTAAAACTGAAGGTGGACAAAGCAATGGGGCCTGATGGGATTCATCCCAGAATTCTAAAAGAACTAAGGGTAGAACTAGTGACACCACTGACTACCCTCTTTAACAAATCATGGGAGGATGGGGTGGTACCCGAGGACTGGAGGAGGGCAGATGTGATTCCCCTTCACAAAAGTGGGAGCAAGGCAGAAGCAGGAAACTATAGACCTGTTAGTTTAACCTCAGTGATAGGGAAAATGATGGAATCACTTCTAAAGGAAAGAATTGTCGAGTATCTAGAGGCCAGAGGGGCACAGGACCCTAGGCAGCATGGATTCACACTGGGAAGGTCATGCCAGATGAATCTGATAGATTTCTTTGACTGGGTGACCAAAGTAGTAGATCAGGGAGGGGCTGTGGACATGGCCTACCTCGACTTTAGCAAGGCATTTGACACAGTCCCACACAAAAGATTAATATATAAGTTAGCCAGCCTGGGAGTGGGTCCCAAGATGACAGCCTGGGTAAAGAATTGGCTGGAGAATAGGACACAGAGAGTAATAGTAAATGGAGTCCACTCAGAAGAAAGGAGGGTTACTAGCGGGGTACCGCAGGGTTCAGTATTAGGACCAGTCCTCTTCAATGTCTTTATAAGCGACATTGCAGAAGGACTGGAAGAAAAAGTATGTCTCTTTGCAGATGACACTAAGATCTGCAACAGAGTTGATGCACAGGGTGGGGTGGAAAGGATGAGAAGGGACTTGGCAAGGTTAGAGGAATGGTCAAATGTATGGCAGCTTAGATTCAATGCTAAGAAGTAAGGTAATGCACCTGGGAAACAAAAACCCAGGGAAGAGTACACAATGGGGGTGAGATACTAACAACAACAAAAATGGAAAGGGACCTGGGGTAGTCATATCAGATGACCTAAAGGTGGGCAAGCAATGTGAGAAGGCAGCAAGGAGGGCTGGGGGATACTGGGATGCATAGGGAGAGGCATCACCAGTAGAAAACAGGAAGTTATTATCCCTCTGTACAGACAGCTGGTGAGACCCCATCTGGAGTACTGTGTGCAGTTCTGGAGACCCAATCTCCGCAAAGACATAGACAGGATGGAAGCTGTCCAGAGGAGGGCAACTAAAATGGTGCAGGGTCTGCACCGGAGAACATATGAAGAGAGACTTAAGGAGCTTAATATGTATAGCCTCGAGGAAAGGAGGGAGAGGGGGGACATGATAGAAACTTTCAAGTACCTCAAGGGAATCAACAAAGTCCAAGAGGGTAGCATCTTTCAAAAAAAGAGGTGTGCAAGAACAAGAGGGCACAATTTGAAGATGGGGGGCGGCTCAGAGGTAATTTAAGGAAGTATTTTTTCACAGAGAGGGTTGTGGATGCATGGAATGGCCTTCCGGAGGAGGTTGTGGAGTCAAAAACAGTGGTAGAATTCAAGCATGCATGGGACAGTCATAAGGCAATTCTAGGGGGTTGGGGTAGGAAGAAGTAGGCTGCTGGTTAACTAGGATCTGCAGCTTATCCAGTAGGTAGGGAAATGGGCAGACTGGGTGGGCCAAGCGGTCCTTATCTGCCGTCAAATTCTATGTTTCTATGTTTCAATCAGCTTTGCCAGTACATATTTCACAGAGAGGGGCTTATCCCTGTGTTGTTATAACTGTAATAAGACTGTAATGTATTGTTTATTTATTACCTGTTTAGACACATTTTTGTTTGCCTTATTTCTCCTTTGTACAGCTAGCTTGGGTGCTTTGTTCTGCTGTGAAACCTTACATCACCTGGCTTAACATAGCAGGCACTTTTTGTATATTTTGTCTCTACTCCTTGTTGCTGTGGTATATTCATTCTGTGATATGTGCCATCTTAATGGCCCAAGTCATGCTTGAAAATGATCCCTGGGACCAGTGTGCTTACCCCGTTAACAAATAAATAACAATAAATAAATAGTTTAATGGCAAAGCACTGGCAGCTACAAGGACACAAGACTTGTGACAATAGCTGAATCTACCTGTCACCTATCATATCCAGAAAGGGGAGGCAGTTTCACCTAGTCTGTAATGCAAGAAGCAAATTAAGCCATATAGCTCAGGCCAGGCATGTGATAGAAGCTGTATCACAGTGATGTATATTATTGTTGTACATGAATTCTGGAAAAAGTCAATGAAATGTAAATTTTAAAATAAAAGATGTTCTTTAGAAACCAATGAATAAACATGCTAGCCATATCTTATAAATAAATAGTGGACAAATTATGTTGAGGGATTTGCCATCCGCGTCACTGCAGTTCATTTTAAAAGCGTCTTGAACAGAGCATTAAAATCATACTAGAAGGAAGCTGAATTGAAGATTACACAGTCTGTTCTTACTATTGTGGCACATATTGAATGAACACCTACAAGGATTCATTTCGTTTACACTTCAGTGTGTATCATTTATTTGTTTGTGCTTCGTGTGTTACAGAGGAGCCTCAATAATTGGCCTGCTTGTATTTTCTGTAGACACTGCTTTGCTCATTCTGTTGCTCCAGCTTTACTGGGCTTTTAATAAACTCAGTGGATGTTTCTGAATTACACATGGGAAGGAATACCATTTCAGAACTGTAATGCAGTTTTATGTCACTGCTAATGTTTACATTGTTGTCACAATGACAACATCTGTGTTCTGCTTTTGAACTGGTTGTAAAGGACATAAATTGCATCATACAGTTCTAAAAATAGGACTGACCACCAGTGCGTAAAGCGCACAGTTCTAATATATGTTTATATATACAGTTCCCGTGTTGCTTATGTATGTTAATAATTGTCTGACACCATGCTTACAGTTATAAGAGTGGTCTCATGCACATGCTTGAAACTGTGAATTGATGGTGAGAGGTTCTGCTATATGACGAATGTAAGCGTGACCACTCTTACAATAATGAAATGGACTCTGAGAATGTACAGTGGAGACAGCCAGGACGCAGTGCAGAAACACCGCAGTGTATCACAAAATGCTGCAGTATGCTGCAGAGAAGTGTTAATCAATGGTAATTATGCCCTTTTGCCATGCAATATTTTGTAGTATGTCACTTATTGCAAGTTACTGTGTTGCATAGTGACTGGCTCTGCTGTATAAATATACCGATTGAGAGCAATTATTTTATATAAAAAATAAAAAAAAAATCCTCTACCAAACATGCTAGTTTTCAGGGCACCTGCTGTACATGTGAAACATTCATGCTAATATATGAGTACAGTACTCCTTCCTTTATCCCCCCTTTTATCCGCCACCCTCGCTTACCGCTATTGTGAGTTCCTGTCCCATTTTTCTGCAATGTTATCTGCCCCTTTAACTACCACTCTTTATTTTCTGGCACCCTCTTTTATTTAATAAAATTTAGGATGCACAGAGGTTGGCGGATTAGAGAGCACACTGTAGATACAACAATAGTATTTCATGCTGAAAATTCTTGTATGTGGTCTCATTGTTCCCTATTTTATGCTCATACTGTTCACTATTTTGTGCCACCTTGATGGCCCAGGTTATGCCTGAAATTGGTCCCTAGGACCGGTGCACCCACCTGGTCAACAAATAAAAAAATAAAATAAACAAGCAAATACCACACTGATGGTGGATGAATGGTTTTGGAGAATGGAACAACTAAAGAAACTAGGATTATCTGTAATCAACAGCATGACTGAAAAAAGTATCTGTCTGTTGCATAATAGTTTACCATGTTATTCTTTAAGGCCTAGAGTTAGCCCTGATGTCATTCAGTGTCTCATACGATCAGGGAACAGTGTCTGTTGCATAGGTGCATACTTGTTTTACCATAACATTATTTGTTGCCTTAAAGCAGCAGTACTAGTTAATAACAAAAATGTTATCCTACCATTTTATGTTCACTCTTGTGTATATGCAAAGTGAACATACTGGTATGATAGTGGACTTTGAGAGGTGTGAACCGTCAGTACAATGCAGGGCAGTTGGCAAGAGGATTGACAGTGTCAGGCCAAATATCAACCAGACTGATCATGACACTCTTCTGGTTTTGCTGGGTGGAAAGTTCATGTAGTTCAAAGAAAGGAGCTGCCCAAATCACAGGGTGGCTCTTTCCTTTAATCTGCATAATGCTGCCCAGCAAGCAGAGCTGACTAGTGTCAATATCAGCCTGTGTGGTTCTCCTCTCCCCTACATAAAAACAATCCCACCCACCCCTTCCTTCATTTCCCAACACTGACGTGCCCAACCCCTGGTGCCAGCTAGCACCCCCCACCCCCCATTTTCACTGTACGACAACAAGGAGCCCAACCTCGGTGCTGCCAAACATACCACTGACAATGGGGTACCCAATCCCCATTATCAGCATATGAAATGAAGAAAACCATCCTTCACAGTGTCTTTATATTTTTATACACCCTATAAAAAAGAAAACTGTCCATTGATGTCTGTTGCCGCTACAAGCCACTAACACCGTTATCCCCACACTCAGCCCTCCCATTCAGCTCCCATGACCCCAGCCCCAATCCCTTACTTACCTACAGTGGATCTAATGCCATAACCTTCTCTGAACAAGCGACACATCTTCAGTGTTTAATGCGGACTGGGAACTGAGGAAATCAGGAATGCAGTTCAATATATTTCAATAGGCTTTGAACTTGTCCTCATAACTAGGTCATTTTTAAATATTTTTTCTTTTCCCAAAATTTTCAACATGGCCTTTTTGGGACCTCATATCCTGAACAAGGGTGGTGAATTTATGCAAATCTGTCCTGACAGATGAGTTTGTAGTCACTGCGTGAATCACCTTTCAGGCAGGATTTGAACATTTTCTCCACCCTTATTCATGAGGTGGCATCATAAGAAGGCTATGTTGAAAATGTGGGATACATATATTAAAAACAACAAAGTTATGAGCATATGTTGAACTTTTTCAACACGTGCTTGTAACTCTGGGAATTTTCAATATTTTGACCCAGATTTTTAGCATAGCTATTTTTCACGCCATCACATGAATGTGACAGCTGCAATTTTCTAAGCATGGCCACAATCTGTTTTCACAATTGTGGCACGAAATGACATTTTGGCCACTGTTTTATAAATGGCACCTTTCAGGTGCAGAAGGAGTGGCCATAAAAAGACTATGTTGAAAATGTGGGGTCTAAATGCAGAAAAACAACAAGGTTATGAAGAAACATTGAATTGTTCCAACATTTACTCATAACTTTATTTTTGCAGATTTTGCCCCTAATGTTCAACATATCCCTTGTGTTACCTCACCTCATGAACATGACAGGTGTCATTTTTCAAATCCCCCTGTGAAACACGTTTTTGCAGTCGCACCACAAAATCACCTTTTGGATGAGATTTAATAAATTCCACCTGTCTTGAGCACAACGTCAGGTTGTGAAAAGACTGTTGGAAATTTGGGGTCAAAATGTGGCATCCCACTGAAAACTATATATTACTTCTCAGCTGGCCTGTCCTGGCAAATACAACCTAAAATGTGTAAAATCAGGGACACCACTGAAAATGAGATATTGCAGCTCACCTGCTCTGTCCTGGGTAAATATATAGTAAAAACGTATCCCTCCTAAATCAGGATATTAAGATCCTCTCAAAGATTTTAGCTAATAGGTTATCCGTGGTGCTCCCAGAGTTAATAAGTATGAACCAGGTAGTTTTATGAAGGGACGCTCTTCAGCGGATCATTTGAGTACATTATCCCACGCCTTCTCGGCTGCCAGAGATGCTGACTTCCACAGGCTTGGTCTCTTTGGATGCCGAGAAGGCATTTGACTGGGTGAATTGGAGTTTTCTCTTTAAGGTACTGAGTGCCTTTAAATTTCCTCCGCATTCATATCCTGGGCTGCTGCATTATAAATCCCCTACAGCAAGAATCTCAGCTAATGGGGCCTTCTCTAACTACTTCCCACTTCATTCAGGTACTAGGCAGGGTTGCCCCCATTGCCTCTTTTGTTTAACTTATACCTGGAACCCCTCATTCAAAACATTCTCCAAAATATTTCTATACAAGGTATTAAAGTTGGGCATCATGAGATTAAACTTACTGTGTACGCAGATGATTTGCTGATACAGCTCTCCCACCCGGTTTCTTCAATACCACCTTTACTGAATGAAATAGCCAGGTTTAGCGAGCTATTCAACTAGAAGTTGAATGCTAGTAAATCCTTATTTTTCCCATTAAACCACAAGGTATTTAAGGACGACATTTGCCCCCTAGGCTTAGGCTGGACTCCTAGAGTAATTAAATACTTGGGCATAAAGCTAACCCGTAACCCCTTAGTGTGGGTTAAAGATAATCTGGATTCTCTCACAGGTTATTATTCATGACCTTGACAGATGGTCTAAACTTCCTGTATCATTATGGGGCAGGATTAACATTATTAAGATGAATGTATTTCCTAGAATTTATTACCCTTTATCCCTTCTCAACTCTTTCATCCCCATACGCTGGTTTAAGAAGTTGCACAGTATATTTACTAGATTTGTCTGGGCTGGTAAATATCCCCGTTTGGCCTATTACAAACTAGCTGCCCCAAAATCTGAGGTGGGGTTGAGGATTCCCCATATGGCGTTATACTACTGGGCCAGTCATTTAGCAAAATGTCTGAGATGGATATCCCCAGGCCCTGAAATGGCACAACCAGTATGGCTTAAGATTGAGCTAGATGCAATTAAATCTAAATGCCTGGATCCCTTAAACTTATTTTACCTTAAACTGTCCCATGTAAAGATGGCTGACTGTACCACAATAGGTATTTCCTTAAGAGTTTACACACAGCTATGTTTATTTCTTCACTATTCCCGTCAGACTGATTTAGCTCAGTCTATTTGGAATTCCCCATCCTTTACTTTCAATGGAAAGTGGATTCCTGTAATTGGTTGCCTCAACTAGGCGATGGAAAACTGCTTTCCCTGGTAGATGGGGAAGGGCATTGGTTGTCCCCACGCGGGATTATAGACAAGTTCCTCATTCCGGTCTCATCTCACTTTAAGGTCATGCAGTTAAGACACCTTCTCATTGTAACCCTGGGGAATTCTCCCCCCTCTCAGAAGGTGTCAGCCCTGATTCCTGAAACCTCCCTATTGTCTGGGTCCTCAGGCATAGTATCCAAGCTATACAGGGTGTTGTATTACAAAAAATATGGGGTCTCCTTTGGACCTACTAACTTCTGGAACTCACTCCTCCCTCAACACCAGTTCGACTGGCAATCCCTATGGAGATCTTGTCATAAGTATGTTTCCCAAGATAGATTGCGTCTCATGCAATACCATATTTTACATAACATGTATTGTACCCCTATTAAATTAAAAAAGTGGGGCTTCTCGAACTCTAGTATATGTACTAAGTGCTCACAAGAAGAGGGTACTCTCCTGCATATGTTCTGGTCCTGTCCCAAAGTTTTCTCCTTATGGAATTCAATCAAGATGTCTCGCGATCCCCTTCTGGGCCTACAGGAGTATTTTACTCCGGAGGTGTGTCTTCTAGGGGACATGTCCCTTGTTAGTGTTAGAACTAGGAAATACCATATTTCCATGGTTGCTGTCTCAGTTAAGAAACTCATTCTATGTCACTGAAGGACCAATCTGCCCTTCCTTCCAGGAATGGTTACATGAAATCATTGCTAATCTCGTACAGAGAGGGCAATTGCAAGTCTTCATAATAGACTAGCAGCATATGGTAAGATATGGATCCCTCCATTCCTTACTCTTGTTGTCTCATTGAGGTTATATCACACCTTGGTATTACTCATATGTCCAACAGAATCATGCACTACACTTTTAGGGCGATAATGTCTTATTGCTGCTGTAAAGTGGGTGGGGTTGAGCAGTTCTTACTGTGTATGTACTACGTTACATCCTGTTTTGCTGTAACTGCCCTTTATAAAGGAAATGTATTAATAAAGTTTAAATTATAAAAAATATATAGTAAAACGGTACAACAGCAATGTGTGATGAACATTCAACATTCACAAACGCTTGTTTTAGCAGTAATGCATTCGGGATAGTCTTAGATTCTTTATTCAGGTATTTTAAATTCAGTCAGCTATTTTAAGACTATGTTTTATTAAAGCTTTTGTAATATGTGTACAATGACCCTGGAGGTGGGAAAATAAAGGAATCACTGCTGAAGAAAAGGACTGTGGAATATCTTGATACCAGCAACTTATAGGATCTGAGGCAGCATGGATTAATCAGGGAGACTCTTTCACATAGGAGACTAATAAACAAGCTTGGCAGCCTGGGAGTAGGGCCAAAAGTGGTCAACTGTGTAAGAAATTGCTTGGAGGATATGTGTCAGAGGGTGGTGGTAAACGGAGTTCACCCTTAGGAAGGGAAGGTGACCAGCAGGGTGCCACAAGGATCAGTGCTGAGACTGGTCCTCTTTACTGTCTTTATTAGTGACATTGCAGAGGGACTAGAGGGGAAGGTTTGTCTTTTTTTCAGATGACTCTAACATCTACATTGGTAGACACTCAGTGTGTGTGTGTGTGTGTGTGTGTGTGTGTGTGTTAGTGTGGAAAAATGAATAGTGATCTAGGAAAGCTTGAGGATTGGTCAAGAATGTGGCAACTAAGTTTCAGTGCAAAGAAGTGCCACATCAAGCACTTATGGCATAGAAACCAGGGTGGAGTACAAGATGGGTGGAATGGTACTGACGACCACCAAACAGGAAAAAGACCTTGGAGTAATCATATCTGATAACCTAAAAGTGGCAAAACAGTGTGAAAAGGCTATGGGGAGAACCAGTGGTATGCTAGGGTGCATTGACAGGGGTATCACCAGCAGAAAGAGAGAGGTGGCGATGCCACTGATACCACTGTATAAATCACTGGTGAGACCTCACCTGGAGTACTGTTTCCAGTTCTGGAGACCACATCTCTAGAGGGATATAAACAGAGTACTGGCAGTCCAGAGGAGGGTAACAAAAATGGTGCAGGGTCTGCACCAGAGACCATATGAGGAGAGACTAAAGGACTTCAATATGTACACCCTGGAGAAAAGAAAGGAAAGGGGTGCTATGATGGAGACTTTCAAATACCTCACGGGTACAAATAAGATACAAGAGGGAAGCATTTTTCAGAAAAAAAGATGTCCAAGGACAAGGTCCCATAACTCTAGCCTAGTTTGAGTCTTGCCTCTACAGATACACTGTGTTTGATATTTATAATTTTGGGGCCCCCCTCCCTTCCCTTCCCATGCCCTTGCTTTTGTCTCTTCTGTCATCTCTGGCTTATTTAACCCTGTTTTTAGTTACTGTCATTCTCCTTACTCCCTGTCTCTTCCTCCTCTGGAACCCTCTTGTCAGCCGGACTTAGTTTCCTGCTATTGCAGTGTCCCATTTATCATCTTCGTGTTTTTGTTCCTTTTTGTTCTCTTCATTCAATTCCACTATGTTCCTATTCCCGACCTTACCCTTATTCTGTTGTTATTACCTCCTCAGAAATACCATCTGGAGTAGCCTATTAACCTTTATCCTTACCCTGGACCTTTACTTTTAGTGTACACTGGGCACTTATTAATCTGCTGTACCCATTGACTGCTATATTATTTTCATGTTGATATTTGTATATACTTTGCATGATGTGTCACCATTTTCTTTCCCCGATCCATATTCTAACTGTCTTTTCTGTACATGCCTTTGGTTGTTAATACCTGTTCATATTTTCTAGTGTCACATTTATTTCCGCCTTGTATATTGTTCATTGTATCTTTCTGACCTGTTTGTATCCTGTATACCCCAGGTCCACCTCAAAATGAGTTATGCTCAATGGTGATTGCCTGGTTAAATAAAGATTTTGATTGATTGATTGATTGATTGAAGGTGACATGCTATGATGCTGGAGAGGGGTAGACTCAGGGAAATGTAAGGAACTTCTTCACAGAGACAGTGGTGGACACTTGGAACAGCTTTCCAGCAGAGGTGGTGGGGAGGAAAACTATGGCAGGCTTCAAGATTCATGGAAAGTCACAAAGGAACCTTAGTCTTTAGGGAAGGGAGGGCCAAGCTGTAGATCAAGTAGGGTCTACGGTATTACAGTAGGTAAGGAAAATGGGCAGAGTGGATGGGCCACAGTCCTTATCTGCCATCAAATTATGTGTTTTATGTTTCTGTGTAGATCTACCAAAGATGGCAGCCCCAGCAACTTTCAAAAATCTTCTCCAGAGAGATCACAAACTAACTGCACCCATTGTATTTATAACGTAGATATTCAAATTTCTGTTAACTAGTACTACTGCTTTAACACTTTTTCAACCCTTTGCTGATGTAAAATGCATGAACTGTGTTTTTAATAGTCACATTAGTACCCATGTTTTCTGACAAGCTATTCATTGTTTCAATTTGCTTTTAGAAATGTATTTTTTTATAGTGTACAGTAACTATATACCTCTCTGGTGTGCTCTGCCCATCTATCTAGAGATGTTGTGAAATTCCAGTCAAATTGAAAAAGTGACTTTCACAAAATACTTTGCAAAGTTCCATATTTGTCACTTTGCAATGAGTTTCCCTGGCGAAGTGTCACTTTTTAAGGAGAAGTCAGGAGAAGTCTTGACGAAGCAACAACTTCGCTGGCAAGTTTGCATGACTTTGTTTGAAAAAAATGCCACTTTGCCAGCTAAAAACTTTGTGAAGTCTACACTTTGCATTCAACAACGTTGGAAAACTTTGCAAGTTAATTCACAAAGTCAAGTTTTTCATCGTCTCTGATCTCTACCCTTATCCCAACCTCATCTACCCTCCACTCCGCTGGTACTTGCACCTTCCTCATATCCCCCCAAATCCTCTGCTGACCAGTCTGCCTTCTGTAGGCTGATTCACATGGCTGACTGTGAGCCATTGTCAGTGGCATACAGCGGCCAGATCAGTACTCCTGCTCACATGTGAATGCTACCGTTTGGGCACTTTTCCATTGTGTGCTGTTGCATCCACGTTCCCCCTTTTCCTGGGTTTGTGGTGTGGTGTAGGTGGTTTCCTATACTGTCTGAACAGCCAAATCACCTTCACCACTTAAAATTCCCTATTAAACCAACAGTGACCAGAACAACAGTCAAATTGCCGGAAAGGAAAAGGGCAGCAGAAACACCAATGCTGTGCGAACGCGGCACTCTAATGTTTTATTACATTTGTTTTTTGAATGAATAAAAATGAGCCACTGGGGCAAGGTGCAGTGCAACTCGAGCCTAATGTCTGTCTCGCTAATCTCTGGAACAGGCTCCATCTCGCTGTCCAGCTCTTGCCCTCTCTCTCTTCTCTCATATGATTACTTGTTAAAGCTGCTAAGGCTTATCCTCCGTCTTCTGTTTCTTTGGCTTGTCCTCCCACTTCCTCTGTTTTAACAGACACAACCATCTTTGTTCTTTGTTTTCTAGAACTTTCTTTTAAAGAAAAACTATGCCCTCATAATCTTATAAATGTTGTTTCCATGTCAACAGAAACTCCTTTTGTGCAGCTGTTAGAGATATATATGATTTTTTCAGTTTTTTTTCACTGTTCATCCTAGTCCCTGTAACAATCCTTGGGGTGTCTCCAGTTTTTGGTTGTTGAAATCTCACTGTCCCTGAAAGCTGCATTAGCATACAAGGACATGATGTGTCAGCACCATTTAGACTACAATATACCTGTCTGCTTACTTAGAGTTCAGCAAAACAAGTTGCAACATGGTGTGAAATACCCCATTTACCTTTAATTATAGTAGCTTTGCAAACTGCGTTCTGATACAGGGTGTTTCCCCTTCAAATTGCATTCCGTTTGCTTGTTTTCAGAGAGTTTATTTCAGGATATTTGTACTTTCAGCATTGAGATACATGGTATAAATGGGTGCTGTGACATCATGTTCTCATATGTCAATACAGCTATCTTGGACAATGAGATTTCAACAACCAGAAAATGGAGACCCCCAGGATACTTACAGAGGACTAGCACGAACAATGAAAACAAACTAAAGCAAACACATTCGCCCCAACAGCTACAGGAAAAGAGTTATCTATTGCATGGAAAAAAATAAAATTTACAAGCTACCAGGGTGTAGTTTTCCTTTAATACCCAATATTTGGTCTCCTTTAGCTGCTGTTATCTGGCATGATATACCCTTACTGATTTTCTGTACTGCCGTAAGAGTTTGTTGTCTCTTGCACCTGAGCATATTTTTGCATGCTGTCCATAATTCCTCTGTAACTCCTTCCCCCAGGTCATGCTTAGAAATTAGATTTGTCTCAGTGTGTCTTACCTGCCTACCAATTTAATTTTTTTAATGAATTTACTTCACAGAAACAAATAAAGTTAGTAGTTGTTTCATTCATAAATTAATTTTTTCCATGTTTTTCCTTTTTTTTAATAATAACTAACAGAGCTGTGCTCACTGCTTCGCTGTATCTGAATTCTTTTTCTTTTTCAGGAAATAAGAAAATCAGGCCTCCAGGTCTTTTAATTACATTTTTGATAGACTATTAATTAATGCTGCAAGTTTAGTTTAATCTCTGATTTCAGGGGTTCTAGTCCCTTGGATTCTCCTGAACATTTGGTAACAAACAAGAGCTGTTGGTTTGAGCTGCAGTTGCTAATCTTGAACCTGCACCTTGCACCTTCCCCATCTTCCCACTGATATAAATTCTTAACAAAAAACAAAGAACAAAGAAAGAAAGAAATTATATGTGAGCCATTATAGCACGCCCTGTAGCCATCTGGAACTTGGAAAAGATTTGTTGGGGATTAAATCCATACACCCTTTCTTAAACTGCTGATTTAATCTGAACTACAAGACCTGCAGTAGGAACATGACGTGTCTAATGTTTCTGTGTCCAGATATGAATTTTATAACAAACTTGGCCAGAGCCAACAGGGCTGTGATGAGCTGCCAGTGAGCAAAGTTGCATGTGTGCATTAAGCAATAATGCCCGACAGGTGTGTGTCAGGTTGGAGATCGCTATGCCTCAGGTGGTTGGGCACGCAGGCCGCAGGGCCGGTGCGCGCCCAACAATGAGGCATGACGTTATCCCAGTGACACACACCCTGGAGGACATTATTGCTATTATACAATGGCTCATTGTTATATTGAATTAAAAAAATCATTTTAAAGATGCTTTTGTGTGGAAAAATATTTTAGTTTTTTTAAGAGAAGATGAAACAATCAATCAAAGGCTCCATCAAATGCTCATCTGCAAGAGGTTCACAGTAAGGCTGAGACTAGACCTGGGATGTTGCACTGGGATAATATCATGGGTCCAGCCCAAGACTAACCAATCAGAGTCCAGGATTTTTTCTTGCCTTTGTATAATAGACATTATTGAGCTCCTTGGTGTAACTTGGCCATTTTTTGGAGGCATTGCGCCAAAGTTTCAACATTGCCTTTTTGGGACCCCTCCTCATGAAGAATGCGAGTGTCATTTTGTTCAGTTGTCCTGAAAGGTGATTTTGCAGAGAGACAATGCCATTCTGTGCCTCAGGTGCAAAAACACATTTCAGGCAGGATGTGATAAATGACAGCTGTACTGTTTAAAAGGAAGTGTGCAAAAATGGTAATGTTGAAAATGTGGAGGGAAAATATTAAAAACTAACAAAGTTAGGAGCGTGTGTAGAAACTGTGCAATGCATGCTCATAACACAGTCATTTTTTGAAATTTTTTCACCAAATTTTGAACAAGGGCTTTTTGGGACCCCACCTCATGAACACTGCCACCGTCATTTCATGAACTGGTCCCAAAAGATGATTCCACGCAGCGACCACAAAATCACCTTTCAGAACTGAGTAATGAATTTACAGTCAAAGTTTTCATGAGATGGGGTCCCAAGAACACCATGTTGAAAATTTGGGGTTAAAATTCCAAAAAATAGCTTTTTTATCAAAATAAGTTGAAAACCCATTGAATGGCATTATAGTGCTCTTACCTTTGATTCTTCAGTTTGGATTTTGGCTTTGAAGAGTACAGATGTGTCCTGGTCCAGAGACGATGACAGCGCTGACCTCCAGAGGTAAGTATGCAGTAGGGGGGTGAGTGGAGGTGGGTGCTCAGTGGGAGGGGGACTGGGGTGACGACGAGAGACTGTTTTCTTTGTTACAGATAAAACCTGGAAAACACATCAAGGGACTGTTTTCTTTATTTACAGGTAAACAAAGAAAGGCAGACATTTGAGCACACTGGGTGGCTCTAGTAAGTATAACCCTCCCAAAAAAAAACAGGAAGACACATCTGGGGACTGTTTTCTTTATTTACAGGTAAAAAAGCAGACAACATTTGGGCACACTGTGTGGGCTCCCAGTGTGCCACATGAATGGGGGGTCAACATGCTGCTGACACAGGGATTGGGGACCCCAATGTTGGCAGGAGAAAAAACATTTTGGCACACTGGGATGGGCTCCCAGTGTGCCATGTGAGTGGAGGGGCACAGTAATGCTGACACAGGGATTGGGGACCCCAATGACAGCATGGTTTCATTGTTGCCGGTACTGGCAGCGGTGACGCAACTGCACATGCGCGGCACATGTGTAGTTGCAGCGAATGGCATTTTGTCATTCACAACATGATGGCACCAGCAGAACTGTGCATGCGTGCCAGTCGTGCATGCGCAGTTCATGCCACAGAATGTGGAAGTAACAGCCGAAATAGTGCAGCTGTTATTCTGTAGCAGTTGATCGTGGTGGAGGGTTTCAAGCTCTGTTGGACTTTCAGAAGGATACTTCCAGAAGTCCAACAAAAGCTTCCATGATCGGCTGTTTTCACAACTACCGACTGATCCCAATAGGGCTGTAGGTTCTGCCCACAGCCCTAATAAAAAAGAGAGAAGGATTGGATTTCAGCCCAAGGGAGTAGCACAGGAAAACCAAAACCGTTATTAATATTAATATGCACACATGCTACAGTAGACAATGATTCAAGACTAAAATGGTCAAAGTACTCAAAAATATTAATTAAGTGAAGCAGAGCTTTTTTCCTTGTAACAAAAGTCCATCTTCTGCAAAAAATTAAATCCAAGTTCGTAAGCAAGCAAAAATACCCAATGTGGTGGGCAGTATTGGTTTATTCCAGATTACCCAGGTGCATAATGAGGCCTGATGCCACAAACGGAAGGTCTTATAGCCTATAAAAGTCCAGTATAGCCCGCACTTCAACAAATGGAGGGTACATAACAGAAAATGGGTTATATGTAACATTTGTATGTACTATTTGAAAACAAAATGACTACAAATCTTTTTAAAGCCATTTTGTTGATAATGTAGTCCCTCTACTGGTATACTAGCCAGTAGAGGGCACTGCAGTGTTTACAACAAGTTGTTTTACTTGTCACAGTTTACTGCTGTGTCCTTAACCCTCCCTCCTCCCCTGTTTCTTCAATCATCACCCAAACCCAACCCCCACTTGCCGGTGCTCCATTTTGGGTATTGTTCTTTGCCTAATTTGGAAAACTGTGATTAGGAATGGAGAAGTAGTGCAGTGGGAATGGAGTTTGATGGAATCGAGCATGATAGTTGAAAGATGCAGCATGATTGGGCATGGTGGTTGAGAGGTGTAAAAGTGTGTTGGCTGTCAGATAAGGTGATATCCATTTGACTAATAAAACACACACACGCACACACACACTGTACAAAATCAAAAAATGAGGGTGCTTCTTTCTTGTGTTTTGATGGAGTGGGGGTAGAACCACATCAAGCTAGGGATGCAGGTACTAAAAAGCTGTTTCAGTAGCACTGAGTATGTGATATGCTAGCACTAGTAGTTTAAACAGAAATGTATTTTTTGTAATGAGGAGGAGAAATGTAATGAGAGTGGCACAGTGCATGCCAGTTCAATATAAAGGTTTCAGTAATGGTGTGTGTATGTGTGGTTGTGTGTGTGTGTGTGTGTGTGTATATATATATATATGTGTGTGTGTGTGTGTGTGTATGTGCATGTATGTGGTTATGTGTGTGTGTGTGTGTGTGTGTGTGTGTGTGTGTGTGTGTGTGTGTGTGTGAGAAGGGCCTCACTTAGTAAAACTACAAAAAAAATGAAAAATGTCTGACTTACTTTTTCAAATTCTACTTGGATCTCCTCACTTTGCTCCGGTGTCAGCAATATGGAAGGGGAATGGATTATGGCAGCTTTTTTTTTTAGTTGTCTGAAGTCAGGATGGCAGCAGTAGGTGGTCGCTATTACTCATACCTCTCTCATTCAGTAAGCGAGAAACAAAAGGGCGGCAGGCTAGGGTTTGAATTTATGAAAATTCTAGGTGCCAGTGTAATGGGCATGGCCACCTCATTACAGTCAACCCACCAAATATAATGCAAAATAAAGGGACCTACCTGAGTGCAGGGTAGTCCTGAGGAGAGGTTGTCAGCCGCACCTGTAACAAAAAGGAAATGGTTTGGGGGGAGGGACTTTGCTAAAACCCCTTTGCCCCTATGGTGGCCAAGGGCCAGTATTTTATTTTAGTAGCCAAGTGGTTAGGTGAGAGGCTAGTGGGTGGCTAGTGCCCTTTGTTATGTGAACTGGGGCAGAAACAAGCAAAGAGAGGATGTAAGCAGACAACAGTAAAAGTCAGAGGGCATAAATAATTAAATAAATAAATAAACTAGAACTATAAAATAAATGGCTACCTGGTGGTGGGGATGCAGGAAGTCCTCATAGCAAGTTCCAGTCAGACCATGTTGAATTAAAGTCTGTTGGCTGGTTCTGATGTCACTAGGATGACATCAGCAGGATGTGGGCCCAGCCAGATAAAGGAAAATATTTAAGCAGAGTAAAGGGAGTGGTGTTCGGGGGAGAGGCACCACAGTAGTGGGAAAGAGTTTGTTCAAAAAATGTTCCTAACTTTGAAAGGGACTCAAGCTCTCTCCTGATTGGCTGCAAGTGACCTCAGTACCAAATGCTCCAATCAGGTGTGAGTAGGGGGATAGAGTGTTCAGACTGTAGCTCAAACTTTTATTCTATCTCTCTCTCTCTTTCTCTGAACTGAAAGAATGCAATGCAGTGGTGGGCTAGCCACTCAGATTACAAGGAAAAAGAAGAAAAAAGAAATTTAAGTTTTAAAGTGATAGGTGAGATAACTAAGGGCTATTATTCCAAGGTAAAATACAAGTTTTTCTAGCTAGGAAATCCAATTAGAGTAATTGAGTTCCAGAAGTTTTGGGCCCTGATAAACCAAGCAAAGAAGGAACAGAAGAAGCCACGTTTGCAAGATAACAGACACGATCTGCAAAGAGTTTATTATTTTCTAGTTAAAGTTTTTAGGGAGGATTCACCTGTTCAACGGAGGACCAAAGAGGACCAGAGTTGCAGCTGAGTAAAACCAGAACCTGTGAGGACCAAAGGAGCAGCTGGACATCAGCAGAGGACACCTCATCAATCCCTGGCCATGGCAGCACATCAAATGATTTCATCATCTTCAAGGACTACACCCATTTGGATTGGGTATCAGAGACCGTGACTTTTAAAAGACTTGAAATGATTTTGGGACATTTTACTGTTTATTTTGGGGGTGGGGTGAAAATGTGTTGCAACAAATTCTAGTATTTTTTTGTCATGGAAGAAAATACTGATATTCATTTTATGCAAATGTTATTTTACTGTTTAGGCTGCACATCCATTTTCTAGTTACTGATACAACCATTGCTGAATTGAAAAAGTAATCGTTATTTACAGACTGTTAAATAAATTGGCTCTAATTCAAGAGATTCCTGCCTCTGTGATAATTTCTGTAACAATGTTGTTATAGTAAGAGAATCATACCCATATTAACATCTGCCAGCTCTGTGACTAATCTTCCTTGCAGCTAGCCAGATTCCATCTTCCAGGTAGGTGAAATCAGTGTGCAGGTGGGTGCTATGACTGATGCCTACAACATGGAGCAGACCTTTAAGGTATAACATCAGGGTAAGCCAAAAAAAGGGTGCATTTTAAACTAAGTGGAAAAGAAAAGGGAAAAGGCAGAAATCTCATTTGTAAAAATACTACAGACATTGCTTCTGATGTGTTCAGAACTCAACGGCCCAGGGTTTCTCAGACATGTATGAGCAGCATGAGAAGTTTAGGCAGTTAGAGGGGAAACGCAGCCAGAGTTCAGTGACATGGTGTACTGTAGATCAGGTGGGCTCCAACAATTCCTTTGAGCCATGGAGGAACATGTCAGGGCTGAATGCCAGTAGAGGTCCCCTGAACATGCAGGCTACACCAGCTGGAGGTCATAGAAGGGCAAAACCAAGTGTGACAGAGAGCTGAGAAGAGGACAAACAAGTTGGAGAGAGAATGAATAATTTGGAAAGCATGCTGACCAAGCTTGTCTTCAGCATGTAACACCTGAGTGTGACAATAGAGAACAGAGGAAGAGGTTGGGAACCACAAGTAAAGAAGACATGGAACTCATATCCCACGTCCATTCCAGGAAGACAGAGAGATGCAGAACAGGGGTATGCTGACAACATTAGTAGTGAATATAGACAGTGGCAAGACAATACTGCACCATGCATTGTCCCTATCTTCACACCATGGATGGAAAATAATCTACCTACCTTGCAGGTGACCCAAAGGACCTCAGCAACTTCTGAGAGGGTTTGAGTGAGTACTCAGGCAAGATAATATACTGTAATAATATACAGGACAGCTTCCTGCTGCAATGGTCAGTGAACCAACCAGGTTAGGGAATACCCTTGACCTTGTGCTGGCAAATGGGACTTTGTGAGAGAACTTACAGTGGAGGAACTGCTGTCAGGAGTGACCACCACTCAGTATGGCTCACATTGGATATGGGCAAGGAAGGAGGGAATCTGGCACAAGAGTGCTGGACTTCAGGAGGGCTGACTTTGGGAGGATGGGGAAGTGGTAAAGGGTACTGGCCAGAATTCAATCTAGTATGGATACTAACCAGAGATGGGAGCTCATAAAGTTGGGGATAGTGGAGGCAACCAAAACCTGCTGCAAAGCCCAGAGCAAGAAGGCTAGAGCTAAGAAACCGAGCTGGTTGGAGCAAGGAGGTCATGGAAAAGGTAAGGAAGAAAAGAGCTGCCTTTAGGAAAATACAAGAAAACAGGGATGGGGGAGGACAGAGAGAGTACTTGACAGAATCGAAGGAGGTGACAAGGGCAGTAAGGGGAGCCAAAGCATCTACGGAACTCAGGCTGGCACAAGGCATTAAGAAGGGGAGAAGGACTTTTAAGTACATCAGGAGAAAAGGAGCTGTAAGGACCACATAGTAAGGATTAGGAAGGAGGGGGTTGGTGGAAGTAGGGTATGATAAGGCGGAAGCACTAAATGAGTACTTCTGCTCAGTATTTACTAAAGAGAAGAGGGGGTGACACCCAAGATGGGTGAAATGGCAGACGAGGGGGAAGTGGTGACAGATGGGGAAATCATGGAGGACAGAGTTCGAGAGGGTTTGAAGGCACTGAGGGTGGACAAGGCGCCAGGCCCAGATGGCATCCACCCCAGGGTACTGAAGGAGCTGGCGAGGTCCTTGCAGGACCTTTGGCAGACCTATTTAATGCCTCACTACATTCGGGGTGTGTACCTCAGGACTGGAGGATGGCTCATGTGGTGCCCCTCCACAAGAGTGGCCCCAAGGATGAACCGGGAAACTACAGACCAGTGAGCCTCACATCCATCGTGGGTAAGCTAATGGAGACTATCCTGAAGGAGAGGCTGGTGGCCCTCTTAGAGGCCAAAGGACTACAGGACAGCAGACAGCATGGCTTCACGTGGCCGATCCTGCCAAACCAACCTGGTCGGGTTCTATGACTGGGCAACTAGGCAACTGGACGGGGACATGCAGTGGATGTCCTGTATCTGGACTTCAGTAAGGCATTCGACCCAGTGCCACATGGAAGGCTGGGAAGGAAGTTAGTAGACAGGGGCAGGTGCAATGCTGGTGAGATGGGTAGGAAACTGGCTGCAGGGAAGGCAACAGAGGGTGGTGGTGGGTGGGAGCTCTCACACCCAAGGGCAGTGACGAGTGGTGTCCCACAGGGCTCGGTGTTGGGACCAGTGTTGTTTGGGATATTCATTGCAGACATATCATGGGACATCAAGAGCAAGATCAGTCTGTTTGCTGATGATACCAAGGTTTGGGTGGTGGATGACCTAGGGGATGGCAGGGGTTGCAGGATGATCTGGCAAAGCTTGAAACCTGGTCAGACACCTGGCAACTGGGCTTAATGCCAAAAGTGCAAGGTGATGCATTTTGGGATGAAGAACCCAAGGAGGACTTACCAGCTAGGGGAGTGCAGCTAGCCCAGACAGAGGAGAAGGATCTGGGTGTGCTCATCACAGGGTCAATGAACAACTTGGCACAGTGTAGGAAGGCAGCTGCAAAGGCCAACAAAATGCTGGGTTGTATTGTAAGGTATATCCTCAAGGAGGAGGAGGTGATTCTGCCACTGTATAGGTCATTAGTTAGACCACACCTGGAGTACGTGCAGTTCTGGCGTCCGTATCTGAAAAGGGACATTAAGTTACTGAGGGAGTGCAGCGCAGGGCGACAAAGATGATCAAGGGTCTGGGGACTTATCATATGAGAGGAGGTTGAAGGAGTTGAACATGTACTCACTGGAGGAGAGGAGAGACAGGGGGACATGATTGAAACCTTTAAATACATGAAAGGAATAAACAAGACAGGTACAGAGGGGCTGTTCAAAGTAAGGGAGGGGAGGGCCACTGGGGGCCATGATATGAGACTGGAGCGAGGAAGGTTCAGGAGGGAGATGAGGAGACACTTTTTTACAGAGAGGGTGGTGGCTGGGTGGAATGCTGCACTGCAGAAGTGGTATGCAGTAGAACAGTGGACTGCTTCAAACGAGGATGGGACAGGACAAGGGGAGGGTTAATGAAGGGGAAGGGTGGAAGGGAGGGGCAGCTGCAGAATAAGGGTGCTAGCACATTCAGAGCAGACTTGATAGACCCCAGGCTTTATCTGCTGGCAACTCTCGTATGTTCAGAGTTCAGAGTTCGCATTCTGAAGAGAACTGGCTACAGCACTGGTAGGGTGCCTGCAAAGGCATGCCAGCAAGTGGTGGCAGTACAAAAGCACTCAGATTCAGAGTTGGAGGCAATGCAAGCTGCACTTCTTAGAACATGTTGACAGAATCCATAACAGGCAGCAACTAAGAAGGGAGATGGATTGGCTCCAACAGAAAAGAGATGAACTTAACGACTTTATCCTGGACAAATGGGAGGTGTACCGATGTCTGTACCCTGGAGCACGAGAAGAGGAAGGAGTGGAGTTCATCACAAGCACCGTAGAACCCAAACTGCAAAACCATTTTGTGTGCACCAAATCCCCGACTATTGAGGACCTGGTCCAAAAGGCTCAAGAATTGACAGACAACCTGAACCAGTACCAAAACCCATCAAGGGTCGAGCCTTTCGACAGTCGGGCTCCACCAATGGGACCTCCACACTGGTCACTAGAGGACAGGAGAAGTGATCAGACCAGGCAGCCAAGGCCAAACCAAGGTTGGGGAGCAATACCAGCATCGGAAGAAAAGAGGTGTTCAAGTGTAGCAGCCCAAATCATCTCAGTTGCAACTGTCCTCATGAATTACCAGCAGGACCAGCATCTAGCATTGTGCAAGTTACCAGGCCAGCGGAAGGAACCAATGTGGCTACAACTGCAAGTCCACAAGAAACTGTAACAGTCACAGGGGGAGAAGCAGGTCCAAAGGAAGAGAGGAGGGCATAGTTGTTATATATCATAGTTACACTGGCAGGAAATCCAGTGCAAGATTTGGTTGAACAGGAGCAACCCACACCACTGTCTCACATAAAGCATGGAAGAATTACCTAGTGGCATGGATCTGGTACCAAAAGGAACAGAGGTGGAAGTCAGGGTTGCTTCAGAAGAGGTCTATCATCCATGGGGACATGGTGAGGTAGAAATTGGAGCACTCAGAAAAAAGTGGCAGGGCCATGCCCTTATCTTTGATCATTCAGTGGCAGATGTGATACTGGGTATAGACATTATCAGAGTCTTAGAACAAACAACTGATGTCTACAGCAAGAAGGTGACCACACCATAGGTTTCTGCAGCCCTAACCTCAGAAAAAAAACCCAGTTTTTGAGCCTACCTTCATGTCAATAATAGAAGATGGGACCACAGAACAGGTTATCGCAATTCTGCAGCTAGAACCAGAACAAATCTTATGTGATGCTGCCTCCCTGATCTGCAGAGCCACTGAGGAGGGAGGAGAGAATGGTGCAACTATGAAAAAGACTCAGCTCCAAGAAGTTCTACAGCAATTCCCTGAGGTGGTGACAGAGCAAGTGGGACATACTAAAATGCTTAGCCATGCCATCCACGCGGGAGATGCCCAGCCTGTGAGAAGTAGCCCTTAACTCTACTTCTCACAAAAGAAAGAGGTCATCTATGAGCAGCTTGCAGAGATGCTAGAGGCAGGCATTATTTAGCCCTCAACCTCAGTCTGGTCATCCCCAGTTCTTCTTGTGCCAAAGAAGGATGGCATTACCAGATTTTGTGTTGATTATCATAAGCTCAGTTCCGTGACCGCTGGAGATGCCTACCCAATGAAGAACTTAAAAGAAACATTTGGCATATTGACCGGTGCTGAAATCTTCTCCACTCTTGACCTCCAGAGTGGCTACTGGCAGATACTGGTGAAATCAACAGGGCATGTGCAAAATGGCTTTCACAACACATGAAAGTTTGTTCGAATTTACAGTCCTGACATTTGGGGTTAAAGAATGCCCTAACTTCTAACATCTTATGGATGAAGTTCTGAGAGGCATACAGTACAAGTTCTGATTGGCTTACATGGATGACAAAATTGTCTACTCAGCTACATTAGAGGATCATCTCATCCAATTGACAGAGGTGCTGCAGAGACTGAAACTACATGGGCTGACTCTTAAAAGAGAAAAATGTAATTTTTTGCTGAGACAAATAAAGTTTTTGGGACACATCATTTCAGACGAGGGAATCACTCCTAAGTCTACAACACTGGAATCCATTCAACACTTTCCAACCCCAAGAAAAGCAAAGGATATGCCACGTTTCATGGGTCTTTGCAACTGGTATGGACTACTCATCCCTAATCTAGCAGAGTTGGCAGGACTGATAAATGCGCTGAGGAGGGAAAAAAAAGTGGTCCTGAGCCTTGCTCAAGAGATAGCCTTCAAGAAAATCAAAGATAGCCTGACTGAAGCATTAAAGCTGCACTTCCCTGACTGCACCCTTCCCATCCACCTAGCCACAGATACAAGTCATGTGGGAGTTGGTGCTGTATTCTTTCAGGTTGAAAATGATGTTAAAAAAGTGGTTTCCTACTGTAGTCACACTTTGCAGCCCGCAGAATGAAAATACCACATCTCTGAGAAAGAATGTCTGCCAATTGTGTCAGTGATCAAACATTATCTTTGTTATCTGGAAGGACGGCCATTCACCTTATACACTGACCATAGTGTACTAACTAGTCTTTCCTCTATGAAGGACACTAATGGGAAGTTTGGGAGGTGGACACTTTTGCTCCAAGGATTTGCCTTCACAATCAAACACTGCAAAGAAGCAAAGAATGTGGTGCCAGACTTGCTATCAATGGATTCAAAATGCCTGGAAAGCCAGCATAAAGTAATAGATGACATGGACAGAATCATTCCTCTCATGAGATGCAATGCAGTTATGACAAGAGCAACCAAAATGGGTGATGACCAATTTATACCATTCACAGATCCATACTGGTAATAGAGCAAAATAAAGATTTGGAAATCAAACTGATTAAAGACATCTTGGTTTGGGGTGGCAGGTTGGATGAGTTGCAAGGACCTTGGAAGCTCCAAGCTCTGCAATACGACCTCATCATAATGGATGATCTCTTGGTGCTGTAAGACTGTGACTCATCTGGTGGAGAGTTGGTGTGCCCGAAACTTTTGTGCCGAAAGTCATGAAAGTTTGGCATGACTGCACCATTGCTGGCCACCTGGGGCAAAGGAAAACCCTAGATAAGGTATGAGGTATTGCTTTTTCTAAGGCAACAAGGAGGGAAATGAGTGTTATTCTTTGCCAGTCAAAACCATTATCCATGGTCACCAATTTTTAGTCTGAGACAAGCTCAAATCTCAGGTTCTTGATGGTGATGAAACATAGAAACATAGACTTTGATGGCAGATAAGGACTACTTAGCCCACCCAGTCTGCCCATTTCCTACCTACATTATAAGCTGCAGATTTTAGTTAACCAACAGCCTACTTCCTGCACCCCCACTATAATTGCCTTATGTCTGTCCCATGCATGTTTGAATTCTTCCACTGTTTTAGACCCCACAGCCTCTCAGGAAGGTGGTTCCATCACCACCACTCTTCCATGAAAAAAATGTCCTCACATTACCCCTGAACCGTCCCCTCTATCTTTAAATTGTGCCCCTTGTTCTTACACATCTCTTTTCTGAAAGATGCTACCCTCCTGGACTTTGTTGATTCCCTTGAGGTACTTGAACATTTCTATCATGTCCCCCCGTCCCATCTTTCATCAAGGGTATACATATTAAGCTCTCTCAGTCTCTCTTCATATGGTTTCTGATGCAGACCCTGCACCATTTTAGTTGTCCTCCTCTGGACTTCTTCCATCCTGTCCATGTCCTTGTGTAGATGAGGTCTCCAAAACTGCACACACTACTCCAGATAGGGTCTCAGCAACCGTCTGTTCAGAGGGAT
The DNA here is from genome assembly GCA_016271365.2 of Neoceratodus forsteri. NCBI lineage: Eukaryota > Metazoa > Chordata > Ceratodontiformes > Ceratodontidae > Neoceratodus > Neoceratodus forsteri. The sequence goes on along the minus strand of CM028130.1, from coordinate 198,091,790 downwards.
AACCACTTCCATTTTTCTACTTGTGATGCCCCTTTCTATGCATCCCAGTATCCCCTGGCTCTCCTTACTGACTTCTCACATTGCTTACCCACCTTTAGATCATCTGATATGACTACCCCCAGGTCCCTTTCCATTTTTGTTGTTGTTAGTACCTCCCCTGCTATTGTGTACTCTTTTCCTGGGTTTTTGTTTCCCAGGTGCATTACTTTGCACTTCTTTGCGTTGAATCTAAGTTGCCATGTGTCTGACCATTCCTCCAACCTTGCCAAGTCCCTTCTCATCCTTTCTACCCCCCATTGTGTATCAACTCTGTTACAGATCTTTGCATCATCTGCAAAGAGGCATACCTTTCCCTTCAGACCCTCTGCAATGTCATCTATAAAGATGTTAAAGAGGACTGGACCTAGTACTGAGCCCTGAGGTACTCCACTAGTGGCCACCCTTTCTTCTGAATGTGTTCCATTCACTATTACCTTCTGTGTCCTGTTGTACAGCCAGTTTGCTACCCAGGCTACCACCCTGGGGCCCACTCCCAGGCTGGCATACTTGATTATCAATCTTTTGTACGGGACTGTGTCAAATGCCTTGCTAAAGTCAAGGTAGGCCATATCCACAGCCCCACCCTGGTCTATTACTTTGGTCACCCAGTCAAAGAAATCTATTAGATTCATCTGACATGACCTTCCTGCTGTAAATCCATGCTGCTTTTGGTTCTGTGCCCCGCTGGCCTCTAGGTACTCAACAATTCTTTCTTTCAGAAGTGATTCAATCATTTTCCCTACCACTGAGGTCAAACTTACAGGTCTGTAGTTTCCTGCTTCTGCCTTGCTCCCACTTTTGTGAAGGGGAATCACATCTGCCCTCCTCCAGTCCTCAGGTACCATCCCATCCTCCCATGATTTGTTAAAAAGTGTGGTCAGTGGTGTCACTAGGTCCTCCCTTAGTTCTTTTAGGATTCTAGGGTGAATTCTGTCAGGTCCCATTGCTTTGTCCACCTTGAGTTTTAGGAGTTCTTCAGGACTCTTTCTTATGTAAATGGACTGGTGTCAACCCCTACCCAGAGTGCTTTTATTGTCTGGTTTAGGTAACTCCTCCTCATCTTCTTTTGTGAATACTGAGCAAATGTATTCATTCGGTAGCTCTGCCTTTTCACTGTCTCCCTCTGCCCACCTCTCCTCTCCCTTATTAACCTTCACTATTCCTCCCTTAACCTTTCTATGCTCCCTAATGTACCTATAAAAGGTTTTATCCCCCTTCTTAACTGAATTGGCTATTTGTTCCACGGTTTGGGCTTTTGCTATTCTGACTGCCTTCCCCACTTCTTTCTGCTTTAATTGATACAGTTCCCTGTCGTGCTCCTTCTGTGATTCCTTATACTTTTTGAATGCAGCCTTTTTCTCCTTAACCTTCCCTGCCACCTCTTTTGAGAACCATAGTGGTTTTTTACTCAGCTTTGTTTTCTTTATCTGTTTCACACAAAGGCTTGTTGTCTCTACAATGAGCAGTAGAATGTAATAAAAACAGTATATTACAAATACTTACACCATACAAGTGATGCAAAGAGTCATGAGCGAGCCAGCTTCCTAACCTCAGGTGTTTAGTCTTTCTCTCTCAGAGGCTGGCCTTGCAAGCAGCTATATACTACAGATAAAAGTTACAATTCTAGATATGGTAAATGGGCCCTATTGGCAAAAAAAACAATAATAAGGTGGCTCCCTTGGGCATTATCTCATACAATGAATATGTAAAGTCAGTATAAACCTAGAACAAAGGTAATACAGTGTTAGCTATAAACTAAGAACAAAGAAAAGTGCAGAATAAACAAAAGTACATATGGAATGATACTTTGGTAAAAGGTATGATTATGACTAGAGATGCAGCGCAATTAAATTTCACTGGTGAAGTGAAGTGGCGACTACCGCATTGTCCCAGCGCCACGCAGAGTGACCATTTCAAAGTGCTCACTTGCTTTGTTATTTTGACTTTGCATTGTCATTCTGCCTTAACGCAAAGTAAGGCGGAGTGACAACAATATAGGCAGTCCCACAGGCATCACATGGCTTACAGTACTGTAAGTCAGCATGCTTTAGCCAGGCAGGAAGGAAGTGAATCATACAAGCAGATACTTTCACGCTCTCCTTTGCAGCGGTAGAGAAAGAATGCATTTTGTGTAGGAGAGATTGTTCTTGTTCTGAAACGATTGATCAAAACCAAAAGCTTTTTAAAAGCTAATTGTTTAGTTTTTTGTTGTACTGTTTTTAGTTCATTTTTCTTGTGGTGACCGATTTTTTCTTTTATAAGTTTTGTTATGTGTGCTGCAGTGACTGTGTGTGTGCCTGTGTTGTGTGAGTGTGTGTGAAGTCATCAGAGAGGGAAGGAGTGACTTTTTTGCAATAGAGCAGGGACAGGATGTGGCCCGTGGCAGGAGTGGAGTAGTGCACATGCTTGGGGGGGCATAGCCTGGTAGTGTTGGACCACTCAAGAGTATTTGGTCCTCCCCCCTGAAAGCAGCAGCACCACCAGTGCCACATCCACCAAGTCTGCCACCACCACCACCACCACCAGTGACAGCTGCAGGAGCTCCAACAGCACTGCCTCCACAGCAGCAGGTCAAGCCCCAGGTCCATGACCATGCTGCTGGCACTGTATCTGACCCTCCCTTGCCTGGTGCCCCCCCACTGCTCCCCAGTTTAGCAGTTTTTCAACTGTGTCAGGGGGGACAGCAGCCTTGTGGTATGTCTATTTTGTGGAGTGCAGGTGCACTGTGGCCCCTGGGGGACACATCTGGGGACTGGAGGCCAGCGCACCCATATGTTAAACCACCAAGGTGGAGTGACAGGCTTCCACAGAATGAGCCAGGCCTCCACCTGCTGGCCCTTTTGTGGCAGTGGCAGAGGGTGCTGCTGTTGTGCATCATCGCAGCAGGAGGAGGGTCACAGTAGCAGTTGCTCCACTACAGTATTGAAGTGCATGGTGTATCGCCGCACCTTTACACATAATGGAGCCCCAATAGTGTCCGCCATACTTCCGAGTCATGGACTTTTCTTTATTAAAATAATGTGAGAAAACACATAGCATACTTAAAGGCTTAACTGGAGGTAAGCCTTGCAGAGGTGGGAGCTTCTGTTATTGACTGCTTTCCTTTAAATATATACATACACATACATACATACATACATACATGCTCCTTATTGCTCTGTTATTATAATCCGGTGCCTTGGTAATGTTTACTTTCTGTTGTGGAGTGGTTGTGGAAAATCAGGACCGAGCCGTGCAAGTATAATGTGCTAAATTGCATGTGTGCAGTCAGTGTTGTTTTCTGTGTGTGTGTGGCATCAGACATTGTCCAGCTTCTTGCAAACATATATATGCTGACTAGTTGCAGTGTTTATGGTATAAAGAACAGAGATAAGAATATATAACATATATTTTATTGTCACCATCATCATCAGCAGACTAAGTGATATGATATTTTTTCAGAGGTGTCTGGACAGAGTGTACTCTTAGGCACATACTGCACACATGACTTTTAGGAGAGCATGTGTTTTTTCTGCTATTATCTCTGCAAAGTCATGTGTGCACTGTGAGTGACTGAAGTGCACAGTGACTTGAGACCTCTGAAAAAATATCATATCACTTACTCCGCCGGTGCTAATGGTACAAATAAAATATACACAACATATATTCTTTCTAATCTTTATTCTTTACATACTGCAACAAGTCACACCATTTATATGTTTGCACAAAGTTGGACACTATCTGCACAAATAGGAAAGAACACTGACGGCACACATGCAGTTTAGCACAGCATACTTGCACTGTTCAGTTCTACTTTTTGACAAACACTTCACGAGTCCCAACACAAAGTAAACATTACTGAGGCTCCAGAAATATTTCTTTCTTGAAATGGGCATTAAAGCAGCAGTGCAACAATCTGCTGAAAATTTTGATCTATACTTTTTCATGCTATTTTACATTGTCACTTAACTCCTGACTTACATGATACCATTCTTTCCAGTATTTGAGTCTGCTTTAGTACGTTTTTCATGTCTGAAATAATAAAAGGAGTGCTCCATTTAATACAGTGTGGATCAGGTCTTCATCAGTATTTTCTGCTGTTTTTTTCCATCAGTTGTTTACAGTACATATCACTTCTGTTGTGAGTAAAATTAACAATTATGCAGCAGGCAGTGTTTTCTGACCTCACAGAACAATATTTGTTCAAAAACAGCTACAAATACTGATGAAAACGTACTAAAGCAGACACAAATTGTGAAAAGAAGGGTATCATACAAGTCAGGAGGTAAGTGGCTGGCAATCTAAAAAAAGCATAGGTCAAAATTTTCACCACATTGTTGCACTGTTGCTTTAATTTATAATTTAATTATCACATTATGTGCTCACAACACACAAAATGCAGCTGTCTTGTGTCCAGAAAATTCCCAAGTGCTGATGAAATGAAATGGGAGCGTTACACCACATGCAAAGTCCCCCAGAATGTACTGCTCAGTCACTCCTGTGCGCAGTGGTCACATAGAGTCAAGAGAATTTTACTGCATCCCCAAAATGCATCTGTCTTGTGTCCACAAAATTCCCAAGCACTGAGAAAGTAAAATGGGAGCATTACACCACATGCAAAGTCCCCAGAATGTATTGTGCAGTCACCATATGTGCAATGGTCACACAAGTCCCCAGAATTTTCTGCAACCCCAAAATGCAAAGGTCTTGTGGCTTGAAAATTTACATACTCTGTGATGATGATGTCATGATGCACAGTGTCTTTCCAAACCATGTGAAGAAGGGATAACGTGATATGAATCCATTCAGTGTTCCATCTGAAATGATGACCATGAGAGAACTGTTGCTGGTCCAAAGTGTGCTGTGATTCCTGCAAATGCGATGCAATCACCTTAACCAGATGGAAGGATGCCCTTTGTGTGTACACTAATAGAAGCCTTGGTGAGTTGATATATATATATATATATATATATATATATATATATATATATATATATATATTTTCTAGGTGGGAGGTTGACACACACACACACATATATATATATATATATATATATATATATATATGTATATTTTATTTATTTATTTAGTTTTTGTTGACCGGTAGGTGCCATAGCCACAAAGTGACTATTTTCAGGTGTGACCCGGAGGTTACAAACAATAAAAGAAAATTGTCATATAGTAAAATACAATCAGGTAGGATTACATCAGGCAAAACACATCTTGTCGGTGACAGGAGAAACATACAAATATTCAAGTAAGTAATAAAGATGGGAGAAAAAACATACAGTCAGTAATGAGTACCATCTTTTATACATGTACTCATTGTATTGTTTTGTATCACAGGTCACATATTGTTGGTATGCACATTCCAGTGCTTGATGAGAAATGTTGGCGTTGAAATTGGAAATGGAATACTCTTAAGCCAATAATGGTGAGTATATTTTTTTGGGGGCATATTTGTAAGTAGCTCTCATTAATGGTTTATTATTTGGTTACTTCTTCACAGATTTCATCTGCATCATTCTCCAGTCCGGTAATGATGGTCATTGATTGAAATGATTTCTGCTTGTTGCATGGGGGGGCATGATGTTGAAGAAGTTCTTTGGATAAGGCAACTATGACACAACAAAGCATCTGGAAGTTTCCCAAAAAAAAAAAAAAAGAAATGAAGGACTTTTTACAACTTGGTTGCAGCAGTATGACATGTTTAAGCTGTGGCTGTTCCACCATGGGTATCTGGATTAATACAGATAGCAAGCGGTCCCACTGCAATCATCAGATCACAATTTAATTTAGCACTGGGCTATATAGCAAATATACTGTCAGTTGCCCATGCATCTCACCTCAGTTACATTTTAAAACCACATCTTGTCAAGTAACACAACCTGGGCACAACGTTTTCAACACTGTCATGTCTACACAGCTGCAAATTTGGAATACAGTGCATTATATGTTGAAGAAATATTGTTTGTGACATACATGTCATCTAGTTTATGAATCTTTAGTCAGATTTGTTGCACTGTTATGAAAAAAAAGGAACAGATGAAATAAAATTGATATACTTACCAGTATGGATTGGAAATGGGTATCCTATAGGTTCCTGTAGACAGTACTGCTGCTGTACCATTGATACAGACTTTCAGTGAAGGAGGGTCGTTTGTTGTTAATTTGTAAAAAACAAAATAAGTTGACCATATGTGTTTGACCATTGCAGCTCAGAAAAGCAACAGAAAACAAAACACACAGCTAAAGCAAGTTGGATAGCATGAAAAACATTAGTACACATACTCACTTTATAGTTTTATTAGTAAAAAGCCTTGTGCCTGTGGCTGATGGATGTGTTCTCCTGTTCAACTCCCTCTGCCATGGCAGGGTCAAGACATGTAATGGAAAACATTGTCACATTTATGGTGGTGGGTGGTGGTGGTTGTAGCTGAGGCACATGATGACATTCCCACTCCATCTTCCTGCATCTGGTGGTGGTGGCAGTGGCTAACACCGGTCTTATAGGTGGTAGTAGTGCAGGGGACACATGTTCACATTCCCTATGGTGGCAGTGGCAACAGTGGTCTTATGGTGGTGGTAGTCCAGGGGACACGGGTCATATTCCCCATGGTAGCGAACAGCAGTCTTATGGTGGTGGTAGTCCAGGGACACACACGGTCACATTCCCTATGGTGGCACTGGCGAAAAGCGGTCTTATGGTGGTGGTAGTCCAGGTGAACATACGGTCACATTCCCTATGGTCGCAGTGGCAAACAGTGGTCTTATGGTGGTAGTAGTCCAGGGGACACATGGTCACATTTCCTATGGTGGCAATGGTGAACAGGTAACAGTGGTCTTATGGTGGTGGTAGTCAAGGGCCAGGATATACTGTGCTCTGTGTTATAAATGTGATGTGACATATGAATTTGAGTCACTATGGTGGGACACTGATTTAACTTTATGAAAAGAAAACATGTATCATACAGAGATGTGACAGCCTTTGACCACTTAAGTTAAAACCTGCCAACATTAACCTCATCATCATTTATCATCATCCTCAGAAGAAAGCTGCCCTCACAGTCTTCTATGTCTGAATTCTGACCACTTGGATATTCTTTCTCCATTGTGTTATCATCTACATCAGTGGTAGGCCGTTTCATGCTGCCACTGCCACCAGGATGGTTCCTTTCTACAACATCAGCAAAACCATAAGTATGCTGGGGTACGGATACTGAGGTTGCAGTCTGAGCTGGTATGTGCCTCTCATTCATTTTTATGAATGTCAGCAAACTGACATTTGCAGGACAGAGGTTTGTACAATGATCCCGAGCTATTTCACCTACTGAGCTGAATACCCTCTTGACACTCACACTGGAGGGTGGGCATGTCAGGTACTTCAGTGCCACAGCAGTTAGCTCTGGCCATTCACTGACCTTTCCACTCCAGTATAAAAGGGGATCATCAGTGATTGGCAGATACCTGTTTTCAGACACCTAAGACTCAACCATTCGCTGTGCTGCTCTAATCCCAGTGGTTGATGCATCATCCGCTTCTCCGGAATCATTTAAGTCACAAATCCCCACTTGGGACAAAGCCTCCCAAAGTGGGTTAACGCCAACTGCTTTTGATGACAGACCTCCTGTAACTGCAATCCCCTTCCCCTTACAGGATATGCTTGATACTACTCCTCCAGGTTCACCTTCAACCTGATTATGCTGCTCAGGTTTCCTGACCTTGGTACGTGAATTCTGTGCCCCATAAACCAAGAGCACCAGATGCACACTGACAGTTTTTAACTGTTCAGACCTGCCCTCCAGTACTGAAGCAATTCCACGTTTCTACTGTGGGTCCAGCATTGTTGCTATTGCAAAGTTTTCACTACGCTGAATGCTCAAGATGTGATGATTCTGGTCAAATACTATCGGCACATGTTTCAGCAACACACTGCTAGCACTGTCTCCAGCAACATCAATACTATGCTGTACATTCACCAATGTCTGCCTCATCACCCACAGCAGTGGAACTGATTGGCTAATGGAGGCAGACTCACAACTCACTGCCTGTGTAGCATGTTCAAAAGGCCTCAAGATTGTTATTACAGAGTCCATGAGGCACCACTGTTCAGTCATCATAGATATGAAGGCCCTGGAACTGCCATGGCTAGTGTGCATGACAAGATATTCTGAGATGGTTTTGTACTGTTCATACAACCTCTTTACCATGTGTAAAGTGGAGTTCCACTGGATGACAACTTCCAGCTTCAAGCGGTGCTGCGGGAGGCTATTTTGGATTTGCAACTGCTGAAGTTGGTCACGGGCCTTTGCAGAGCATGAAAAGTGAGTACAGACATGGCGTGCATCTGTCAGCATTTCCTTTATATCAGGGACTTGCAGAAACTCCTGCACCACAAGATTTAAACAGTGGGCCATGCATGAAACCCAAAAAAAGCCACCATTTGTGATGCATTTCACCACATTTGACCCATCGTCACTTGCTATGAACCCAGCTCTCAGGCACTGGGGTTTCAGCCACTTGTCAATTTCAATCAGTACCAGGTCATCATGTTTTCACCAGTGTGTGAAGAGGTCACTTTGCACATAGCAATCATTGCATGCAGTCGAATTCCTGGAAGATTGCTACTATGACACACCACCTTACTACACTGATTATTCACACTACTAACAGCACAAACAACCCTGGCATCTGTGCCCAGTGTGCAGTTATACACAAATATGAGCTCCCCACTGTTTTGCCATTTGTCCACATATCCATTCTTAAATGGATGAATGGAGAGAAAGAATGTTGAAGGGCATGTCTTACTGAGTTGAACACAGTACAGTACAACTCGGGGACAGCACTGGTCAAAAAGTATGTCCTGGATAGGACTTTCCATTTTGGACAGGCACGTGCAGCAAACTGCAGGAACCCAGAATTCTCCACAAAGGAGAAGGGCAAAATATCAATTGCCAGCATTTCAGGTACAGCAGCATAAAGTTCACGTGACACTGGGTGGGTACTTCAAATTATGCAGAAAAACACTGTAACGTGGGCTGACTTAGACATTTTACATGGGGTGTGATGACAAATGGTTCTGCTCTGCGAATCGCAGGGGGTTGGGCGTGGACGTGTGATGAAGATGGTTGCACAGGTGATGACAAACCCAGAAATGCAGTTATCTTCCCAGATTTACGAATGGGTTGATGCAGTACTTGCACTAAACATACTGCACTGACCACCACCACCACCAAAACTGCTACTCTCACCACCACTGGACAAGACTTCAGATTCGTTCTGCTCCTCCACCTCATCATGCCTGTAGTAATCCTCTGCTGCTATTTCATCACTACTGCACACATTTAATTTTCTACTTGATGTTACAGTCATGGAAGGATAACATACTTGTTATGGTTGATGCGAGGTGAACCCACAGTGGTACAGGTATTATCTGCCATCTTGTGCTGGGTCCACAGTGACATGTGCCTGTTCTTAGATGTGTATGCTGTCCTCCTGTGCCCAGATGGCTCCCTTTTTACCTCGACTCACACGCACCTGGCAAACCTGGCAGATTGCAGCTGACTCATCATTTGCATCTTGCACAAAAAAATCCCAAACAAGGGATTGTGATGCTCTAATTTTAATATGTCCCTGATGCTGCTTATTGGACTCCAGTTTTTTAAGCCAATACATGATTTTTCAAGCAGGAGACATTTGGACTGCAACTGACTACCACGACTACCTAGCATTATTACTGGGCCGTGATCATCAACTGAAACTGGTAAATCATAACTTTTTACAGGGTGGGGGGGATGCAAACAGACCGAGACACAGTCACTTGAATTTATTTTCTCCAGTTCCTAACAGGGATCACTGACATCATCATCATTGTCATCAACATCATCCACGTTTTCTGCCTGGATGCTGGCATATGGACTGCACGTTGCAACCACAGCAACATCATCATCATCAGCACCACCATCACCTGAAATGTTTTCACCACACTGTGAATCACTGCATGGCAAATGCATAACCTGAACCGCGGTGGACAAAATGTCACATTGTGTGCTGTCGTTGACATGATGATGATCAGAATCCTCATGTTCAGTTACTGGAATATTACTGGGGAGTACTGTATGACATCATTTACACTGTCACTCACTGCCACTGCTTCACACTCCACTACATTTTTGGACATGGTAAACTGGTCAGAGTGGAACTTGAGGCAGCAATATTACACCACCACCAGCAACTGCACTAACACCACCAGCTGGGACAACATCATTTCCTCTAACTACGAGTGAAGCTACTGATTGTGCTGTAAAAATCATTGAAGGAGAAATACCTTTCCTCACATCAGCAATGCACTTCTGTGACTGCGTACTACCACACCCACAGACAATCTTACCACTGGCAGCAGTGCCATGGCAATAAACAGCTTTGCTTGCACATCTCTTTGTGGGCATTTTGGGGGATCAACAAGAGTATTATAAACAAATGTAGATTTTGGAACGTTCACTCTGTGTGGGGGCCAGGGAAGGGAACGCTGGATGTGAAGCCAAAGAAACAACTGTGGCTTCAACAACAGATACAGATGCAAAGTCACAACAAGTTCAATTCTGCCAAAGCCCTTCACCCCTCATTAGCTTCACACTCCCTTCCTGCCTGCTTAAAATCCCGTTCACCTCCCCTTTCCTTTCCTCTCCCCCTCCTCTAAATATGTGCCTCCTCCATTACCCTCTGCCTATTGAAACTATGCCTGCCTTTGAAATTGTATGCCTGCACTTGTACCAATGTACCTTTGCCTGTATTGTGTTAAACCTAATTGTCCTATCTTGTACTGTAACTCTGTCTCCCAGGTCGTGCCTGAAAATAGTCACCTGTTGGCTAGTGCACCTACCCGGTTAACAAAAACTAAATAAAAAAAACACCTTACCTAACCAATGGTGCTCTCAAGTCACAAATAATCCAATCTGGAAAGAATACCTTTTGCCAGTTGGCGGGAGCACCAACTGCAGATTACAGCAGTGCAAAACCAAGAAAAGATACCACATTGGCAGTACAAAATCACGCGAGTGCAGTGGATAGCAGGTTCACACTGCTGCACCTGCAATTACACTGTGGCACAATAAAAGGTGTATTATTTGTTGTCACACAATGCACACACACTCACACAATTTGTCTACAAGTAATGCGTAGCAAAGTGAAAACGTCAGTAATATACAACATAGTTTAAACAACCTGAAATAATGCACTGCTGCACCAGGTCTAGACCACAACACACACAATCAGCAAAAAAATGTCAACAATAGCTGAAAATATTAGTGTGTATACATTAACACAGTCAGTTATAAAAGAAAAATATAACCAAAAAACAAAGAGCTCCCTATTTCTCCTACTTAAGTCTACGTACACCACAGATATGCCCCTCCCCAAAGCACACTTCCACCGTCTCTCAGTACACAGACTGAATGTTGTACATTAACATTCAAAATCCACACACAAACAATAAATGTTTGATGATATGAGCACAAGAGGGTTTCCTACAATTGACAAACTAAAGTTTCAGCAAAAAAAAAAGACTCAAAACGGCTTTTTTAACAGCTTTTACAAGGTTTGAATCGTAGAGAGCTCTTAGAGCAGATTGTCTCCAACAGCTTCCTACACACACACACACTACCCAGAACTGAGGCTGTGCAGAACAATTTAGAGCCCATGTGACCCTAAATCCCATGAATCACTGCAAAATTCACCTCTGGAGCTTAAAACAAGGCGAAGTAAGATGAAGTACATTGTTTTCAATGTACTTTGCCTTAAAATTTGTGGAATGATGGTTTGGGGGCGAATGTCTAAAAGTCATTGTTTTCAATGGACTTTGCATTGCCTCTTATAATGTGAAGTACTCTGCTTTGCACTGTGGAGCCCTTCATTAATCTGCCTTCACTCCATGAATCACTCCGCTGGAGGAATTGAGGCCATCGACGACCACTAATTATGACAGAGTATAACAAGCATTTGTCAATGCCGAATGTTGATTGCATTGGTCTGTTGAGCTCGCCACTGCCCCTCTTTCACTCGCTCAGTCTGTTTCTCCTGGTGCTGCAGGCTGCTCTTTGTACTGGGCTCCAACCTGCATTGGCAGCTTTTCTACCACTAAGAAATCTGCAGCTGTCCCGACAGAGCTCCGTTGAAGTGGCTTGTTCCCCTCTCTCACACGCTCATTCTGTTTCTCCTGGTGCTGTAGGCTGCCCTTTGTACTGGGCTCCTGCCTCTGTTGGTGGCTTTTTCTACCCACAAAGAAATCTGCAGCAGTCCTGACACAGGTCTGTTGAGCCTGCTCATTCCCCCTCTCTCACTCACTCGTTCCATTTCTGCCAGCGCTGCAGGCTGGCCTTTTTTGCTGGGCTCCTGCTTGCATTGCCACCTTTTTCTGCCAACAAAGAAATCCGCAACAATCATGATAGAGCTGCGTTGAGCTCACTTACTCCCCCTGTCTCACTCGCTCATTCTGTTTCTCCTGGCACTGCAGGCTGCCCTTTTGGACTGGGCTCCTGCATGCATTTGCTGCCTTCTTCTGCCCACAAAGAAATTTGCAGCAGTTACAATAGAGCTCCGTTGAGCTCGCCACCCCCCCTCTCTCACTCACTCATTCTGGTTTTCCTGCCACTGCAGGCTGCCCTTTAGTATTGGGCCCTTGCATGCATTGCTGCCCTTTTCTGCCCACTAAAAATCTGCAACAGTCCCAACAGAGCTCCGTTGAGCTCACTCACTCCCCCTCCCTCGCTCACTCATTTTGTGTCTCCCGTTGCTACAAGCTGCCCTTTTGTACTGGGCTCCTGCCTGCGTTGCTGCCTTTTTCTGCCCACAAAGGAATCTGCAGCAGTCACAATAGAGCTCCGTTGAGCTCGCTTACTACCGCTCTGTCACTCGCTTGTTCTGTTTCTCTTGGTGCTGCAGGCTGTGCCTTTGTATGGGGCTCCTGGCTGCATTGGCACCTTTGTCTGTCCACAAAAAAATCCGCAGCTGTCCCAACAGAGCTCCATTGAGGTCACTCATTCTCTCTCACGTGCTCATTCTGTTTGTCCTCGTGCTGCAAGCTGCCCTTTTGTACGGGGCTCCTGCCTGCATTGGTGCCTTTTTCTGCCTACAAAGAATTCCGTAGCAGTCCTGATAGAGCTCTGTTGAGCTCACTCAGTCCCCCATCTCACTCACTCATACTGTTTCTCCCACTGCTGCAGGCTGGCCTTTTGTACTGGGCCCCTGCCTGCATTGATGACTTTTTCTGCCCACAAAGAAATCCATAGCAGTCCTGACAGCGCTCCGGTGAGTTTGCTCACTCCCCCTCCCTCACTCGCTCTCTTGTTCTGTTTCTCCCAGTGCTGCAGGCTGCCCTTTTGTACCAGGCTCTTACAATGGGGCCTTTTTCTGCCCACAAACAAATCTGCAGCAATCCTGACAGTGCTCAGTTGAGCTCGGTCACTCCCCCTCTCACTCACTCGATCTTAATCTGTCCCAAACACTGATTTCCCACAGTGACCATGCTATTCTCCGGCAGGAGTACAAAAACATATTTTAGCCAAGATGTGAAAAATGACAGCTGTACTGTTCATAAGAAGGTGTGAAAATATTCCACTGTTGAAAATGTAGCGTGAAAATATTACAAATTTGCGAAATTACGAAAGTGCGTAGAAACAGTTCAATGCACGCTTGTAACACGGTCATGTTATGGAGTTTCATCACCAAATTTTCAACATAGGGATTTTAGGACCTCTGCTCATGAACAGTGCCACTGTCATTTTCTTAATCCCTCCAAACACTGATTTCCCACAGCGACCATGTTATTCTCTTGGAACTGTGAAAACACATTTCGATCAGGATGTGAAAATGACAGCCTACTGCTCATAAGGAGGTGTGAAAAAATGCCAATGTTGAAAATCTGGCGTTACAATATTACAAATCTGCGAAGTTACAAGGGTGCGTGGAAAGTGCACAATGCACACTTGTAACACAGTCATTTGATTGGATATCATCACCAAATTTTCAACATAGGCATTTTAAGACCTCTGCTCATGAACAATATCCCTGTCATTTTCTTAATCTGTCCTGAACAGTGATTTCCCACAGCGACCACTCTATTCTGCGCCAGAAGTGCAAAAACACATTTCAGCCAGGATGGGAAAAGTGACAGCTATACTGTTCATAAGTAGGTGTGGGAAAATGGCAATGCTGAAAATCTGGAGTGAAAATATTACAAATTCGCGAAGTTATGAGTGTGCGTGCAAACAGCGCAACACATGCTCATAACACAGTTATTTTATGGAGTATCGTCACCAAATTTTCAATATAGGCATTTTAGGATGTCTATTCATGCACAGTGTCACTGTCATTTTCTTAATCTGTCCTGAACATTAATTTCCCACAGCGACCACGCTATTCTGCGCTGGAACTGCAAAAACACATTTTGGCCAGGATGTGAACAATGACAGCATACTGTTCACAAGGAGGTGTGAAAAATGGCAATGTTGACAATCTGGTGTGAAAATATTGCAAATCTGTGAAGTTATGATCGTGCATAGCAACTGTGCAATGCACGCTCGAAAAACAGTCATTTTTTTGATTTTTCGACCAATTTGCAACATAGGCTTTTGAGAGCCCACCTCATGAACACTGGCACTGTCGTCTCATTAATAGGCCCTGAAAGGTGATTCCGCGCAGTGACCATGAAAACACCTTTCAGGGCTGATTAATGCCATGACAGTTCCAGAATTCATGAGGAGGGGTCCCAAAAACCCCATGTTAAAAATTCATTGCCAAAATTAAAAAAAAATGACTGAGATATGCATTAAAGTTGGAAAAAAAAATTTATTCCATTATACTGCTTACCGGCATTTCCTCAGTTTGTGGTTGGCTTTGAAGTGCAGGCGTGTTCTGGTCACGAAGATCGTCGCGCCGAGCTCCGGAGGTAAGTATGGGTGAGGAGTGGGGAGGCAGGGTGGTACAGTGGGGTTTAGGTTTGGGAGGGGGACAGGAGACCGCCGAGGACAGTTTCCTTTTTACAGGTAAAAAACAAAAGGCATCACGGGAGTGTTTTTAATTTTACTGGGGCATGTGGCATGCTGAGATGGGTTCCCAGTGTGCCACTGGGGTCTTTCTTTAGGGGGCAAGCTGTAGCCGATGGGGATTAGGCACCACTGCGCATACAACAAGAGATGACATTATGCTGACAGTTAGGCACCCCATCGGCAGACAATATAAGCGGGGGTTTACATAATGCCAACAGAGTGGGCTCCCCATCAGCAACATAAACATTGGGTCAGTGAAGCCGACGGGGATTGGGGCCCCTGTGGGCAAATAAACACAGTGAGGGGGGTTAATATTGTTTGTGAACATGGCAGCAAACCACCGCCATGTTCACAAACAATATCAGTGTGTCAAGATCCACCCTGCAATGATGGGTCGCTCCCTCATTGCAGCAAATGGCTTACGCTACAATGACGAGGTGGCCCCTGACTGCAGCAGCTAAATTTTTACAAGTTGGTGGCACGCCGGCTGAACTAGTGTCAGCAGCAGCATGCCACAGCATTGGGAGACATTGGACAAGCCTTTAAAGGCTGTGTGGGCATTGGGCACAACAGTGCCGTGCCTCCACAACCTGCTTGTGGAGAAAGCTGCCGCAATATGTTTCTTGCGCATGCGTGCAATCAACATACAAAGCACACATAAGTAAATACATTAAAGTAAAATATAAGTATAGCAGGCATAATGAAATATAAGCAAAATGAATATATATGATATGGTATGTTGTATAGCAATAGCAAGCACAATCCCTAGTATCCACACTTGTACGGTGGGTACCTATTTCTACATTAGTGCAATGCAGCAATATAATAATAATAATGATGATGTCTTTGAGGTGGGCATGTGAGTCAGTAGTGGATGTGGGACCCATGTATAACACAAGCCACTTTCACTGGCCAAAACTGAAAATATGTTATAGAATATGGTCATACATGTCCAGTCTGTCAGGAGACCAAAGCCGATAATCAGAAAGTGGCAGGGAAGATGATCAGAAATGAACCAAAGGGACCATGGGTTATTCTCATGCTGGATTTGATGGGATCCCTGCCATGAACTTCTAAGAGTAATGAATATATATTGGCTGTGGTGGAACAGTTTACAAAATGGGTGGAAGTATTCCCGCTGAGATGTGCAACGACAGGCATCATCCTCACCAAGTTGGAGAGGGATGTCTTCAGCCGATGGAGTGCACCAAAGTGCATGGTCTCTGACAATGGTCCTCAGTTTTGCTCTGCACAATGGAAAGAGTTCTGTAATGCATCGGGAATAACTTAATCCATACTACCCCATATCGTCGCCAGAGTAATTGGAATAAAAGGACAAACCGCAATATCAAAGTCTATTTGCAATTGTGAATTTACATAAACCAAAACCAGTCTCAGTGGGACAGATATTTACCTTGGATGACAATGGCATTGTGAAGTGCAGTCCATGAATCTACCGGCTATAGCCCAGCTCAGCTAGCAACTGGCAGACAGCTCAGCATGCCTATTGACAGAGAATTATCAGGGGATCCTGCCCATGATGAGAATATCTTAGAATACAACCACCAATTGCTAGACCAAATGCGCACCTGTCAAGAAGTTGCCAAGCAAAACCAGCACACTGCCCACCACCACCAAACAAATTACTGTGATCAAAAAAGTCACTTTTGAAATGGGGGACTTGGTGCTCTTAAAATGACATGCAATCGAGCAAGGAAGATGGTTTCTGTGCAAACCTAGCTTGACCATGGGAAGGACCCTACATTATTTCCAAGAAGTTTTCAGACATCACATACAGACTGGTGGAACCTGCCACTGGATGTAGCAGGGGGTACACCACATCTCAAACCTTAGGAAGTTCAGGGATAGGACACATGCACACACACACACACACCCTAACACTGAATTGTGGGGCGAGACCAGTTTGTCTCATGCTCCTTCAACTGGAGAAGAGGAGATACAAAACAGTAAGGACTCAGGGAAGACTAGGCTTAGACCAAGAGTACCAGTGGACTATAGAGCTATGCACAATTGGGGAACCATGGGGTGGGGAGCAGCAGCTCTAATCATTGTGCTAAAACCGTCATGCCATGAAAACTGAATGTTAGTTTGTAAATAGTGAAATGTTAATTGTGTATAATTAAGAGTTGCTACTTCCATGTTTAAGCCTGCCGGTTGGCAGTCTTGTCAAGTTTGTTCATGACTGGTGGAGGGGATGTTATGGGTGTGGTCACCTTGCTACAGTCAACCCACCAAATATAACGCAAAATAAAGGGACCTGCCTGAGTACAGGGTAGTCCTGGGGAGAGGTTGTCGGCCACACCTGTAAAGACAAGGAAATGGTTTGGGGGAGGGGACTCAGCTAAAACTCCATTGCCCAAATGGTGGCCTAGTGGCCAGTATTTTTTATTTAGTAGCCAAGTGGCTAGTGAATGCTAGTGGGTGGCTAGTGCCCTTTTGTTATGTGAACTGGTGGGGACAGAAACAAGTGAAGAAAGGATGTAAGCAAACAGCAGCAAAAGCCAGAGGGGCATAAATAAATAAATAAATAAATAAATAAATAAAATATAACTATAAAATGGATACCGGGGGGGAAGCGGGTAGTTCTTATAGCAAGTTCCAGGCAGGCCATGTTGAGTTAAAGTCTGCTGGCTGGTTCTGATGTCACTAGGATGACATCAGCAGGAGATGGGACCAATCAGATAAAAGAAAATATTTAAGCAGAGTAAAGGGAATGGTGTTCAGGGGAAGGGCACAAGAGCAGTGGGAAAGATCTTGTTCAAAAAAAGTTCCTAACTTTAAAAGGGATTCAAGCTCTCTCCTGATTGGCTGCCAGTGACCTCATGCTCCAATCACGTGTGAGCAGGTGTGAGTAGGTGAGGGCAAAGTGTTCAGACTGTAGCTCAAACTTTTGTGCTCTCTCTCTCTCTCTTCTCTCTCTGAGCTGGAAGAGTGCAGTGCAGTGGTGGGCTCAGCCACCCAGATTACAAGAGTAAAGAAATGAAAAAAGGAAATTTAAGTTTTAAAAGTGAGAGGTTAGTTAACTAAGGGGATATCATTGCCAAGGTAAAAGAAAAGTTTTTCTAGCTAGGAAAACCAGTTAGAGTAATTGAGTTCCAGAAGCTTTTGGCCCTGACAGACCAAGTAAAAATGGAAGAGAAGAAGCCACGTTTGCAAGATAACAGACAAGACCTGCAAAGAATTTATTATTTTCTAGTTAAAGTTTGTAGGGAGGGTTCACCTGTTTGACAGAGGACCAAAGAGGACCAAAGGTGCAGCTGAGCGAAACCAGAACCTGGGAGGACCAAAGGAGCAGCTGAATGTCAGCAGAGGATGCCTCATCAGTCCCTGGCAAGGGCAACACATCGAAGGATTTCATCATCTTCAAGGACTACACCCATTTGGGTTAAGGTATCAGAGACGGTGACTTTTAAAAGAGACTTGAAATGATTTTGGGTCATTTCACTGTTTATCATGGGGGTGGGGTGAAAAATGTGTGTTGCAACAAATTCTAGTTTTTGTGTTTGCTTGCACGCATGTGCAAGAAACACATTGCGTCAGCTTCCTTCACAAGTGGCTTGTGGAGGAGCGGCACTGTTGTGGTGAATGGCAGCCATGCATTGTGGGGCTTCTCCACTCCACGCCAATATGGGAGACTGCTGCACTTAATAAACGTGCTACTATGCTCAACAGAACTGACTGCTGCAATCAGGGAGTGCCTCATCATGGAACAATCAGCTGTGAGGCCAGGGCGTTCCTGATTGTGGCGGTCAGTTCTGCAGTTCATCCCCATTACTGCAGTGTTTCAGTCTAAATCCTGATTTTCAGCTGCAGTAAGAAGCAGACTTCAGAACAATATTATACTGTCAGCTCAGGTCAACAAATCCAGAAAAATATCATGCAAACTGAACCGCACAGCATGCGAGCATGAATACTTTTTTGCCTGATGTTTTGACATGAATGTGAATACAGTACCAAACGTTGTATCTGGAGTTTATTCAGCAGAAAATGGAAATTGTATTTAAGTGCCCTGACAGCAGATGTGTTTGCTATTTAGCCTAACTTCCCTCTGTTGGCTACTGCAGTACTGAAAATCGTATTTTAAACTCACAAAAAAAAAACCTGGAGGGAAACAATTTACAGTACCCCATCCGAGTTACTACTGACTGCAACATACACCACAGATTAGGTCATTCTTGCATTGTGAAACACGAAATTAAACCCTACTGCTCCTCCACAACCAGTGATCTCATCCCATAATGGCGGCATCTGTAACTAGAAAGACAGACAGAATACTCTTCAACTTTCTCTAAAACGTCAACACCTGACCAATAGCAATACCTGCACCACAGTCTCCTACTTTCCTTCTATGTTCCTCCTCACACCCATCGTGCTGCCATCCTTCAAGATGCTCTTTTTGATCAGCATGAAGCAGCTGTTGGAATTTTTTCTTTTCTTCTTTTTCTGGCTCATATTGCCCTCACATTCTCCTGTCTTCCCAGCTGCCCTTCACCGTTCCTAATCCTAGTTCATGTCTCAGTCTCTCCTCCCCCCTTCATGGTTCAAAACCCGGCAGCCCACCTGTCTGCCAGCATATCAGGCTTGGCTGCTTCATGTTGTTTCCTTCCTGGTAATACACGGTCCCCCCCATCTGTTGTGTTCTGAGGGGGTGCCCAATCCCCCTCGGCTCATGTGTCCGTCCCCCAACATTCTGTCAACAGGGATGCCCAATCCCCATTGGCTACAGACCCCCCCCAAGAAACACTCAGGTGGCACACTGGGAGCCCACCCCAGCATGCCAAAGTACCTGCAAATGCAGAAAATCTTCCCGCGTTGTTTTATTTTTTGTTTGTTTCCTGTTAAACAAAATGGTCCATTAGTTGAGTCTGGTGCCTCCCCAACCTGCACCCACCCTCTGCTCACCCCACCTCCCCACACACACCCTCACCCCATACTTACCTCCGGAGCCCCGCGCGATGATCTTCGGTGGACCAGAAACACGTCTGCACTCGTCAATGCTGACCGTGAACTGAAGAAATGCTGGTAAGCTGTATAAAGGCATAAATGTTTTTTTTTTCACCTTATGTGGATATCTCAATCATTTTTCTGAATTTTTGCACCAAATGTTTAACATGGAATTCTTGGGACCCCATCTCATGAATTCAGTGACTGTCATCTGGGTATTCAGTCCCAAAAGGTGATTTCGCCGTCACTGCGTGGAATCACCTTTCAGGACCAATTTAAAAAATGACAGTGTCACTGTTCATGAGGTGGGCTCTCAAAAAGCCTATGTTGCAAATTTGGTGAAAAAAATCCAAAAAATGACTGTGTTACAAGCGTGCATTGCACAGTTTCCACGCACACGCGTAAGTTCATGAATTTGTAATTATTTTACTCCAGATTTTCAATATTGGCATTTTTTCACACCTCCTTATGAACAGTACAGCTGTCATTTTTCACATCCTGCCTGATATGTGTTTTCGCACTTCCAGCGCAGAATAGCGTGGTCGCTGTGGGAAATCAGTGTTCAGGACAGATTAAGAAAATCACAGTGACACTGTTCATGAGCAGCGGTCCTAAAATGCCTATGTTGAAAATCTGGTGACACAAATCTATAAAATGACTGTGTTACGAGCTTGCATTGCACAGTTTCCACGCACCCTCGTAACTTCACGAATTTGTAATTTTTTCACTCCAGATTTTCAACATTGGCATTTTTCCACATCTCCTTATGAACAGTACAGCTGCCATTTTTCACATCCTGGCTGAAATCTGTTTTTGCACTTCCGGCGCAGAATAGCGTGGTCGTTGTGGGAAATAAACGTTCGGGACAGATTAAGGAAATCACAGTGCCACTGCTCATGAGCGGAGGTCCCAAAATGCCTATGTTGAAAATCTGGTGTAAAAAATCCCCCAAATAATTTAATTATACGTGTGCATTGCGCAGTTTCTATGCACACTTGTGACTTCACCAACGTTTTGTAAAATTGCACTCCAGATTTTTAACATTACCATTTTTTATACCTCCTCATGAACAGTACAGCTATCATTTTTCACATCCTGTTCAAAATGTGTTTTCACACTTGTGGCACCAAATGGCGCAGTGGCTGTGCAAAATCACCTTTTGACTCACAGACTGATAGTGCCACTGTTCATGCGGTGTGGTCACAAAAAGCCCATTTTGAAACTTGAAGTGAAAATACCAAGAAATGCCCAGGGCATTAGGGTTTCTGACCATAACGCCATACCCTGTAGGGACTGACAGGTGTCAGCGGTGTGACTTGGGATTGTTGACAGTAATGCTCATGCCATTCCATCCCCACCCCACCCCCACCCCACCCTGCAGCCACTAACAGGCATAGAGGTGTGCCTTGGACTCTTCCTTCAAAGTTCACCCCATTCTCATATACTACACCCATTTCAGTGTATTTCCTTATGGAATGGAGTGAGTGTAAAGCCCGAACACCCCAAGGCACACCTTGATACTTGGTGTCTGCAGGGAAGGGTGAGGTGAAATGGCATGAGCGTTATGGGTGACAAGCCACAGGTACACCCCAAAGCCTGTTCCTCTCTGCAGGGTGGGAGTGAGGTTGGTGTCAGTTCAATACTTCACTGCCATTCATATTCTACTTCTGTCTAACTCCTGCGCTTTCAATACTAATGCCAGCAAGAAAACATTTGACATTGACAAATGCTTGTTTTTTGTCAGGGGATGAAAATACTGATATTCAGTTTGTGCAAATGTTATTTTACTGTTTAGGCTGCACAGCCATTTTTCTAGTTACTGATAGAGCCATTGCTGAAGTAAACAAGCATTTGTCAATGCCAAATGTTTGCTTGCTGATATTAGAATTGGACGTGCAGGAGTTAGACAGATGCAGAATAGGAATGGCAGTGAAGTATTGAACTCACTCCAACCCCACCTCCACCCTGCAGAGATGGATAGGCATTGAGGTGTGCTTTTGGGTCATCGCCCATAATGCTCACGGCATTTCACCTCACCCTATCCTGCAGACACCGACAAGTGTTGAGGTGTGCCTTGGGGTGTTCGGCGACAGTCACCCCATGTCATAGGACAAATGCTGAAATGGGTGCAGTATAGGAGAATGGGGTGAACTCTGAGGCCGAAGAGTCCAAGGCACACCTCAATGCCTGTTACTGACTTCAGGGTGGGGGTGGGTATGAAATGGCGTGGGCATTACAGCCAACAGTCCAAAGGCACACCGCTGACGCCTGTCAGTCTGTACATGGTGGGACATTATGGTTAGAAACCCTAATGCCCCAGGTGTTTGTTGGTATTTGCACTACAAATGTTCAACGTGGCCTTTTTGTGACACCCCATCTCATGAAAGCATTTGGGACCTCTGCTCATGAACAGTAGCACTGTGATTTTGTTAATCTGTCCTGAATGTTGATTTCCCACAGCGACTGCACCTTCTGCGCCAGATGTGTGAAAACACAGTTTGGGCAGGATGTGAAAAATGATAGCTGTACCATTCATAGGAAGTGTGAAGAGATGGCAATGTTGAAAATCTGGAGTGTAGATATTAAAAATGCTTGAAGTTACGAGCGTACGTGGAAACTGTGCAGTGCATGCTCATAACACAGTCATTTAGTGGAATTATTACACCAAATTTTCAACATAGGCATTTTGTGACCTCTGCGCATGAATTCAATTCAATTCAATTCAATTTTATTTATAAAGCGCCTTTCAAAATCAAGGCGCTGTACAAGGCATTAAAATTAATAAAATCCAACATTTAAAAGTCAGCCACAAACTAACAAGGGTATGCTAATTCGAACAAATATGTTTTTAAGAATGGTGTCACAATGATTTTCTTAATCTGTTCTGAACATTGATTTCCCACAGTGACCGCGCCATTGTACGCCAGATGTACGAAAACACATTTCGGGCAGGATGTGAAAAATGACAGCTGTACTGTTCATAAGGAGGTGTGCAAAATTGACAATGCTAAAAGTCTTGTGTGAAAATATTACAAATTCTCGAAGTTACAAGTGTGCATGGAAACTGCACAATGCACAAAGTAACATAGACATTTTATGGACTTTTATCACCAAATTTTCAACATAGACATTTTGTGACCTCCGCTCATGAACAGTGTCACTGTGATTTTCTTAATCTGTCCTGAACACCGACTTCCCACAGCCACCACGTTATTCTGTGCCAGAAGTGCGAAATCACATTTTGGCCAGAATGTGAAAAATGACAGCTGTACTGTTCATAAGGAGTTATGAAAAAATGCCAATGTGGAAAATCTGGAGTAAAAATATTACAAATTTGCGAACTTACGAATGTGCATGGAAACTGCACAATGCATACTTGTAACACAGTCATTTTTTGGAATTTTTTCTCCACATTTGCAACATAGGCTTTTTGGGAGGCCTCTTCATGAACACTGACACTGTCATTTTGTTACTTGGTCCCGAAAGGTGATTCCACACAGTGACCGTGAAATCACCTTTTGAGACTGAATACCGACATGACAGTGACATAATTCATGAGATGGGGTCCCAAGAACCCCATGTTGAAAATCTGGTGCCAAAATTCACAAAAATGGCCGAGATATCCACCTAAATTGAACCTCACCCCCCCCATTTATGCCATTATACAGCTTACCAGCATTTCTTCAGTTCGCAGTCGGCTTTGAAGAGTGGAGACATATTCCTGGTCCACCGAAGATCGTCGCGCTGGGCTCCGGAGGTAAGTATGGGGTGAGGGGGGGGGATGTGGGGTGCACAGAGGTTGGGTGCAGGTTGGGGGAGGGGCACCAGAGAGAGCAAGGGACTGTTTTCTGTTTTTACAGGAAAAAAAACCCGACAACACGGGAGTCTTTTGGCATGCTGGGTGTTTGTTGGCAGGGGGGCTGGAACGGATGGGGATTGGGCACCCCTGTCAGCCATACAGTGTGCTTGGGGGGGGCATGAGCCAAGGGGATTAAGCACTCCCTAGGCACACAACAAATGGGGGACATTATGCTGATGGGGACTGGGCTACCCTGTTGGCAAATGAACTGGGAGGGGCATGTCGACAGGGATTGGGCACCCTGTCGGCTTTCATGGGGACTGAGAGGTGGCTGGTGACAGCCACCACCTGACAGAATATGCAAATTGCCTAGACATAACCACCGCTGATTGCAGCGGTGGTTTCTTTCAGCTGCATGCCACCGCATCTGAACTGCTGTCATAGACAGCTCGTCCATTCATTGGTGCAGTGTGGTCGCACCTGCAAATGGATCAGGGCATTGGCAGAGCAAGGCACACCACCACAAAGTTGTATGGTGGCACTATGTTTCTTGCACATGTGCGCAAGCAAACATAAAAAGTAATAGTTATTCACAGACTGCTAAATAAATTGACTCTAATTTGAAGAGATTTCTGCCTCTGTGATAATTCCTGTAGCACTGTTGTTATAGTAAGAGAGTCATACCCCAAATTATTATCTGCCAGCCCTGTGACTAACCTTCCTTGCAGCTAGCCAGATTCCATCTCCCAGGTAGGTGAAAGCAGTGCGCAAGTGGGTGTTATACCACAGGGTACCTTATGGTAATAGGGCAAATGGCACAGGGACTTGTTATTGTCCAGTCTCTGTTGTCTCATAAATGCCTACCTTGCCAAGGGGCTCGGCCAGTTAGAAACTGGGAAATATCAAGCCCATTTCTAATATGCATTACGGTTAGGGCTGTGCAGAACAAATACTATTCAGGACAAAATACACACAGATACTGCACTTTTTACAAATACAGTAGAAGCCACTTAAGCGGGACGGCTGGGTGGAAAGCCAATCATCCCACACAAGCGGGCGTCCCACATAAACGAAGTTAGTGATGCAGGCTTGTGGAACTGAAATTGGGCTTTGCTCGGTCAGAGACGCCATTACTCTTCCTACTCCCCTCACTCATGTCTTGTACAGTGCAGCACTGTACTATAATTTTGTTTTTATGTGGGGTGGGGGGATGGGGGGAGGGTAGAAAATGTCTATCTGATTTAATCATTAATTCAATTGTTACAAAAGTATAAAATGTTTTCTGTTATGTATTTGATCTTGGATGTGTGGTTTATCATAATAAAAGTTCGAATTTAAAAAAAAAAAAAAATTTTGTTTTTATCTCGTTTTGTAGCATTTGTGCTTGTGGCATTTTTTTGTTTTTTAAGTGCTTGTGACATTAGCTTTTTTTCTTATGCTTGAGCAAGACACTAGTGATAGCGATTTAGTGACTTTACAGCACAGTGTACGTTTTAGCAGCAGAATCTTTTGTGCTTCTGTCATCAAGCAATACTGAAGCAGCCTCGGTAACATATGTGACTGCTGATGGTTCTGCAGTTGGTGGTGCAGGACTTGGTGGTTGGAAGTTAGCAGCGCTAAGTGTGAAGGACTGTGATGGTCCTGCGGTAGATGGACGAAGAAGTCTGTGATGCTTCTTTGCTTTCATTCTGTGACAGCGTGAGCCTGAATGGAGCATTCAGTCTCGAACAGCTGCTCCCAGGCTCCAGTCTGACAGTGCTGCTGCCAGCACTCTATCTCAGGGAAAGCAATGTGGGTGTTTGCTTTTACCAATGACTAACAATTTCTTTTTTTTTAGTCCCTGTCTTGTTTGCACAGGACTGATAAGCGTTTTTTGGCTTTATTGCTGCCAGTGAGCGCTTGATGTTTTAGTGCATGTCCTCTGTCAGGGTACCCGCAGTAAAATAAGCTGATTTCATCAGTACTGAAAACATCGGCTGGCAGGTACCGTGACAGAATGACAGAATGCCTGGGAGGACATCTGTTAACCAAGCCTGTGCAGCTGATGCATCTGCATCCTGTTTCTTGCCGTGTTCACGCTTGAACACAACCTGGTGTCTCAGTTTCCATCGAGACAACCAGCCATCTGTTGCATCAAATTCTACATGTCCCATTTGTGCAGAAAACTCCACTGCCTTCACTTTTAGTGTCCTTGACATCGCTGTCTTTTCCTTCCCACTTGTGCGTTCAGGTGGGATTGCTGTTCGATTGCCATTCAGCAAGGATGGACTCTCTATTCTTGTTAATCCTTCCTGCCTGGCTTTTCAAAATTTGAATTTTCTGCTGCTAGACGATAGCGAGCAGCTCAGGCTGTTCAGCACTTCCAGAGCACGCACTCTGTCAGCCAAGGTGAGTTCATTTCTTGGAAGAGACATGCCAGACAGGAATGTAGCTAAAATCAGGCAGGTTTAGCAGGTCTACCAGCACAGAACAACAGCAGCAGCATCAAGCAATGTGAAACAGGCAGCTAGATGAAAACAGATAGGAACAGGTGATTTTTTAAGGTGATTATTGTAATTACAGGAGTCATCAATAGGTGCTTAGTGCGCAAAGAAAAGGACAGAATCATTGAAGAACAGTCCCACTAAAGCAGCTTTATGATAATCCAGTGCCCCACTTAAGTGTTTGTAGTCTGACACTTTACATTGCATAGAATCGGTTTCATGGCAAGCATCCCACTTAAGCAGACGTTCCACTTATCTGTGTCCTGTTTAGGTGGCTCATACCATACAAATATAATTAGTGCTCTTAAAAATGTGTATTTGTGTTTGACGATAAAAATAATTATTAGACCTTGACTGAGGCTGATGTGACACACAAGTGACTAATACTGCTTGCAGCATGAATGCACATTGTGTAGATAACTCTGCATATTTTATTGAAACCGCTCAAACACTTCTTGATCTTGTGTCATTAGTAAAAGCAGAAACAATTTTGAAATGTAAAAAAATACATTTTTGAAAAGTCTATTATGCAAACACAAATACTAGTGACAAAAATACAAATACAGATATCAAAAATCAGCCCTGTGCACAGTCCAAATTACAGTACATATCCATGAGCTGTGATGGGGCACTCCCTCTGAAAGACTTGCAGTCAGACTGGCCAGTGTTTGTATCTGGACTGATGGTTCCTGTCTTGTTGCTTGTTTGTCCTTTCACAGCTCACGGATCTGTAATGTACTGTATAGTACCAACCTGGATTGAACAGAATTTTATTCAGAAGATGAAGTAGTGAAAAATTACTGTAGTGCTCTGCATCACTTGGTGAACTTTTTCCAGCCTTTTCCCTACTTTGGCCCTGAACTACTGGTCAGCCTTTGCACACATTACTGAAAGAGATTTGTTTGATGTGCCTCTCCATTTGGAAGTGATCCGAACCTACAGTAGCTAAAAATAGCCTTTTTGCTGCTGGAATGGTGGGCATAGCTGAAACCGGGAAAGACTAACTACCCTGATTTCATGTCTCTGAGGGAAAAAGTAAGCAGAGTGCTGACTGCAGTACAGACTGAATGCAGTCCTAAAGATCAGTCCCAAAACAAACCCCCACTTCACCCTCCTGCAGCACCAAATCCTACTAGTCTCCTGAACCATTCTCTCCTCCAGAACAACATGACCCTCCCCTGCAAAAAGTCCAAACCCCTCCCAAACGGTTCCATTATACTGAAACAAGGTTCCCTGACCCTGAAACAAAATTCCTGTATAGGTGAAATGCCTGGATGATGCTGCACAGAATGTGGGATTCCCTCTTTGCCACCTGATCAACTTTCACATGACTGGGACTTTTTTGCTGCCCAATCAGCAGCTTCAGAACAGTCCGTCTTTGCTAGCTGATCAGCAGTTCCCATGTGACAAGGACAGTCTTTGTAAACCTGCAACATGAACATTTAAACTAGCCAAGGGAGTGGAGGAAAGAAATTGGGGAGGCAATAACTGCCAGCTGTGGTAGGGTCATTTGCCGTACCTTAGTAGCCAAGGGACTCTACTCTTCCTCTCCTTAAAAATTATGTTGCAACAGCTCTCTTTCTGCTCTGTTATGTCCTTTCTTTTTTTGTTTTGCTGGGATGGCCTCCAACAGAACCACCCCTCTCTCCCATCTATTCCTTTTCTCCCCCCCAAGTCCCTTGAGAGTTACTTTAATGTTGAAGGCTCAAAATAGTAACTTAGATGTACAAGAGCTAGCTAGCGCTGTGTCCTCTGTGATGAAATAAAGACATAAGGCTAGCTAGCACAGTGTCATGTTATCTGCCACTCAATAAAGGTAAATGCCCGTGGTCAAATGTGTTCACATTTAACATATGAGCCATGTCGTATTAAGATACTGTTATGCAGCATTACTGGTATATAAGATGTGTGATTGCCACAGTGTATTGAAAAACTATGTATTTTATATTATGTGAGGCTTAATGTCCAAGACAGCTGGGTCTGGTAGTAGTGGGAAGGTTTCCTTGGTTGGGAGATGCTGGATGGGACAGGAAAAGCCATTACCTCCAGGTCTTTGTATGAATGGACCAAGAACGGTGATTTCCTTTCTCATCCATTGGAGAAAATATGTAATTTGTTTTAACTTTACTTAATCTCTCCTCCCCCTTAAATGTGCTGCCCGAGATGAGTCTTCCTGCCCTCTAACCCCTGGGTTTCGAGCGGCAGATCTATTTTGTTATTAACTGAAAACAAGTGGCTCAGTTAGGGGAAACACATGAATGATGAGTCATAAGTGGAAAAAGAAGCAAGGGAGGAACAAATGACAAACCTACCCTGCCAACCCCCATCTTAACTTAAGCACTGGTGCTGTGGGACCCCGTACGGCAACTGGCAGATCCGACCTCTCATCTCCTCAGCCAGTCACCATTCAGAAAGACACAGAGTGGGCATCTAATGTACTGTACAGGGTGCACATCCTTTGTATTGTACATGGGAGCTCGGCCTGTGTACTGTACAGGGTGCGCACTGCCTGTGTATTGTACAGGGAGTGTGCGGCCTGTGTACTGTACAGGGTGTGCACTGCCTGTGTACTGTACAGGGAATGCACTGCCTGTGTACTGTACAGGGACTGCACTGCCTGTGTACTGTACAGGGACTGCACTGCCTGTGTACTGTACAGGGAGAGCACTATCTGTGTATTGCACAGGGACTGCGCTGCCTGTGTACTGTACAGGGAGTGCATGGCCTGTGTACTGTACAGCATGCGCGCTACCTGTGTACTGTACAGGGACTGTGTTGCCTGTGTACTGTACAGGGAATGCACTGCCTGTGTACTGTACAGGGACTGCACTGCCTGTGTACTGTACAGAGACTGCACTGCCTGTGTACTGTACAGGGACTGCGCTGCCTGTGTACTGTACAGGGAGTGCATGGCCTGTGTACTGTACAGCATGCGCGCTACCTGTGTACTGTACAGGGACTGTGTTGCCTGTGTACTGTACAGGGAGTGCACGGCCTGTGTACTGCACAGAAAGTACATGGCCTGTGTACTGTACAGGGACTGCACTGCCTGTGTACTGTACAGGGACTGTGCTGCCTGTGTACTGTACAGGGAGTGCACTGCCTGTGTACTGTATAGGGAGTGCATGGCCTGTGTACTGAACAGGGAGTGCACTGCCTGTGTACTGTACAGGGACTGCACTGCTTGTGTACTGTACAGGGACTGCGCTGCCTGTGTACTGCACAGGGAGTGCACGGCCTGTGTACTGTACAGGGGGTGCACTGCCTGTGTACTGTACAGGGAGTGCATGGCCTGTGTACTGTGCAGGGAGTGCACGGCCTGTGTACTGTACAGGGGGTGCACTGCCTGTGTACTGTACAGGGAGTGCATGGCATGTGTACTGTACAGGGAGTGCGAGGCCTGTGTACTGTGCAGGGAGTGCGTGGCCTGTGTACTGTACAGGGAGTGCACTGCTTGTGTACTGTACAGGGAGTGCATGGCATGTGTACTGTACAGGGAGTGCACGGCCTGTGTACTGTGCAGGGAGTGCACTACCTGTGTACTGTACAGGAAGTGCATGGCCTGTGCACTGCACAGGGTGCACACTGCCTGTGTACTGCACAGGGAGTGTGCTACCTGTGTACTGTACAGGGAGTATGCGGCCTGTGTACTGTACAGGGAGTTCGTGGCCTGTGTACTGTACAGAGACTGCATGGCCTGTGTACTGTGCAGGGAGTGCATGGGCTGTGTACTGTACAGGGAGTGCGCTGCCTGTGTACTGTACAGGAAGTGCATGGCCTGTGTACTGTACAGAGAGTGCATGGCCTGTGTACTGTACAGAGAGTGCATGGCCTGTGTACTGTACAGGGAGTGCGAGGCCTGTGTACTGTACAGAGAGTGTATGGCCTGTGTACTGTACAGAGAGTGCATGGCCTGTGTACTGTACAGGGAGTGCATGGCCTGTGTACTGTGCAGGGAGTGCATGGCCTGTGTACTGTGCAGGGAGTGCATGGGCTGTGTACTGTACAGGGAGTGCAAGGCCTGTGTACTGTACAGAGAGTGCATGGCCTGTGTACTGTACAGGGAATATACGGCCTGTGTACTGTACAGGGAGTTCATGGCCTGTGTACTGTACAGAGAGTGCATGGCCTGTGTACTGTACAGGGAGTTCGTGGCCTGTGTACTGTACAGAGAGTACGTGGCCTGTGTACTGTACAGGGAGTGCATGGCCTGTGTACTGTACAGGGAGTGCATGGCCTGTGTACTGTGCAGGGAGTGTATGGGCCGTGTATTGTACAGGGAGTGCGAGGCCTGTGTACTGTACAGAGAGTGCATGGCCTGTGTACTGTACAGGGAGTATGCGGCCTGTGTACTGTACAGGGAGTTCGTGGCCTGTGTACTGTACAGAGAGTGCATGGCCTGTGTACTGTACAGGGAGTTCGTGGCCTGTGTACTGTACAGAGAGTGCATGGCCTGTGTACTGTACAGGGAGTGCGTGGCCTGTGTACTGTACAGAGAGTGCACAGCCTGTGTACTGTACAGGGAGTGCATGGCCTGTGTACTGTGCAGGGAGTGCATGGGCTGTGTACTGTACAGGGAGTGCGTGGCCTGTGTACTGTACAGGGAGTGCATGGCCTGTGTACTGTACAGAGAGTGCATGGCCTGTGTACTGTACAGGGAGCATGCTCCCAGCACAGTAAACAGGCTGCGTTCTCCCTGTTCAATACAGAGGACATGTGCCCTATACAGGACATGGGGTCATGTTCTCGCAAACAAAAACAGTGTGGCACTATACCACGCTGTTAAAACAGTGACTAAAAATAAAACAAGTAAAACACTTGTTTTCTGTTGCGGGCTTGGCCTCCACACCCTCCGTTATGGGGGGGCTGTGCCCCTCATCCCCCCATTAAAATAACCTCCTCCGAGGGGTGGGAAACTTAGAGACAGGGTGAAACTTGGGCTTGGGGCATAATGAAACACACAAAAGAGAGAAAAAAACATCTAACCTAATCTGGGACTGGGAATAGAACCCCAGACCATAGCCACTCCATTTTTCTCCAGCACCAATGGCTCTACTCCCTGAGCCACAGCAGCTACTTGGCAGACCCCCTTCCAGCAGAGCTCTTATCCTCTGCAGCAGACCTTTCCAGAAACCGTTACAGGGTTACTGCAACTGCTCCACACTATTTGTGTCATGCAGCATTGTGTACCCTGTAGCTGTTCTTCCATGTGCTGTTACTGTTGCTTGGTTTTGCCCTGCAGCATTCTCTCTGCAACATGTTGACCCAGTACCTCTATACAGTACATTGGATGTACGTGCCCTATCTTTTCAAATAGCAACCAGCCGAGGAGGTGAGAGGAGGGTTGTACCAGTTGCAGTATGGGCTTCTGCGGCACAGGCGCTTAAGGTAAGGAGGGATTGGCAGAGTTGGTTTGCTGGTGCCCATGGTGAGGGGCCACTAGACACCAGATAAGAGTATGATGGGATGGGGAGTGGTTGGTGGGGGGGTGCCACTAGATGCCAGAGAATATGACATATCATACAGGGCCAGCGAATGGAGAGGACACCAGGGATTATTTCATATACCAGTGCCAGCAATCAGAGGGTGGGGGGACCACTAAGCACCAAGGACTTCTATGTAACATACTGGGGCTGGTGATCAGAGGGCAGAGGTGACTACTGGACACCAGGAACTGTTTCTTTCAATGAGGCCAGGGTTCAGGGGGGAAGGGATGTCACTAAACACCAGGGAATCTATGAATTCTATGGGACCAAGCAATTTTAGTATGGGCAGAGTAGGTCACAGGAGTGCAAACCTGCCACTAATTCCTGTGCAAATATGCCCATAATGGACATGCAAATGGCCCCGTAGCACCTTGCATGCCCAATGGGCTCATTTGTATGGAGCCTTCTAAATATTGCACTGGGAGCTACCAGCACTATTGGGTTTGGTGATTCTGTTCCCTGCACTGCCAAGTTTCATGTTGAGGCAGCACTACTTGGCTTAGCACTTCACCAACATGCCCCTATATTAAGTGTCAACCCTTATGCTCACCCCATTCTACTAGAAAATAAGGTGACATGGGTAGAGCATAGGAGAAAAGGGTGACCGTTAGGGTTGATGGCCCTAAGACAGACCCCCTCCTTGCCTGTGGGCCTGTGCAGGGTGGGGAATGGGGTGTTAGGGTTGGAAACCCTAGTGCCACATTTCCCTACTTTTGTCAGTTTAACCCTAACTGAATCATTAACAACATTTTTTTTGCAATCTATTTCCTTACTTTTTGAGCTAGCATAATCGTTTCCTTATTTGCCTGTGGGAGTGCAGGGCCCTCTGGGCCCTGGTGCTCACATCCTGCCATAGATGTGTATATGTATGTAGCTGTGCAAGCACAGGGTCCTCTGCTCCCTGCTATTCTAATTATAGGAAAACAGTGACCAAACTGTCACCATAGCCATGGTATTACCCTACCTCATGTACCTGGTGCAGAAAATATTTCAATCCATGCCAAAATGTAACTCCATGTGAGCACAACACCATTCTTCACCACAGGTACGAAAACACATTTTGGCCAGGATTTGAAAAATGACAGCTTTGACATACATAAGGTGGCATAATAAGAAGACTATGTTGAACATTTGGGTTCAAAATATTTAAAACTCCCAATGTTATGAGCATGCGTAGTGAAATTGCAACAAATAGTCATAACTGTGCCATTTTTAATCATTTTGACCCCAAATTTTCAACATAGCCTTTTTATGACCTCACTGCATGTACGTAGTACAGAAAACTTTCAAATCCCCTCCAAAACATCATTCTGAACAACTGAAACTCCATTCTGTGCCACAGGTGTGCAAGCACATTTTGGTCAGCATTTGAAAAATGACAGCTGCCACATACATGAGGTGGGGTAATAAGAAGGCTATATTAAAAAAAAAAACAGGGTGAAAATATTGAAAATGTCCAAAGTTAGGAGTGTGCATAGCAAAATTGCAATGGATGGTCATAATGTAGGCATTTTTTGAAATTTTGACTCCAAATTCTCAACATAGCCTTCTTATGGCCCTACCTCGTGAACAACATAACTGTCATTACACAAATCCCACCAGAAAGGTGATTTCACCATCTGACCACAAAATCATCTTTCCAACAGAAGTTGCATAATGACAGTCATATTGTTCTTGAGGTAGGAACCCTAAAAGGCCTTGTTGAAAATTGGGGGTCAAAATCTCAAAATATTTCTGAGTTATGCATAAAAGTTGAAACCCCCATTAAAATACATCAAAGCCCATTTACCTTAGTTTTCAGGGCTGTGGCCCTACAGCTGTTTTGTGAGAGCTCTGTAGCTCTGAAAATGTCCTATCGCAGAACCCCTTCTGTTGGACTTTTGGAAGTATTCTTCTGAAAGCCCAATGGAGCTTAAACTCCTCTGCCATGATCAGCCTATGGAATAACAGCTGCACTATTTTGGCTGTTACTTCCACATTCTGGTGCATGTACTGCACATGCGCATGACTCGTGCACATGCGCAGTTCTGCGGGTGTTGCCATGTTGCGAATGGCAAAATACCATTCGCTATAGTACAACCCTCCCCCCAATTCATGTGGCACACTGGGAGCCCACCACAGTGTGTGAAAATTATTTTTCTTTTTTTATGAAAATTAGAAAATGGCCCCTCATTGTCGTGTTTTATTTTCCCTGCTGTGCCCCTCCCCAAGTCATGCCCGACATCTGGGTGCCCAATCAGCATGTTGGCATCCCATGAAACCCCCTCCCCCATTCATGTGGCACACTGGCAGCCTTCCCCAGTGTGCCAAATGTTTTATTTTTTTGTTTTTTTTTCTGTAAATTAGAAAACGGTCCCTTGTCATATTTTGTTTCCCAGTAAAACTGAAAACAGTGCCTTGTCATTTCTGCAGTCCCCTCCACCCTCCCCACCCTCCAACTGAGCACCCAATGCCCCACCCCTTATACTTACTTCCAGAGGGTTGGTGCTGTTATCTTCTCTCTGCTGGGACACGTCTGCACTCTTTGAAGCCCAATCGCAAACTGAAGAATTAAAGGTAAGCGTGCTACAATACACAGCCATTCAATGGGGTTTCAACTTATGCTGATATTTCAGCCATTGTTTGGAATTTTTGACCCAAATTTTCAACATGGGGTTCTTGGGACCCTTCCTCATGAAAACTGTCACTGTCATTTTGTTACTTAGTCCTGAAAGTCGATTTCGCAGTCACTGCATGAAATCACCTTTCAGGATCGATTCACAAAATGACAGTGCCACTGTTCATAAGGTGGGGTCCCAAAAAGCCCATGTGGCAAATTTGGGGAAAGAAATTCCAAAAAATTACTGCATTATGAGTGTGTGTTGCACAGTTTCTACACACGGTCCTAACGTCATCAATTTTTAATATTTTCACTCCACATTTTTAACATTGCCATTTTTGCATGCCTCCTTCAAAACAGTACTGCTGTCATTTTCCACAACCTGTCTAAAATGTGTTTTTGCACCTGTGGTGCAGTACAGCATGTTTGCTTTGTGCAATCACCTTTCGGAACAATTGAACAAAATGACACTGGCACTGTTCATGAGGTGGGGTCCAAAAAAGGCCATGTTGAAAATTTGGTGCAACATCTCCAAAAAATGGCCAAGTTACACCTGGGCGTTGAATAATTTCTACGCACATGTGTAACTTTCTTCACTTGGTAGCTCTTCACAGCCCTATTGGCTCTGGCCACAGTTTGTTTATTTTGTAGTCACCAGCTCCAGCAGCAATACATGTCTTCAATTGGGAGGGTGGATTATGAATCTGGGACCTCTACAGGTGAGTGGAAGTGTGTGGGGATGTCAAGGGTGTGTGCGGAGGTTGGGTTGTCAGGTGGGGTGTGTGGGACTGATTGGCGATGGACTGTTTTTGTTACAGGTTAAAAAAAGACATTGAGGGACTCTTTTAAATTTCACGGGTTAAATGATATGGGTTGGGGGGAAGCCACTGATCACCAATAAGAAAAAAGTGGATATCAGAGGGTTGGGGATATCACTAGACACCAGGGGTATGGGAATGGAGCTCAGCAGGGGAAAAATATTATATACAGCATTAAATAAAAAAAAACACACATATATATATATATATATATATATATATATACTACACACACATAGACGCACACAGGGTGAGGGATGGTTTTCCACTAAACACTAGAGGATTTTTCTGGGGAGAGGGGTTCAAATGAGAACCCAAAACAAAAAAAAAGCAATAACACATCCTTTTTCACCAGCAGAAATCCTTTTCTGCCAATTATTTGCTATGGTGTCAGAAAAGGATTCTGTCTGGTGAAAAAGGATCCATTTTGAAGACCAGATGACTGTTTGTTGGGACCAGATGACCCCAAATTCTTTTTTTTCCTGACCAGATGGCCATCCCATTAATCCTTTTTTACCACCGAAATTCCTTTTTCACGATCCTTTTTCTTCATGGTTAAAAAGAAATTGGCTAATGAAAAGGACTTAATCCTTTTCTATGACCAGATGGCTCTGTTTGTACTAACCAGATGGCCCTCAGTCTTTTTTCACTAACAGATGGCCATTCTGTGATTCCTTTTTTGCCAGCTGATTTCCTTTTTCTCCATGTCAAAAAAGGACTGACGAAAAAGGAAGTTAGTGAGTGGCAAAAAATAATTATTTATTTAAA
Source organism: Neoceratodus forsteri (assembly GCA_016271365.2). Taxonomy (NCBI): domain Eukaryota; kingdom Metazoa; phylum Chordata; order Ceratodontiformes; family Ceratodontidae; genus Neoceratodus; species Neoceratodus forsteri. Next base: position 198,055,810 of record CM028130.1, on the reverse strand, counting down.
AAAAAACTTTTGCAAGCATAGCAAACACCAAAAAACACATAGAACAGCTCTTCAACCCCCGATGAGCAAGATACTTGGTTTGATGTCTGCAAAAGACATCCATGGGCACAGTTATGACAGTTTGTTTGGGTCAAAAATATAAAACAAGATGGGAACTCACGAAAAAGGATTCATTTCTAGCAGTCAAGGATTGGCCCCTCAAGAAAAAGGATCCTTGTTCATAAGTGAAAAATCCTGTTTCGTTCCAGGAATCTATCCTGGAAAGTAAAACTCCCATTGAAAATAATGGGACTTTAAAAATGCAATAACTTTGAAACGGATATATATGTTTTCATCAAATGAACACGGGGCAGTCCTGTGACCCAAGTTCTTTCTACCATAAAAATGTCAGACCAAAAATCAACTCTATCTGTGTGCAGGGCAATGAGAAAAAAACTGCAAAAAGTGGAAAAGTTTAAGGCATTTCACTATCTGGATCTCAGAATTCGCACATCCGACTAGAACAAAACTTAGTATGTCATGAGATCTACCCCACAGAACAGCACATACTACATGTGGTGCAAATCCATAGAACGATTGCAAAGCTATTAAAGTGCAAATGCTGAGGTTTAACATTAAAGTGTCTGCTCAACTATAACTATAGTGGTACTACCGCATAAGTTTAGAGACATTATAATGAATTCTCATCTTCTGGTGGGATCGCAGGGCCCTGCGCTCCCAGTACTACATAATGGAGGGCCCTATGTTCTCATTATTGCATTATGGTATCTATATGTGGAAGCGCAGGGCCTTCTGGACCCTGCACTGCCATCTACCCATAAATACAGAGACATAGCACAGGCCTACAGACATTACAAGTAAGCTATGTGCTGCAAATGTAGCAATATCTAAATAACCATTGGAAGTTTGGAAAAAAAAATACTACAGTTGTAATCATGAGCTGACAACCTGCATGCATGCTTAGTGAAAAAATCAGTATCTTGAACCGTTTTCGAGATTTAGCCACTGAAAGGTACCACGGCCACCACAATATTATCTTATGGGAAACTGTGAGACTTTGGAATGTTATAACTATGAAACCAATGTGAATGTTTTTACCAAACTAGCAAAAGGCACATCTGTGGCACAAGCCCTTCCTACCCTGCAAATTTCAGCCCAAAATCCTAACCATTTTTTTGCTATGACGTGTCAAAGTAGCTGTTTTTTGGGGGGAGTACTTTTATAAATTTGTAAATGTTTCACAAAATTTTGTGAACATTTCACAAAAGCTTTCACAAATTTGTGAAAGTACGCTCTGCTAAACCTTTGAAAATTGTAAACGTTTTGCAAATGAAAGTTCAGACGACTAAATTGAAAAAATATATTTCCAAGCATTATTTTTTAAAACTAATGTCAGAATCAAGTTCTTCGGCCCTGATTAGATAAACACAACTGTTGGTGTTTACCAAGTGGCAATATTTTTTGAATTACAACATTTTTTAGCCATTAAAACAGTAAAAAGTGCTTTCTAGCCAGTCATATATTTTTTCCCATAGACTATAATGGGAAAGTTAAAGTTTAATACCTTTTAAATAGATTAATACTTTTCACTAAACCTTCAAAAGGCACATCAGTGACCCAGATCCCATATATACTGAAACTTTCAGACCACACTCCCAAAACATTTGGTCTACCGCCCTGAGCAAAGAAGTTGCCAAAAAATGAGGATTTTTCACATTTTTTGGCACTCTGCAGCTCTGCAACTGGCAACCGCACATCTGATGGTGAACGAAACTTGACAGATGCAGAGATCTAAGGTGCCAGACAGTGCATGCACATTTTCAGGCAAATCGGACAAACAGTTGCAAAGTTATTAAAGTGACACATTTTGGGTTTAAAGTAGAAGTGGCTGTGCAACCGTAAGTATAGCACTTTGTTAATGCATCATTTAGGGTTAAAACACAAAATATCAAGAAATGAGACCTTTAGGATTGCCCCATCCCTTCCCATGGATCCACCCATCATCCCAAGATTGACAGCTGATGGGGTGTGGCACTGAGGTTGTGAGGCCTAAATGTCACCCTATTCCATCTGTAATCATATTCACAAGCCACAGTAAAGAAGAATACGGTGACTTTTAGGCCTCCACAACTTAATACACCCCTCAGCTGTCAATATCGAGATGATGGGTGAAATCCATGATAGAGGATGGGCAACCTAAAGGTCTAATTTCCTGACTTGTTGTGTTTTAACCCTAAATGATGCATTAACAAAGTTTTTTTGCATGGAATTTCCTTACTTTTTGAGAAAGAATAGAAAAGTAGAAAGTTGCACAAGTTAGGGGGAGTGCAGTGTTTTGTGCCCTGTGCTCCCACCAACTTGCAAATTCTTGCCTAAGATAGGAATTCAAGTATTGAATATCATATGTATTGCTGGCAGCGCATATGGTTGGGAGTGTGGGGCCCACCACCTTGAAAGAAAGCAAAGTGTCAGTCATCAGAGTGGCATAATTCAACACCTGTTTACATGTCAAACACCTAACTACTACAAATTACCTCCATACCAGTAACACTAGGCACCCTATTAATGTGAAGCCAGTACCACAATGCAAAATGCCATATGCAAAGCATAAAGTGTGTCACGCAATATGGGTGCAGCAAATGAATTTTCCAACATGCAAACACAATTCACATGGACAGCACATCCCCTCAACATGCTCCAAATTTCAATGTAAAAGGCCAACTGTTTCTGAGAAATAAAATGGAAAAGCTTCAGGTTTTCATTCATCACACTGGCAAAATTCCACGCCTATTAATATTTTACACACCTAATGACCGAAAAGTAAATCTATGACAGTAAGGCTAGCTACCCTAGTAATTTAAAGCCACTACCACCATGGAAAATGCTGTCCACAAAATGTAAACTGCGTCACGCAGTATTTCCACAAAAAATCTATTGTCTGACATCTAAGTATTATAATTCACATCTACAGGACATGCTGTCAACACCCTCCAAATTTCAAGTTTAAAAAAAGACCAAACCGTTTCCGAGATATTTAATTAGAAAAATTGCTAAAATTGTGCAATCTGGTCCCCCGCAATCTGGCCATCTAGTCCCTCCCTCGCAATGAAAGATTACAATTAAAGAATCTCATGATCAAAGAATTTGCAGGCTTGCAATCAAAGAATTTACAGACTCAAGATCAAAGAATAAAAAATGTTAAAACAATTTTTAGAGAAAAATGCATGAAACCACAGCCATGACTCGACAGAACAAAGGCCCCTGAGCAGATCCCACCCTAGTTTGCCTTTAGAAGTGACCCCTGTGCTGAGAAAATTAAATTTTTCATGTGGCCATCTAGTCGCGCCCTCGTGATCAAAGATCACGGTCAAAGAATCTTGAGATAAAAGAATTTGCAGGCTTGTGATCAAATAATTTGCAGGGTAGCAATCAAACAATAAAAAATGTAAAAAGTCAATTCTTAGGCAGAAATGCATGAAACCACAGCCATGCCTCGATAGAATGAACCCCCTGAGCAAAACCCACCCTTATTTGGTTTAATAAGCCAACCCTGATCTGAGAATATCAATTTTTTCAAGTGGCCAGCTAGTCACAACCTCGCGATCAAAGATAGTGGTCAAAGAGTCTTTGTATCAATGATTTTGCAGGCTTACGATCAAAAAATTTGCAGGCCTCGATGATACAATAAAAAATGTTTAAAGTCAATTATTAGGTAGAAATACATGAAACCACAGCCATGCCTCGATAGAACGAAGCCTCTTGAGCAAAACTCACCCTCATTTAGCTTAATAAGCCACCCCTGAGCTGAAAATTTTTTTTCAAGTGGCCATCTAGGCATGCCCTCACGATCAAAGATCGCGGTCAAAGAATCTCGAGATCAAAGAATTTGCAGGCATGCAATTAAAGATCGTTAGCAAGCCACAATCAAAGAATAAAAAAGTCAAAAACTCTATTTTCTGACCATTTTGAAAGACACCACAGGCATGGCTCAATAGAGGCAAGACCCCTGAGCAAAACCCACCATAGTTTCACCTCAAAAGTCCCCCCTGGACAGAAATATTTGAATTTTTCCTACCTCAAACTAAAAACAAAATGGCAGCCATCGCAATCAAAGAATTCCTCATGATCTAAGATTCTTTAATTGTGCGCCTGCAAATTCTTTGATCGTGAGGTGGGACTAGATGGTCAAAACCCCAGGCTTCTTTCACAAAATAACCATATAAATTTCCCCTTTAACTTATAATGGGAAATTAAAACTTTAATAACTTTTGAAGGGATTAATATTTTTTCACCAAATGAAAAGTGGCATGTTCCTTGACCCAAGCTCTTTCAGCTGAGCAAAGTCGCAGAACAGCATGCCACATGATGGCTACACAGTGCCACAGACAAAATCAAAAAAGCTGCCCACATACTGGCGAAAAGTGAATTTTCAGCATTTTGGTGCGCAAAAACTGTAAATCCAACCAAAATAAAATTTGGCAAATTAAGAGATCTACCATGCCTCACCACGCATACCAAATTTCATGCAAATTTGCTGAAAGGGTCCAAAGTTATTAACACGCAAAATTTTGAGTTTAACATAGAAGAGGCTTCATAAACGTAAATAAAGGGGTGAAAATGCTGACATGCTACAGTAAAGGAGAATGAGGGCGATTTAGGCCTCACGACCCCAATGACACACTAAGGCATCTGTCAGACTGTGGAGGATTATGGTGGTGTGTGTGAGGGGGGTTAGGGGTTCAACCCTAATGTCTAATTTCTTGACTTTTTTTTGCTTTAACCATAAATGAAGCATTAACACAGTTTTTTGCATAGAATTTCCTTACTTTTGAAAAATGTAATATAAGTAGTAAAAAACACATATTGGTGGGAGTGCGGAGCCCAGCTCCCACCAGAGTTATAATTTTGCATAACAATATGCATCTGGGCCCACGTTCCCACTTATGCAAGGCTACGGAGCCATGCAATAGCACTATAGGGCACCAAACCCTTGTAACAGTAATTTGCGCATATCTTGGGAACCGTAACAGCTAGAAAAACAATTAAAGTGTCATTGTAACCGTGATAGCGAGCAGATCTTGCCACAATCACTGAAAGTACCCATATCTCACATTGTTTCTGAGCTATGGGCATCATAAATCACTGGACAGGTACTCTTTCAACCCTTGTGACAGTACTTTCACACTATCTCATGAACTGTGCAGCGTACAAACAAAATTCTATTGCAGGTTTACTCTACAATGTCAAATCTTTTTCCAGTGGCTAAGCCACCTGTAGTGAAAAGTCTGTATCTCATTTCACTTCCGAGATAACAGCACCAAAAGTCATGACACAGACCGCAATGTAATCCTTTGGGAAAAATGTAAATTATGTCATTGAATATCTGTGCAACAAATTATTTCCCTAACACCTAAACAGCATAGTTCACATCTCTATGACATCCCCTCAACACCCTGCAAATTTCAAGTAAAAAGACCAAACTGTTATGGTCATCCCAATTTGGGCCATCTGGTCTTTCTCAGGGCCATCTGGTCTTTCTCATTAACATTCCAAAAATACATATACATTTTCCCATAGGATATAAAGGGGATTTCAAATTGTAATAACTTTTGAACAGATTTATATGTTTTCACCAAACAAAAAAGTGACATGTTCCTTGGCCCAGGCTCTTTCTACGTCCCAAGTTTTGGAACAATAGCTCACATGGTGTCTACACAGTGCCACGGACAAAAAATGTGCAAAAGTGGTGAAAAGAGCCTTTTTGGCACTTTGCTGTGCAAAAAATGTATGTCCAACTGAAACACAATTACACTATATGAAAAATGAAAAGTGCTTTATGCAATATCTCTGCAGCAACTTAATTTTCCAACACCTAAATACCATAATTCACAAGTACAGGACATCCCCTCAACACCCTGCAAATTTCAATTTAAAAGATCAAACCGTGTCCGAGATATAATATTTTAAAGTTTGAGATTTTCATTGGTCAGAGTGGCAGAATTCCACACTTGTTTACATTTTACATACCTAACGACTGAAAAGTACATCCATGGCAGTAAGGTTAGCTACCCTATAAATTTCAAGCCACTACCACAATGCAAAATGCTGTCTGCAAAATGTAAACTGCTCCTCAACATATCTCTGCAACAAATGTATTTTTCTGACACCTAAGCACCATAATTCATATCTGCAGGACATCCTGTCAACACCCTCCAAATTTCAAGTTAAAATACCAAATCGTTTCTGAGATATTTAATTTTAAAAGTTGTTAAACTTGGGTTGGCTGGTCCCTCCAAATTTGACCATCTAGGCCCTTCCTCGGGATCAAAGAATCTTTGATTGTGAGCCTGCAAATTATTTGATCGTGAGGAAGGACCAGATGGCGAAAACCCCATTCTTTGCTCACAAAATAACTATACCAATTTTCCCATTGACTTATAATGGGAACTTAAAAGTGCTATAACTTTTGAATGCCTCAATATTTTTTCACAAAACAAAAAGCAGCATATTCAGCCAGTGAAGCTCTTTCAAATGAGTCATGTCAAAGAGTGGCATGCCATACAACGGCTGTGCAGCACCACAGACAGTATCCCAAAAACTACCTCCAAAACCGGATAATTTTGTGTTTTTCAGCGTTTTCTTGCAAAAAGACCATAAGTCCAACAGAAACAAAATTTGGCAGATCAAGAGATCTACCATGCCCCACCATGCATACCAAATTTCATACAAATCCATGGAACAGGTCCAATTTATTAACACGCAAATGTTTGAGTTTAACATAGAAGTGGTTTCATAACCCTAAATATGGGGGCTCGACTGTGCCCCTATAATATACACACATATATATATATATATATATACTGTATATATATGTAGGTGTGGACAGTATTTGAGAGACTTGGGTGTGCACTTAAAATAAGGTCTGTATTTTACTCTTAATTTATTAAAAATACAGAATTTGTGCTCTGTACTGTTGCCAATATGGTCAACAGATAGTGTGCATAAAAAAAGGGTGTATGTATTTTTATTTTATTGTGGCAACATTTTAATAATGAAAATACCCTTAAAAATGCAGCTATTTTGTGACATGGCTGTGCTACACAATTTGGTGACCATTAAATTTACTGTATTTAAAGGACAATGCTAAAGTTTTCTTTTTTAGTGGACAGAGTAGATGTGTAACTGTCCCCCAGTAATTATTGATTTTATGCAGATGTGATTACATTTACATGACACCACATGTAATTTATTATGTTCGTCCATTACTGTGGTGTCTTATATAGCTGCATAATTTCTTTTGTGTATTCTGCCTTTATGCTTTGAGTTTTTTTTCAGTGTTAGTTCACATTGCTTAATGTGTTTCCCTCACACAAATCTGAAATCTTAATGCAGTGGTACATAGAGCCTGCTAGGAGCAGCAGCATCAAAAGCCGTGGCTCTTGCTGTCGTGTCCATGTTACCATGTGGATGATGATGATGATGCTGGTATTGGTACAAATAGCCGGGACCCGAAGGTGACATCAGGCATTCAGTTTTGGTACTCCGGCTCTAAACAAAACTGTTCTCTTCCTACTGCTTCTACCATTTACCATTCCTAAAAACAGGTAGAATGAATCGTCATCCATTTTAAATCTGGTGTGCTGCACAGGAGTTTGGACGGATCTCAGAGGTCTCCAGTCACTACAAAATATGATCTTCAGCATTCTGCTACAAAACAGCAAGTTAAAATTCTGGGAGGCATATTAAATAGTGACTGGCTAAAGTGCAGCTGTTATTCTGTGTCATTTTGGGGATAGAAAAAGTAAAATATTCACCTTAAAAATTCATGGTCTTGCTGTTTGTGAAGGGCCCCTCTTCAAAATACAGGGTGATTGAATTAGTGGGCTGTGCAGCACAATGAGTATGTATTAAAGTTTTGTTTGGTAAGTATATCAGCAGAACGTTCTTCTGGTTCTAGCATGTGTAAATGGGGCATATTAAACAGTATAGTTTAAAGTTGTGTATGGGAAGTATATCAGCTGAACTTCCTTCTGGTGTTGGCACTGTTTAAATAGGGCATATTAAATACTATATGGTTATAGTGCAGCAGTTGTGTTCTACCATCTTTGGGGGCAGAAAAGTTAAATTTGTGTGTTCTCTCATGGCCCAACTGTTTGTGAAGGGTCCCTCTTCAAAATGTAGCTGTGCATATATGTGACCAGTCTAATCAAATAGAGTTTTGTTTGAGATTTATAGTTTTTCGTTTACAATCCATCCAGCGAGTTTTCATTGTATAATTAGATTTTTTCAGAATATTGGTAATATTGGTGAACTTTCCTTTGCTGAAGACTTTAATCATGTTTAAATGGGGAAAAAAAACAACACCTGTGGGGTTCCTACTGGTAAATTCTGAGAATGTGTGTTTGTCGAATGAATGCTGCACCTGTTGCTGTAATGATGGCTCTATTTTAGAAGTGTGTATGTGGAATGAATATAAAAGCTGCACTCTTAAAATGTTTTAAATAAAATTAAATGCAATTTGTGAGAGATGCTTGTAATTTTTGAAAAGAAGGGATGATGCTGGCTCCGGTTAAGCTTGGTGTGTGTGTGTGTGTGGTGTTATTTTAAATGATAAAGTTGCCTTTCCTGATGTAAGACTATAAAGGAGCATCATTGTATTGGCATACGGAACTTAGGGATCAGGTGTGGGTGGTGGCATAATATATTGGAACTGTTTGAAATTAAAAAAACTACAGCAATGGGTCCTACCTCAAAAATGCTTTTTATGACATTGGTCAGTTCATTCGAGTTTATGGGGGGTTACCACATGTAGGAATGAGACTGCTTCTAAAGTAGACATCAAGTGGTGGCATAATATGTTGGAACTGTTTAAAAATAAAAGAATACCGCACTTGGGCCTACCTCAGAATGGCTGCTTATGGCACGGGGGGGGGGTACCATGTATAATAACTGGGTCATTGCCTGGGTATACTACTGCCCATAGGGCAACATCATTATTTTGGATTCATCTGGCAAAAACATTTTCCTGATTTATTTATAATTAAGGCTGTTTCTAAATTAGATGTCAAGTGATGGCACAATATGTTGGAACTGTTTAAAAAAAAAAATACAGCACTTGAGCTTACCTCAAAAGTCTGCTCATGGCATTGCTTAGCACATTCAGGGGTATGGGAGGGATACCATGTGTAGTACTGGAATCTGGTCATTGCCTGGGTGTACTAGTGCCTGTTGGGCAATATCAGTGGTTTGGATCATCTGGCAAAAACACTTAACAGATTTATTTATATTGAGACTGCCTATAAATTAAATGTCAGGTGTTGGCATAATATCTTGGAACTGTTTGAAAATAAAAAAAATACATCACCTGGGCCTGACTCAAGCAGTTTGGATGTAGCATTCCATGTGCAGTACAAGAACCCTGCAGCAGTGGTGTCTCTGTGATGCACATGGTGGTGAGCACAAGGTGGGCCTGTGTGATATTTTGGCATTATTTTTCCCATAATGGCTGGCACTGGGTTGTCAGGGGATGTCATGCAGTGCCTGCATCTACAGTTATCAACACCAAACAGATTGCCTGGGTGCTTTCTGGTTGGTAACTGTGGTTGGGCCTGCCCTCAGTTTGACTCTGTGGAGGTACAGTGATGTCAAAATGACCCCTGATGTGGCTCAGGCCCACTGTGTAGCATCCAGCTGTATCTTGCCTTGCCTTTGATTGTTCATGGGGAAATTTGGTGTATTGTCTTGAATTGTAGAGTAGTTTGGATCTGGCTTTCCACTTGCAGAACAAGAACCCTGCTGCAGCGGCATCCCTGTGATGCACGTGGTGGTGAGCTTAGGGTTGGCCTGTGTGATATTTTGGCATAATTTTCCCCTCAAAGGCTGACACAGGGTTGCCAGGGAGCATCATGTGGCACCTTCATGTATAGTTATCAGTACCAAACAGCTTGCCTGGGTGCTTTCTGGTTGTTAACTGTGGTTGGGTCTCTCCTCAGTCCGGCTCTGTGGAGCTACAGTGATGTCAAAATGGCTCCTGATCTGGCATGGTACTTATCAATGTGTATTGGCTGTTTGGTTGATAATAAGCCATTAATAAAAGTTGTACCATGTATTTCACATGTTGCATTGCTACTGTGGTGTCCATGTTACTCATCATAGTTTTATGCAACAGAGATGGTCACATAATAAATCAAGTACAACCAAGAGATTTGTTCATGTTTATCTTTCTGCTTAATGTCCAGCTTAAGTGTGAAAGGCATGAAGACTGGACATAAGCAGTATTCACAAGAAGTAATGAAACTTTGGTAACCTCTTGTTTGTATTTTTAGTGCTGTCTACATTGGAGGATAGATGGCAACACATAGGTATGGAAGAACATCAAATCATTAGATGTAGCAAATGAATACACTTGAATAGAAAACAGAGACACTGCATTTGAAAATTGTATTTGTTACTAGAAATGGGAAATAATGCCTAATGGACACTGAGTTACCCATGAAAGTAGTTTACATGTCATAAACAACTGTGCCATTTTTCCAAACTTAGAAATACAGAACTATCTTTATATTTTGTATTATGCAGCTACCACATATACATATTAAAATTAAGGTTAAGTCATGCCTAATTGTAAAACTTTTTTTGAGTGTATGAATGTCACACTTTGTCTCTCGAGTATTGTCCACACAGCTATATATATATATCCATTGCAAAAGACTTTGTTACTGCACTAGTTAGGGTTAAAGTGACAAAAGTAGGGAAATATGACATTAGGGTTTCCAGCCTAACACTACCCTACCCTACAGACAGCAACAGGCATGGGGTGTGCCTTGGGGTTGTCAGCCCTAAGGCTCAGCCCATTCCATGAGTAAATAGCTGATATGGGTATAGTATAAGAGAATGGGGTGAGCATTAAGGTTGACAACCCCAAGGCACACCCCACGCCTGATGCTACCTTTAGGGTAGGTGTGGGGTGTTAGAGTTGTAAATACTAATGCCACATTTCCCTACTTTTTCTGCTTTAACCCTAACTGGTGCATAAACAAAGTCTTTTTCAATGAATGTCCTTACATTTTGAAATAGTATAATCATATCCTCATTTGGCAATGGGAGCACATTGCCCTCTGGGCCCTGTGCTCCCATCCATTGATACTTTTTGAGACAATGTTATCGTATCCTTATATGCCTGTGGGATTGCAGGGCCCACTCCCATCCCTCCATAGATGCATATATGTACATTGCTGTGGAAACACAGGGTCGTCTGGGCCCTGCACTTCCAATTTTAGCAAAACCGCAACCAAATTGTCACCATAGACTTCTTATTACCCCACCTCATGAATCTGGCACTGAAAATTTCCAAATCAACGCCAAAATGTGATTCTGCACCACCATAACATCATTCCAATCCACAAGTGCAAAATGGCAGTTTCACCACAATTTAAACAATGGCAGCTGTCATGTTTATGAGGTGGTGTGCAAATATGTACATGTTCACAATTTGGTGTCAGCATATTGAAAATTACCATAGTTACAAACACATGTAGCAACATTTCAATACATGTTCATAATTTTGTCATTTTTACATATTTTGATGCCAAATTTTCAACATACTGTAGCCTTCCTATGACCATACTTCATGAAGAAGGGCAATTAATTTTTTCAAATCCTGCCTGAAAGATGATTTTAACAAGCGACCGAGAAATCGCCTTTCGGGACAAATTTGCAGAATTCCACTGACATTGTTCATGAGGTAGGGTCCTAAAAAGGCCATGTTGAAACCTTGGTGTCAAAATATGCAAAAATGCCCAAGTTGTAAATTAAGGTAAAAAACCCCACTGAAATACATCGAATCACATTTACCTTAGTTTCTCATATTGCAGTCAATGGTACCAGCAGCAAAATGTGTCTTCAATCGGAGAGTGGATTTTCAACAAGTGAGATATTCAAGTAAGCAAGGTGTGCGGGGTGTGTGGGAGGGGTGCAGGGGTAGGAGGGTAGATCAGCCAGGGACCATTTTATTTTTTACAGGTTAAAAAGAAAAAGACAATGAGGGACCTTTTTTTTTTTATTACAGGTCTAACAAGAGACACTGGACACTAATGAGAAAAGCAATTATTTTGAGGACAGCAATTGGATCATGGGGGATGCCACTGGACACCAGGGACCATAAAGAAATGTATTATAAGAGCAGGGATGGCAGGGTGAGGGGTGCTACTAGCCACTATGGAAATAAATAGATATGGGGCAGTGATCAGACGGTGGAGGAGCCACTAGATACATGAAATAATAAAGAAAAAAAAATATGAGGAAGGCAATTGGAGGGTGGCGGGTTGCCATAACACACCAGAGAAATAGAGTGGTGTTACAGGGATGCTGATCAGATGGTTGGGGGTACCACTAGTCACCAGGGACCATAAGGAAACATATTATAGGAGCAAGGATGGCTGGGTGAGGGGTGCTACTTGCCACTATGGAAATAAATAAATATAGGGGTAGTGATCAGACAGTGGATGAGCCACTAGACACAAGAAATAATAAAGAAAAAATACAAGGAAGGAAGTTGGAGGGGGGGGGTTGCCACAACACACCAGGGAAATAGAGTGGTGTTACAGGGATGCTGGTCAGAGGGTGGGGGAGGAGTGCCACTAGACACCAGGGAACAGATGTCAGCAAAAGAAAAACAATGCTTCCCTCACAAAAAAGGATCTTTTTTCCTGACTCAAGATTCAAAAAAGAATAATTTTTTTGTACCACGTGTCATGAAAAATGATTTATAATGTTAGAAAAACATGTCAAGGGCTTGTCAAGGGCCTCCTCCTTGAGCTACTCTCTACCTCACATGTGAAACAATATCCAAAAGTCCTTAAAGCTATCACAAATTGTCAGGCTTCCTTTAAAATGTTGCTTGGTCACCTACTGGAAACAACCTGTAACTGCTTCCACAAGAACTAGAACTCCGTCCCATTCCCTCTCGTACAGCCCCTCACTTACGACCTTGTGAAAGTTAGACTTCAGCCGCTCTCCCATTACTATTATAAGCTTGTTCTTCTTGTGTATTACCCTACCTTACTTCCTCCCTGCTTCCTTTCACTCACTGTACCCCTTTCCTAAGTTACCCTTCCCACCTACATCCCACCTATGTCTCCATTACCCTCCTTGCCTGATACTCCCTAGCCCCCAATTACTCCACCCTTCTATTTCTCTGTGAATGTGTGCCTTAATCAGAAGGCATTTCCTTGGTATGCAATCACGTATGAGTATATGTATACACTTATAAATGTATATATTGTATATTTTGGTATTTTGATATGTATGTATTTTTTTTCCACTAAATAGTTTTTTGTTCTCCATCCTGTGTACTTTTTTCCCTCACATTCTCGATTGTACTCAATGTTCCATTCTGTCCTTTGTTGTACCTTGTGATTGTAAAATTATTTTTTATTCCCAGGACCACTTCGTAAATGAGTTTTTCTCAATGGTGTTCCTCCTGGTAAAATAAAGGTTGATAGATTGATGGATGGATGGATGGATGGATGTCAAGACATTTCTCCTACAGTTAAGTGCAGAATCCAGTTTCGGGCTCCAGATAAGCAAGATATACATGTTGGTTGCTCAGCAGAATGTCATTTTTGTGGTTTTCCAAATTAAAATTATTAGGGGAAAACAGAAAACAAGATGGTGGCCAAAAAAAAAAATCAAATGAAAAACTGTTCCCATACTAAAACTTCATCCAGCTATTTTGAAGTACCGAGTGAGCGTGATCAGAAAACACATTTTTAAAATTTTATAAATTTAGAAGGATTAATATTTTTTCACCAAACCAGTGAAAAGCCAAGCCCTTTCTACCTTGAAAAGTGTCAGTATCAGTGGCTCAGTAGGTAGCTCATTCACCTCTGAAGCTGGGAAATTAGAGGGCTGTGGGTTCAGTTCCCACATTTGGCACTTAGTTTAATATCCCAGTACTGACACTGTAGTGCAGCATAAGAGAGGGGTGCTGCACTTCTGGGGTGCCGTCTTTCGGATGAGATGTTAAACTGAGGTCCCATCTGCCTGGATTAGTGGTAGTTCAGGTGGATGTTAAAGATCCCATGGCACTTATTGAAAAGAGTAGGGGAATTTCCCCAGTATCCTGGCCAAATTTCCCTTATTCACTAAAAATACCACCAACGGTTTCACCTGGTTCAAGGTCAGTTGGCATTCATCTGTATCCCCTTCCCCCGGGTCGTGCCTGAAAATAGGCAGGATTTGTCTAGTGCACTTACCTGGTCAATAAAATAAAAAACTTTCAGTGCAAAACTACAACCATCTCGGTGCACGGCGATGGCAAAAAAAAAATGTGATTTTTTTTTTGTTTGTATATTTTGTTATCCGCATCTTGGAATCTGCATATCTGACTGGAATGAAACTTGGTATATCAAGAGATCTACCACATAAGACTATGCATGCACAATTCTATGCAAATCCATTGAATGGTTCCAAATATATTAAAGTGCAAAATTTGAGGTTTCACATAGAAACCACTGCTCAACCCTGACTATAGTGGTGCTACTGCACTATTATAATTAATAGCTTTGCCCCTGTTCAAGGGAATTGCATTAAATTTTGCATGAACAGTCTGGATGGCAAGGTGTCTTGATTTGCCATGTTTTGTTCCAGTCGGATGTGAGGATTCCAAGATATGGATAGAGCGTTTTTTGGAAATTTTTATTTTATTTTTTGCATTTCTTGTCATCACCTACAGCCCAGATGGTTTGGAATTTTGGTCTGACATTTTCAGGGTTGAAAGGGTATGTGACAGAATGGCACCTTTCATTGGTTTGGTGAAAAAATATAAATCCGTTCCCAAGTTATAAACATTTGAAATCTTAGTTATGAGCATGCTCAGTAGGGCATCAAATGTCTATCACAAAGATGCTACTGAGCATTTTCAGAACAGCAATTTCAAATCCTTATAACTTGGCAACAGATTAATATTTCTTCACCAAACCAGCAAAAGGCACACCTATGGGGCCAACCTCTTTCTACTGTGAAAATTTCAGGCCAAATTCCAAACCTTCTGGGTGCTAGATGATGACAAAAAACAGCAAAACATTGCAATTTTTTTAAACTTTTTTTGCTACCTGGATCGCAGAATCCACACATGCAGCCAGAAACAAACTTAGCAAATCAAGAGATATGCCCTCTGAGACTGGACATGCAATATTTCGTGCAAATCCATTGAACGGTTGTGAAGATATTAAAGTGCAAAAATGGCACTTCACAAGCTAGAATATATATATACTGTATATACATATATTTTATGTTATTTACTTGCCTTCACGCTCCAGTGCTCCCTCTCCTTCAGGCTCCACAGTGCTCCTTGACTCACCAGCCATCCTCTTCCTGGGCTCACCTCAACCCTCATATAGCAGCCGACCCCGAGGCGCATCTCACCAGACGGGTCCCTGTCCTCCGAGGGGGAAGGTACTGGGATGGGGATTACCCAGCACACTATTTATTAGGTTCCCTGGAAGTGCTGCTAAGGTAGAGGAGGTCCATGCAGGTTTTCGGTGCTGTTGTAGAGTGGGGGAGCCATCATCTGGCGAACACACAGAGCCATTTTCCATTTTTCCTGGTGTTTCCCTCCTTGCGCCACTGTGAACAGTGCCCTCAGTCTCCACTGGGAGCCGCTGTTGCGCAAGGTGACACAATCTCCCCACCCTTCAAGGGGAGAGCAGTCCTCTGGATGCTCAATCCTCTTTGTCCCCTGCCGACCACCAGTGCCCCGAGGCCGTTCCCGAACCCGGGTTGCCGGTGTGGTTCAAGGTGTTTTGCGTCCAGCGCCTCAACCCTCTGAGCCACCATGCCAGGGAAGAATTTTTTTTTAACACTAAGAATGCCCATGGATGGTGAAAGAATGTAGCAAATGACTGGGGTGGGAAAAGGGGCAGCTGTAGGACTAGGCCTAGCCACTTGGGAAAGGTGTTTTTTTGTTAATTATTTGGCTAAAGGTTGAAGTGATCTGAAGTGGCCCAAGAGTTTGACTGGGCCAAATCAAAGGCAAAAGTATTGAATTCCAGCATGATCACCAAATCCAAGTTCAGCTTCAACTCATCATTACCTCCCTAATTAAATGAAGTTCCGCAGTTCATGAACTTTAGAAATGTGCCAGAATAGTCCATTAACATCCATCTGAAATCACCAACTATTCTTCATCTTGATTCATTACCCACGTTCATTAACTGTTTATCAGCACACATTTCATAAGGTTGCAAAACCTTTCATGGACCATGATGAACTGAGACAGAAATCAATTTGCATAGCAGAATGCACTGCTTTGCACTGTAAGTGACATATAGTAAATCAAGATAAATTAAAGCCCCAAAGATAAATAAGGCCAGCGGGGATGCATCCAAGGATGCTCAAGGAATTGGCAATGGGAAATTATCCGAACCCCTGGTAGAGTGATTCAACCACTCAATTCAGACAGGGGTAGTTCCTAAAGACTGGAGGGTAGCGGAGGTAGTCCATTTCATGGTTGGGTGAACAATGAGCCACCAGGAAACTAAAGACCTGTCAATCTTACCTCTATTGTTGGCATCTGATGGAGACACTAGTCCAAGAGGTCCTAGTTGACTACCCAGAGAGCAATGGACTCCAGGATAGTGAACGGCATGGGTTTGTGGCAAGGAGGTCTTGTCAGGCCAGCTTGATAGTATTCTTTGATAATTGGTTAATGAAGGAAGTGCATAAGGGCCATGCTGTGGATTTACACTACTTCAATTTCAGCATGGCTTTCTACCCAGTGCCTCACAGAAGGTTTCTGAAGAAGCTTGAGGATTTGGGTGCAGTGAAGGACACAGATATATAGGTAAGAAACTGGCTGAAAGGGAGACAGCAGGCAGTTGTGATTAACAGAGTCAAATCAGAAGAGAGGGAGGTCACCAGTGGGATACATAAGCATTGGCCCTTGGACCCATCCTTTTCAAAATGTTCATCAGCAACATGGGGAAGGAATCCAGGGCATGCTGTGTCTCTTCACAGATGTCACCAAGCTCTATGACTGGGTAACATAGAAACATAGAAGCTGTTGGCAGAAAAGGATCTTCTGGCCCATCCAGTCTGCCTTAAGTTCCCTACTCACTGTGCTACCGTAGACCCTAATTGATCTCCAGCCTTAACCCCTCCCAGTCCTGTTACTAAGGTCTCCTTGTGTCTGTTCCATGCATGTTTGAAACCTGTAACTGTTTCTGTACCCACCACCTCTGCTGGGAGGCTGTTCCATACATCCACCACCCTTTCCATAGAGAAGTACTTCCTCACACCCCTCTAAGTCTCCCTCCTTGCAGCTTCATGTCATGCCCCCTTGTCCTTGAACATCTATTTCTGTGCAAAATGCCAACATCCTGTACCTTACCAATAGCTTTGAGGTATTTGGATGTTTCTATCATGTCTCCCCTTTCCATCCTTTCTTTTAGAGAGTAGATATTTAACTTCTTGAGTCTTTTCTCATAGAGCTTCTGGTGCAGGCCCTGCACCATTTTGGTTGCCCTTCTCTGTACTGCCTCCACCAGGTCAATGTATTTTCTGATATAGGGTCTCCAGAACTTTACACAGTATTCCAGATGGGGCCACACCATTGATCTATGCAGGGGTATTGCTACCTCCCTCTTACTGCTGTTATTACCCCTCCCTATACACCCCAGCATTCTACTAGCCTTTCCTACTGCTTTATCACACTGCTTTGCTACTTTAAGGTCATCAAATATAATGAGCCCCAGATCCCTTTCCTGTTTTGTAGTTACTAACTCCCCCCCCTCCCCAATGATATGTTGCCCTTGGGTTTCTGTGCCCTATGTGCATAACTTTGCACTTTTTGGCATTGAAGTCCAGTTGCTAAACTCTTGACCAATCTTCTAGCTTTTCAGACCTTCTCTCATCCCCCCCACCAACAGTGTGTCTACTCTGTTGCAGATTTTTGTGTTATCTGTGAACAGGCATTCCTTCCCTTCCAGCCCTCTGTAATGTCACTTATAAAGACATTGAAGAGAACTGGTCCTAGTACCAACCCTTGAGGCACCCCACTGTTACCTCACCTTCTTCCAAGTGAACTCCATTTACCACCTCACTCTGAGTTCTGTTATGTAGCCAATTTCTTACCCATTTTGCTGTCTTTGGACCTACTCCCAGGCTGTCTAACTTGCTTACTAGTTTTCTGTGTGAAATAGTGTCAAAGGCCTTACTGAAATCCAGGAAGGCAACATCAACCGCTCCTCCCTGATCCACCTCCCTTGTAACCCTGTTTACCAATCATATTCTTAGGAACATGGACCTTGGAAGAGCAATGGGTGCCATCTTTGTTGGCCTGTCTAAAGCTTTCAACCTGGTCGACCACACCCTGTTGCTCTTCTTCCTCTGCACCCTTGACTGTTCTACTGAGATCATGCAGTGGTTCCAAAGTTACCTTTCAGATAGATCTCAGTTGATATTTGTAGGACTTTCCACCTCCTCCGCCCTCCCCAGTCACTACTAGGTGCACCCTAGGGCTCCAACCTGGGCCCACTCTTATTCTCCTTGTTTATAAACTATCTCTCCTCTGACTGTCTCACTTGTGATGCCATACTTTAAGCAGATGACCTTGTCCTCTTCACTAGTGACAATGCTCTTCAGAACATAGCCAGGGCTTGATCTGATAACTACTCTGCAGTGCACACCTGGTTCCACTCATATTGCCCAATTGTTAATGCTAAAAACACTAAATCCATGCTATTTGGATCTAAACCATTCCTATCTAAGGTCACCAAGGCTGGGTCCACCCTCTCAGTAGTCTCACTGGATGACACTGTACTTGAAAATGTACTAACTTTCAGATATCTGGGAGTTATCCTGGACCCTTCCCTCTCCTTTTTCAATCATATCTCCTTTTTTATCTGCCATATTAACCAGAAACTTGGTGTGGCTCATCAGATAAAGTCGCTCCTGACCAAGGAAGCACGTTTAGTCATTGCCCAAGGCAACCTGCTACCCTTGATTGACTACTGCTCCCTTATTTACTCACACACATCAGCAGCCTTGAGTGCGTGTCTCTGCCCCAAGTACAACTACATATGTCGTTTCACTCTCCTGGTACCATATTCCACTAACCACTACCACCTCTACCAGACTCTTGACTTGGCTCCCACTATACTACAGATTTAATTATGGGCTTGGCTGCCTCCTTGACAGCGCCATCAGACATGGCAAAGCCTTCTCTTATATGTCTCTCCTTAAGACCAGAACTCCCTCGAGGTATCTGCATGCATCCTTAGCTCCCAGGATATACCAAAGTCTCCTTGGCTATGGGTAGCAGAGCATTATCCATAGCTGCTTCCACTCCATGGAATAGAATCCTCAAGCCCATCCACTTTCTGGACTCCCATGCCACTTTCAAGCCACATCTCACATCCTGGCTGATTGATGAGGCCACATGCTGTTGCTAGCTTGGACCTACCGGGTCAATATGTTGCACACTTAATAGTATATGACATACCCGTGCAACAGGAACAACATGGTAGAGAACAGCGAGAGGGTGTAATACTGCTAAAGGAAGTATGTGCAGTAGTGCACCCTCTCTCTGTTTTGATGCAGAGGATAAGAACTCTGCTAGGAGAGGAGGCCAGCGAGATGCTACTGTGGCTCAATGGGATGAGCCATGACAGCAAGAGATGCTGACAGCGTGCTTAGGACCAGGTTTCTATTCCCAGTCCCAGATGCAAGGATTTTTTTGCACATTGTGCGATTTTAAGTGATACCCCGAGTTAGATATTTTGGTAGGGGGTTTGGAGAGGTGCAGGCATAGCCCCTGCAAAATAAAGACATATGCTGCTGCAATATATTGTGCTGTACTGGCAATGCAGTATATTGTGGTGGCAGCATAATGTCTTGGATGACCCCCCCCTCAATCTTTTTGACTTTTCCCTCTTGGGCTGCTTTGGCCTTCCCTGCTCTTTCTCATTTCTTTGAACTTCTGTTGTACGTCTCTCACTACAGTACCAGTGGCTCATTAGGTAGCACACTTGCCTTTGAGGCCGGGAGATCAGAGGGCTATAGGTTCAGTTCCCACATCTGGCACTTGGGTTAATATCCCAGTACTGACACTGTAATGCAGCATGAGATGGGTGTTGCACTTCTGAGGTTCCGTCTTTTGGATGAGATGTTAAACTGAGGTCCCATCTGCCTGGATTGGTGGTAGTTCAGGTGGATGTTAAAAATCCTGTGGCACTTATCGAAAAGAGTAGGGGAATTTTGTGGGGGTTAAAGGAAATAATATTCCTTTGCCAATACTATCAAAACCATTTATAAAAGGATCATGAAACTATCCTAAACCCTAAAACTTAACAGTGCTAATCAAATAAACTAATCATAGCAGCACTTCATCAACAACCAAACTATGGAACTATATACTTGTTATACCTATGTCCTAATGACAAAATAAACCGATAAGGTATACAAGAGACTCTCAGAGAAGACCATACATCTTCAAATCATTAAGGTACACTTGTAATATAGCATCTGTCACTAATTTCAACAATGTAACAATTGGTATATGTTGCTGTTGCAATCCCCATTTACATCTTGCCTGCCATAAATAATATTTTAAGATTGCAAACAAGATTTGCAAAGTTTTCGGAAAAAAACCTCTGCCATGCTGAAGAGCAATCCACATATATCAATTCTATATAAGTAATAGTTGAAAAAAGTAAACTACCTCACTGAGCTGCTAGAAAATTCCAAAACTGTCTAGCATAAGTACATTCCAAGAACAAGTGTTCTTGTGTCTCTAAGAGATGAGCACAACTAGGCTGCAAGCAATATCGCTCTTGTAATGCTTTATGCTTGTTATTTTTGAGGTTCAATTTACCATGCAATGTTAACCAAAGCATATCTCACACATATACAGGCATCCGCTTATTTAACAATTGTAAAAACTTCCCTCTGCTGTTCTAAGCATTACAGTATGGTAATATTATAGGTTCAGAACATTGAGCTGACACCAAGGCTTGATAAATATTTATCCTCTTTTCCATCTATTCCCTATTATAGGCCACTTTCCAGGCAATTACCACCTGAAATAACTCACTTCCAGTGGAACTACCTCAATTCTGGATAACAATCTACTTTTCTTCTGTTCCCAGGCAGGTATACATGGTCTAATCCACTCATTCAATAATCCATACCATCCTTTATCTTGCGCTCTGTATAGGAACTGCAAATTATAAAAAAGAAAAATACTAAAATAATGTGCTACTGGATGAATCATACCTACACCACCGTCTACAATTGCTCTATACGTAATGTTCCATTTCACCAAGTTAAGTCGACTACCCCACAAAGCTAGAAAAAAAAGGCTATACAATCTAGTGTGTAATTTCTTTAGTGGGGGATAGATATAGCTAACATATAAAAAAATAGGCAATATTAAACTTTTCAGTAACAAAATTTTCTTATTCTTTGAAAGAGAGCCATGTATCCATCTTGCCAACACCCCTTCTACTTTCTTCAGTTTTTCCTCCCAGTTCATTTCTGCTGTACACTTAGTCCCAAACTGTATCCCCAAAATCTTAATAGGGTCATGAGATAGTGCTATACTGGCATAAAATGATCTTTCCCAAGATCTTTCACCCAATACATGCCCTATACATTTCTCTTTATTAATATGGAATCCGGAGGCCTCAGAGAAGCTTTTAAGTTGCCTTACTATGGAACTTTCAGTAGTAGTGTTTTGTACAACAATGACAACATCATCAGCATATGCCAAAACTTTCAGAGGTGGAAGGGAGTTACCTAAACACATTCCTTTTATCTCATAGTCACTATTAATGTTCTGTAATAAAGGATCAATTCCAAAAACTTATAACAAGGGGCTCATAGGTCACCGCTGCCGAACTCCTCATCTTAAAGTGACTACTTCCCCCTTCTATCCATTAACTCTTGGGACCACTGTAGCAGCACTGTATAATTTCTTTAACCACTCAAGGTATCTTAATGTTATTCCATAATGGTCCAACACTAAAAATAAATACTCTTGTAAGATAGAATCAAAGGCCTTACTTTGATCCAAACTAAGAACCAGTCCAGCAGAATTTAGTTTATAGCTTCTGTAAAATAATTCTCTTAACTGAACTAAATTATCTCATACACTTCTCAATGGGAAAACACACCCTTGTGCCAAATTTATTAAAGTAGCTGCACTAATAGCTAATCTATTCGACAAAATTTTACTCAGAATTTTAACATCACTATTCAATAAACAGATAGATCTCCAATTTTGTAATTATGTCCTAGCTTCTTTTTTAAACAGAAAGATAAGATCAGCCTCCACTAATCAACCTGGAATAGTAGGTGACTATAATAATTCATTAAACAAATCTGACAAAACAAGAACTAAAAGATCACAAAAAACTTTATAAAATTCTGCTGGAAGTCCATCCGGTCCAGGGGCACTATTAGTCCCAGCTGCTTTAATAACTGACCTCACTTCTTCCTCTGATATTAAAGCTACCATTCGCAATTCTTGATCTTTTGGAATTACTTTTTTTTCTAACCGTTTAACATAATCCTCCATATGAAGAGTCTCAGGAGCCGACACAAAACTATGTTTGACATAATCATTCACCACGTTCAAAATAGAAAATTTATCTGTATGCACTGAACCATCTCTATCTGACAATGCCTCCATCGTTTTCTTATGATAAATAGCCTGACTGTTCTTAAATGGGTTGAATGTTTGTTTTTTGCTGGCAGTGCCAAACTGTAGTTCCTGCTTCAAAGTTTTAGCCCTGTCATATTGATATTGATACATTTCCTTTTTTACCTTCTGGATCTGTGAACCAAAATCATGTCTTGTTGTATTATTTAAATAAATCAGTTTATGCAACTGTTTTCTCAGTTGTAAATATTTAAAGTATCTCTACTCCTTTTCCCAGCAAAGTGCTGGAAACATTGTCTCATTTCTAGCTTCATATCCCTCCACCAATCCATCAAAGAATCATAGAGACATAACATAGATAGTCTTGCTGACCAATGCTTTCTACATTCTGCAACAACTTCTTTTTGCTCCAATAAAGATGTATTCAATTTCCATTGAGGTTTCTCTGAAACTAATCCTACCGCCCAATAACAGTCAATATAAATTGCTGAGTGATCTGAAAAGGCCAAGTTTAAAATGGGGGTATAGCTCAGTGGTAGAGCATTCAACTGCATAGCAAGAGGTCTCTGGTTCATATCCAGGTGCCCCCTCAGGTTGTTGTTTAGGGAAGGCAGTATAGCACAGTGGTTTAAGGCTCTGAGCTGCAAATTTGGTAACATCCAGCAAACCAGACCTGAGTTTGAATCCCACAGCTTTCACTTGCATACTGTGTGACTCTGAACAAGTCACTTAACTTCCCTGTGCTCCCAGGTCACGCCTGCAAAAAAGCTTTCAGCTTAGTGTGCTACTCCTGGTTAAACAACTAAAAAAAAAAAAAAAAATTCTATATGCATCCTTAAGATGTGCAGTTGTTATAATTTCTTTTAAAGCACTGGAATCACAAAACATCTTGTCTGTTTGTAAGCCCTTATCTCCCTTCTGAATACTACAATTAAAATCCCCTTCCCATATTACCTTGCGGCTAGTAGATAAGAAAGGCTGCACTCATTTAAATAATTCTACTTTCAATGCTTTTCCTTGCGGGGCATAAATATTAATCAGACGTAACCGTTTAGCGTTATATGAGACATCGAAAATCAATACTGCCTGGTTCCAAATCAATTAATCTTGAAACCCTTAAATCTAGATTTGAGAACAAAATACCCACACCATCACATCTATCTAAACCTGGGGACCAAAAAGCAGCGCCCTGTCTCCATGAATCAGAACACTTTGCAATATCAGAAAAGGACTTAATTCTAGTATCTTGTAAAAAAATGATGTCAGATCGTAATTTTGTTAAGTCTTGAAAAATCAAGTCTCTCCGTATCTCATTCTTGATTCTGTTCACAATCAAAGTTAAGATCTGAAAAGTCACACATCTATTAATATGAAAGTGGTATAACATCATCTCTTGGATCTAGAAGCCCTTTTCCATCTCCCAATGCCACTCTTCTCAATCTCAGAGGGTGTTCCTTTAGAGGATGCCACTGAGGAAGAGTCTGACCCAGAATCTTCCTCATCTATCCCAATATCATTTAACTTTTTCTCCAGACGCAATAAATAATATTTATTAGAAGATAATGTTTTCTGCTTAACTCCTATCTTTCATTCTTTTCCCTTTGGGCCAGAAACCTCAGTCCTCTCTCGTAGTCTATTTTTATTTGATACCAAATGAAACACTGTATCTGAGTCAGAAAGGGCAGGAGGCATAGATGAATTCTCCAATGTAGTGCTGTTGTCACTAGTCCCAGATAATGAATCCACAGTCTCAATTTCCATCTCTATTCCCAACACAGGAACACACTCTGTTCACTTTCCGTAGGGAGTGTTGTACCCTGCTGTTCTTCTCCAGGTAAGACAATCTCCTCCCCTTTAGACTTTTCAGTAACCAAGGGCCTATCAACCACCCCAGGGTCCAAGATATCCACTCCCTCTTTAATTTGTAAACCGGAGTTCTCAATAGTATTCTTGGCTGCAAAAATATCCTGCATCCTTTTCTCTGAAGCCTGAGCACACCCTATTTTCTGGGCCTGTGTTATTAGAGCATTGTGTGAACAACTATCAGTTAAATCATGAGAAGCCCAATGACATTTTATATATGAGTGACCCTGTTCATCACAAAGATTACATCTAAACAGATTTCTACAGCTAGCTGCAAGATGCCCCAATTCTAAACATTGAGTACACTTTGGAGTGTCACAGACATTACTAAGATAAAGTCTAGAGCCACATTTATGGCAAGATTTAGGCTGTCCAGGATAGAACAATGAACCCCTGTCCCTCCCCAAATAGAAAGAACCAGACAAATATGCAATCCCAGTGCTGGTCAGAAATAATTTACATTTTATTTTCCAGCTCCAGTCCAAAATTGTTCAGAGGCAATCACTGGTATAGGCTGTTCTAATACTTCACATCTTTTTTTTAACCAAAACAATATGTCAGCCAAATCCACTCCTTCATTTTTAAACAAAATAGTGACCATTCATACTGCAGGTTTAGTAATAGGGATGGCCAAGAATGGGGTCCATAAAGAGTCCTTAACCATGTTATATTTGACCCAAGACCGATCCAATGCTTCCACTGTTTTAAAGCTGACATCATAGTTATACTCATCCATGTGTATTAATGCAAAGAACTCAGATGCATAAAACTTCAAAGAATCCTTCAACAGTTGCCTCCCAACATAAACCTATCAGGAGGGTCTTGTAATCTCCCCTTGTTAATTAACCTAATAGCATTTCTGCGAGGTGCCGGCTGTCTTGCAGTAGTTTTAAATAAATCAGCCATTCTTCATACAGGCTTAGGTGGGAGCCGTGTAGCAGTGTTCTATGGGTTATGGGTGTCGGGCCCTCAGGCAGAGGAAAGCCATCCATTTGCAAGGAATGCCTGTCACAAACTCCATCCACCCCAACAACCAGAACAGGTGTAGGATCTAAAGCAGGGGTAGATTCAGTTGAACCCGTATGAAGTTCTATAGTACCATTAGTAAAGTTAGTGCTTACTCCCACACTTGGTGAACCAGTGGAATCATGCAAGTGCCCCTCCAATATAACATTTTCCTTAAGAATCAACTTCCCAGTCCCGGTCACCACCATGTTCTCATACTCACAAACTTTCTCATCAGAAGGGTCAGGAGACCAGCCACTCTCCGTGTGAATCCAGCCTGCAGTCCACAATGCTTCCTCTGGTAATTGCCCTGCCCTTCTAATGACTCCTTCTTATGCAGCGTTTTGCTCTGTTGGTATGCCATTCCCAGTGTTTTCCCAATTCTGTCCCTCGGCAATATATCAGAATGCAAGTCGGTACTAACTCGGTGCCTCTCCTCACGTAGTGCACTTGACGAGCCAGCAACAACCACTGCAGCACTTCCGGGTATCTGAACTGCAACACTAACTTCAGAACTGCCTTCCGAATAGGCGGTTTCGCCCACAACTCTAGTAGGCAAACCAGAGACTCCTTTAAACTCTCCCAACTCTGGATCGACATTCATCGCTTGAACCACTTCCCGTGCACAAGTGAATCTGTCAGCCAAAGCAGATTCGGGTTAGATAGATAACGAACTCTCAATACTGGACATTCTTGGTGAGAAACTGATGCCTTCTGTACACTTGGTCTCTAGTATTCTCGAGGCTGGGGAGGAGACCGACTCCCCTGCCTCTCGCACGTCTTCCACCATCGACTTCCAGGGCTTAGTGGCCATCCTTCCACAGACAGCAAACTCCCCCTACCGACGAGTAGGGGAATTTCCCCAGTGTCCTGGCCAAATTTTCCTCATTCACTAAAAATACTGCCAACAGCTTAATCTGGTTCAAGGTCAGTTGGTATTCATCTGTATCCCCCTCCCCCCGGTCGTGCCTGAAAATAGGCAGGATTTGTCTAGTGCATTTACCCGGTCAACAAAAATTAAATAAATAAACATGCTTCTCTGGCTCTCCCACTTGACTATTGTCTTGTATGTTTTTTTTTTTTAAACCATGCATTAATTTGCACTAGCCACTGATCCTTAGTAAATAAGTAAATAATTGTATAACAATTCTTGCTTATCATGATCTACTGATTGTTTTTTTCAGCTTCTGATTAATTTTACTTTCCTATGTCACTTTCTTTGTTCACCAATGATGTCTGTATATCCAGTTTGTTCAACAATGATGTCAGTATATCCACATGGCTTGAACTCATTGTATAACTTGTCACTACCTCTGTAACTCCGCCTGTGTGGCCTGGGTCATGCCTGAAAATGGTCCCTTGGATCAGTGCACTTACCCAGTTACCAAAGAATTAAATAACTAAATAACCCAGTCAAAAAAATGGATCAGATTTGTTTAGACAGGGTAGACAGTGAAGAAGGGGTAAGGAAGATGCTGAGAGACTTGAAACACTACAGAGGTGGTCAAAGCCTTGGCTGTTGAAATTCAACACCAAAAAGTGCAAGTTAATGCACACAGAGAACATGAACCCTAGGACAGAGTACTGAATAGGGGTGGGAGGTTTTTTTTTTAACTCTTTATTTATCCAGCTTCCTACCTCGGTGTCCACTCCTTTGGACTGCTCATACCCTCTGTGTCACTGCTCCAGGATCTGCACCTAGAGTGCTTCTCTCCTTCCCTCCTATCTGCACAGCGGGGTCTGTCCCGGAATTGGTGGTCTTGGGTGGAGCCGTCGTCATCTAGGACCACCGAGGGGCTTATCCAATTTTCTGTGCTTCCCTCAACCCCACCCCTGGAACACCAGCGCAAGGATGTACATCCAGAGACGCGACATGCTGATGCACGTCTCTCTCAAGCACCTGACAGCATCCCCCCTTCCCGACTCCATGAACGGAGCCGCCAGTCCCCCTCGAGAGCCCGTGTTCCCACCAGCTCTCTTAGGGTGTCAGGTGCATATTGCACCCCTGGTATCCCACGCCTGAGGGAGGAGAGCATCCGTTGGGACTCTCAATCTTCCCTCTCCCGGCTGACCCCCACCAACCTGAGTCTGTTCCCGAACCCGGGTCACCGGCATGGCGCAAGTTGTGGCATCCAGCGCCTCAACCCTCAGCACCACTGGGCCCGCTGGGGTGGGAGGGTTTAAAGCTGGGCATGACCTCTGAGGAAAGAGATCTAGGTGTCATTATCAGTGACTTCCTAAAACAATCAAGCCACTGTAACAAGGCTCACGGTAAGGTAAACAGGATAATGGGTTGTATGGGAAGGGATATTGACAACAGAAGGAAATAAGTACTGTATTACTACCTCTCTATAAAACACTGGTGAGGCCCCATAAGGAGCACTGTGTCCAGTTCTGAGGTCTTCAAGAAAGATGAGGACTGGCTGAAGACAGTGCAAGGTAGGGTGACAGAAATGATTCAGGGCCAGCAGGTCAGATCTTACAAGGATCAGCTTGAGGCACTGAATGTGTACTTGTTGGAGGTCAGATGAAAGTGGGGAGATATGATGGAAGCCACAATGGATAACCCAGGCTGAAATCCCAGTTGGATTTAATGTTGCAAAAAGTTAAACATAGCAGCCAGCAAGAAGTAAAACTGCACAAAAACAGCAGTTGAGCCTGGAACTGAATGTAAAGAGATGGTCATTGCCATCTTGTGACTGCTAGCCCCCGTGATCAACCAAGCAGAATTCAAAAGATCCTGGTAAAGGACTCAAGCACATGAGAGGAACAGCAACAAAGTGCTTGGTGCCCTTTTGTAGCCAATGTGGGAGCCAGAGCGTGAGTGACGAACTGGACAACCAATGAGAGACTAAAATGGGTGTGAGCTAAGCTGAACCATTCTCTAGCCAAGCAGGAGGTCACAGTAGTTTACCTGAGTAGTTGGAAAGCAGAGAGGTGCTCAGAAGAAGAGCTTGAGGACCTGGCTGGGCCTCAGAGCCAGATATCCTGGTGTGAGTGAATCCAGTTGCTGGAAGTTCTACCCACATTAAGAAGTGCTGTGAAGCCTGTATTATTATGAAAAACTGAATCTGCTGAAGTCTTATGTAGACTGTTGTAATCAGAGGAGAGAACAAGCCATTCTGTCCTTTCTGGTGTGTCTGAGGGAGGAAATGGTCAAGACCTTGTCTCTAGGGGGCCTGCACCCTTAATCAAGTGAGCGCCAACTGCGTGAGGCAGGGTTGGTCTCTACCCTTCTGAGCTTGTCATGCTGCCACATGCTGTTAGAGAAGAAGAAAGGGAACTATGATGCAATGATGAGGCCTAGTCTGGGCCTACAACCTTCATCTGCCTACTGCTGTGACACTGCCATACAGAAATGTCTGAGACTGCTTCCCCCTAGTATATGACACATGAGAGCTTACTTGTAGCTTGAGGAGGCAGTATAGCGCAGTGGCCTAAGGCTCTGAGTTACCAAATCTGGTGATATCCAGCAGACCAAACCTGGGTTTGAGTCCCACAGCTTCCACTTGCATACTGTGTGACCCTGAGCAGGTCACTTAACCTTCTTGTGCTTCCCAGGTCACTCCTTTAAAAAAGCTTTCAGCTTAGTGTGCTATACCTGGTTAAACAACTAAAAAAAAAAATGCTGCTGCTGTTTGAATTTTCCTTGTTGGATTAGAAATTTGTGTTGGATTCCCCAGTTGATTACAATTTGCTTCTGATATAAAAAGTGCTAGCTAAAACGTCAGTCAGGTGGGGTAAAAAGCAAGCTTGCATATCTGTAAGTGCGCCAAAGCAAGACCCTGGGCATCGCAACATCAGGCTGCAATGGTGTATCATTTACCTGGATACCCAGTAGTTAGAACAGATCTGCAGTTTAAGAAATGAATGTGGTTGCTGTGAAAGTTAATGATTGAAAACTGTGGGGATCTGCTACTGAGGGCAGTGGGAGGCCTTACAGCATTGTGGGCCTTGGTTGCCATCTTGTATGTGGGTGTGGGGAGGCTAGTGCCCCAGCTCTATGGGGAGGCCTGCTCATCAGAGAAGCACATTGCTTTGGGTGGTACACTCAACCATAGGCAAAGTAATAATTGTACTGCCACTGTCTAAAATCATTGCTAGACCATTTTGCACACCCATTGTTCCCTTTACAGGACCTGCATTGCTGACTAATAAAGTCCAGTTGTTAGTTTCTAGAATTTGGTGTGTGAGCATATTACCTAAGCATATTATAAATGATGTGCCTAGTTGGTACAAAAGTGTTTGAAATTGCCATTGAAGTGTGGGTACTGATACTGACTGGTTCTTGGGTAGTATTTGGCAGCTATTGGGGAGGTAGGTTTGTACAACATCCCAGGGAGCAGTATTCTACTTGTGAACAGGACCATGATTTATTTTTTGGGTGGAAGTATATGAACAGTCAAAATAAACTAAAGCAATCACATATATCCCTAATGGCTACAGGAGAACATTTGTCCAACATGGAAACAAACAAAATGTACAGATAGAAGAGTGTAGTTTTCCTTTAACCTCTTTCTGTCTTACTTAACCTCTGTGTTCTCATGAAATGGCTGATACAATTGTTCATAGCTTGTAAATTACTTTGGGATGCAGTGCATAAAAAGGCACTACAGAAAAGAAAGTAATTTTCCTTCCCAGTTACTTCCTTGGGGTCACACAGTATGCCAGTGGGGGCTGTGGGATTCAAACCCAGGTTTGCAGCTCAGAGCCTTAAACCACTGTGCTATTCTGCTTCTTATAGTTAGGAACTGCATAGATAGACAGACAGACAGACAGACAGACAGACAGACATATAATATGAAGATACATAGATACACACACATATACTTTAGACAAACACACATATAAGATAGGCACAAACATTCACACATTTGCATTGCTGCAGTTGCCTTAAGAAAAAGCCATTAAAGGATATGAAATATAAGTAAATGGATGATTTTAATACAATTAAAAGGTTGGAAGGTTCTGCATGAAGAACATGACCACTAGACTGTTGCATTTTATACTGTTCCTATGGCAACAACTGTGTCATTCTTAACATGCTCTGAAGAATTCTGTTTTCCTCAGTAAATTGATTTAAATTACTTCTAATTGTAGAAAGAGGGAATGACTGTTAGACACAAAGGGGGGCAACTCATGAGAGGTATAAACAGTTCAAAGAGGTGTGCCGACCAGCATAGAGGGTGTGTACAAATTAAGTTATTTCCCTCAATTAGGAATTAAGATTATTTAATGTCTTTCAGCTGAGAAGGACAGGACACATTTTTTTTCCTCTTCTAGATGACTACTAACAGTGCAATTTCCATTTTGGCATGCTAACAATCATACATTCTGTTTCAGCTGTACATTTTTATTTCATTCATCATTTAAAGACAGATAATCAGAAAGTCATTACATTGGCTGACACGGGGCCCTTCGCTCGATTGTATCGTAATTTAGCACCATGGAGCACATGCCAGACCTAATGGATAATGCATATATTATGTCAGTAGAAACGCCTCAGTGAGGTCGGAGGGAATAGGCGGGGGAAGGGGGTAGCCACACTGACAAAACAGGCCTAAGACATTTGGCTGATTTACTGATGAAGGGATTGTGTGATTAGGTAATCAATGGTGGGTACAGTGCTGTCTGTAGGCAGATAATTCCACAAGTGTAATGGCTACGCTAGTGGCTGCTTCAAATCTTTAGTCATTTCAGTTTGGCAAGGCTACACTCTGCTTTGGTTTGCACTTTGCAGCTTGAAGCTGTCTCACTTCATTCAGAGTTCTCGCAGTCAATGAAACAGAAAGCAGCTCTTCTAATGGGAAGCATTATGACAGCGTTGTGGCAATCCTGAAGTTTGGGATGGAAAAGAGTTATATTTGCAGAAATGAGTTCCAATTTGGAACTGTGCTGTGCAGAACCCAATTACTAAATCTTACAGTTCACTGCAGTCACAGGTCTCACAAGTGTATCCCTCTGCTCAGAGCATCATGCAAGCAGTTGACCTATAGCTACTTTTTACTGCTTCAACTGCAGACCCTACACACCAGTTTACAGCTTCCCCATTAACTCTGTTCTATCATGTGTTTTCCATTTTTCAAAATATTTTCATTCCCAGACTTTACAGCGAAAGAAATAGTAACATGTGACAGTACTTGTTTTTTACTTCCTACATCCTGCACAGCAGTTTGCCACATTGGCCTGAGGAACCGCATTGCTCTGGCTGATAGAAATATAGAAATATAGAATTTGACTGCAGATAAGGACTGCTTGGCCCACCTAGTCTGCCCATTTACCTACCTAATGGATAAACTGCAGATCCTAGTTAACCAACAGCCTGCTTCCTCCTACCCCCTACTAGAATTGTCTTATGTCTGTCCCATGCATTCTTGAATTCCCTCACTGTTTTTTACTCCACAAACTCCTCAGAAGGCCGCTCCATGCATCCACAATCCTATCCATGAAAAAATACTTCCCCACATTACCTCCTCAGCCGCCCCCCATCTTCAAATTGTGCTCCCTTGTTCTTACACATCTCTTTCTCTGAAAGATGCTTCCATCTTGGACTTTGTTGATTTTCCTGAGGTACTTGAACATTTCTGTCATGTCCCTCTTCTCCCTCTTTTCTTTGAGGATATACATGTTAAGCTCCTTTAGTCTGTCTTTGTATGTCTTCTGGTGCAGACCTTGCACCATTTCAGTTGCCGTCCTCTGGACTGCCTCTATCCTATGTCCTTGCGAAGAGGGGTCTCACCAACTGTCTGTACAGAGGGATAACAACTTCTTTGTTTTCTACTGATGATGCCTCTCCTTATGCATCCCAGTATCCCCCAAGCCCTCCTAACTGCCTTCTCACATTGCTTGCCTACCTTTAGGTCATCTGATATGACTGCCCCAGGTCCCTTTCCATTTTTGTTGTTGTTAGTATCTCACCCCCCTATTGCATACTCTTCCCCTGGGTTTTTCTTTCCCAGGTGCATTACTTTGCACTTCTTTGCGTTGAATCTAAGCTGCCATATATTTGACCATTCCTCCAACCTTACCAAGTCCCTTCTCATCCTTTCCACCCTACCTTGTGAATCAACCTTGCTGCAGATCTTTGTGTCGTCTGCAAAGAGACATACTTTTCCTTCCAGTCCCTCTGCAATGTCACTTATAAAGACATTAAAGAGGACCGGTCCCAGTACTGAACCCTGTGGTACACCACTAGTAACCACCCTTTCTTCAGAGTGAACTCCATTTACTATTACCCTCTGCGTCCTTTTATCCAGCCAATTGTTTACCCAAGCTACCACCTTGGGACCTACTCCAAGGCTGGCTAACTTGTATATTCACCTTTTGTGTGGGACTGTGTCAAATGCCTTGCTAAAGTCTAGGTAGGCCATGTTCACAACCCCTCCATGGTCTACTGCTTTGGTCACCCAGTCAAAGAAATCTATTAGATTCTTCTGACAGGACCTTCCCACTGTGAATCCATGTTGCCTTGGGTCATGTGCCCTGCTGGCCTCTAGGTACTCAACAATTCTTTCCTTCAGAAGTGATTCCATCATTTTCCCTACCACTGAGATCAAACTGACAGGTCTATAGTTTCCTGCCACTGCCCTGCTCCCACTTTTGTGAAGTGGCATCACATCCACCCACCTCCAGTCCTCAGGTACCACCCCATCCTCCCATGATTTGTTAAAGAAGGTAGTCAGTGGTGTCACTAATTCTACCCTTAGTTCTTTTAGAATTCTGGGGTAAATCCCATCAGGCCCCATTGCTTTGTCCACCTTCAGTTTTAAGAGTTCTTTCAGAACCCTTTCTTCTGTGAGTGGACTGGTATCGACCTCCCTATCCAGAGTGTTTCTATTGTTTGATTTAGGTACCTCCCCCTCCTCTTCTTTTGCGAATACTGAGCAGAAGTATTAGTTCAGTGTCCTTGCTTTTTCACTGTCATCCTCTACCCACATTCCCTCCCCTTTATTAAGCCTCAGTATCCCTCCCTTGGTCATTCTTCACTCCCTAATGTACCTATAAAAGGTTTTATCCCTCTTCTTAACAGAGTTGGCTATCTTTTCCTCAGTTTGGGCCTTTGCTATTCTGACTGCCTTCCCTGCCTGCTTCTGCTTTAACTGATATAATTCTCTGTCCTGATCCTTCTGTGTTTCCTTATATCTCCTGAATGCTATCCCTTTCTTCTTAACATTCCCTGCCACCTCTTTTGAGAACCATAGTGGCTTTTTCCTTCATTTTGTTTTGTTGATTTGCTTTACACAAAGGCTTGTTGCCTCTGTGATGACAATTTTGATTTTTCCCCATTGTTCCACCACCCCGCATTCTTTCCCATTTGCTAGTGCTTTTCTGAAGCACTCTCTCATTTTGCCAAAGTCAGCCCTTCTAAAGTCTAACACCCTTGCTATTGTATGGCTTGACTCTACAGCTGTGTTTATTGTGAATCACACTGTTTGGTGGTCGCTTGTTCCCAGATGGCTACCCACTTCTAAATCTGAGATCCTCCGTCCCTGTTTGAGAGTACCAGGTCTAAGTTTGCTCCCTCTCGAGTAGGTTCCAACACTTGCTGCCTGAGGCATGACCCCTGTAGGGCATTGAGAATGACCCCACTCTTGGATGCAGCTGTAGTAAAAGTGCTCCAGTTAACTTCTGGCATATTCAGGTCCCCCATCAACAATATTTCTCCTTTTTCTGCTACGCTATGGATTCCTTCTATCATTTCCTTGTCCACTGCCTACCCCTGAGATTTGGGTCTGGAAATAACCCTGTGTGGATTGTGGTGCCATTTCCTGTCTCCAGAGTAACCCACAGTGCCTCCTCCCCTCCCTGTTTACCCTTTATTTATGTTGCTTTCACTCCTTCCTTTATGTAGAGAGCTACTCCTCCTCCTCGTTTACCCTCCCCGTTCCTCCAGTAAATTGTGTACCCTGGTATATTGACATCCCAGTCATGGCTCTCTGTGTACCATGTTTCTGTGACTGCCACGATATCCAAACATTCCTCTTCCATCAAGGTCACTAGTTCAGGGAGATTGTTACCCAGACTATGGGCATTGGTACTCATTGCCCTCTATTGTTTGATGGCCTTACCCCTTTTAGGCCTATCCCTGTCTTTACTGCCTTTGCCTTTTTCTGGATTTACCCCTGTCCTGTTCCCTATCGACTTCTCTACCTTTGTGTCTACTTTGCTAACTACCCTGTTTTGTGGGGGGGGGGCTAGGATTTCCCTTCAGTGCCTCCCCCCTTGACTAGTTTAAATCCTTGCCAATGAAGCATTTAAACATATTACCTAGGACCTTGGTTCTACTCCTGGACAGATGCAGACCATCATGCCAGTATAGGCCTGTATCCCTTCAGATGGACCCCATTCCCCAATCAAGCCAAATTCCTGACCTCCACACAAGTTTTTCAACCAGTCATTGAAACCCATGGTGTGAAGTACCCTAGCCTCACCCATGCCATAGACAGGTAGCACTTCCAAGAAAGTTACCATGTGTGCTACTTGCCTAAGGCCCTTCCCCAACTTCACAAACTCCTGCTACACTGCTCTGATTCTATTCTCAGCCAGGTCATTTGTCCCTAGGTGGACAATGACATCCATCTCCCTCCCCAGTGCAGCTGCTCCCACGATCCTGAGGATTCACTTCCTGTCCCTCCAAGCCATGGCACCGGGCAGGCACTTTACCTCCCTCTTCCCTCCCTCCCCCAGTTTTTTTTAGTGTGTGCAAGTGAGTGAGTGTTTACCCCTATTCAGTGTGCTGTACCTTTAAGTATATGAACAGGTGCATGTCCTTTGCACTTTTGGGAAGTAATGTCAGAACCCTGATATAAAGGAAATGATGCATGTGGGGTGGGTGGGGTAAGGGTAGGGTGGTGGGACTAAGCCCATGCCCTCAAAAATTAATCAACTAAAACTCTGACCCACCACCACGGTGAGTGCTCTCCTTCCTTTCAGACACCTATTTCATTGAGTTTAAGTAACAGGTCTAGTCACAAATGGCTGCAGATATTCTCCAAGCTAGATTTTCTCCCTGGCAAATAAAAGTTACACTAAGAAAAGTCAACCCCAAAAACAGAGAACCAAAACACTGACTTCTACTTACTTACACAGGCCACAAAATTAAAAATTAAATTCAGTGTACTCTATTTAATCACCTCCTTGATTTAAGGAGAATGGTGGCTGCTATCTCTCTCTCAGCTATAGCAGACAGAGTCCACAAACAACTCCTGTTTTGAATACACAGTTCCTCATGCCCCTTACAGCTCCTCCCCTTATCAGACACCTGTTTCACAGAGCTTAAGTAACAGGTCTAGTCACAAATGACTGGAGATATTCTCCCAGCTAAATGTCCTCCCTGTCAAATATAAGTTACACTAAGAAAAGTCAACCCCAAAAACAGAGAACCAAAACACTGACTTCTACTTACTTACACAGGCCCCAAAATTAAGAATTAAATTCAATATATTCTATTAAATCACCTCCTTCCTTTAAGGAAGCTGGTAGGGCACAGCATCATGGATTTCTCAGAAGAGGCTGCATTACTAGGTATGGGAGAATGAGAAAAGGTTCTAAATATTTTTTTCTATAGAGGTTGTATACTCCTTAGCTGCCCCTGACTGCTCCACTCTGACTGATCCACCAGCCCTGTCTCCCAGCTTCTCTGAGGCTTACCTTTTCCTCCATCATCCTCTGCTACAGGACTGTGCGGGGGGGGGCTGGTTCCTGGTGAATGGCCTGCGACTGGGTCAATTGTCATCTTGCAGCTGATGGGGGTTTTTCCTCCAATTTTCTCCCTGGAACCACAGGACATGCAGTGGGTGTGATGCGCAAGCTCCACCTCCGTGAAGATGTTCTCAGCACCTTGAACTTGGGGTCCCTTCCTTACGTGCATGGTTTGCTTGCACTGTCACCCCGATATCTCCAGATGGCAAGCAAACAGTGAGCCATGTCAGCACCCCTCCCTGAGGGAGGAGGGCAGTCCTAGGGATGCTCGATCCTTCCCTTCCCGGCAAGCCCCTGAGTGACCCATGTCCATTCCTGAACCCGGGTCACCAGCATGGCAGGAGGTGATGAGCCCATCATCTCAGCCCTGCATGCCACTGGGCCAGCAGCTTCTGAGGTTCTGATAATCCATAAAATTGTTCTGAGAGTTATCGGAGCTTAATCAGAACTTCTTCATTTAAAGTACAAAAAATGTTTTGACTATAATTCCCACCCATAAACTATTGGTAAGAAGGATACTTAATAAAAAGCAAAACAAAACAAAAAAAAACCTTGAAGTGTTACTACGGTAAATATAAATAGTGCAATGTAGGTAGCACCCCTTGTGTAACACCACTGTGTATAGGAGCACTTCATGCCAATCTGGCATTCCACCTCAAACCTTCTTTCAGGATCCTTGTCATGCATCCATCAGTCTTCTTTCTAGGTAACACCCTGGGTGACATCACTGATTCATTTTAAAATAAAATCTTCAAAACATCTTTACTATCAATCAAGATAAAAATGCTTATCTTGACAGCAGGTATGTCACAAACAACATAACATAGGTTAGATCTACAATAGTGCTGTAGCGTACGTATACAGTGAGGAATCAGCTGATACAATGTTTGATGAGATCACAGTGGAGCTATGCATCATTTTAACCAGAGCAGTGAAAGCAGAATAATGCTACAGCTGCAAAGACAAGCTAATTTGAAAGGTTTACATTTGAAAATGTGTGGTGTAAACTGGATATGCAATGACCTGACTCAGTATATGCAACTTCTCTTCATTTGTGAGGGGGGAAGGACCTTCATAACACATGAGTGGCAATGGTCCTGGCTCCTCACTCAGGCCATTGCATGTCTCCTGTTTATGCCGTTGTCCTTAGGCATGATTGCTTTAGTGTTGAGCTTTGTAGATTGGCTATCGTCAACTCCAATCAAGACTCCATTGTGAAGAAGGAGCTACATCCAAGGACCCCTACCCCTAGGATGCTGATCTCAAAATAATTTAATATATTAGTTTCATGAGATGATTTAAAGCATGTGTTTGTAAATGGATGTCTTCACAGTTTAACGAACTGTGCTGTTACTGTACGTTGATCCACTTTTCAGTTATAGGGTTTTGTTAAAGGTGTTTGTTGAAGTTTTCAATTTGAATAACAGCAACAACAGGTTAAGGCAGAGTAAATCCAAGAAAGGATGGACAGTATGACCCATACAGCACACATAATATGCTGACCAGCTCCCTTTTCCCATTCATCATTCCTCCTCTTTACGTTACCTCAGGTGACAGCTGAAACTCATCCTTCCACCCACCTGCACCTGTTTCCCACAGATCTCCCACAGTGATCTTAGAACCTTCAGTTTTTGATTCCCCTTGACATAACTATTCTGTAGTGCACTGTTTTGACTGCTTTTGTACTGCTTTGATGCCAGTCTCACCTTGCCACCTGCACTTCTGCTTGCACAACATATTTGCACTTTATCCTGTTACACGTTTGCACAAGGTAAGCATTCTTAAGTTAAGCATTCTTAATATTAGTCAATGTTAATTGGTTGACAGTATAGTCTAGAGGTTAAAATAATAAGCTATTAATGAGTTTGATACATCCAGCAGACCAGGGTTTGATTCCCACAACCGCCACTTGCATATTGTAAGACTTTGAGCAAGTCACTTAACCTCCCCAGTGCTCCCAGGTTGCCCCTGAAAACAGGAGCTTGTGCTTAGTCGACCTTACCCAGTTACCAAAGAGTAAAATAAATAAAAGTGACTGCACCTTATCTGCATCATGTAACAGACTGTATTATGTCTCACTGTTTTTCTGCTGTAACCCTGCCCCGAGGTCACACCTGGAAATGAGCCCTGACACAGTGTGCCTATCCCAGTTACCAATTTTCAAATAAATTAATAAATTATGATGATACAACGTTAATGCCATGAAAATGGCTATGAATAGGTAATTGACAAATTTTAAACAAAAAAATGTGGTGCACACACCAAAGATTGCTAAATTATAAATTTATTAAAGGAAGCCATAGACAACATGGACTGGCACCCCTACATAGTGCCTCACCCTGAAGGTTTCATCAGTTGGCCCCCTGATGAAATCTCCTGGACAAGATGCCACATAGTGGTGTTAGTCTGTGTTGCGTATGGCATTCTATTAGTAAGTTGTTCATTTAGTAGTCCTTGGTATGTGTGCTGCTTTTTTCTTAACAGTTTGCTTATTAAATTTAATGGCAGCAACTTCAGGGGGATCAGAGTTTGTATTTTTCTGTTCACTCATGATGGTGCGTGGGCAATGTGGGTGAGATATCTTACGGCGCAAGAAGTTTGTCACCCAGCATTGGTGTGGCTGACATTCCAGCACCCGGAAGTTAAAGCGCCAAATGATCACCCCAAGAAAGAGTTATGTTTTGGGGTGGGGCTTTGCCCCCCGCACCCCCAAAAAATAAATAAAACATCTGCCAGGTTGGGCATGCCGTAAAGGGCAGAGAAATTGTGGGGATGCCCAATATGATGTGAGTGTGGGACGATCTAAAATCCAGATCGCCTCTGTCACTCATGCCCTTGTTGCAGTGCCCACCTTACGGCACCCCAATCATGATGCTCTAACAATGGGATATAGTATTTTTCTTCTGTTCCTGATTGACTGCCATCCTCCAATCATAAATTATGCCAAAACATTAAAATCTTTCTATCTTGCCCGGCTGATCTCTGATCACACTGGACTTAACTCCAAAACCCATAACCACTCCTTTCTAGATTGGATCCTCTCTTCCCACCCTCACCATATTGTGGATACTGGTACCCACCCTGATACCCTCAGTGACCATCATAAGGTCTACTGCATGTGTAAGATTCATCACCCCAAAGCCCCCCTAAATTCATCCAGATTAGATTCTTCCGATCCCTGGATCTAGCCTCCTTATTTGCTGACGTGATGGTGACTCTCTGGTCCCCATACTAGCTGCCAGCAATATTAACACAGCTCCTGAGTTTTTAAACTCCAAATTCTTGTCATCCTGGGATCATCATGCCCCACTGAGGAAAACTTAGGTCCATGGGCCACACATCCCCTGGATCATGGCGGAGTTGCT
Organism: Neoceratodus forsteri; assembly: GCA_016271365.2. NCBI lineage: Eukaryota > Metazoa > Chordata > Ceratodontiformes > Ceratodontidae > Neoceratodus > Neoceratodus forsteri. Next base: position 198,016,216 of record CM028130.1, on the reverse strand, counting down.
GGCCTGTCACCCTATACATGACTGTAGCTGGTTGATCCACACCTCCACTGGCTCCCCAGCTGACCTTGTTAACTGTATCACTTCATAATGCCTATACAGGAGCAATTAGGCTTGCAAAGGCTGACTACTTTATATTCACACTCTAGAACAATCTTAACCAGCTCTCAATGTTCTGCAGAGTTTTATTTAATTCTAAAAATTGATTAGCGTTTTGCTCATAAAAGTTCTAAAACATTGTGAAAATGCATAGCACTTGCCTCTCTGTGTTTAACAAACATAACACTTCTAGAAAACCTATATAAATGCTCTCTATACAGTTAGTATTGTCCCAAGAAAAAGACTGCTAATCAATTATTTAAAACCCTGTTCTGAAAGGTCATTTACACCTCTTCTCTTCACCCTTCTAGCCCCCTCTCTCTGTCCTCAAGGTGGGCAACTCCCCCGTCTGTGATTCTGCAGCAGTCACCTCATCTTTTAACTACATTTCTACCACCTATACACTCTCCCTCCTTTCTTCCACCTCTCCATACCCCCTTCTCTTTTGCCTCAGCTTGCCCCCCCACCTTCCCATCTCCTGCTCACCTGCCACTCCTTCTGAAATCCTCAAGGCCCTTCTTGCTCTGAACCCACACAAAGGAGGGAGCCCTGATGCCTTGATCCTAAACTGTTGTCTCTCTCCTTCCCAGCTATTGCCCTTCCCATCACCCACCTCCTATATTGCTCCTTGTCATTGGCCTTAGTCTCTGATCTGTGGAAGCAGGCCACTGTCATCCCCTTGCCCAAAGGGGGTGACCCGTCCCACTCTGGAAACTACCACCCCATATCCCTCTTTCCTGCCCTGGCTAATCTTCAAGGATATGTGATCCTGTCCCAACTTTCCCTTTCCTTGACAACTTCTACTTCTTTACTTTCTTTCAGCCTGGCTTCAGGAAAGGCTCAAGGTCTCCATCCTTTCTGGCATGGACCAGGGACTGGTCACCTCTTCCATATTTTTCAACCTGGCCAAAGTCTTTGACACTGCTGGCCACCCCATCTTCCTGGACAAGCTTAAAATGGCTGAGCTGTCCTCCTCCTCTTCTGAGTAGTTATGTTCATATCTGGAGGATCAAACCCAAGCTGTGCATATTGGTAATGCCATCTCCCCTCCTCTTCCTTCCTGCTCCAGCATCTCCCAAAGATCCATCCTTGGCCCAATCCCATTCTTCATTTTCTTAAACAACCTTTCACTCACTTGTTCCTCTGCACCCATTCACATGTATGCACACAATATGGTTCTCAACACCTCTGGTTCCTCTGCCTCAGACCTCACAACATGACTCCAACTGGTTTTCAACAACATCCATCATTGGTTTTGGGCAAATCAGCAGTCCTTCAATACCAGTAACAAAAAAAAAAAACAGTCTCCATGACCTTTGGCACAAGACAGAGACTTCCCAAGCTCTCCTCTCCTTTCCCCATCTTTCCAGACCTTTGATGGTGCTGTGATTGAGGATTTCTCCTCCTTTAAATAGCGCATGGTAAGATTAGATTGTCTTCTTGTCTTCTCTACTCATGTGGATGCCATCCACTAGACGTTGCCTCCTAAATATGGGGCACATTACAGGAACAAAGCAAGTATCCTGCTTACAGCCCATAGAGAGATTGTTGCGAAGATGATTCCACCTATCTTTGATTACAGGGCATTGTATATAGTGCTGCTCTTCAATCCAGCCTTGCCAGGCTGGATCCCCTCTTTCACTCCATCTGCTGCTTTGCAGTGGATTGCATTCACAGAATCTGCTACTGTTCCCAGTATTCCACCCTCTTCTTGCCCTCCCTTTATGCCAGGAATCTTGCTCATTTTACCACCTTTATCTCCAAATTCTGACTTGACTCCCCCCCTTCCCTCTCTCCCCTCATTCCACCTCCTACTCGCTCAACAGCTTAGATGTCTGCTCTCTCACCCCCCCGTAAAATCCTCTGCTGATTGAGCTGCTTTTGCCTTCTGCTCTCACTCCCCATTGCTATTTGCAATACTCTCTCTTCCCTATTAGTAAAATCCTCCTTCATGCACTTGCAGCTGATCCTAGATTACTCTTACTGCTCTCCCACCATATTCCAACTCCCCATTCAGCTCTGATTTATTGGTCCCCTATCCCCCTTAGACTTATCCCTTTTGTACTCCCTGACTTCCTTCTCTCCCTCATTTTGGTGCCGGTTGCACTTTGCTGAACTATTGCTTTTAATATGCTAGGTTTCATATTACTTTGACACTGTGCTTCTTCTTAATTGTCTATCTTGTACATTTAGTCTTCTACTTTAATAATTGTATTATTACTGTAACATTACTGATTAATATTGCACTCTCCTCACCCCCCCCCCCCCGGATGGATCTAGAAACAGACTGTTTAGCTCAGTATAGTGTTCCTGGTGAAACTCTTGAAATAGATAAATAAACTATGAACAGGTAATACAGGCAATGCACATCGTCAAGTGTGTGTGTGTGTGTGTGTTAGGGAGGGTGGAGATAGAGCTGAAACGAGGTACTACAGCACACAGCCAAACAAGGCAACCTTTTTTTTTTCATTTAATAGTTTTGTTGACCAAGTAGGCACACTGGACAAAGAAATGCCTATTTTCAGTATGACCCAGAACGTACAATATCAAGAGGCAAAATGAAATACAAATAGACACAAAATAATGTTATCCAGTTATGAATACCACACTTAAATTATTCAATCTCCATACATGGCAAGGGGTGCTGTTCATTGTAACGCTGTTAAGATGTGAGTTTTTAGACTTTCACAGCCAACCTTAATACAGGGGCAGCTATTTGCCCGGGTGATATTGCCCTCCCATTATTCTCCAAAACCCTCTAAAAAAATTACAGTTTGAAGCTGCACAATTCAGCAACAGCAACCTGGAACGTCTCCAAACCTTGCTAAATGCAGCTTGTAATGGTATCAAATTATTTTTGTGATTAAGCAGTGTAGTTTTTAATCACGCCATTTTCTGTGGTTTTATTTGGCTAGGTTACAATTGTGTTCTGTCAGTGTCACATTCTATTGATACACACCCTGGCTTAATAGGATGCTAGTCTTAAACTCATCAGATATCTCGATCATTTTTTTTTCCCCAGAAGTGATGACAGCATAAAAATACACAACAGGATACTTAGGTGAAGTGATAGATCTGGTGGTTATGAAATTCTTTTTTTTTTAGCAAGTCAAAGTGAAGTTAAAGCAGCAGTACACAGAAAAATGTGTTTTCCAAAAAAGCTAGTTTCAACCGTAATTAACAAAAATATTGGCATACCTTTCAAATCTACTTTTCTAGGTACAGTACCTCCCATAATTACCTCCCCGAGTTTTTTCTTCTTTTTTAGTCCCAAACCATACCAGGCCTACACTGTTATTTCAAAGTCAAGTGTGGTGGCCACCTTTTTTCTTGAGAAACAATTAAATCAAAACAATTATAATACACTCAAATGTTGGTGGTACTAGAGAATTTACCACCAAACAAAACTGGTAGATGCCTGGATTCTTTTATAGTGAAAAACGGTAGAGTCAAATTTTTTGCCCGGTTCTGTTGCAGTGCTGCTTTAATTTATCTGCCACATTTCTAGCAGTAAAGGCGCCTCACTGTGTTAAAGCAACACATGCACAAGACAGATATTCACAATGGATGTAGACAGAGCTATGTCATTACTGGTAAGGGACACTAATGCACTGAAATCCAGTGAAACAAAGCCCCATATTACACTTGTGTGCATTACAACCCATGTTTTACAGAGTTGTTTTGTGCACATGTCACCCCACACTTTTACTTTCAGTCCTGGTTTCACTCGGCATGCTTAAAGCACCTCTTCTGGTTTCCATCAACAACAACAACAACAACAACAAAACAAGCATTTGTCAATGCCGAATGTTTGCTTTCTGGCATTGGCATTGGTAGTGTAGGAGTTAGAGAGATGCATAATAGGAATGACAGTGAAGTATTGAACTGAAGCCAACCCCACCACCACCCTGCAGAGAATGACAGGCATTGGGGTGTGCCTTTGGGTCATTGGCCATAACGCCACAATGACATTTCACCACACCCTACCCTGCAGACACCAACAAGTGTCACGGTGTGCCTAGGAGTCTTTCAGACTTATGCTCACCCCATTCCATAAGGAAATACAGTGAGATGGGTGCAGTATAGGAGAATGGGGTGAACTTTGGGGCTGAAGAGTCCAAGGCACACTTCAATGCCTGTCACTGGCTGCAGGGTGTGGGTGGGGGTGGAATGGCATGAGCATTACAGGTGACAATCCAAAGTCACACCCCTGATGCCTGTCAGTCTCTACAGGGTGCGGCGTTATGGTTGGAAACCCTAACGGCCCGGGTGTTCATTGGTATTTTTACTCCAAATTTTCAACATGGTTTTTTTTGTGACCCCACCTCATGAACAGTGGCAATATCAGTTTGTTAGCCGAAAGCTGATTTTGCACAGCGACTATGCCATTTGGCACCACAGGTGTGAAAACACATTTCAAACAGGATGTGAAAAATAACAGCTGTACTGTTCATGGGGAGGTGTAAAAAATGGCAATGTTGAAAATCTGGAGTAAAAATATAAAAACACTGGTGAAGTCACGAGTCTGCATAGAAACTGCACAACATACACCTGTAATGTAATTACTTTGGGGAAGTGTCACTGTGATTTTCTTAATCTGTCCCGAACACTGATGTACCACAGCGACCCCGCATTTCTGTGCAAGAAATGTGAAAGCACATTTCAGCCAGGGTGTGAACAATGACAGCTGTATTGTTCATAAGAAGGTGTGAAAAAATGCCAGTGTTGAAAATCTGGATTGAAAATATTACACATTCATGAACTTACGAGGGTGCATGAAAACTGCGCAGTGAACGCTCGTAACACAGTCATTTTATGGACTTTTGTCACCAAATTTTCAACATAGCTATTTTAGGACCTCTGCTCATAAACAGTGTCACTGTGATTTTCTTAATCTGTCCCAAACATTGATTTCGCACACCGACTGTGCCATTGTGCGCTACACGCGCAAAAATGCATTCTGGGCAAGATGTGAAAATTGACAGCTGTACTGCTCATAAGGAGGTGTGGTAAAATGGCAATGTTGAAAATATGGAGTCAAAATGGTAAAAATTCTCGAAGTTACGAGCGTGCGTAGGAACTGCGCAATGCACGCTCATAAAACAGTCATTTTTGGGAATTTTTTCACCAAATTTTCAACATAGGGTTTTGGGGGGCCTACCTCATGAACTGTGACACTGTCATTTTGTTACTCAGTCCCGAAAAGGTGGTTCACGCATGACCGAGAAATCACCTTTGGGACGAATAACAAAATGACAGTGGCTGAATTATGAGGTGTGGTCCAAGAATCCCATGTTGAAAATTTGTCTAAAATTCGCTTTGCAGAATATGCACCAAAGTTGAAAAACAACATTTATGTCATTATACTGCTTACCGGCTTTTCCTCAGTTTGCAGTCGGCTTTGAAGAGTGCAGACGTGTTCCTGGTCCACTGAAGATCATCGCTCCTGCCTTCGGAGGTAAGTATGGGGTGAGGGGGTGTAGGGAGGTGGAGTACACAGAGGGTGGGTGCGAATTGGGGGAGGGGGCAAGCGAGTCAACGAGGGACCATTTTCTTTTGTTATAGGTTTTTTTTTTTGCTTTTTGGTTTTTATAAAGACGATGTGGGACTTTTGCCATGCTGGGGTGTCTCCCAGCATGGCAACTAGAAGTTTTTTGGGGTGGCAGTGGAGCTGACAGGGGATTGGGCACCCCCGTTGATCATACAGTGTGCGGGGGGAGAGGGGAGCGCATGAACATGATGGGGTGGGCTCCCAGCATGCTACCTAGGTGTTCGTGGGTTGTATGCAAATTGCCTGCCGACGGCAGTATGCAAATTGCCTACATGTTACCACTGCTGATTGTAGTGGTGGTTTTCTCTGAACTGTATGGCACTGCATCTGAACGGCTGTCATAGACAGCTCGGACATTCATTGGTGCGGTGCAGCCGCGCCTGCAGAAAGGAACAGGGCATTGGAAGTGGGGGTGGCACACCTATGAAAACTCATATGGTGGCACTATGTTTCTTGCACAAGCGTGCAAGCAAACCTAAAAAGATCACAGTTGGCCTCAGTAGAACTCAGTATCACAAAATTTCCTCAAAATTTAAATCTCTGGACATTCCCTTTTTTTCATTTCTGAAGATATCTGCATGGAAAATGGCTGTGTGCCCCTTAGACTTTATCTGCTTCTGATGCTTTTCCTTCATTGAAGTCATATTCCTGTGCTTGTGACATCAGACATATTTCTGTGGCAACAGGTTGTGATGTCTTAGTGAAGGATTATGACTTCACAGCAGGAAAAGCTGCAGGGCAGATGAAGTCTAAGTGGAAAATAGCCTGTCTTCCTGTAAATGTGTTTAGTAATAAAAATGGAATATCCAGAAACTGAAACATTTTAAAATTGTTATTAGGTAAGTGTCCTGTAAGTAACATTTGTCAGTGTTTTGAAAAAAAAGCTAGAAAATTGCTTAAAGTATAGCATGGCACAATAAAAGCCAATATTTATACAAACTAAAACAGGGAAGTGGTGTTTTTTTTTTTTTTTTATACACCTTTATTTTGTGATGCCTACATAAACCTATGAGTGTCTCTTTCTCAGATTTTGGACACCCACACCTTGGGTGTGTAGATGCAAACCTCATAATGAGCAGGTGTGGTAGTACAGCAGTAATGCTTCTACTTGCTACGCTGGGGAACCAAGTTCAGGAATGAAGCTGGGTCATTTGGATTGGCTAGGGGAAGGGAGATCGATCATCCCAGGGACAGCTGTCCTCCTTTGCTGGGGGGGGGCAGTTTGCTCCACAACATGCTTGCTGCCTGGTGGAGACTATGTAGCAGTGCTGCAGGTGACACTTAGTTGCAGAGGGACAGCGCTGGATGCAGACACATGCATCATTGCACACCAGCTGCCCTCTGGGGGAAAAATGAAAAAATCCCTCCCTAACAAGCAACATGGTGCTGGCACCCTAGAGGGCCCTGCACTACTAACTGAGTCACCCACCCATCACTTGGTCCAGAGCAAGTGGTGGGATAAGTCCCTGAGAAGGTAAATGCTATGGCTTTGGGGGCTGGTAGATATGGGCACATCTTATAAGCAGCCCAGTGAAATCAGGAGCATCAGTGTCAGGGAAACAAGTAGATTGCAACCAATGATGTCATTGATCAGAGTACATAAAATGGCAAAATAGGGGACCAACAGACAGTTAGTTTTACACATACAGGGGTGCTACAGACTGAGCTATTTTTAAAAATGGAGAGGGGGGGCTACAGACTGAGCTTGTTTAAAAAACAGGGAGGGGGCTTTAGATCAAGCTGGTTTTTAAAATGGTGGTGGGGGGCAGGCTACGGAATGAGCTGGTATTAAAGGCCAGAGAGATCAAAAACAACAAGCATTGGTTAATGCCAGTGATGTTTGAGGGCATATTCTTATAATTCAAATGTTGTGTGAACAAGGTCATGGAGGAGACAGATGACATGGGGTGATGGTCCTTTATGCTGCAGAAGTAGCTGTAGCCACAAGGCCACTGTATATTTAGTTATTCAGGTTGATAGTAGGGAGGAGGAGCTGTGGAATCACAGCAATGCATGGCTCCTATACATATGTTCACCTCTGCCCAGAGGGGCAGGCTTGATCGCTGCCAATGCATGGCTTCTTTATGGATGCCCCCTTTTTTGAGGGGCAGCAGGCTTGATTACCACCAAGGGCAGTTTCAGTACAGATACCCCCTATCACTTGATGATGCAGGCTGGATTGTCACTGAGCATGGCTCCTCTAAGCCTGCTCCATCTACCAAGGGGTTGGGCAGGCTTGATCGTTACTGAATGTGGCTCCTATTTCTGCTCCTGCAGGGAGACTGGGATGACTCACCTTGGCGGTGGGTAGCTGGCTGACTTCCTTCCCCTTCAAGGGGACCAGCATGGCACAACTTAGAGGCTGGAAGCTGGTTGCGCACTTGTACCCAACTCTGGCCCTTGTCCTGGCTCCTTTGTGGCTCAAAGCAGACGCTTCGATGTCCCTTGATGCACTGCTCCTCTGATCGTGGACCACATTGAAATTACTAGTGCTCACTCATTTCAAAGGTTTTTTTTTCCTATAATTCATGACGCTTTTGTTTTTTAATATTTTTACCACCTTTTTTCTGTCAAGGTCTTTCTTAGCTCCACCTTCTGGAAGCCTATGGGTGTCAACTTTCAAAGCCCCCCTGAAATGGATATAGATGCTGGCCAAAAATCCACCGAAGCTCAGGGAATATTTTCTGACCTTAACAGTGCATTTCTTTCCTTTTGTTTTGTTAAATGTCAGCCCTAACTGATCCATGAGCATAGTTTTTTGCAATGAATATTTTATATGGAGAAGGATCTCAAGGTAAACACACCTAAGCAAGAGCTGTAACACCACTGCCTTAGCTGTGCTCCTAATGTGGGGTCAGAACACAACACGGCCCTCTACCACAGGCCCTGAGGTTATCGGTACTCTGGCTAGCACAGGAAATCTGTGACTTTTGGGTGGGAATGGCACCATAACTGGGCAAGAAGGTAAGTTGCACAAGAGTTGTAACCATCTACTCACACTCATACATTGACACGCAACACAACATCTGTTGCAGAAACCATAAAGGCACATTTATTTTCAGAATGTGAACTATGCTCCTTGACTAAGGAAAGGTTTAAGAATCAATAGCATTGTTTAAATGTTTTAAAGGAAAACTGCGCTGAACCTGGATGTCATAGAAACATAGAAACATAGAATTTGACGGCAGATAAGGACCGCTTGGCCCACCCAGTCTGCCCATTTCCCCTACCTACTGGATAAGCTGCAGATCCTAGTTAACCAGCAGCCTACTTCTTCCTACCCCCACCCCCCAGAATTGCCTTATGACTATCCCATGCATGCTTGAATTCCCCCACTGATTTTGACTCCACAACCTCCTCCGGAAGGCCGTTCCATGCATCCACAACCCTCTCTGTGAAAAAATACTTCCTTAAATTACCTCTGAGCCGCCCCCATCTTCAAATTGTGCCCTCTTGTTCTTGCACGCCTCTTTTTTTGAAAGATGCTACCCTCTTGGACTTTGTTGATTCCCTTGAGGTACTTGAAAGTTTCTATCATGTCCCTCCTCTCCCTCCTTTCCTCGAGGCTATACATATTAAGCTCCTTAAGTCTCTCTTCATACGACTTCCGGTGCAGACCCTGCACCATTTTAGTTATAGAACGCTGTTTATAATGGGAGGGCTTTAAGCCCATGGTTCGATGGGTTGAGCAACAACGTCACTCCCCCATCGAGCTTAAAATGTCTCAACATCCTGGGCTTTGCCAGGATTCTTTTTCATCATGTCCAGAGGCGCTGCTCTACCTGCTCTCCTACCCGGGTGCTTTCTCCCTTGTTCTGTTTGCGGCTCCCCTCAGCTGCCTGCTTCCCTTGGACTCCATCATTGCTGTTGTTTGGCGGCTGTGATCTGCCATGACCACCTTCAATCCTGATGCTCTGTTCATGTGCGGCATTTGATTGTAAAGGGTCTTTCTTCAACTGGGTTACCGCCGCTCTCAGGTCAGCTCAGACACCCTTTCTAACATCCTCCCTCTGCTCTCCTGCTGCTCTCCTGCCGTCTGCTCCTAAACTGAGTGCTTGCCTTCCGTAGTGCCTCCAGCTGCTGGTGCCTTGCCTTCTAATTTCTCTGATGTGCAGCTCATTGCGTTGTGTCTCATCCTTTCTCTCGGCCCTGGCATTTCTGCTGTCGATGCAGTATTATGTTACCATGGCTCGTTTCTGTACCGTTGTGGTCTGGCTCATATTTCTCTCGCTGGTGTGTGTTCTTTCCTTTCAACTTCCCCATTGACATCACCTTTTGCACCAGACTCATGCATTTGCAACGGACTTGTATGGCCCCCACAATTTGTTCAGATCCCCAGCTACTTGTAGCATTCTGACTGCTGCTCCTGTCGCTTGCCGTGCTTCATTCGTTATTTCTCCGTGCCTTCCTGTTCAATTTATTTTGCATAAAGTATGTTCTCCATGTTTCCCTATATGTGTGTGCGTGTGGGGAGGGGGAGGTTAATACCATCGTCTTTACCTCCATACCTATTTGTCTCTTGTCGGGGAGGAGGTTAATGCCAATGTCTTTTACCACAGTACCTATTTGTCTCTTATCAGTGGGGAGGTTAATGCCAACGTCTTTACCGCAGTAAATAATTCTCTCTTATCTTAGGTGGGGGCCGGGGTATGCTATCCTCTAGCATCGCTCTGTTTTACTGCTTTGGGGGATTCCTTGGACCTTGCCTTGTTCCCATTTGTTTGTACTTTCAATTGCCATTCCTCTGTTTGCATACCTCTCAACCTTGTGTCTCTGAAATGAGGGACATGGACATTTTTGGACACTCAAAATGAGGGACTATGAGGGACACAGACCCTCAGAATGAGGGACACATCTTCAAACATGGTGATGCAAGCTCAGAACACTGTGAAAACCATTGTGTTTACTTGTACTAAGTATATTTTGGATTTAGTCTTTTAGAATATTAAGAGTTTCTACTTTAAAATCTGAATTTTTGGCACATTCTCTGTGTGGACAGCACCTTTTCCATGAGGGACGGATAAGGGACAGAACAATTTTGAGGGGAAAGATGAGGGATGTCCCTTGTAATGAGGGACACTTGAGAGGTATGTCTGTTTGCTACTCCTGGACTGCCACCGGCTCTCTTGTATTCCCAAGTATTGTTTCTGTTTGCCCTGTCCTCTTCTAGCCTCTAGATGGCATTGTCTCGACAATGATTCCATAACAGCTTTCCCCACCATGCTCTTGTGGTTCGATGCCCGGTCTGCGATATTCCCTTGCTTGCCTTCTAGGTCATTTTCACACTTCCTCTTTGGCTGCTCTTGACTTTTGAGTTCTCTCCTTATCATGCCGTCAGCCTCGTCTGATTTTGTCTGGCTTGCTATCACTGTTTCTCACCCTCCTGCAGTTCTCCTTCCTTCTTACCAGTTCCGTTTCCAGTTACACTCTGGTTCTTGACATGCCTCTCCATCTGGCCTGCATTTGATATGTCATGGGTATGCCTATCATTCCTCCTATGCAGCCTCATTGACCCGTGGCTCTCCGGCCTCCTGTATCTGGTTCATGACTCTGGTCATCCTTCACCACTTCGCACCAGCCGTCCCAGATTCAGCCATTCTCATCCTGTATCGGCGGTGTCCTATGCTACTCCATTGACCGCCCTCTATCCTTAGTCCTTTCATGCTTCGCTTTCCCGTACCAGCCTCCATAGCTACAATTCCTCATTGTACCTTATCCGTTTCTTAATTTTACCTTCCTTGTCCTAGCACCTTTTCTAGTCTCAGCAATGAATGAAAAAAAGAAAAAAAAAATTCTAAATGGGTGTGCTCGTTCTTCTCCCTCAACTCAGCCTCCACTGCGATCATCGTTACCTCGCTCCATCAGTCTGCCTTCCACCCGGGGCTTCCCTATGTCACCATATGGCTCTACCTGTCTCTCGATGACTCGTTCCAGTTCATTTAGCCCTCTTCTCAATGATGCCTCGCGCTGACCTGCTCCTCTATTTCCATCGCTCGATTGATCTGCCTTGGCTGCTCAATCAGTATTCCTCAGTGAGCTCCATCTGGCGTCTGCTCGATATTTCTTTTGATTCCTCATATTGCTTATTTGAACTCATCAGCTGTCTGCGCTGCTGCAGCGTTTATCTTCATCTGGCATCATTTGGCTGTCCCTGACTGAGTCAATTTAGTCTACAGTTGATGTATTCTTTTGGGCATATCTGTTATGAATTGTATGCCATTTCTTCGCCCCGCGGCCCTCTTGTCACATGTCTTAGGTTCCTGACTCCTGTCATCATTCACTCTTCATTCCCTCCTGGTTCCTCTCTGTGCATCACTTCCGCGAGCATTTCTATCAAGGAATCCTATGCCATGTCTCCACCCATGGCTTCAATGCATCTCCATTTCTCTTGACCCGAGCATTCCCTCTAATACAGGACTGCCTTTTCTAGTGCCAGCCATCAGGGATTCACCCCACTCATGGCTTCACTCCTCATCCCTCCCTGCTACCTCGATTTGACTCTCTCTCCACTCATCAGCCATGCCTTCCTGTCCGTCGCCCTCTGCTAAGGGCTGGTTGGAGGCTCTCCACTATCGTTCAAGTTCCTTTCGCGATTCTTCCGAATCTACCTCCTATTGAGGAGCCTACTTGCTCACATCACTCTATTCAGTTCCGAATCTACTCTTTTTTGAGCAGTCTAATTAGTCGCATTGCTCTATCAGGCATACCATCCTTCTAGTTCGAACACCCTCTGGTTCCAGACGTGCCTTCTTGGCCTCAGACTATTTCTCCTTTCGAGGAGCCTCATTCCTTGCATCACTCTACTGACACCTTTGTTATCTCATTGCCCATACCGTCAGTGTCTAATTGTTCACTTCACATGTTCATGCCTTTTTTCTGCCTCGGTGTCTACTTCCTCACCTTGCTCAATCGGGCGTACTTCTCATTTGATCTTATGCTACCTCATCGACCTGCCACCCTCTTGTGGCACTCACCTTCTGTATTCATCTTTGCCTCCTGTTCTTTCGCTCCATATGCAGCCTCATGTTCCATATTCAAGCCGTGCTTTCTGTTCTGTCTCTAGACCAAGACTTTTATGAGGGACAGAGGAATGATATGCATCGAACTCAAGGTCGTCCCTGAGAACTTGGGTCTGTTGTGTGGTATGCATTTTCCTGCTGTTTCCTATGTTCCCTATTTCCTGCCCATATTGACCTCCTGCAATACATTTCTCATCATTTGCCTACTGCTGTCGACATCTCTAGCTCGTTCCTGCTGGAGTCCTGTTCTCATTCGCTGACCCCGGGTTCTCTGTCTGTCCCCGGGTCCATTCATTTACATTGCTTGATCATGCATACCTCTCCTTGGATCGGATGAGTTCTCTCCTTCCTGGTCCGCTGCTTTCTATGGGGTTTTCCCCTATCTCTGTCTTTCCTCTGGTCTGTCTGGTTTCTGGATGCCTCCATCTGGTTCTCCTTCAGTCCGACCTTAGAGTCCATTTACCTACCTCTGAACATCTCTATCAGTAGGCTTTGGCATCATTTGCTGCCAAATCTGCACTATTCCCTTTCTCCATCAGACCTGATATTGATATTTCTTCTGGCATACCTATCTTGGCTCTTATACTGCCTAATCCAACTCGCCCCCATACAGTTCTCCTCCCATACCGGCTGGGTCCTCTGCTACCCTATTTCCCTCCCTACCATCCTTCGTCCTTTCCTGCCTCGCTTTCCAGTGCCTGCCTTCCTAGCATCTCTCTCATCGTACCTCATCCATTCCAGTTACCTTCCTCATCCTAGCACTTCTTCTCGTCCTGTCCGTCATGGATTCTTTCCGCTCCTGGCTTCCCTCCTCCTCGTACATCATCCGATTCGACTCCCCTCTATTGCCGTCCTGAGCTTTCCCTCTGGTTTACATTCCCTCTGGTTCCTGACATGCTTTATTGGCCTCAGAGTCTGCCTCCTTTCAAGGAGCTTCCTTGTTCATGTTGCTCCATAGGACACGATACCTTACTTCAGGTTATTTTCCTGTTCTTTCCCACTCCTCTTCCAATTACTTGCCGGCTCTTCCGGATTCAGCCATCATTGCTTCGCTCCACTCTTAGCTTCACTCTTCATCATACCTAGTCCAGTTTTGATCCTTGATCACTTCACCTGAGTTGTCTCTGGTTCTAGATCTCCCTTCTTGGCCTCGGAATTTACTTCCTTTCGAGGTGCCCTCTTCCTTTCCTTCCTTCGTCCCTGTTCTTTTTCAGGTTCATTCCTGTCTCCTCCTCTTCCAGTTTAGTGCCAGCTATCCAGGCTTTGCTCTACTCATGGCCTGCTATCAATATTCGTTTTTTGGCGTACCTACCGTAATTCCTATGCTACCTATCCACTGCGGCTATCCTGCCCCCTGTATCGAGTTCATAACTCCAGTCTTATCTATTTCATAAATCCAGTTATCATTCACTCAGCATTACCTCAAGGTTTATCTCTTTACATCGTTTACTTGAACATTCCTTTCATTGAATTCCATACTACATCATCGACTACAACCTCAGGGTCTAATCATTCAGAGTCTAATTGTTTACATCGCATAATCAAGTATGCCTCTTCAATCTCAGTGTATGCTCACTCGCATCGCTCAATCAAGCCAGTCTGCATTATTATATGTCTCCTCATCAGCACATCTGGAAACTCCTCATTAGCACATCTGGATACCCCTTGCTCCTCTGTCTCATACATGGAATTAATCCCTCCCATCCTTGCTCCTCAGATCTACTATCTCTCACCGACTACTCGAGCGTATCCTCCTTGGGTCTCTGCTATCTTATGTTCTTTATTTTATCTGTGCTTCTTTTGAGTTTTTCCCTATCTTATTGTCATTCTCCTTTCTTATATCCCTCATCTGTGAACAATACTCTCTACTAACATATGTCCTCAAATCAAATGTCGTCAGCCTGGAGGGAAGGCGACCTAGGCCTTGGATCCCCAGAGGTTTCCTCCTCAAAGCGGGTTTTTCCTCTCCTCTGTGCCAATGGTCATAATCTTAGTTAGAGTTAGTGCTTTCTTCTCATTAGTTAGTTAGGTTCCGCTGTTGGATGGAGGTGGATGGTGGCCCAGCTTTCCCCTTGCTCCTTAGGAAGTTAGCCCTTCTCTTCACAGAATTTATTCATCATCCTCGCCTCTTCGAAGCACGACATCTTTGGGTATTCTTTTTGTGCTTCTTCCTAACCTACCTTTAGCTGACGCATTCATTCCTGGCACCTGTAGGGGGGGATCCTACTCAAGGGTTCCTTGCTTTGTACCCCTACAGGGTGGTATATCCCATGGATAGAGAGGTGGAAAGCCACAAAGCAAATCAAGTTACACAAGCATCATTTCATATTATGTCATTCAGTTGCATAAGCACTTCGAAGTACTGGTTTAAATTCAGTTATTGTTCCACCTATGCAGGCCTTTTAGTAACACCAGTGGATGTTTTTGCTTCAAACAATCTGTAATATTTTAGAACTGTATGATGTAGTTTATGTCCTTTACAGCCACAGAGTTCTGTAGTAGAACATGGAGGCACTGTGCCAACAACAGAAGAACAGACCAGGGACATAAACTACATCACACAGTTCTAAAATGTTTTTTCCAGCAGCATGTTAATCAGAAACACCCACTAGAATAATTAGAAAGCCTGGATAGCTAGGGCCATAACAGACTCTGAGCCAGTAGTTAAAAAAAACAGCTTCTATTGTGAAAAATGACTTATAGATTCAGTGCAGTGCTCCTTTAAGCACATAAATTCAACATAAGAATTAATTTCCTTAATTAGGTTGTCTGCGATCGAGGTTTTGTGCCTTTAAATTTTACTTTAAAGTTCAATGCAAGTCACAGTACCCCTCCCTGAGTCCCAAAGTACATCCAGAAAGGAGGGAACACAGTTTGGAATGAAGGGTGAAGGATGTTGTACAGTGGAATTTGTTCTTTCTGTCCAGAACCGGGCTGGATTACCACAGTGGGCAACGGTGAAACACGCTGTTGTAAATGAAATGGCTGATGAAGTTCCTCTCATTTCTTTTCTTCCTTTTTTCTCTTGCTCCAGATAATAGGTAAGCAGAAACCTAAAACTGAGACTGGCAGTATAGCCCAGAGGTTCGAATAATGAGCTGTAAATGAGCTTGGTACATCCAACAGACGTAGGCTGGGATTCCTACAACCTCCACTTGCATACTGTGTGACTCTGAGCAACTCACTTAACCTCCCTAGTGCTCCAGGGTCACCCTTGAAAACAGGTGCTTGTGCCTAGCTGCCCTTACCCAGTTACTAAAAAATATAAAATAAATAAATAAACCCACATGCCTTATTGCAGCTCACTTACTGCCCTAACCATGCCAGTCTAATCAGGAAGTACCCATGTGCCTATATACTCTCTTAGTCCTGCTGAAGGGAAGAAAAATCTTAACTCTGAACCTATTCCTCCTACCTAGCTGGAGCTTCCCAAGTCTCAGACCTCCTAAAATTGACTGCATGGACCCTTTTATGTTTATTTATTTACAGTATTTTGCCAGGAAAGGGTTCCATTTAAATGCTCATTTACAGGCAGGTCCTGTTAGGATATCAAAAAGTTCAAAATATCCTCAGTGGTGTATATACAGAATATAAAATGGTATAATACACAAAGGGAAAAGATGGCAGTAGAATCATACTGTAAGTGACAAAACAGCCAACAAAGTCATAATACTTAAGCTCCCCACCCCCAGAACGCAGATTCCCAATCAGATTGGAGGGAAGAGACAAAATGTTGCATTCCAGTCACCTCCTGGGTTAGAATATACCAGCTCTCCTTTCCTTAGAACCTTGTCCTGCAGCAGCACAAGCCACAAAGGAATGATTGCTCAGAAAAGTTGTTTTCTAACTGCTGCTGTGCATCAAATTTTAAACTGTTTTTTGAGAACCAATTTTTCTCCATTTTTTTAGCAAACCAAAAACTCACTTTCAGTAGAAATAATTTACTAGCCACCTACAAGTAGCTAAGTGGCAGCCCAGAACCTCAGCTTTGTTTTGAATATGTTTTAAAGAGCCTGTAGAAACAAAAATAGCAGACAGGAAGATGTTACAAATTTTATGACTTTGTCAGTTGTAACTTTTTATTTCTGAATTATTTTTTCTTTTGCTAACTAGAAACTATTTTTTTGTAGTTTTGTGCCCAATGTTAGGGCTGCTTGAGTGCCTTTTTTGGAATATTTGGCTGAATGCTTGTTATTTGGGCCCCAGGTATTCAGTATTCAGACAAATATTTGGTATTTGGATTTTGAAAAACAAAAGGAGAGCAGCAGCCCACAACCCTCTGGCACGGGGTCATAATGTTGCAAGACATTACGCCACAGCAATATACCATGCTGCCAGTACATCACAATATATTGCCAGCGGCATATATCTGTGTTTTACTGGGGGCTGCGCCACCCCACAGCCCCTGTTATGGGATCTGTGCCCCCTGAACCCCCTAACTAAAATAAACTCGGGGGGGGGGGGTTAACACTTAAATTCGCACAAAGTGCAAAAAATAAAGAAATTACATGTGTCTAGGACCGGGAATCGAAACCTGGTTCACAGACACACTGCCTCCCTTGCTGCCTGTGGCTCATCCTGTCGAGCCACAGCAGCCGCTCGCTGGACCCCTGTCCCAGTAGAGGTCTTATCCTCTGCCTGGGAAGAGTGAGAGGCTGCACTACTGTGCATATACGCAGGGATGGCCTACATCTGTCCAAGAGGGGCTCTGATGTCCTCAGTGGGAGGTTTAAGTGCTACATTGGTGAGTATTTATACCAGCCGAGGGGGGAAGCAGAACAGGGAAGGGCAAGATAGTCTGTCCTCCCAGACAGGATCATCAGTGGATCTGTTTCAATCATGAGAGAGAGAGAAAATCAACAAGTAGCACCATGGAGTAGGAAAGAACATGGGCCTGGGGATGAGAATGGTACCAAGAGGGAGAGTGGGACAATCAAGAAAAGGGAAGTACATGAAGAGAAGGGGAGAGATGGCACACACTGAAAGCAATGTGTGCAAATGCCCGTAACCTTGGGAACAAGATAGCAGACCTAGAGGCTGCAGTGGCAGAGGCAGAACTGAACTTAGTAGCCATCACAGAGACCTGGTGCACCAAAAAACCAGGACTGGGATCTGGCCATTCCAAGGTATTCTCTGTTCAGGAGAGACAGGGAGGGAAGGAAGGGGGGGAGTAGCTCTTTATGTGAGGTAAAACTTAAACGCAGAAGAAACACAGGGCATGCAGGGAAGGGCAGAGCTACTGTGGGTCACCCTGGAGAAAAGGAAAGGGAATGTTACTTGCATAGGGGTGATCTACAGACCCCCTGCTCAGGGGGAGGAAGTGGATGATGAGTTAATAGAAGAAATTCAGAATATGGCTCAAAAAGGGGGAGGTACTACTAGTTGGAGACTTCAATCTACCAGACGTAGATTGGAGCCTGCATACAGTGCCAACTACCAGGAGCAGAGACATACTCAAATCTCTACTAGGATCCTCTTTCAGGCAACTAGCTAGGAACCAACCCATGGGGGGGCAGTGCTAGACCTGGTATTGACAAATGAGGAAAGCAATGCTGACGTAATGGTTGGTGACCACTTGGGAACCAGTGACCACTGTACAGTATGGTTTACCATAAAGACTAAGGTAAAAGTAAACACCAGAACTAGGGTAATAAACTTTAGGAGGGCCAACTTTGAGATGATGGAGAAATCTTTGAAGGATGCACTGGCCGGGATAGGGGAACTTGAAGGTATGGAGACCCTGTAGGCTAAAATCATGATGGGTATCAATAGGGAGGCAAGCCTCTGTATTCAGCAGGTTAGCAAGGATAAAAGGAAAAAGTGACCTGTTTGGTTCTCAAGGGAGGTAGTGGAAAAGGTAAGGGCAAAAAAGCAGGCCTTTTTGAGATACAGAATAACTTAGAAGGAGGAACACAGGGAGATCTATCAAAACAAGCAAAGGGAGGCAGGGAGGGCAGTCAGGAAGACTAAAGCACAAACTAAAGAAAAGATTGCCAAATCACTGAAAAAGGGGGGATAAGTAATTCTTCAAATACATAGGGAAAACAGAATTGCCAAATGAGGGATAATTAGGCTGAAGGGGGAAGAGGGGGGTCTGTGTGGAAGAACATAATCAAAAAGCAGACATGCTAAATAAATACTTCTGCTCAGTATTTTCAGTGGAAGAATCAGGTAACAGATCAGTGTCAGAAAATAAGGAGGCAGGAGTATCAGAGATGGACATAAGCCTTTTCACGGTACATACAAACATATGATACAGTAGATGAGGTCCTTGGGGAAACCATCATGTTTATAAGTAGATGAGGCAATGGACCCAGATGGAGTACACCCCAGAGTGCTGAGTGAACTCAGGGAGGAGATGGCGGTACCTCTGATGGCCCTTTTTAACCTTTCTATGGAAACTGGGGTGGTTCCAAGAGATTGGAGAAAAGTTGAGGTTGTCCGACTGCACAAAAATGGAAGCAGAGACGAGACAGGAAATTACAGACCTGTCAGCCTGACTTTGGTAGTGGGTAAGGTTATGGAGACACTGCTGAAAGGGAGGTTGTTTGAGTATCTGGAGGTCAAGGGACTGCTGGGTCCAAGGCAGCATGAGTTTACAGGGGGAAATCCTGTCAGACTAACCTGATCGAGTTCTTTGTCTGGGTGACCAGTGTAGTGGATTGGGGGGGAAGGGTAGATGTGGCCTACCTGAACTTCAGTAAGACCTTTGACTCCATCCCCACAGAAGGCTAGTGAACAAACTAAATAACCTTGGGGTGGGACCGAAAGTAATTACATGGGTAAGAAACTGGCTGGAAGATAGAAGTCAGAGGGTGATGGTAAATGGTGTGCACTCAGGGGAAGGCAAAGTGGCTAGTGGGGTGCCACAGGAGTCAGTGCTAGTTCCAATACTCTTCAATGTATTTATCAGCGATTTAGATAACGGGTTGGTAGATAAGGTGTGTCTATTTGCAGATGATAAGAAAATGTGCAACAGGTTGGAAACTCCAGGGAGGTCCAGTAAATGAGGAAGGACCTTAGCAAACTGGAAGAGTGGTCAAGGGTCTGGCAACTGAGCTTTAATGCAAGGAAGTGCAAGATAATGCACATGAGGTACAGAAACCCTGCAGCTAAGTACAGGCTGGGAGGGGAAGAACTAACAGTCACAGGACAGGAACGGGACCTGGGAGTAATTATTTCCAATGACCTGAAAGTGGCTAAGCAGTGTGACAAGGTGGAGGGGTAAGCCAGCAAGATGCTGGGGTGCATAGGCAGGGGGATAACCAGCAGGAGGTGGAGGGAAGTCATAATACCCCCATACAGGTAATTGGTGAGACCTCACCTTGAGTATTGTGTACAATTCTGGAGGCCGTACCTCTGGAAAGACATAGACAGGGTTTAATGGGGTTCAAAGGAGGCCAACCAAGATGGTACAAGGCCTTCACCTGAAGCCCTACAAGGGCAGACTCAGGGAATTAAACATGTACTCTCTGGAAGAGGGGAGGGAGAGGAGAGACATGATAGAAACTTATAAATATCTCACAGGTATGAACAAGATATAGGATGAAAGTATATTTGAGAGAAAGAGTTATATAGTAACAATGTATTTGACGGCAGATAAGGGCCTCTAGGCCCATCCAGTTTGCCGGTATTCCCTGCCTGCATCAATGGTCGCTGACTCAACTTGGTCATTGGCTTTAGCCTTTCCTATCCACCTCTAGGGTTCCCTTCTGTCTATCCCATGCATGTTTGAACCCCCCCCCAATGTGCTACCTCCCACTACTTCCTGGATTAGGCTATTCCATGCATCTACCACCCTTTCTGTGAAGAAAAACTTCCTCTCATTCTCCTTTAGGCTGCCTCCCTCCAATCTCATATTGTACTCCCTCATCCTTGTACACTTCCTATACTGAAAGATGCCTCCCACTTGCACTTTGTTTATGCCCTCAAGATACTTGAAGGATTCTATCATATCTACCCATTCCCACCACTCTTCCACTGTTTGCATATTGAGATCTTTTAATCTCTCCTCATATGTCTCCTGGTGAAAGCTCTGCACCATCTTTGTTGCCCTTCTCTGAACTGCCTCCACCCTGTCTATGTCCTTACGAAGATACAGACTCCAGAACTGTACCCCATACTCCAGATGAGGCCTCACCAGTGTTTTTTTACAGTGGCATCACCACCTCACTTCATCTGCTAGTGATACACCTCCCTTCTTCTGCTAGTGATGCACCTTCCTATGCACCCCAACATGCTACTACTGGCAATCTCCACAGTCTTGGTACACTGTTTGGACACCTTTAGGTCATCTGAGATGATTATCCCTAAATCCCTTTCTCCCCTGGTAACCATCAGCAACTCCCATTTCATCCTATAACTTTCTACAGGGTTTTGGCACCCCAGGTGCATGATTTTGCACTTCTTTGCATTAAATTTTAATTGCCATACATTGGACCAATTTTCCAGCTTTCCTAGATCCCTCATCATTTTCTTGACCCTTCCCCCAACTGTCTACCAGATTGCAGACCTTGGTGCCATCTGAAAATAGGAAAACCCTCACCTCCAGCCCTTTAGCAATGTCACCAATGTAGACATTAAAAAGGACTGGCCATAGGACTGATACTTGAAACACCCCACTGGTCACCCCTCTTTCCTCTGATTGGATCTCATTAATCACCAATTGCACAGTTGCACAAGAACTAAGAATCACGTGATGAAGTTGGGGGGGGGACTGAGGAGGAATATCAGGAAGTTTTTCTTTATGGAGATGGTGGTGGGAGCCTGGAACAGACTACTGGCAGACATTGTGGAAGCTAAAATGATCACAGGCTTCAAGAACATGTGCGATAGGCATAGGGGAATCCTAGCAACAGGGCTTATATTGGGAAAAGTTGAGGACCTGTACGGGGCTAGAATAGGATTAGCAGGGCAGACTGAGTGGGCCAGTAGGTCCTTATCTGCCGACAACTTCTGTGTTTCTATGTTTCTATGAAAGTAATTAACAAATACTGGCACGATGGTCTGCATCTGTCCACGAAGGGAACCAAGCTCCTAAGTGACACGTTTAAATGCTTCCTTGGCAAGCTTTTAAACTAGCCAAGGGGGGAGGTGCTGATAAGAGGCAGGAACTTTCAAGTCTCCCCCCACAAAGCATGGCAGGTAGTAAGGTAATCACTGAGGTACAGAGCTCAACAGAGGGCAGGACAGGGGTAAATGGAAAAATGGACAAAGGCAATAAGAGCAGGGATGGGGGGAAAAAAGGATAAAGCCAACGTTAAATGGAGGGCAATGAGTACCAATGCCCATAGTCTGGGAAACAAGCTTCCTGAGCTAGTAGCCCTGATGGAAGATGAAAAATTGGATATTGTGGTAGTCACGGAAACATGGTACACAGAGAACCATGACTGGGATGTCAACATACCGAGGTACACAGTCTACAGAAGGGACAGGAAGGGTAAAAGAGGAGGTGGAGTAGCTCTACATGTAAGGGAAGGGATCAAAGCTACAGAGTTAAAAAGTAAAGAGGGAGGACAAGAGGCACTCTGGGTCACCTTGGAGACAGGGAATGGCATCACAATCCGAACAGGGGTTGTATACAGACCCCCGTCTCAAGGGGAGGAAACGGACAGGAAAATGATGGAGAACATTCTCAAAATGGCTGAAAAGGGGGAGATACTGTTGATGGGGGACCTGAATATGCCAGATGTTAACTGGATGACATGTACTGCAGCCACATCCAAGAGCAGGGTCATTCTCGATGCCCTGCAGGGGGCAGGCCTTAGGCAGCTAGTGTTGGAACCCACTCGGGAGGGAGCAATACTAGACCTGGTACTCTCAAATGGAGAAAGGATCACAAATTTATAAGTCAGTAGACATCTGGGAACAAGTAACCACTGCACAGTGTGCATCATAATAAGCACAACCATGGAGACAAGCCATACAAAACAAGGATACTAGACTTTAGAAGGGCCAACTTTGGCAAAATGGGTGAATACCTGAGGAATGCACTAGCAAATGGCCAAAAAGGAGGGGTGGAAGAACAATGGAGAAAAATCAAAACTGCTATAATAGAGGCAACAAGCCTTTGTTTAAAACAAATAAAGAAAACAAAGCGGAGTAAAAAACCACGATGGTTCTCAAAAGAGGCGGCAGGGAAGGTTAAGGAGAAAAAGGCTGCATTCAAAAAGTATAAGGAATCACAGAAGGAGCATGACAGGGAATTGTATCAATTAAAGCAGAAAGAAGTGGGGAAGGCAGTCAGAATAGCAAAGGCCCAAACCAAGGAAAAAATAGCCAACTCAGTTAAGAAGGGGATAAACCTTCTATAGGTACATTAGGGCATAGAAAGGTTAAGGAGGAATAGTGAAGATTAATAAAGGAGAGGGAGGTGGGCAGAGGGAGACAGTGAAAAGGCAGAGATACTGAATGAATACTTTTGCTCAGTATTCACAAAAGAAGATGAGGAGGAGTTACCTAAACCAGACAATAGAAGCACTCTGGGTAGGGGGGTTGACACCAGTCCATTTACAGAAGAAAGAGTCCTGAAAGAACTCCTAAAACTCAAGGTGGACAAAGCAATGGGGCCTGATGGGATTCACCCCAGAATCCTAAAAGAACTAAGGGAGAACCTAGTGACACCACTGACCACACTTTTTAACAAATCATGGGAGGATGGGGTGGTACCTGAGGACTGGAGGAGGGCAGATGTGATTCCCCTTCACAAAAGTGGGAGCAAGGCAGAAGCAGGAAACTACAGACCTGTAAGTTTGACCTCAGTGGTAGGGAAAATGATGGAATCACTTCTGAAAGAAAGAATTGTTGAGTACCTAGAGGCCAGCGGGGCACAGGACCCAAAGCAGCATGGATTTACAGCAGGAAGGTCATGTCAGACGAATCTAATTGATTTCTTTGACTGGGTGACCAAAGTAATAGACCAGGGAGGGGCTGTGGATATGGCCTGCCTAGACTTTAGCAAGGCATTTGACACAGTCCCGCACAAAAGACTAATAATCAAGTTAGCCAGCCTGGGAGTGGGTTCCAGGGTGGTAGCCTGGGTAGCAAACTGGCTGCACAACAGGACACAGAAGGTAGCAGTGAATGGAACACATTCTGAAGAAAGGGGGGTTACTAGTGGAGTACCTCAGGGCTCAGTACTGGGTCCAGTCCTCTTTAACATCTTTATAGGTGACATTGCAGAGGGTCTGTGAGGGAAAGATATGCCTCTTTGCAGATGACACAAAGATCTGTAACAGAGTTGATATACGGGGGTAGAAAGGATAAGAAGGGACTTGGCAAGGTTGGAGGAATGGTCAGACATATGGCAACTTAGAGTCAATGCAAAGAAGTGCAAAGTAATGCACCTGGAAAACAAAAACCCAGGAGAAGAGTAAACAATAGCAGGGGAGGTACTAACAACAAAAAAAATGGAAAGGGACTTGGGGATAGTCATATCAGATGACCTAAAGGTGGGTAAGCAATGTGAGAAGTTAGTAAGGAGAGCCTGGGGATACTGGGATGCATAGGACGGGGCACCACAAGTAGAAAAAGGGAAGTGGTTATCCCTCTGTACAGACAGTTGGTGAGACCCCATCTGGAATACTGTGTGCAGTTTTGGAGACCCCATCTATGCAAGGACATAGACAGGATGGAAGCAGTCCAGAGGAGGGCAACTAAAATGGTGCAGGGTCTGCATCAGAAACCATATGAAGAGAGACCGAGAGAGCTTAATATGTATACCCTTGATGAAAGGAGGAATGGGGGAACATGATAGAAACTTTTAAGTACCTCAAGGGAATCAACAAAGTCCAGGAGGGTAGCATCTTTCAAAAAAAGAGATGTGTAAGAACAAGGGGGCACAATTTAAAGATAGAGGGGGGATGACTCAGGGGTAATGTGAGGAAATTTTTTTCACGGAGAGAGTGGTGGATGCATGGAACCGCCTTCCTGGGGAGGTTGTTGGGTCTAAAACAGTGGGGGAATTCAAACATGCATGGGACAGACATAAGGCAATTGTAGTGGGGGGGTTGCAGGAAGTAGGCTGTTGGTTAACTAGAATCTGTGGCTTATCCAGTAGGAAGGGAAATGGGCAGACTGGGTGGGCCAAGTGGTCTTTATCAGCCGTCAAAGTCTGTGTTTCTATGCTTCCATGTTTAAATCAACAAAACTGCATTTAACACAACTTTTCTCCACACAATCCTCCTAAAAAAGCCTCTGACCCCTCAAGAAGAACATCAAAAAACATAATATTTGGACACAAAGCAGCATACTGTACATTTCTCATTAGCTCTGTATTTCTTATCCCCATTATTTATTACTGAGGTCATATGCATGATAACAGGATAGTTGTTTCTTGAGAGTTCAGCTCCCATTACTTTTTTCCAACTTGATGTGATAATACTTGGCTTGTGACATCACAGTTATTCCTTTGGCAATAGATTGGGATGTCACTGCACAGCATTATAATTTCAACTATGAAATGGAGAGAACAAACCTAGGAAGCCCAGAACAGTATGTGGAACAGAGATGAAGATCAGAAGGGGCCCAACACATAAAAAAAAACATGTCATACAGGTTGCAGAGTGGCTAAAACCCATATCTAAAATGTTTTGTAACTGACAAAGCAAAAACTGTTTTGGTGAATGGTTATCTTCTCCTCTTCAAGAAGGGTACAAGCTTAAAGTGATCATTCAGTCCAGGACTGGTGCCTACATTCCATCTATATTGCCAATATGTTTCACGGCACATCAATTTATTGTTGAGGTCACCGCTCCTGGGACCGAATGTCACTTTTTCCAGACCCTGGAATGTAAACCTGTGTCCTGGGCCTGCTCGTGCATAGTGTGCTGCCAATGCATTGTGAAGCATTCCATTTCTAATATGTCTCATATGTTCAAGGATCCTTTCCCTGAACTTCCTTTGTGTTTTCCCTATGTAATGACACCCACAATTGCATGCGGCAATAACAGCTTCGGTACTACATTTTTTTAATTTTATTTATTTATTTGTATTTTGGATGACACCTTTGAGCCAAGGGCTCTTTTACAAAGGCTCCATGTCAAGGCAATAAGGACAATAAGGTACAAAACATAATATGATCATTACAATGGAACTTACAAAAAAAAAAGACAAGTAAGGTTACAATAATAGCAGCCAAAGGCATTGTCAAGGAATTGTGTTGCGAGTTAATTATACAGTACAATCATAGGCGGCTCAGTGATGCTTTGTTAGGAGTGGGTTAGTGGGGAAAGAGAAAGAAGAGTGGTGGTGAGTGGGTGGTATGGGAGAGAGAGAGAGGGAGGAGGGGAGAAATGGGGAGGACATTGCTTTGGGTATGTGGTAGATGGGAAACAGCAAGGGAGGAGAAAAGGGGGGGATAAAAAAGAAAAGGAGACAGATTCATCCTATACCCAGTAATGGGGGGTAGGAGAGGAGAAGGAGGAGCTGAGGCAGTGAGGAGGGATGCTTGAGGGTACTATGCCTAGAGGGGATTATAAGAAGCAATCACAGAACGCACTAGCCACGAGGTGTTGACACAGGTTACACTTAAAAGCACCAATCGTGGCAATGTTGGAGATTTCTGTAGGTAGCAAGTTGAACCAGGTGGAGGCTCTGACAAGGTAAGAATGCTGAGCTTGAGAGATCCAACAAGAAATGAAAGAAGTTACCCTGAAGCTTTCACCAGTGCTGGTAAAGGACAGTTCTGCTCCCATCTTAATATAGTCACATGCTAAGTAGTTCCCACATTTAAAAACTCCAGTAGGTAAGTTATCCTTCTTCTTGGGGGTCGGTTCCAGACAATGCACCAAGGCATATGAAAGATTCCTGCCTTACTGGTACGTAATGACTGGACCAGACGTAACCACTGTCTTGAGGGCTGGTTCCACACCAAGGATGTGCCAGTTTTTCCTGATGATACATTCTAGGTCTGTTGCCTTTGTATTAAAAGTTGTGATAAAGTTAGGACCACCATTTTTTCTTATTTCATTTATTATTCCTATTTCTAGTCTGTCTATTGGTTGTTAAAAGAGACTGTATCAGCAGTCACAAAACACACTACTCTCTCTCTCTGTCTGCACAGGAGAAAGTAAAAGTGTCTGCTTGTATGACTCACTTTCTTCCTTCCTAGCTAAAGAGCATGTGACTTACAGTACTGTAAGCCTTGTGATGTATAGGGAGGCTGCCAAATCTGAAATACCAAGTGGATCACTTAGAATCATAATGAGGAACGCAAAGTCCATTAAAAACAATGACTTTGCTTTACTTTTGCATTGCCATTCCACCTAACACAAAGTGGTATGATACATGGAGTGAGCACTTTGTAGATTTCCCACTCCACGAAAGAGTGGCAACGAAGTGCCAACTTACATTCACTTTCCCAGAGGAATTTAAATTCGCTGCATCTCTAAATGTGAGCCGTATAGGAGAGATTGGGGTCAAGCAGAATCCCTAGGTATTTGAATGAGTAAACTTGTTCGAGGACAGTCCCCTGCTTGGTGGAGATGGCAAGGGGGTGTTGCTTGTAACGGTTATGTGAACTGCAGAATAGCAATGACTTGGTTTTCTTGTGATTGAGGACAAGTTTATAATTGGAAAACCGTGTTTCAATGGTACTGAATCCGAGCTGGAGACTGTGTTGTAGTGGTAAAAGGTCCTTGTGCGTAGAAAAGACAACAGCATCATCTGCATACAGGATGATTTGTTCCAAGCAGGATTGTGGTAGGGAGTTTAAAAAGAGGTTGAAAAGGAGAGGGCCCAGTATGGACCCCTGAGGGACTCTGGAGTGGACAGGCAAGGTATCCGAGATAGCACTGGCAATTTTTACTCTTTGAGAGAGGTTGTCAAGGTAACTTCTGAACCAATGGGCTGAGTCCGTTGCTATGCCAGCAAGGAGTAGTTGGTCATACAGCAGCTGATGATGGCCCTTGTCAAATGCCTTTGAGAGGTCAATGAAGACAGCCCCAGTAAGAAGATCTTTATCAAGGGAACTATGCACTGCACTGGTAAATTCAAGCAGGGCAGTGGTGGTACTATGCCCTTTTTCCAAAACCATGCTGTTGTGTTCACAGAGTATTATATTTGTCCAAATAATCAGTGAGCTGATCCGCAACACTTCGGGTATCAATCTTGTGTGGTACCTGGTGTTACAGTTGCTGGGGATGTAGTAAGTGCCTGGAATGGGTATTCAGGGAGGTTACAAGGTAAGGGGGGGGTAGACTCAGAAACTATCAATTCTGTGTTGGATTTGTAACAAATGTTCAGTTGTTATGTAGCCCCAATTTGGCTTTATGTAGTCTTTACTGTTGTTTTATTGTTTCATTTTTTTAAATGAGTTTATTACTAATGGTACACACATGCACAATATGTCACACCTCTGGAGAGATAATGGAGGCAGTACATAGGGCATACGGTACTCAGAATCCTGTCCATGTGATTCACTCTGTTCAGCTTGGAATCATGTCCCACGGTGAAATGTGTCATTCCACCGTGAACATTTTACATATAGATGGGGACCATGAGTGAGGTACAGACTATTACCTGGAATGTGCGGGGGCTCAACTCCCCCATTAAGAGAAAGAAGTTCATGTCACATCTTGAGAACTTAAAGGCACAGACAGATTTCCTGCAGGAGATTCGCCTTACAGGGGTGGAGGCAGCAAAACTCCTACGTGACTAGGTGGTGGTGGAAGTTCACAGCCCTGCATTTAACAAAAAAGGGGAGTCTCTATGCTACTGCATAAAAAACTTAAACGCTCCATCTCACACACAGCAGCAGATAAAGAGGTCTGGTGGATCATTACTGAAGTCACCACACCACAAGATTCATTAACCTTGGTAAATATATATGCACCCAATCACAATGAGCCACAGTTCTTTCATACCCTGAACCAGAAGATTACCTAAGTCAATGTACCTGGTGATCCATTGATGTTGGGCGGGGGGCTTCAACCTCACCATGGATGAACTCATTGATCGGAGTGCGGGGGATACTGAACCACATGGTCAGGAAAGAAAACCCCTTAAGGAGCTTATACATGAACATCACCTGGTGGATGCATGGAGGGTCTAGAATCCAAGGGAAAGGGATTTCTCCTGTTTCTCAGCAGTACATTTAATGTCAAGCTGCATAGATCTTTGATTCATATCTCTGGGGGTGACAAACTGTACCCTGTCCACTTACATTTTCCCCCTAATAATCTCGGATCATGTACCAGCATCACTCACCATGATGTGGGGGATTCTATCCCCCAAATCTAAATCATGGAAGCTCACTCCCCTCTTACTACATGGTCCACAGATTGCCAACTGGGCAAAGTTAGAGACATCCGAGTTCCTTACTAATAATAGGACAGGTGGCACATTCAATGCGGGCTTGTCTCTTTCTGGTGTTTTGTACCTTTCTTGGGTGTTTCCATTGAAGTTTCTTTCAGCTGAGTGCAAGTCAACATGATGAAGTCACTGATCTTTCTTTTATGGTTCAAGATGGTTGTTGTAATCACTGGATTTAGACATACTGTGGAGTTCTAAGCAGGAGTTTGGGTTCTGCAGCTGATAATGTCACCATAAGTCCATAATGCTGTGTTGTGGCATCAGTCTGTTGCCATGGTAATAACTGAGATGTCATGAGCAAACTATGATGCCATCGGGGGTCATGATATTGAAAAAGGGTCAAAAGTGGAGTGCAAAGGATTACGATGTGCTTGCATCTGTGCCTGACCTGGTGGTTGCTATATTCAGTCTGATAGCACACAGGTACTATTCAACTGAATATTGGGCCATGTCAGTGCAGCACAAAGGCACTTTCTGCTGCCTCAACAGTGACCTGGGTTGCATTCAGTCCTTTGGGAAATGTGACTCCAGGACAGAAAGTGCCAGGAGCCATAGCACGATATTTAGTCCCAGAATGCAAATGAGCAAATGGAACATGCAAGGTGCTAAGGGGCCATATGAATGCCCATCATGGGCTCATTTGCATGGGAAGTGGCAGTAGGTTTGCACCTATCCTTTGATTACCTGCATCTTTAGTCATGGTAGTAGCCAGCCCTCCTGACCCCAAACACCCATCCCCTCTATGTTAATGTACTCCCTGGTGTCCTGTAGCATTCCCCATCCTCTGATCACCTGCCCTGGTACCCTAAGCCTTCTCTCTTGTGTCTAGTGCCACCCCCCCCACCATCTGAGCAATGGTCCAGTGCCATACATGTCCTCCCTGGTGTCTAGTGGCATCCTCCAAGCACCTGCCCCAATGCTGTACACATTCTCCATGGTGTCTAGAAACACCCCCATTCTCTGATCCCCCATTCTGTTCCATGCTGTATTTGCCCTGTTGTCTAGTGGCACCCCCACCCTCTGATCCCCTGTCCTGGTCTGTACAAACGTGGCCTTGGTGTCTAGTGGCACTCCTTGCCCACTGATCACTCATTCTGCTGCAAGCATGAGAATCCCTGTTGGCTAGCAGTGCCCCCCCACTCCTGAGAACCTGTCCCTGACCAGCTGATGGATGCCTTGTTATCTAGTGGATCCCACCTGGAATGCTGGTAACCACACAGACCACGAAATGGTGAAGGATGGAGGATATATGCACAAGTCTTGCTTTCCCCCATACCTTCAGTCTTATAGTACCTGACTTTCTTAAAGATGACAGAAGTATTAAGAATGCATTAAGTGTTTCATGTAAAATATGTGGTCATTTTAGTCATTCTGCTAAAGCACACAAAATATTGTGTTAACTACAAAAGGACAATAATCTTTCCACAACATAAGCTAAAGCAGGAGGTGGTCACCAGGTGGAATTCTACCTTCTACATGGTACAATGGTTTCCTGAGCAGTGTAAAGCAATGCATTAATACATCATGGATCACTTAATAGGGAAAGGGGATGTGCCACTCAGTACAAGTCAGTGGACCCTGGAGGCACAATTGTGCCATATTCTTCAGCCATTTGAGGAATCCACTCAGGAAATGAGTGTAGACAATGCCCGCCTGAGTCAAGTAATACCCCTGGTAGTCTTTCTTTGTAACAAACTCGAAAAGCAGAAGGCAACATTTTTTGAGGAAGGTAGTGCTGTTTCTCTTGTCAAAAGCTAGCTATATTGCTGGAAGTAGACTCAAGAATATTAATGACGTTAGAATCAGAACATTATATTCTGGCCACGGTGTTAGGCAATTGATCTAAGGCCAGCCTGGCATCCTTTCTTCACTCTGGCCTCACAGACATCAATCAGCAGTTATAAAAAACTAATCATTGAAGAAGTGTCAGATGAAATGATGGATACTGTTTCGATTTCACTACTGGTTGAACATGCACCCTCCCAAACCTTACTGCCAGTGGGTGAAATGTCCAACAGAAAAGATGAAGATGGTGACATTTGGTCAGGGCTACATAATATTGATAAAGACACTAATTCTTCCTTTGTTGACCAAGGTCATACTGCTACCATTATGGTCGAAGACTGTCTAAAAGACCCCAGGAAACTCAGCATACGGGATGACCCTTTGAAATATTGGCTAAGTAAGAGAAAAATCAGACTTGTATTATGCATGTTTTCAATTTTATATTTAAGCTGCCCTCTGATCAGTGTCTAGTCTGAGAAAGTCTTCAGCTGGTAGTGTTGCTTTGGATCTGTGCAACCATTTATTGAATGAAAATTGGAAAATTTGACATTTATTAAAATGAACCTTCTTTTCTGGCTTCACTGGTTCTCTACAAAGTTGTTTTGATGATGATGAGGATGATGAGCCAATATGTACTGATTAAATCTGATTGGCAGTTGTGTCAGTGTGAGGGATTATCCCACTGATGGATGTAAGGTCAGAGGGGGCAAGTCAAAAACAACCAAATTTAATAGAAAAATACAAAACAAAAAACAGCAACAATGTCACCAGTTAAATGGTGACTAAGGAGAACAAAGAGACTGTTAGACGTGTGTGTATTAAAAAATAAAATAAAATTAAAAAGTGTGTGTGTGTGTGGTTAATCGGCCTCTAGTTGAAATTTAGAGTGCCGAATAGCACATCATGGAGGACTCGAATACTGGCAGAAGGAACCACCAGAGCCCGCTAGCCAGCTCTTACTCAGTAACAGCTTAAAATGTGGCATAATTAAAAAAAAGCAAAGCAAAGAAATGCCCAATGCCCACTGCTTTGTGCCCACGAGATTCTACATATTACTTCCTTTGCTTGCTTTGCTTCCTTTGTTTCCTATTGCTCCCAATTTTTAATCTGACTACATCAAGCTGGGTGGGGTGGGGGGTCCCTAAGCCATGTTTCACTTTGCACCCTACTTTGGGCTTTTTGCTTTGCAGATTGGTCCTGGTCAAGTCAAAAACAAAGAATTTTAAAACAGAAGAATGCAGTGTGTCTCGTGCAGTATACTCTGTACTGTTATGCCACACTGCCTCATTACATTTTGTGCTATTTTTCTCTTGAAAAATGCATTTTTTTCCCACCATTTATTAATAAAGGACCAAACCAGGCAAACCCAAATCCTTTGCAAAATCAAATCCAGACCCATCCTTGATTTTGCATATCCCAAACCAAATCTGAATCCACCCTGGGTTTGTCCATGACTAGTTTTGCATTGTGTAGGGATGCAAAAATGCCCAATTCTGGATGACCCCATAGTATGAAGAGGTTGTCTGCCATGAAGGTCAGTGGTTCCCATTCATGAGTCAGGGACTGAGACAGGCTTAGCCTTTCTGCTGAGATGTTTTGGGCACCTGGGAGACACATGATCAGCAGTTGAAAGTTGTCAGAAAAAATACAGAAAAATGAATCTAGAACAGAGACGATTTGGCTAAGTATAAATTCTAATTCTAATGATAATTTTAATTTAGGATTATGTTACAGACCACCCAATACAGATGAAGAAACAAATAAAAAAATTATTTAAGAATTAACCAATGCATGTGAAACTGTGAAACTGGTCACACAATATTCACAGGGGACTTGAATTATAATAACCAAAACTGGAGAGAAGAGAGAGCCCATAGTAAACAGAGTGCAGACTTTCTGGATACCTGCATAGAGAATAATTTACAGCAGCATGTAAAATCCCCCACCAGGGAAGCTAACATGTGAGATATAGTCATAAGCACTGAAACAGTAAGCATACAGAAATGTGAAGCTACTTTTCCTCTAGGAAACAGTGACCATGCATGCATACTATTTGATATACAAAATGCATGGAAAACTCCCAAGGGTTGCACAGAAATTTATTTATATAAAAATACTAATAAAGAACATATAAACTAAGAAATAGAAAGAATAAACTGGTTGGAGGCCTTTCAAGACAAAACCATGCATGAAAACTGGGGTTACTTCAAGGAATAACTCCTTATCATTATTAACAAACATATCAAGAAGGCAAATAAATACTGCATAACCATAAAGGACTGAAACCTAAATGGTTAACAAAAAAATAACAAGGTTAATAAAAGCAAACAAAAAGCTCTACACAAGATACGAGAAAAAAAAAACACAACCGTAAATTGGGAAAATGTCAAGAACAAGCACCGAATCTGTAAAAATGCTATAAACAAAGAAAAAAGAAAACTAGAGATCAAACTTGCAAACAATGCCACCAAATGAAATAGCAAACAATTGTATAGTTACATTAACTCCTTAAAGAATTCCAATACAGGGGTGGAGAGTCAGAGTTGTAGTTGATTGTTTCTGGATGGCATAGGTTTACTCCTACCCACCCTGCCCCTCACCCCACCCTCCCCAAGCGCATAACTTCCTTTATAGCAGGGGTTCTGACATCACTTCCCCAAAACTGCTAACAACATACACCTGTTCATATCCTTAATGGCGTAGCACACTGAACAGGGGGTAGAGACACTCACAAGCTTGCACACACTAAAACAAGAACAACAACAAAAAAAAAAGCATCTGCAATAGGAAGGGACACAGACATGTGGGGAGTGGTGCAATCCACTGGCTGTGGAGCAGCAGTCTTCCAGAAGACATTCTGGAGACTGCATTGCTGCCCTATTTGCAGACACCTCTCTGGTCTGAGGGGTGAGGTTGTTCATCTCCATGCTGACCTGGCAAGGATTCGGGAACCCTGCTCCCCCACCCAGGGACCACCCAGGCCACAACCACTACCTCAGAAGTTGCCAAGAAAGAGGAATGGTTGGTCCATGGTGGGCTCAGGGAGGATGAGGGTGGTGGAACAGAGGTGCATCCCTCCAGTTTTGCCTCTCCACAATTCATTCACCACTCTGGCAGAGCATGGTTCCTCTATGGAGGCACCTGCAGTGGAGACCAAGGAGGATGCTGGGAACCTCCACAATGGAAATCCACAGGAGGGTGGCACAGGAACCCACAGGGGAAGGAAACAACTCCTGGGGGGGGGACTCAGTTGTTAGAACTGGGGGAGGGAGGGGAAAGGGAGGTAAGGTGCCTGCCTAGCGCCATGGTTTGGAAGGACAGGAAACAAATCCTCAGGATTGTGGAAGCAGCTGCAAGGGCGGAGGGAGCTGGATGTCATTATCCACCTGGGGACAAATGACCTGGCTGAGAATGGGATCAGAGCAGTGCAACAGGAGTTTGTGGAGTTGGGGAGGGGCCTTAGACAAGGAGCTCACATGGTAACTTTCTTGGAAGTGCTACCTGTCTATGGCATAGATGAGGCTAGGGTACTCCACACCATGGGATTCAATGACTGGTTGAAAAACTGGTGCAGAGCTCAGGGATTTGGCGTCATTGGGGACTGGGGCGCCACCTGAAGGGATGTAGGCTTATACAGGTGCAAGGGCCTGCATCTATCCAGGAGGGGAACCAGGATCCTAGATGATAGGTTTAAATGCTTCATTGACAAGCATTTAAACTAGCCAAGGGGGAGGCACTGAAAAGGAGAAGGGAAATCCTAGCACCCCCCAAAAAATCAGGGTAGTTAGTGAGGTAAACACCAAGACAGAGCAGTCGATAGGGAGAAGGGCAGGGGTAAATGGAGCAAAAGACAAAGGCAGTAAGGACAGGGAAGGGCAAAACGAAATAAAGCCATAAAAAATGGAGGGTAATGAGTACCAATGCCCGTAGACTTGGTAAAAAACTCCCCAAAATGGTGGCCTTGATGGAAGAGGGATGCCTGGATATTGTGGCAGTCACAGAAACATGGTACATAAAGAACCATGACTGGGATGTCAACATACCAGGGTACACAATCTACAGGAGGGACAGGGAGGGAAGAAGAGGAGGAGGAGTAGCTCTCTATGTAAGGGAAAGGATCAAAGCAATAGAACTAAAGGGTAAACAGGGATGAGAGGAGGCACTGTGGGTCACCCTGGAGACTGGAAATGGCACCACAATCTGCACAGGGGTTGTATACAGACCCCCATCTCAAGGGGAGGAAATGGGCACGGAAATGATAGAAGGCATCATTAGGATGGCAGAGAAAGGGGAGATGTTGCTGATGGGGGCCCTGAATATGCCAGATGTTAACTGGAGCACCTTTGCTGCAGCCACATCCAAGAGCAGGGCCATTCTTGATGCCCTACAGGGGATATGCCTCAGGCAGCTAGTTTTGGAACCCACTCGGGAGGGAGCAATCTTAGATCTGGTACTCTCAAACAGGAATAGAGAGAGGATCTCTGGTCTTGAAGTGGGTAGCCATCTGGGAACAAGTGACCACCAAACAGTGTGGTTCTCGATAAACTTAGCATTAGAGTCAAGCTATACAAAAGTGAAGGTACTGGTCTTCAGGAGGGCTGATTTTGTCAAAATGGGAGAGTGCCTCAGAAAAGCACTAGCAAACAGGCAAGAAGGTGGGGTGCAGCAGCAATGGGAAAACATCAAAACTGACATCACAGAGGCAACAAGCCTTTGTGTGAAGCAAATAAACAAATCAAAACAAAAGAAAAAAACACTATGGTTCTCAAAAGAAGTGGCGGGGAAGGTTAGGGAGAAAAAGATAGCATTCAGGAAGTATAAAGAAACACAGAAGGAGCAGGACAGAGAACTGTACCAGTTAAAGCAGAAGGAAGCGGGGAGGGCAGTCAGAATAGCAAAGGCCCAAACCAAGGAAATGATAGCCAACTCAGTTAAGAAGGGGGATAAAACCTTTTAAAGGTACATTAGGGAGCAAAGAAAGACTAAGGCAGGGATACTGAGGCTGAATAAAGAGGAAGGTGGTTGGGCAGAGACCGACAGTGAAAAAGCAGGGATACTGAACGAATACCTCTGCTCAGTATTCACAATGGAAAAGCAGGGGGGAGATACCTAATCCAGTCAATAGAAGCACTCTGGATAGGGAGGTTGATATTAGTTCTTTCACAGAAAAAAGGGTTCTGAAAGAACTCTTAAAACTGAAGGTGGATAAAGCAATGGGGCCTGATGGGATTCACCCCAGAATTCTAAAGGAACTGAGGGAAGAACTAGTAACACCACTGAGTACCCTTTTTAATAAATCATGGGAGGATGGTGCGGTACCTGAGGACTGGAGGAGGGCGAATGTGATTCCCTTTCACAAAAGTGGGAGCAAGACAGAGGCTGGAAACTACAGACCAGTCAGTTTGACCTCTCTCTGGTAGGGAAAATGATGGAAACACTTCTGAAGGAAAGAATTATTGAGTACCTAGAGGCCAGTGGGGCACAGGACCCAAGGCAGCATGGATTCACAGCAGGAAGGTTATGTCAGACAAATCTAATTGATTTCTTTGACTAGGAAACCAAAGTAGTAGACCAGGGAGGGGCTGTGGACATGGCCTACCTAGACTTTAGCAAGGATTTGACACAGTCCCGCACAAAAGATTAGTAAACAAATTAGCTAGCCTGGGAGTGGACAACATGACACAGTGGGTAATATAAATGGAGTCCACAGTGAAGAAAGGGGGGTTACTAGTGGGGTACCACAGGGTTCAGTACTGGGGCCAGTCTTTTTTAATGTCTTTATAAGTGACATTGCAGAGGGACTGGAAGGGAAAGTATGTCTCTCTGCAGATGACACAAAGATCTGCAACAGGGTTGATACACAAGGTGGGGTGGAAAGAATGAAAACGGACTTGGCAAGGTTGGAGGAATGGTCAAATGTATGGCAGCTTAGATTCAATGCAAAGAAGTGCAAAGTAATGTACCTGGGAAACAAAAACCCAGGGGAAGAGTACACAATGGGGGATAAGATACTAACAACAACAGAAATGGAAAGGGACCTGGGGGTAGTGATATCAGACGACCTAAAGGTGGGCCAGCAATGTGAGAAGGCAGTAAGGAGGGCTGGGGGATATTGAGATGCATAGGGAGAGGCATCACCAGTAGAAAACAGGAAGTTGTTGGCCCTCTGTACAGACAGTTGGTAAGACCACATCTGAGTACTGTGTACAGTTCTGGAGACCCCATCTCCACAAAGACATAGACAGGGTGGAGGCTGTCCAGAGGAGGATAAAAATGGTGCAGGGTCTGCACCAGAAGACATGTGAAGAAAGACTAAAGGAGCTAAGATGTATAGCCTTGAGGAAAGAAGGAGAGGGGGACATGATAGAAACTTTAAAAATACCTCAATGGAATCAACAAAGTCCAAGAGGGTAGCATCTTTCAGACAAAGAGATGTGCAAGAACAAAGGGCACAATTTGAAAATAGAAGGGGATGGCTCAGAGGTAATGTGAGGAAGTATTTCTTCACAGAGAGGGTTGTAGATGCATGGAACAGCCTTCCTGAGGAGGCCGTAGAGTCAAAAAACAGTGGGGGAATTCAAGAATGCATGGGGCAGACATAAAGCAATTCTAGTGGGGGGTAGGAGGAAGTAGGCTGTTGGTTAACTAGCATCTTCAGCTTATCGGTTAGATAGGGAAATGGGCAGACTAGGTGGGCCAAGCGGTCCTTATCTGCCATCAAATTCTGTGTTTCTATGTAACCACAATCATAAAGGACAGTAATATCCTTACGGACCCTAACAAAATGGCAGAGGAGTTCAACCAGTACTTCTGCACACACACTGGCACTACAAGTCAGCCATTAAATGATAGGAAAGAGAATATCACCATTAACATAATCAAAATAATTAAAAAGATTGAAGGTTTAAAACCACATGGGGCACTTGGGCTGGACAGTATTACACCACAATTGTTACAAATAACAAAAAAAACACCATCTGCACACCACTTAAGATATTATACGAAAAATCCTTAAACACAGATGAAGTTCCCCAGGACTGGAGAATGGCCAGAATCACCCGCATTCACAAAAAAGGAAACAGACACTTATTACAAAATTACCAGCCAATAAGCCGCACCTCAGTCCCTGGAAAGATATTAGAGTTGATCTTAAAAGATAAAATGCTAGATCACATATTGTCCAATAACGTAGGACAAGAACCAGCATGGATTTAGCAAGGGAAGATCCTGCACCACAAACTTAGTATGCTTTATAAATACGACAGCAGTTTACTGGATAGGGGTGAAGCAGTGGATGTGGTTTTGATAGATTTTTCTAAGCATTTGACACGGTGCCCCACTGGGCTATAGCTGAATAAAATGATGAAACACAACATAGAAAAATGCATTGTCAATTGCATTACAAACTGTCTAACAGAGAGGACTTTGAGGGTGGCGGTAAATGGTTATATGTCTGGGGAGAGGGGAGTGACCAGTGGTATCCCTCAGGGCTCGGTGCTGGGACCAATAACATTTCAACTGTTCATTGCAGACTTACATGAAAACATACACAACTACACTACAGAATATGTAAATGATGCAAAACGTGGGGAGCCGTGCAGTATAACAGAGAAGATCAACACTATGCTGGCTGACCAGAATAAAATAACAGAATGGGCATTTTCTTGGGGTGTGTCCTTAGGCTGCCAGAAGATTTAGAACTCACTGGGTTTTAGGACAAGATATTATGTCAGCAGCAGCCTAAAGGTTAACATGGAGAAAAGCTGTGTACTACACAAGGGTAGAAATAGCATACCACATAATTATACACTGAGTAACTGCATCTTACGATCAACAGCCAAAGAAGAAGACCTAGGTATTATTGTAGATACGGGATTGGATTTTAAGGAACAATGAACAGCAGCAGTGGCGAGGGCAAATAGAGTTATGGGTGCGATTAAGAAGAACATCAAGAACCGTCAACCCGAAATACTGATGCCGCTTTATGTCTATATGTGACACCTCAGTTAGATTATGGGGGACAGGTATGATGTCCTTACAGAAAATTAGAAATACAAAGAGTGTCAAGGGTACAACACAGGATGACAAAAGTCATGAGAAACTTACAGAACGATTCATATGACAAAGGTTGTACAAACTCAGATTACATTCCTTAGAGGTTTGGAGAATCAGGAGAGAGCTGTTGTTAATTTATGATATACTACAGGATGAATCATTAACAAAACACTTGAACCTAGAACTCAAAAATAAGAGCTTAACAACAAGGGGACACGCATTACAACGAAAGGCAACTAGGTTCAAGTAAATAAAAAAAAGATAATACTTTTTCACACAAAGGGTGATCAACCTGTGGATTGGACTGCCCAAAGAAATGGCTGTGAGTGAAACTAAGGACACCTTCAAAAAGGAGGTAGACAAATACATTGAAAATGGAGGAAATATGAATTATTATATGGAAATGTAAAGATCTGCTTGCGGGCGTTCACCCTTTTCTTACTCCAAAACATTTGGTGACATTTGGTGACAGATCTAGCCCAGTATCTTACTATCATGGCTCCACTGACAGGGCTAAGAGTGTGTGCCCCTTTGCTTGTTTATGTAGTGCATTGCACTGGCACTGTGTGTCCGAATCAGCAAGGGACCAAGGCTGAGATGGGCTTGAAATGCCTGTAAGTCAAGCAGAATGGATCTCATCTGTACAATATTTATATGGACATCTGATTCCAGACTGGACCAGTACCCTAATTCTGGAAGGACCCCAGATGAGCACCCCAGCCAGATCCTGAGGCATCCATGGTCAGAATCTACAGATGAGCTGGGTGAAAAAAGTGGGACACCTTGTAGTAAGTTTGGGTAAACCATCCACTATTGCAGAGCATGGTGGAGAGAGGACATGACCAGAGCCAACTTGTCTAAGTTATCCATCAGCTGGTCCCAATTAACCCTGAGCATACATTGCAGAGTGTGAATAGAGGCGGGCATAAAGGACAGTAATGATGACTGCAGCCCTTAAACTCAGGAGATGCACCATAGACCTGGCCAGTACATAATGACTACTGTGTATCATACATGCCTAGCCAATTAGGGCATCTACCCTGTCTGCAGGTAGGAAAGCACATCGCACTCATGAGTCCAGGAATGCTCCATGTACTGAGGTTCTGGCAAGGGATGAAGATTGATTTCAGCTTGTTCACTGTAACACCCAATTCCTTGATTAGTTGCTGTCCAGGACAGGGCTTTGGGAAGCCATTTACCCAGATCAGGGAAGACATACAGCCCTTGCCTTTGGAGGGCTGCTCACTACCACCAAGCATATAACAAATATGCAGTTCAGACAAATCTTGTACTCACCACAAAAAAAAAATAGAGAGGACTGCTCAATGACTTCCAAGGTGCTTCATTTTATTTCAAAGTGCCATGTGCTCAGCTCCAGACACGTTTTGGATAGGAATCCTTTATAAATGGATCTCTGACACTGAGGATAAGCAAAAGGACAAATGCATATTGTGTGACCCTAAGCAAGTCACTTAACTTCCCTGTGCTCCCAGGTCGCACCTGTAAACAAGCTTTCAGGTTAGCATGCCACTCTTGGTTAAACAACTGGAAAAAAAATATATTAAAAACTGATAATGGCTGCCACAAACATAAAGTTGAGGTACTATCTGTGACACTTGCATATCTTGATATGAAGGTCTGCATCCTTCATATACAGGGTACTGAGCCAATCTCCTGTTTGAAACAGAAGGATGAGAGTGACAGACCACCTGGAATTTTTGTATACAATGTACTTGCTCTTGTCCTGAAGTTCTCACTATGCCTGCCATATCTATGGGATTTAGTCACATTCTTAGAAAATAGTACCGGGTACTGAAGATACAGAGCCAGTTATTTTTCCATACATATGGACTATATTAAGGCTGGGGTAATGATACATTACGATCTCGCAACGTCTCCAGTGAGATTGCGGTGGTTCCGTGGCACCATATTTAAAATTGTTGGGGTCACCAGGTGATAGTCAGGATTTATGAGCAATAAGGTAAATAAACTGATGATATTTTATGGTGACTACAGGGGAGGACTGGAGCGGTGAAACCCCGATCTGTGCAGCAGTCGTGGCTTCTCTATTGCTGGTAGGACTTCTTTAAACTAGTCAGCTTGAAGTCGGTGTCTAATCTCCATGGCAGATCTCGGAAGCAAACAAGCCTGCCTGCATCCCAGTGCAAATCTAAGCTAAGAGAGAAGTGAGGGCTTTTGTTGAAATAAAAAATCAATCACGCTCTAGATCAGATGATCGGTGACAGGTCACGGCAGTGAGAAGAAAAGTGAAAGTCTTACTGAAATTGTACTGTAACTGAACTTGTAAGCTAAAGTACAGCACAGTGTAAAGGTCACTACTGCTCAGACTTCAAGAAGCGAACTGAGTGCAGCTATAACATGGGTGAAACAAGCCAACAGTTGCTTAATTGGGATGGAAAACCTGCCAACAAGGCATCCCAATTAAGCGGCTTCATCTGTACCTGGAATAGAATCCCTGATTTAACTCAAGAGGGGGAACATGCTCTATAGCACACTTGTGTGTCAGCATTTGAACCTCTGTCAGCATGAGAAGCAACTGGTCCAGAAGGTAATGACAAGGAGGAGGTGGATGCACTGGAGCCATAGACAGAAGCTCCAGAGCATGCCACCGTTCTACAATTTCAAGTGATCTCCTTCCACTTTAGCAGATGAAGGGAGATCATTTCCCCCATCAATATACCTGGAGGCAGAGGCCAAGTGGAAAGTGCTGCAGAGTCATAGGTATGGGGACTACCACTGGTATAGATACCCTTGGGTGCTTTTTGCATGAGCATGTGAGGGGAAGGTACCAGGACAGAACCCCTACCTTAAGCATGTGGCTGCTAATGGGAGACATGACAGCTCACAAAATGTATCCCTACCACACCCTCTTGAGGGTTGAGAGGTCAAAGATTGAAGCAACCCAAGAATCATTTAAGAGGATGAAAGATCCCACAAAGCAGATTCCACATGACAATCTATTTTGAACCCCTAAAGGTGATATTAAGGACAGATTGTTGCAAGTCAGTAGCAAAACCTGCCACACAGAGCCAAGAATAT
This sequence comes from Neoceratodus forsteri, assembly GCA_016271365.2. Taxonomy (NCBI): domain Eukaryota; kingdom Metazoa; phylum Chordata; order Ceratodontiformes; family Ceratodontidae; genus Neoceratodus; species Neoceratodus forsteri. The sequence continues at coordinate 197,974,339 of CM028130.1, read as the reverse complement.
CTCCTAAAGCAAATGCCAGAGGCAGCAACCCTGATAGAGGCATCAGAGGTATCACATGCAGAGTGCAGGAGATGTTTACCAATGTCAAAGACCATCAGTAGCAGATTTGAGTAAATCAGCCTTGGCAGGGCTATCAGGCAATAAAGCAATGTTAGTCATAACAGATTTCCACAGGCTGTTTTGATATTTAATCATATAAGCCTGTTAATTGGCTACTTTTAGGCCCAAAGATGTAGAAGCGTATGTCCCCTTGCCCAATATGTCCAACATCCTAGATTCTTGGTCAAAAGGCAAAATACTCATATGTTTAGGTGCTCTGGACCTATCATGAGCAGCCATAATGACGAAGGGCTTGGACACGAAGCACCGGGGTGAGTGGTGTTTGTGGACCAACTGACTCTGCACACTGTCTGATTAAGCTAGTAAAGCTTTAAAATTGCATTTTTTTGTGCGTGTGCTTCATTTCTACTTTTGGAGTGCAATTCCCATTTGGTTTTGTGCAGCCATAATGACCACAGAGTCAGTGTCAGGCTAAAAGGCATAATAAGGCTTGAAGGAAGGTGCAGGATATTGTTTGCCAGCCTTCCTGGGGACTACAGGCAGGGTACTAGGCCTGTGCATGCTGCAATGGTTGCATCCTCTAATGCAGAATAAGCAAGAGGTATCACTACACAAGGGGCAGTGATAACCTCCAAAAATGAAAATAAATTGCACTTAGTGGAGTCTTCCTCCTCCTCAGCAGCAAAGCCCGTGGCACTTTACATTTATCTTGCCGAACCTGGATTTTCATATCAATAAGGAGCACCCAGTAGAGCAGAGCTCATTTCCAAAGAGATCATTCTTGCAAATGGTTACAGAATAAAGAGTTTTGGTTACATACAAAACACAGAATATCATGTACATATAAGCACAATAATAAATATCAATCAACAATGACACTTAAACATGATATTAATTTGTAACAGACACAAAACGTTTCACATATATCCTTTCAAAAATGCTCTGCTCACTATTACAACAGGAGCTACTACTATAAAATTCTAAACACCAGGTTAAAAAGGTTTAAATCTCAAAGGCCTACATAGTACGTGCAAATAAGAGATTAAGCGACACCAAGTCAGAGACATTTTCAATCACAGGAGTGCGTTGAGCATATTTGTGGAACACATACAAACAGAAGACAGAAAGAAGTAAGTGCCTCATCTGGGATTTGAATCTAGGCTGCCTGGAACACCATTCCGATTGTGCTATCAGCTGCACCACCAAGGCAACTGGATCCTGGGCTGTCCCTGAGCTCATTACTCTTTCTCCAATGCACAACCTGGTGCTGCACAGATAATTACATTTTCAATCACAGGAGTGTAGTGTGCATATTTATGGAACACATACAAACAGAATGTATGTGTTCCATAAATATGCACACTGCACTCTTATGATTGAAAATGTAATTATCTCTGCAGTGCCAGGCTGGGCATTGGAGAAAGCATAATGTGCTTCGGGACAGTCCAGGTTATAGTTGCTTTGGTGGCACAGCTGGTAGCGCGATCGGAACAGTGTTTTGGGTAGCCTGGTGTCAAGTCCCAACCAAGTCAGAAACAACAAGGGAGGGATTTCTACCCTAACTCTATTGCCCTCATTTTTATTTTCTTCAGACTTACAGTTCTGTCTATTGGTCTCAGGCTGCGTGCAATAGAATTCCAGGCTGTCAGACCTAAATAATAGAATGCAGATATCCTCATAGTTGTTTTACTAGGTGGTACAGTATATTCTATTCCTTGTGCCTACTGTATTCTTTTATTCATCTGTCTCTGTTTTAATCTATCCATGATGTAATTTGGTACTATACCTCTATAACACTGATACATGAAGCTCACAAGATTCAAGTTTCTTCTATCATGTAATCTTAGCCACTCCACCTAAGTAAAGTTGACAATGCTGTATTCTCGGGGGGGAGGGGCTTCAGGCAAACCTGATATACATTGTATCCAGTTTCCCAACTCCCTCCTCCCTGATGCCCCCATGAGAAGAAGGTCCCCTTAATCAAACACTGGTATAATCATGATATCAACAATCAATTTTCAGAAATCTCTTGGCAGACATTGTTTTGTCCCATAAAGGAGATCTAGGAGTATAAACCGTGTATTCATTGCAAGAGGATAAAGTGGAGCTGGAACTCAGACTTCCCTCAAAGGGATTCATGCCCCCTTCCCCTCCTCTAAATCCTCCTCTATATTTAGAGTATTATAGTCCTCGTCATCATCATCAGGAATGATGACAGGATGATCCTGAGGAGCTAGCGTCAAAAGCTATGGCTGCAAGAGAGGAATGGCATGTGTACTCTGTGAACTATCGACACTAACGGTGCCAATAGAGGAATCCCCATTAAGGGAACAGCTGTGACCATTTTCAGAAGAGGCGGCATTAAGCATCAAAAAAGTTATGACACAGTGGCCTGCATAACTTTCAAGTCAACGACATCTTACAAAGGGGTCAGAGCAACTATTGTTGACAGGGTAGAATCTGGTGAAATTGGCTTTGAACCACCTGCAGTAGCTGCAGAAGAGTCACAGCCATGCCCTGACTTTGGCATCTCATGGATGACCCGGGGGGAGCTTTAGGAGTCATGGTTATCCAGGTGGATGGTTACAAGGACTTACGCTCCTGGTTGAGCAGGGATCTAGACCTCACCAGCGATGCAGGTACCTTATCTGTATGCTTATTGTGATAGCTAGATGATGAGGACTTTGAAGATGCATCCTTGTCCAGGGACTTTGTTGACTGCAACAGTGACAGAATCGAATCCTGAGATACTTCAAGGGAGCAACAGTCAAGGATGGAGAAGCCAGCCATGAATCCACATTCTTCTTGACAGGGTCCATGCTCTAACAGGTGATGAAGGTCTATGGGGCCTTCTGGTGGTATATCCTCAAGACCTGGTTAAATCCCAATCAGATCTCAATGGCCTACACATTGTGGAACAAACTTAAACAGCAAACACAGATGGAATGAGCAACATTATTGTCGATTTTCTGGCTACAGGTACACAACCTAAATAAAGTTTCTTTTGACAGTGGCATAAAACATAAATGAATGTTTACTTGTAAGAAAAAAAAAGTTGAATAAATGATGGTGTTACTTCTTTGCATGATCTGATGAGCGATTGATGGTAGGAGGAAGAACTGAGGAGTGATGTTATATAGCCATTGTCATTGTCTGTCATCATGGGCAGCTCCTGGCTAGCAAGAATTTCTGAGTGGTCCTGAAATCAATGTCTTACAGTTCCAAAGATGTGACCCAAGGGAGGAGATATCCTCAATGAAGCTCATCAGTTTACAAGTCAGAACTTTTAAATCAGGTGTTTGAGTGAAGATTTAACTGTTTCTTTGTGATTTAAAGAGGCCATAAAATTATTTCTATTTGGTAGCTATTTGTAATGTTCCTGGTTTCAAAAATGATATTAATTCCCCCATTTTTCCATATGTAACTGTAGAAACATAGAGCCATACACAGTGTCAGCAGAAAAAGGCAGCAAGTCCATCCAATCTGTCCAGTTATCCTGAACCCGAAATGTACCCGAAGAAAAGTTTATGTTAAAAACTATAATGTGTATTGTTCTGTTTTATGTGCAACAAGTAATATGGATTTTAGACTATGTCACAGCTTTTTTTTTTTTTTTTTAATTTTCTTTATTCTCCTACACCCCTCCGGGCATCCTTCAAGAGTGCCCACTTGGAGCCCTACCCTACTCCCAACCTGAACCCCTGCATCTCCCCTGATCCCTTCTCCCCATACGACCACAGGCAGACTCAACCCCCGGTACCATCTCCGGGGCTGATTCTGCCTACCCTCAGCGGCTACCTCCTAAGTGTGAGGAGCCTACCTACAAGTCATCGGGTCGGCCCTGAGAGAGATCCTGGGCACGTCTGGGCTGGTATGTGGGATGTGGGAGGGTCCACCGGGGCCACCGTCCTCTCCCGACTAGTATAGGAGGCTTTTCTTGCTTTTTTCCTGTCCCCCGTGAAGCCCGGTCAGCAAGGCTACATATTGACGTGGCTCCGCCCCCAGGCATTGCATCGCGTCACTACACTGGTGATCCTCCAGCCAATGCCAGAGGTCGCTCCAAGAGCGAACGCTACCCCATACCCACCACCGGGAAGAGAGAGCAGTCAGTGGACGCTCAATCTCTTCCCCCCCGCCGACCCCTGGCAGCTCCGGCTCGTTCCCAAACACAGGTTGCCGGCATGGCACGAGGTGTGGCGTCCAGCACCTCAACCCTCAGCACCACCGGGCCGGCTTACTATGTCACAGTTGCTGTACCAAACTCTGAACTCTGTTCAGATAGATCAACAGCTCACATTTAGCATTCCATACACTAACCACCCTAAAATAAAAACATACATTTCTAGTTCCATAACGAGAACTTTAGAGAATGTTGTCCACATAGGGAAAACAATTAAGAACACTTTTTTCAAATCAGTGCTTATTAAGTGACAATTACCTATGGATCAGTTGGAGGTATGAAATTTACCTCTGTGTACTGGAACATTATTAACATCCGTCAATCAGCTCAAACTTCTTGCCTTCTTTAAACTGTTGGCTTCAGTGCTGCATAAGGAAATTATGATGTCACTGGCATTGTGGAAACTACTCTGACTGGTTCAGTAGTCCACTGTGCTATACCCAACCTTCAAGGCAGCGACTGTGACATACATAACTGGCAAGTTAAATATGTTAGCTTGTCAAAGATAACATGTTTACCTTGCACAATTTGTTTGCACACTTATATAGGTCAAAACAGACACAGAGGCTGAGCATTGGCGGCAGAGCACTGAAGGGCAACATACACTGTGGCTAGTGTAGCTTATTCTCTGCCTGTCATATGGATAAGCAGGAAGACTTGGTCTCTCCTGTACGGCCTGTGTGGCACTTTTGGCAAGCAAGAGGTGAAAGAGGGGAAAACCTTACTCCCATTTTTTTAAAAAAGTTACAAATTCTGCTCACAAATTTAAATCTCTTCCCCATTTCTCTTGTTTTGCTTACATGTGCCGATGTGCATATCCTATGCTAACACTTCACTGTTTATTGATAACATTACATGGTGTTTCATATATCGTTATATCACCACGTAATACAGTGCAGTAGGAATAGTAAAAGGTAAGAACTTCTGTTCAGATTTTAGCATAGAATCTAGAGATTTCTGGGTTAAGACCTAAACTTTCTGAATTAACTAAACCAACGATCAGCTCCCCACTCTTCCCCTCCCACCCCACTACATCCTATCCCCCAAGCTTGGTGAAGTAAAAGAGACTTCTTGTACTGTTTGATCCCTAGAAAACCCTTTTTAAGACAGGGAGTAGTGATTTACTGTGGAATGCTAAGGGAACCTTCCATGGAGTTTGGAGTAATAATATGTAGGTGTAAGGTAGGCAGCCAGGGAGCTTCATGCTGTACATTGATTTATGTCCTGCTCACTAACAGCAGCCTAAAATCTCAGCTGTATTGTGAAGGAAGCCCAAACAATGATTACTACAGAGTGGCCGACAACTTACACATTTTCAATGAGCAAATGGCCAAGAAACACTTAAATAACAATTAGTAATGAAAGTCTATAATCCTGGGCTGTCAAACCCCTTTGCAAATAATAAAGGCTGACAGAGCTGAGAAAAAAAGGTAATGAACCCCCCATTAAGCTACATTTCAACAGGTCAATACCTGAAAGCACTAAGATTTTTCTAAATCTGGCAAATAAGCAGAGGAGGGAGGATTCAGCACATAAGACTTTGCAGAACTTTTTTGTTGACTCGTTCCCTAGGAACCTTCATTATTTATTGCAAGAACACTGGGGTCAGGTTTTTAGATATTCTGGTAGAGAGTGTGAATGCTGAATGTATTGTCAGTGGCTTCTCAGTACAATGGTCGGTACATACCTTCCAGGCAGTACAGTACATCGCTGGCAGCCATTAAAACCCAGTCAAACATGGAATTTAAGTAAGGATTAACCGACGACAGAGCATGGGTCTATTGGGAATTAATCCATGGTGGGGGGGGGGTGAGGGGGATGTGGCCCCATGGTCCCAACCAACCAGCCATGGATTCATTCTCAAATAAACCCACGCTCTGGAGTGGGTTAAATCGCTTGAAACATGGGGAAGAGAAAGGATTCAGCTCCCTTTTTGTTTGTGTCTCTTCCCCATGTGAAAGTGTTTGAAAAGTAGTTTAAAACTGTGAAAAGTGCAGTGTTTAAAGGGTTCCGGGAGGACATTTAAGTTCCTATCTGTAACATGGGGAAGAAAAAAGGGTTGCACCTGTTTGGAGAAACTGCATGCTGGAACAGACTGAATTTTTGTTTTAATATTGTGAGTGCAACGGTGAAGAATTACTGATTACATGCAGATGTGATCAACATTTCAGAATGTGTGCTCATTTTGGCTGACTTACTTTTGTGAACTGTGGAATCATCTCCATTTTTCTGCTGTGTTTGCTGTTTGGGATTTGGCTGCTGTGCATTATGGGAAATGCATATATTTAAGTGCAGAGGAGATTTGAGTTCTGGTAGTTGTTGCTGCAATTCCCTTGGCTGGCCAACAGATGGTACACTGAGGATTACATCCTTTTTATCTGTGAATTTTATAGCCAGCTTTACACATTAATAACTGCCCCATTTACACTGATTTACATGAAATTCAGAAAACACAGGCTCTGTGTCAGGAACTCTTGGTCCTGTAAATTTCATGTAGATCAGTTTGTGGGAGGAAAAGTTACAGAGGTGCAAAAAAATGCAAAAGTCTCAGTTTTTGAAAATATCAAGACTTTTTTGTCACCCGATAACTAAAAAAATAGGAGACTTTGAAACCTGAAACTTTCCGGTTTGATAGAGATTGGTCCAAGGTGTGTGCTTTTGTAGTTTTTAGGTCCCACTGTTAAAGCAGTTTTTTAAAATATTTAATAAAATACACAGAGGCCTGTCAAACAAGACTAGATATGATTAAGTGAAACTTCTGGTAGTTCCTGCACTTGCTTTTGAGTCTTCTTTAGAAATAGGCTGCTATAGTTAGAAACAGGCTGCTAAAGTATATAGTTACTTTTTAAACAGTCTGGTGTGCTTGCAATAACTGCTTTTGAGTGCTCTTTTTAGAAACAGGCTACTATAGTATATAATGGTTTAAACAGTCTTAGCTTGAAATTCATGGGCCGGTCAACAGATGGCCGTCAAACAAGAATAGATATGGTGGGTACAGGGGGAAGAGCATAGCTGTGGACTCAGTCATACATTAATTCTCAGGCAACCGTGCATTACTTGAGAATTAATGCATGGTCACCTGATGGTGCTCAGCCAATCCAGTGCAACCCTTTCTCTTCCCCATATTACAATGAGCAAGGGAAGCAGTATATGTCTGATAGGGCATTTCAGTATAACAGCTTATGGTGAGGCAGTGTAGCTTATTGGTTTGAGTATGGAGCAGTGAATCTGGAGTGCTGGGCCTGAACACCACCACTGCCGCTTTCCTACTGTGCAACCTTGAGCAAGGCATCTATGTTCTCAGTATCTGTCTCCTCAGTCTTTGTGCTCAAGATCTGTGAATATTTCTTTACTTCGCTTCATCTCACTCAAAGGCTCTTGTTAATTGAGTAGTGGCTTTGATTGGAACCAAGTGCACATCTAAAATCTTTATTTTTTATTTATTTTACCATTTTTAACTGGGAAAGGCACAGAGAACTAAAGCTTACTTCCATGTGCATCTCTGGAGCACATGAAGGTTAAGTGACTTGCTCAGGGTCGCAGAGCATGCAAGTGGAGGTTGTGGGAATCAAACCCAGGTCTGCTGGATGTAGTGTACCAGGTTTGTTCACAGCTTAACCTCTAGGCTATATGTTAGCCAAAATTTGTTTGTTGACCGGGAAAGTAGGGCTAGATGCTATCTTGCTGTTTTCTGCCTCATCTGGTGGGGTGGAGGGATACAGGAAGTATTGATTGATAAAGAACTACATTAAGCTGTTGGTGGTTTTGTTTACTGGGGAACTGTGACCAGGACACAGGAAGTTCACCCAATCTTTCTGCAACTGTCTTGGGATCTTTTATGCCAACTGAACAACTACCAGCAGGCAGGCAGAGTAGCACACCAGGATAGCTAGAAATTTCCAGATGCCCCCCCCCCCACCTCAGTTGGGTACCTGCCCACCTTCTAAACCCTCAGAATCTCTGCATGTATTATCCATTTTGTAATTAAATGGGGTGTTTTATTTTATTGTTGTTAGTTATTTAACCAGGACTAGCACACTAAGCTGAAAGCTTTTTTACAGGTGCAACCTGGGAGCACAGGGAAGTTAAGTGACTTGCTCAGGGTCACACAATAAGCAAGTGGAAGCTGTGGGGTTCAAACCCAGGTCTGGTCTGCTGGATGTCACCAGATTTGCAGCTCAGAGCCTTAAACCACTGTGCTATACTGCCTCCCAAACACGAGGGTGTTTTGGGCACTGTAAGTGAATATAAGATAAAAACACAGAGCTAGAGTTTCATATTGAAATAGAATACTGATATGAGTGTGCCATCCTGGGCTCTCCCCTATTGATTTTCCAAGTGGGCCCTTGTATCAACTTTCCAGATGGACCCCCAGTACCCCAGTCAGACCCTGCAGTCAAGATCTTGGTTTAAAATCACACTTCAAAGACCATGCATCCACCAAAGCACTGTGCCCTGCTAGCACCATGCTGGGGCATCAGTATAGTTATTTATAACCAAGAAAAGAATGCCCCCTGCAGAGCTACCAACATCTCTTTCTGCAGCATATGCTGGGGCATCAGTATGGTTACTTATAACCAAGAGGAGAGTGCTCCCTGCAGCGCTACCAATACTACTTCCTGCAGCACATGCTGGGGTGTCAGTATGGTTACTTATAACCAAGGAAAAAGTATCCCTGCAGAGCTACCAGCACTACTTCCTGCAGCACATGCTGGGGCATTGGTGTGGTTACTTATAATCAAGGGGAGAGTGCCTTCTGCAGCACTACCAACACCATTTCCTGCAGCACATGCTGAGGCATAAGTACGGTTACCTATAACAAAGGGAAGAGTGCCCCCTGCAGAACTGCCAACACCACTTTCTTCAGCACATGCTGGGGCATTGGTATGGTTATGCAAGATAGCATGGATTTATGGGGGGAAGGGTCCTGTCAAAAGAATCTGATCGACTTCTTTGACTGAGTCACTAAAACAGTGGACAGGGGCCAGGCAGTGGACATCCCCTACCTGGATTTCAGTAAGGCCTTTGACTCTGTACCACACAGGAGGTTGATCAGAAAATTGATGCACCTTGGTGTAGGAGAAAGGATGGTTAAGTGGGTTGAAAACTGGCTAGGGAGCAAGTCAGCAAAGGTGATAGTGAGAGGACAGTTGTCTGGTACCACTGCAGTCACCAATGGCATCACACAGGGCTCAGTGCTAGCTAGGGCTGGTGCTGTTCAATGTGTTCATTAATGACACTGGAGGTGACATCAAGGGCAAAATGTGTCTGTTTACAGATGACACCAAGCTCTGTAGGAGGATGGACACAACAGAGGGGATACAGGACCTTAAGGAGAACCTAAGAAGACTTGGAGGTAGTCTAGGATCTGGCAGCTGGGCTTCAATGCCAAAAAGTTCAAGGTCATGCACATTGGAACCAGAAACCCCAGGACAGAGTACTTCTTAGGAGGGGTCCGGGTATCTCCCACAGTGGAGGAAAAAGATCTAGGACAGATGATATCTAGTGATCTAAAGCACTCTGCACAGTGTAGGAAGGCAGTGGCAAGGACAAACAGGATGTTGGGGTGCATTGCCAGGGGGGTCAACAGTAGGAGACAGGAGGTGATTCTGCCCTTATATAGGTCACAGGTAAGGCTGCATCTGGAGTATGTGGTGCAGTTCTGGTGCCCTCACCTCAAAAAGGAAATAAACCTGATGGAGATGGTTCAAAGGAGGGTTACGAAGATGACTGCAGGGCAGCAAGGTGTAGTTTGTATGAGGAGAGACTGGGGGCATTGAACATGTACTCCCTGGAATACAGAAGCAAGAGGGGAGACATGATTGAGACCTTCAAGTACTTTAAAGGGATCAATAAGGTGAACAAGGAGTGTCTCTTCAGGCTGAGCATCAGCACAATTACAAGGGGACACAGCCTTATGCTGGAGGGGGGGTGTTTAAGAGGGAGGTCAGGAGACATTTCTTCAGAGAAAGGGTGGTGACCAAGTGGAATATGTTATCAGAAGAGGTGATCTCAGCCAGGGCAGTGGTTAACTTCAATAAGGGGTGGGATAAATACAGAGGGAGGATAAGGGTCATGGGAGGGCAGAAGGTAGTGGATGAAAATGATGGGGACAGGGGAGCAGGACAACAGCCTGAGCTGTAAACTCCACACATTGAGCAGACTAGGTAGACCAGAAAGCCCAATTCTGATGGCTACTTCATATATTTGCATAAGAAACAAGCATTTGTCAATGCCGAATGTTGATTGCGTTGGTCTGTTGAGCTCGCTCAATGCCCCTCTGTCACTTGCTCAGTCTGTTTCTCCTGGTGCTGCAGGCTGCTCTTCTGTACTGGGCTCCTGCCTGCATTGGCAGCTTTTTCTGCCCACTAAGAAATCCGCAGCAGTCCTGACAGAGCTCCGTTGAGGTGGCTCACTCCCCCTCTCTCACTTGCTCATTCTGTTTCTACTGACGCTGCAAGCTGCCCTTTTGTACTGGGCTCCTGAGTCTGCTGGTGGCTTTTTCTGCCCACAAAAAAATCTGCAGCAGTCCCGACACAGGTCTGTTGAGCCTGCTCACTCCACCTCTCTCACTCACTCATTCTGTTTCTGCCAGCGCTGCAGGTTGGCCTTTTGTAGTGGGCTCCTGCCTGCGTTGCTGCCTTTTTCTGCCAACAAAGAAATCCGCAGCAGTTACGATAGTGCTGTGTTGAGCTCGTTCACTCCCCCGTCTCACTCGCTCATTGTGCTTGTCCCGGTGCTGCAGGCTGCCCTTTTGTACTGGGCTCCAGCCTGTATTGGCACCTTTTTCTGCCCACAAAGAAATCCGCAGCTGTCCTGACAGAGCTCCATTGAGGTCACTCACCCCGTCTCACTCACTCATTCTGTTTTCTCCTGGCACTGCAGGCTGCCCTTTTGTACTGGGCTCCTGCCTCTGTTGGTGCCTTTTTCTGGCCACAAAGAAATCTGCAGCAGTCCTGACAAAGTTCCACTGAGCTCGCTCACTCCCCTTCTCTCATTTGCTCATTCTGTTTCTGCCGGTGCTGCAGGCTGCCCTTTTCTACTGGGCTCCTGCCTGTGTTGCAGCCTTCTTTTGCCCACAAAGAAATTTGCAGCAGTTACAATAGAGCTCCGTTGAGCTTGCTCACTCCCCCTCTCTCTCACTCACTCATTCTGGTTTTCCCGCCACTGCAGGCTGCCCTTTTGTACTGGGGCCCTGCGTGCATTGCTGCCCTTTACTGCCCACAAACAAATCTGCAGCAGTCCCAACAGAGCTCCGTTGAGCTCACTCACTCTCCCTCCCTGACTCGCTCATTCTGTGTCTCCCGCCACTGCAGGCTGCCCTTTTGTACTGGGCTCCTGCCTGCGTTGGTGGCTTTTTCTGCCCACAAAGAAATCCACAGCAGTCACAATAGAGCTCCGTTGAGCTCGCTCACTACCGCTCTGTCACTCACTCATTCTGTTTCTCTTGGCGCTGCAGGCTGCGTTTTGTACGGGGCTCCTGGCTGCATTGGCACCTTTGTCTGTTCAAAAAGAAATCCACAGCTGTCCCAACAGAGCTCCATTGAGGTCGCCTAGTCTCCCTCTCTCATGCACTCATTCTGTTTGTCCTGGCACTGCAAGCTGCCCTTTTGTACGGGGCTCCTGCCTGCATTGGTGCCTTTTTCTGTCCACAAAGAAATCCACAGCAGTCCTGACAGTGCTCCGGTGAGTTCACTTACTCCCCATCCCTCACTCGCTCTCTCGTTCTATTTCTCCCAGTGCTGCAGGTTGCCCTTTTGTACTGGTCTCTTGCACTGGGGCCTTTTTCTGCCCACAAACAAATCCGCAGCAGTCCCAACAGAGCTCAGTTGAGCTCGGTCACTCCCCCCTCTCACTCGCTCAATCTTAATCTGTCCGAAACACTGATTTCCCACAGCGACCGTGCTATTTTCTGGCAGGAGTGCAAAAGTATATTTTAGCTGGGATGTGAAAAATGACAGCTGTACTGTTCATAAGGAGGTGTGAAAAAATGGCACTGTTGAAAATACGGCGTGAAGATATTACAAATTTGCGAAGTTACAAGGGTGCGTGGAAACAGTTCAACACACGCTTGTAACACAGTCATGTTACGGAGTTTCGACACCAAATTTTCAACATAGGGATTTTAGGACCTCTGCTCATGAACAGTGCCACTGTCATTTTCTTAATCTGTCCTGAACACAGATTTCCCACAGCGATCGCGTTATTCTGCGCCAGAACTGTGAAAACACATTTCAGTCAGGATGTGAAAAATGACAGCTATACTGCTCATAAGGAGGTGTGAAAAAATGCCACTGTTGAGAATCTGGCATGACAATATTACAAATCTGCGAAGTTACAAGGGTGCGTGGAAAGATGCGAAACCCACACTTGTAACACAGTCATTTGATGGGCTATCATCACCAAATTTTCAACATAGGCATTTTAGGACCTCTGCTCATGAACAGTATCACTGTCATTTTCTTAATCTGTCCCGACCAGTGATTTCCCACAGCGACTGCCCTATTCTGGGCCAGAAGTGCGAAAACACATTTCGGCCATGATGGGGAAAATGACAACTATACTGTTCATAAGTAGGTGTGGTAAATGGCACTGTTGAAAATCTGGAGTAAAAATATTACAAATTATGAAGTTATGAGCATGCGTAAAAGTGCGAATACACTTATAATATAGTCATTTTATAGAGTATATCACCAAATTTTCAATATAGGCATTTTAGGACCTCTACTCATGAACAGTGTCACTGTCATTTTTTTAATCTGTCCTGAACACTAATTTCCCACAGCGACCATGTTATTCTGCACTGGAACTGTGAAAACACATTTCAGCTAGGATGTGAACAATGACAGCTCTACTGTTCACAAGGAGGTGTGAAAAAATGCCAATGTTGAAAATCTGGCATGAAAATATTGCAAATTCGCGAAGTTACGAGCATGTGTAGCAACTGCGCAACGCACGCTTGTAAAACAGTCATTTTTTTATTTTTCCCACCAAATTTGCAACATAGGCTTTTTGAGAGCCATCCTCATGAACACTGGCACTGTCGTTTCATTAATCGGCCCCGAAAGGTGATTCCGCACAGTGACCACGAAACCACCTTTCCGGGCTGATTAACACCATGACCGTTCCAGAATTCATGAAGAGGGGTCCCAAAAACACATGTTGAAAATTTGGTGCCTAAATTCCCAAAAATGAGTTGGAAGAAAAACATTTATTACATTATGCAGCTTACCGGCATTTCCTCAGTTTGCTGTCAGCTTTGAAGAGTGCAGACGTGTTCCAGGTCCACCGAAGATCGTCGCACCAAGCTCCGGAGGTAAGTATGGGGTGAGGGGGGGTGTGGGAGGCAGAGTGCGCAGTGGTGGGTGCAAAAGACGTCACAGGACCGTTTTTATTTTATTAGGGCATGTGGCATGCTGGGAGGGCTCCTACATGCCACCAGAGTCTTAAGTTTGGAGGGGCCATTGTAGTCGATAGTATTGGGCACCTCTTGGCACACAACAACAAAAGGGGTGGGGGTCTATATTGCGTCGACGGGATTGGGCACCCTGTTGGCAGACAATAAAAGTAGGGTTAGATGTCACGACGGGAGTAGGCACCCTGGCCGGGCAAAGCAAACATTGGGTGAGCCAGTTTACGGGATTGGGGGTCCCGCCGCAAAATAAAACATGGTGGTGGAGTTAATATTGTTTCAGAACATGGCTGCAAGCCACCACATGTTCACAAACAATATCAGGGCTGCTAGATCCCGCCCTGCAATGACGGGTCGCTCACTCATTGCAGCGAATAGCTGATGCTGCAATGTCGAAGCGGCCCCTGATTGCAGCAGCTGATTTTTTACAAGTTGGTGGCACGCTGGCAAGGCAAGGCAAAATTTATTTAAAAGACGCCCAATCCTGGAGGCTCTGAGCGCCGTACAAAATAGATAAAACAGCATCAGAATAAAATAAAACATCACAAATTTTAAACCAAAAAAAAATAAAATAAATAACTCTGCAAAAAATTTCAGGTTCTTACTACAATTTATGGTTTTATTCCATAAAAGCTTGGGAACATAGGAGGGCCTTTAGGCAAGCCTTAAATATATCTACAGTGGGTGCTCCCCTGACCTCAGCTGGCAAAGAATTTCAAAGAACAGGAGCTGTGACAATGAAAGCTCTGTTGCCAGCAGATTTTAGCCTTGTTCTAGGAATGGCCAGGAGGCCCCCACTAGAAGAACGGAGAGGGTGGGTAGAGAGAGCAGGTACCAGAAGGTCCAACAGATAACCAGGGCCCTGCCCGTGTAGGGCCTTATAGGTGAGAAGACCCACCTTAAAGAGGAACTAGTGTCAGCAGCAGTATGCCATGGCATTGGGGGATGCTGCACAAGCCTTTAAAGGCTGTGGGGGCATTGGCTGCAAATATGTTTCTTGCGCGTGCGCGCAATCAACATAAAAAGAGAGTGCCCTCTGCAGAGCTACCAACACCTATTCCTGCAGCACACCCTGGAGCATAGTACAGTTACTTATAACCAAACCCCCTGCAACACTACACATACTCCTTCTGCAGCACATGCTGAGGTATCAGGATGGTTACTTATAATCAAGAAAAAAGTGCCCCCTGCAGAGCTACCAGCACCACTTCCTGCAGCACATGCCGAGGATCAGAATGGTTACTTATAACAAAGGGGAGAGAGCCTCCTTCTGAGCTGCCAGCACCACTTCCTGCAGCACATGCCGAGGATCAGAATGGTTACTTATAACCAAGGGGAGAGAGCCTCCTTCTGAGCTGCCAACACCACTTCCTGCAGCATATGGTGTTCTGTGGAGGTCTCCCATCTTAATCTGACTACAGACCAGTCCTGACCCTGCTTAGCTAATGGGATCTGACAAGATCAGGCTCTAAGGCGGCAAGGCTGCAAAATGTGAAGAAATGTTTTTGAAAAAATATCACTATTGATGTGTATAATGCATGCTCCCCGCACTCTCTAAGGTATTCCATCAGAATATTTCTGAGCGTGGAGCATGAAGGGCCCAATTCCAAAAGCACTTGGACTGATGCAAGGTGCTTGTGTCAGTCAACAATGACCCAATATGCACCTTGCGTCTTATATTGTGGTGATCCCTATTCCAAAATGTGGTCTGCACCGGAACGGGGCTTTGATGCAGCAAAGGGACACTGCACAACCCTTGCGATCAGCAAGGAGTACGCCAGGTCACAAGGGGGCTTGTGCCACAGTGGGGCTGCAACATCCCCTTCATGGGCTTCTGAAAGCCCTGCTGTGGCCATAGCAAGGGGGTCACATTAGACCAGCCTGGAAGTGGTCTACACCCCTTGCGGCATTGCCCCTCAAGGTGGGGAACTGATGGGAGGCTCCATATGTGGGGTCTGAGGGCAGAAGGGACAGGGGAGTACTATAGGGGTGTTGGGGAGCAAGTGGGTATGCTGGGGGTTGATTAGGCACCTGGTGGGGGGTGCCATTCTTATACGGTACAGCATACACCATTACATGACTGGTGCTAACATGGGCACCCCCGCCAGGTGGCCGCTCTTCCTTCTGGCATATCCACTCACTCCCTAACACCCCCTATGGCTCCCCTGTGCCACTAGTGCCCCAGAACCCCTCCTGACATTGATTTCTTTCTTTCTCCACCTGGTGGGGGGGTGGCGGATCCATGCGGCAAGTCCCGCAGATGTGCCTAGCATTTGGCGCTATCCTGCCATTGCGGCAAATCCCAGGTTTATGGCGGAGGGATCCCAATGTTACAGAATGAGGCACGTGGTCCCTGATGCACTGGAAGTGTGCCACAGCCCTAGATTGTCGTAAACTGTGACGATCTAAGGGGTCTTTCAGAATAGGGTCCGAGGCACTCCAAAAAGGGGAAATGATTAGGTGGCCCACTCTTTGGAGTCAATATAAAGATCCCTTCTTGTCCTTAATGTCTGCAAATACATTGTTAGGTAGCAAGTGATAGCTTCCATGTGTTGTCATGCATACTGTTATGTGCAGGCTTGAAAACTTGTTACATTTAGTGTGTGTGAGTCAGCCGTGCTGAGGTCTGAGATGTGCGATCAGGTTTGAGTTGTGCAATCAGAATGTAGTACCAAGCTTTCTTTAGTCGGTTTTACACACACACACACACACACACACACACACACACACACACACACTCACTCATACCCATGATGCATTGTGCTGGGTTTGAGGCTTTTGATTGTATCCATGTTTACAGAAATCAGACCGATTGTAAAGTATCTGCCGTCTTATATCACTTATGCATCCTACATATTGGTCCTTTTCTCTCTTACTGTCACTGAAATTATCTCGCCTCGTTCCACTCCCTATGACATTACAAAAACTTCAATAACAGATATTATGGAATTTAACTTAATAGAAAACAGTCAGCCCTAAGAGCTCCACACCAAAATGTCGTAGTGGTCCATATTAACACTTTGGGCTTGATTCTCAAAGAGGGCTTAGATTAACACAAGCTGCAGCAAACAGCAGCTTGTGCCGAAGCCCGGTCACCAGGGACCCTGCACCAGATTCTGGTTCAGGAGGGGTCCCAATGCCTAAGTCCCCACACTTGCGGCAACCTCTCCCATGTGAAAAACACAGTGCATGGGAGGGGCTTGCCTCAGGTTCTGGGCAGCAAAGGCTAGCAGTCACCCATCCCCGATCCCCTGGTAAACTAAATTAATTCCTATCCCTGGTGGTCTAGTGAACCCCCTTAGCTCAGCAGATAGTGCCCACAACCCCGCTCCCCCATCCCAAAACATAGCCGGCAACCAGCACGGCTGTCCTCTCATCTCTGTGGCCGGCCGCCAACTGAACTGTCACTGAGCGCGTACTGCATAGTGTATGCACTCATTGAGTGACAGCTGTCAGTCCATGAGCACGTACATTATACAGTATGCACTCAGTGACAGTTCAGTCAGCAGCCCTCCGCATAGGTGAGAGGAGGGCTGTGCCAGTCACCGGCTCTGTTTTGGGATGGGGGAGTGGGATGGTGAGCACTACCTGCTGGAATGGAGGGTGAGGGTCCACTAGACCACCAGGGAAGGTTTTTTTTTTTATTAATTATATTCACGGGCAGAATCATGGATTGGGGAGGGGGGTCCAGTAGACCACCAGGGAAGTGGTTTTATATTATTTATATTTACGGGCAAAATTGAGGATCAGGGAGGGGGTCCACTAGACCACAAGGAAAGGCACTTTTGTATTATTTATATTTATGGCTGGAATCAAGGATCCATGAGGGGCCCACTAGACCACAAGGGAGTTTACATTAAACATAATGGGATCAGGGCTGAGGAGGGGGGATTGCAGCACATTGCTACAAATTGCTCAACTGTCCCAGAGGGACAGACTCTATTTACCCTTAGACCAGCCCTGGCTGGTCTAACAGTACTTAGAAATTTGCCCTCTGGGACAGTTTTGAGAATCATGATATAGGGAGTGTGGCAGCTTGTATCTGCAACATGCCCCCTAGCACCATGCCACAGTCAATTTAGTGGCGCAAGGCTGGCACAAGCCCCTTTGGTGCATGCAGCCTGCATTTGACGCAGGTTGCATTTCAGAATAGCTCAGGGTGCATTCTTTGATGCAAGGTGTCAGTTGCATCATTTATATTTGACACAAGCACCTTACATCATTCTAAGGGCTTTGAGAATTGGGCCCTTTGTGTGGCAAACATTTTTTTTGTTACTTACTACAGTACAGTAGATTATATCAGACTGATTCTGTTGATTTCCAAGATGACTTTTTCTTTAACTACAAATCCCACAATCCCCTGCAGTTGATGTCAGAGCTGGCCTGTAGCAGTGGGAGATTCAATATCCTGCAGTGCATGCTAGAGTCATTATAAGCTCTGATTGTTTGTTTGCTGGTGCTGCTGTCCTCTGTGGGCTAAATACAGTCACAGTGGACAGTACGTAGCCCTGGGAGAACAGTGGGGTTGGCAAACATTTAAACTGAGCTGATAAAATCTCTAGCATGCACAGCAGACTGCTGAATTCCTGTTGCTGCAGCCCTGTACTGATGTCAGCTGCAGGGGATTCTGGGATTTCTAGTTTTAGAAAATTTCAACTTGGATGTCAACAGAACCAGTCTGATAAAATCTAGTATGCTGCAGTAAACAGTAAGTAAAACAAGCATTTGTCAATGCCGAACGTCCCCTTGCAGGTATTTGCAGTGGTATTTGGCACTTAGACATGGCTTAAAAAAATCAGTGACAAAGAAGTACAAGCATTTGTCAATGCTGAATGTTGCTTGCTTCTATGTGCTGTTTAGGTATTTGGAAGTCATTGGAGTGCAAATATTGAAAATTCGCTAACGAGCGTGCATAGGAACTGCGCAACGCATGCTCGTAAAACAGTCATTTTTAGGAATTTTTTCACCAAATTTTCAACATAGCCATTTTAAGACCTCTGCTAATGAACAGTGTCACTGTGATTTTCTTAATGTGTCCCATACATTGATTTCGCACACCGACTGTGCCATTGTGCGCTACATGGGCGGAAACATGATTTGGGCAGGATGTGAAAAATGGCAGCTGTACTGCTCATAAGGAGGTATGGTAAAATGGCAATGTTGAAAGTCTGGAGTGAAAATATAGAAAATTCGCGAACTTACAAGCCTGCGTAGGAACTGTGCATTGCACGCTCGTAAAACGGTCATTTTTAGGAATTTTTCCACCAAATTTTCAAAATAGGCTTTTTGAGAGCCCATCTTATGAACGCTGGCACTGTTGTTTCATTAATCGGGCTCGGAAGGTGATTCCGCATTGCGATCATGTAAATCACCCTTTGGGCCCGGTCAACGCCATGACAGTGACAGAATTCATGAGAAGGTCCAAAACCCCATGTTGAAAAATTTGGTGCAAAATTCCAAAAATACCTGAGATATGCAACAAAGTTGAAAAAACCCATCCTAGCCTATTATACAGCTTACGGCATTTCCTCAGTTCACGGTCAGCTTTGAAGAGTGCAGACGTGTTCCCGGTCCAGCGATGATTGTCGCGCCGAGCTGCAGAGGTAAGTATGGGGTGAGGGGGGGTGTGGGGAGGCAGGGTGCGCCAGCCTCACATTTGGGTGTGGGGCTGTCAGTGCTGACTATCCCCCTTTAATCTGGAATTCCATTCATTGCTTGTAGTTAGGACTGACTTTTCCCATTGCCAGGTTCTCCTCTGTCTGGAAGCTGATGATGTGAAAACAGTGGGAAGCTCTATGCTGTCAGAGATTATGTAGTACTCTTGCTCAACTCAGACACCTACAGGTAGTGCAGAATACTGCAGCGTATTCTTGTGGATTTTAGTAGGAAAAGCATTTTGATATCTTGCTTGTCAGCTTATCCCCCACCACACACACACACACACACACACATTTATGTACATAGATACATAGACAGTGTAGGCAGATAAGGGCCTGTGGCCCACCCAGTCTGTCCATTTGAGCTTGTAAGTTCAGTTTATGTTTTCCTAGAAGTCTGTTGCCCCTTACGCCTGACCTCCAGAATTCCTTTATGTCTATCCCATGCATTCTTAAATCCTGTGATTGTTTCAGCACCACCACTTCCTCTGGCAGGGTGTTCCACTTGTCCACCACCCGTTCTGTGAAGAAATTCTTCCTCACATTTCCTCTGAATCGTCCTCCTCCAACTTCATCCCATGCCTCTAGTCCTGGAACATCTTGTTCACTTAAAATAGTGTATTCTGCACCCTGTTCCTCCCTGTAAGATACTTGTATGTCTCTATCATATTCCTCTCTCCTCCTCTCCTCCAGGAGTACATATTCAGTTCCTTCAACCTGTCCTCATAGGACTTGTAATGCAATCCATGTACCATCTTTGTTGCCCTCCTCTGAACCTTCTCTACCTGTCCATGTCCTACATTGGTAAGGTCTCCAGAACTGTACACTGTACTCAGGTGGGGGCCTCACTAGTGTCTTGTATAGAGGAATTATGACCTCCTTTCAGTGCTGGAGATGCCCTGCCTATGCATCCCAGCATCCTATTTGCTTTACCTGCTGCCTTGTCACTGTTTCCCTACCTTGAGGTCATCAGAGATGATAACCCCAAGATCCCTTTCCTGCTTGGTGCATGCTATATCCTCACCCCCAACTGATATATTGTGCCAGGGTTTTTGCTTCATATGCATTATCTTGCACTTCTTTGCATTGAATTTCAACTGCCAAACCCCTGACCATTCTTCAAGTTTCTGCAGGTCCCTTCTCATTCTGTCCACACCCTCTGGTGTGTCTACTCTGTTATAGAGCTTTGTGTCATCAGCGAATGGTGAAATTCTGCCTTCTAGGTCCTGAGCAATGTCACTGATGAAGATGTTGAATAGGACCAGTCCCAGCACTGATCCCTGTGGTACCCCACTGGTCACTCTTCCCTCTGTGGAGTGACAGCCATTTATCACCACCCTCTATGTCCTGCCACCCAGCCAGTTACCTACCCACCACACTACTGTCCTGCCCACACCCATATTCCCCAGTTTGTGTAATAGTCTTTTATGTGGCACAGTGTCAAAGGCCTTGCTGAAGTCCAGATAGGCCACATCCACTGCCCTCCCCTGATCCACCTCCCTAGTCATCCAGTCAAAAAATTCAATGAGGTTGGTCTGACATGACCTCCCTCTGGTGAAACCATGCTGCCTTGGGTCCTGTAGTCCATTAACAACCAGATGTTCCACCAGTATCTCCTTCAGTAGTGCTTCCATGATCTTCCCCACTACCGAGGTGAGGCTGACTGGTCTGTAGTTCCCCGCTTCCTCTTTGTTCCCACTTTTGTATAAGGGGACTACATCTGCTGTCCTCCAGTCTTTGGGTACCTCCCCTGTTTCCAGTGATCTGCTAAACAGGATAGTCAGAGGGTCAGCCACCACCTCTCTTAGTTCTTTAAGGACCCTGGGGTGCACCCCATCTGGCCCCATTGCTTTATCAACTCTTATTACTTCCAGTTCCTTCAGGACCCTTTCTCAAGTAAAGGGACTTGTGTCCATTTCTGCACCATTCTCACCCCTTGTACTCTCTTCAGACCCATTACCCTTATCTTCCTCAGTAAAGACTGAGCAGAAATACCTGTTCAATATGTCAACTTTACTGTTGTCATCCTCCACGCTGCCGCGATCCTCCCCCTTCGGTCTCACTATCTCTCCCTTTGCCTTTCTTTTTCCACTTATGTACCTGTAAAAGGTTTTGTCCCCTCTACCCACTGATTTTGCAATGTGTTCTTCTGTCTGAGCTTTGGCTTCCCTTACTGACCTCCCTGCCTCCCTTTGCTTCTCCTGGTACTTCTCCCTATCCCCTTCTGCCTGTGTCTTTTTGTATTGCCTGAATGCAATCTTTTTGGCTTTCACTTTCTTTGCTACCTCTTTGGAAAACCATAATGGTATCCTCTTCCTTTTCCTCTTGCTAACCTGCTTAATGCATAATTCTGTTGCTCTTGTAATCCCCATTTTAAATACTGCCCACTGTTCCTCAATCACTGATTCCTGCCCCATTCCCCTTAATGCCTCTTTCAAGTATCTCCCCATTTACCCATTATGTTTTCGAGGAATTTGATTATATCTGTCTTTACACAAACCACACAAATCAGAAAGTATCTGCCATCTATTCTGTGCGGATTTTAAATGGTAAGCTATGCTTCCATTACCTCATGTCATGCATACTCCTTAGTTTAAAGTTTAAAGCTCTCCTGATGCAGTAGAGATGACTTTGAATAAATGGAATATTGAGATATAAATGTAACTTATGTGTCATATTTTATTCTGTAATATGCACCCGTATTTCCTTATTACTAAGGGTATTGGCATGAAAACAGTATCTCTTCCCTTTCAGTTCTGCCTGTTTGCCTACACCTGACATCACAATTATGTTTATGTCATCACAATCTGTTGCTGTGGAGATACTTATGATGTCATAAACGGGATTGTGATGTCAGGTTTAGGGAAGCAGGCAGAGAAGATAAAGTCTGGGGGACAGTGATCTTGTTGTCATACAACTCTTTTAGTAATAAAAAATTGGGACCTAATTACTGAAAATATACGAAGTGATAAAGAAAATGGGATGGTAATGAATATAGATCGTACTTTTTCAAAGTTTTCCAAATGCTGTGTGGGGCTCTTTAAAGATTAATGTTACATTTAGTGTGTGTGAGTCAGGGCTGTGCTGTGGGCTGAGTAGTGAGATGGCAATCAGAATGCAGTATGAAGCTTTTCTTATAGTTTATCACACACGCACACACACACACACGGATTTGCATTTTTAGGGCTTGCTCCTGCTTGGAAGTGAACGGTTTATTTGTGAATTTGTTTGTGAATTTGTTCATTGCATTTGGTCATTGGGCCAGGATCTTACAAATACCTTCTGTTTGAAGTTTCCATATGTCGCTTAATCAATTGCATGGCCTTTGGTTGGTAGGGTTCTATTAGAGCACACTGCTCACCTAAAGTTAAAGTACACTACAGCTGGCCAATCCTCTGCAACCATCAACGAGCCAGCATTAGTCAAATCCCGGGTGCCCAGGAATGGATGTTAAGGGAGCTCCTAAAATGTTTAAAGGAAATCCTGGTACCATGTTGGAGGTGGTAGCAGCCCCCAGTATAGGAGATGCACATCGGAGTTCTGTACAGTGATTACTGGTCTGCGGGGGATACTGAGTGTAAAGGCTGTGCTTGTTTGGACTTGACTAAAGCAGCTGTGGTGAAATGTGACTAGGCCATGCCTAGCAAGGTGATTAACAGTAGCCACAGAAATACATTTTTGAGGCCAAGCCTGCGTAGCGTACTTGAAGACCGACCTTATTAATGTTGATGTGCTGCACTGACTCCTTTCCCCTTTTAGGGCTGTGTACCCTAAATAACATTGTGGTTGTTGTTGAAGTCATCTCTCAGCATTTCTTTGTCTCCATGAAACTGATCCATATTTTCAGTAGCTCCCTTAAAATCAACTAAAAGATTTTAAAAGTGGTTTTACAGTAGCTTCAGCCGGTGCTGAATTATGCGGTTTAGGCGTTATGATTGAGTCCTTGGTGGGATTCACAGTGGCACTGTTATTTCTAGTACTGGGGTCAATGCCACATGCTGTGACAGCAGATACATCAGTGGAGCCTCCCTGCAGGCTTTCAAACAGGTACTTGTCCATTGGCCTCGTTTCCATACTTGTCTGGATTTTGCTGGTCTGAAGGGGAAAAGTTCATATCTTCCCTATGAGCCTTTTTGCCTCCTTTTTAGTTAGTTTCAGTTCATCACACGAGTCTTCCATTGTTGATATATATTTTTTTAAACTGACAAAAAAATCTTGAAAGGCAAATATCAGCATTTTCAATCAGCGTCCAAGCAGAACAACAGATAACAGCAGCTACCCTCATGAGGCCATCTTAGTTTCTTTGCAGTTCTCTTACCCATAGAACTCAAGAAGGCACTCTCATAACCCATAAGAGATACTGAAATTTATTACATGGTAAAGAACTGGGCTCATGTTTAGATCCCAGCTAAGGTACTTATTTCTTTTTCTTTTCAGTTTGCTTGCATTCCATATACTGTATGTGCACACTGTATGCTTGTGTATGAAAATGGCTTGCATTTATGCAGCTTTTCTATGTTGAATGTGTTTGGGAGCACTAACTGTGCATGAAGGAGGGGTTCCCTAGTGGTAGGAGTGGGACGTCGTATGATTGTTTTGTAAGTCAGTGTTGTTATTTGCTGCTAGCAGTGGGCAATGAAGTCTTTGTTTATGGTTAGAGATGTTATTCACACTCAGTTATTTATACTCTATTATTCACGCACCGTTATTCATTGCTAGCAGATAGATTTCGACAATGGATAATATTTCTGGAGAGTCCCAGATATCTGAGTATCTATTGAGAAAGGCTATGTTTCAGCCACTGAAACTCAGTGGATAATAAGGGTCGACCATGTCATGCAGTGGTATTTATCACTGTTATTCATGTTATATTGTACTGTACTGGACTATCATGTCATATAGTGATATTTGTCACTGTTGTTCACTCTGTATTGTACTGTACAACCATGTCATATACAGTATTAGTATTTGTCACTGTTATTCATACTGTATTGTACTGTGCAACCATGTGATACAGTGGTATTTGTCACTGTTATTCATACGGTAGGCTAAGATAAGATATTTATTTATATAGTGCCTTTCCAGTGCTCAAAGCACTGTACATTTCAAATAAACATATCATCAAGTAGCAGGAATGAATACAGGGCTATAAATCTAGCTCAGAATACAACCTTAAAAATCAGTGCTATCAGTCTCCTGAGACAGTCTGTCCAAATAGCTAGGCCTTCATCTGTGATTTAAAACTTTTAACCAAAGAGGCATAACAGATGGATTTCAGGACAATATTCCGGAGCCTCACTGCAGCTACAGAAAAAGCTCAGTCCCCAGCAGATTTTAGTCTTGCTGCTGGGACTAACAAAAGCCCCTGGGTATCTGAGAGGAGAACTCTGGTGCCCCGATAATCCTCCTTACAGGTTGCTAATAGTTCACAAATGTCATATTGTATTTGTCAGTGTTATTTATTCTGAATTGTACTGTATGATCACATCATACAGCAATATTTGTCAATTCATTCTGTATTGTACTGTGCAACCAATGTAAATATAGCGATATGTCACCACTATTCATACCGTATCGTATTATACAACCATGTCATACACTAGTGTAAGTCACTGTTAATAATTCTGTGTTGCTCTTTTTCCATTTTGGATAAGTAATTGATCATTATTTACTAGAGTTTCTGTTATTTTGATTTTACAGAGGGAGAAGAAATCCAGAACCTCTGAGGGTCCCAACCCATAAATCATTTCATGGTTTTCGAATTCAAGTGTATTTATTTGTTGACTGTGAACTGGTCTGTGATAAAAATCCCCTCATCAGGGACTTCTTAGTTCACTGCCTCCACCAGGTTTTTACCAATAGGAACCAGAAAACCTGCTTCTCACATCCTGCTTTGCACAAGTCCAGGAAGATCAACACAATAACTATTAGTAGAGTGCCCCTTCAGAGATAGAGTACAAACAGCAGAAATAACCAAATTACCTTAACAAACGCACAGGAAGTTACTTGTTCTATTAAACTATGATTCTTTACTAAAAGACTACAAGTATTTACCACAGGATTTATGTACAGTCAAACAAAAGGATGACAGTTTACTAGAAATGAAAATACATGAAATTACAACAGGCAGTTAACAGACAGAAGAATCTTAGATATTCTCAATCTACATCCCGGGGTTTTATTTAACTCCAAAAATTGATTAGCGTTTTGATCATAAAAGTGCTAAAACATTGTGAAAATGCATAGCACTTGCCTCACTGTGTTTAACAAACATAACACTTCTAGAAAACCTATATAAATACTTTCTGTACAGTTAGCATTGTCACAAGAAAAAAACGCTAATCAATTATTTAAAACCCTGCAACCTATTTATTTACCTGCTGCTCTCTGAGGAAAACACTATTTCCTGTGATGTCTGACTTACCAGACCTCCAACTACAGGGCTCTGGGTTGTCAGATGTTTCTGGGTCCAAGAGAAAGTGTTGTCTTTCAGCACCTCAGTTTATTCATTTTCTCCCTGTTGAGAGGGGTCTCACCTCCTTGAGTGACAGTTCTCCACTGCCCCCTCCCCAAATGGGTGGGCATATGGAGTGATGACATCATCCAGGCCAGCTGGCTTCCTTCACACCCTCCCCTGCTCTGTCCACTTTTACGATTCTGTTTTGCAGGATGTCAAAAGTGTGTAACCCCATGCCCCTGCCTTTCAGGATGCCTGAGGTGTTCAAAATGGCATGCTCACATCTGCCTTACAGAACCTTGTGGTGGACTGTTCTCAAGGGAGCATTTTCCTGAGCAGATCTGCTAAATATTTCCCATAAGACCTGTTTGGTCATGTGACGTTGTAAGCCATGTTTTTGTGTCCACATTACAAATAGAAGTACTTACGGCAGAAGAATAATTGCACTGACAAAATGAAATGAATGGATCCGTCTGGTCAGATGTCTGTCACATCCCTCCCATTGGAAATGAAGGCCTGTCTCCTTTGGGTGACCCCAAGAGACACTACTGTTCATGTAAGGATTGGGGAATGCAGAAAGGAACATGACATGCACTTAGCCCACCTCAACAGTCCATCCACCTTGCATTCTATGCACCACTCTGGTCTCTCTGTGAACATGTCCCTGAATTTTTTCAGCACCCCTTCTTTTCCTCTGCCTGGGATGGTGTCAGCTGCCCTGAGAGGGTGAAGTTATTTACTGTCACTGAAGATCCCTCCTGTGCTTCCCCAAGGAGACCCACAAGGGGCTTAGCCTCATGTCCCTTTCCTGGCACGCTGCACACAGTGAGGACCATTTTCTCCCTATCATAGTAGGGCTTCTTCATGTTCACATGATATACCCCCTGCCCGCACCTTCTGTCAGGCAGCCCTACTACATAGTTAACATCACTCACCTTCCTGATTATGGAGAATGGGCCCTTCCACGCTGCCTACAGTTTATTGTGTCAGACTGGGACAAGTACCATCATTCACTGTCCGACTTCATACTCCCGGGTTCTGGCTCCATGTTCATACCAGGTTTCCTGTTGCTGTTGTGAGGTGGCTAAGTGCTCCTGGGCAAGTCCCATGAGCTCTTTAAGCTGGACACTGAAATTTAGGATGTACTCCACAACAGACTCCTCTTGGGAGGCATGGTTACCTTCCCATTTATCCCTGACTAAATCTAGAGACCCCTCACCTTGTAACCAAACAGGAGCTTGAAGGGTGAGAATCCTGTGGACTCCTGTGGGACTTCCCTGTATGAAAACAGAAAGTTGGTAAAATATTTGTCCCAGTCCCTTTTGTGCTGGTCAGCGAATACCCTGAGCATAGTTTTGAGGGTCCCATTGAACAACTTGACCACGTCATTTGTCTTTGGGTGATAGGGTGAAGCACGGAGTTGTTTCACTCTGCACTTCTCCCACAAGCTGGTCATTAAGGATGACATTAAATTCATACCCTGGTCTGGCAAAATCTCCTGGGAAAACCCCACTTGGCTAAAGATTCCCAGGAACTCATTAGCCACCTTTTCGGCCTCAATGGAGGACATTGCCACTGCCTTGGGGTGCCCGGTTGTGTAATCCACAACAACCAGTATGTATCTTTTGCCCATGTGACTTCGGGTGCTCAGGGGCCCCACTATGTCCATGGCTACCCTCTTAAAGGGTTCATCGATAATAGGCCGGGGTGCCAAAGCTGCCTTCACCTTGTCCCCGATCTTTTCTTCCCTCTGGCACTGTGGACAAGTTTGACAGTAATTTGCCATGTCTGTGTAAATGCCCGGCTGAAAGAAGTCATTGTCAAGTTGCTTTTTTGTGAAGTTAATATCCAGGTGGCATGAAAAAGAAATGTAATTGGCCAGGGCCAGAAGCTGCTTTTGGTAGTCCCAGGGGACTACCAGCTGCTGGAGTACCTCTTCCTCTAGCCACGTCTGTGGTGTACACTCCAAGTACAACAGGCCAGCATCCCAATAAACTGACTTTCTATTCCCCCAAGAGTCCTCAGTACTATCTGCTACCTCTCTCAGTTTTTGGAGGGTAGGATCAGCTCGCTGTGCCCTGCCCAGCTCCTCCTGTCGGACCCTCCCCAATTCCATTCAGGAGGAAAGCTGCCCCTGGCAGTGACCTCCTCTGCTTGCAGCTGGGGGTCAGGGCTACTTCTCCTGGTTAGCCCCTCACCCACACTATCTGCTTCCTCCGCTGCTGAGGGAGGGGTCTGAACAGGCTATGCTGCCCCCTCCTCCCTCTTAGAAGCTTGCCTTTTTGCTTGGCTGCAGGTAATAACACATACCAGGTCTTCTCTGTGGTCAAAATCATTCCCCATGATCACATCCACATGGAGGTCAGGTATGACTCCCACCACCAGTACCCCACGACCGCCATCCCAGCTTAGGAAGACCCAAGACATTGGCACTTGGACCACTGGACCTGTGATTCCCCGAATCTTGGAGAACTGCCCTGGCAGAATCTGCTTCACCTGGATCAGATCCTGCCTCACAATGGAGATGGAGGCAACAGTGTCCCTCAACCCCTGTATTACTGTGCCATTGACTAGAATACGGTGCATATGCTTGGTAGAGTTTGGTGGCACTACAGTGTGTGTGCAGCTTATTGACTGCTGTGTTCTGCCTTGGTCGCCCTCTCCCTCAGACTTTTGCCCTATACTCCTGTTTTTAGGGCAGTCATAGGATAGATGCCACACTTATTGGCAAATCCAGCATTCATTCGCCCCCAGCTGCTTGTTCCCCTTAGAACCAGTAGGTTCTGTTTTGGGTTTAGGTGCAGGCTGGTTTCCTTTAGGCTGCCCCCTTGGGTTCCCCTAAAACCATATGCTGTCCCACCCCCCATTGTTCTTATGCTGCGAATGTGGTATGCTGGCCACATCCATATCAACACTTTCTGCTGCCTCCTTTGCAGAGTTGCATGCCCTGTCCAGCAGCCAAATGAGCAGGTTATTGGGTACAATTTTAAGAAATTGTTCCCTTACAATTAAATCCTTAACTTGCTCTACAGTGCTCGCCTCAGCCCCATCTATCCAATTATCTAAATAGGCACACATTTGGACATGCAATTCTACATAGCTGTCTCCCTGGCTTTTTCTTAATTCTCTAAATTTCCATCAGGACTCAATTCAAAACATTTTAATTACACTCTTTTAACTTTATCATAGTCCATGCAATCATTATCATCCATTCAAGCAAATGCATGCAAAGCACTGCCAGTAAGCAATAGGGTCAGGTGGATCATCCAAGGGGCTTGTACAATTTAAACTGTGCACAAACCCTTTCAAATGATTTTAAAAACAAACCCAGATCATACTCCTCTCGGTATTGTGGGAACATTTTAGAATTAATCTTGGCTTTGTGGGTTGCAACCCCTTTGCCACTACTTAAGGTTTGCCGTGGTGTTTGCTGGTGCAGTCTCTCCAACTCAGTCTTGTCATTCTTTTTCTCATACTGCTCATTCTCTCTCTCTCGCTGTGCTCGTTCCTTCTCTCTTTCCTCTGCCTCCAGCCTTGCTCTCTGCAGGTCAGCTCTCCTTAAGCACAAGCTCCACCTTCAGGATCTCAATCTGAGGTTGAGCCACTGTGGCACCAGCTCTCAGCTCAGATTTGGGCTGCACAGCTCCTGCAGCTTCTGCCACGAGGTGCCCCTCCCTTTTTCAGCCACTGGGACTTCAGTCTTGCTACCTGGGTCACCGTTCTCAGCAACTGCCTGCTGACCAGGTATTGGGCCATCTACCTCTGGTACCTTCTGCCCCCCCGGCATTCAGTCATGCACCAACAGGGCTTCCGTGTGTGCACTCTTTGTCAGGCCCTCATGGACAATCCCCCTCTCAGCACTCAGCTCACGAAGCTGCTGTACATGAAATTTGACATTGGTTGTGGAGCTCATATTCTCTAGCTACACTGCACTAAGCTGTCTAGAAATAATAAAAACAGTAGTAAACACTATAACCTTTTGAAATCCTGTTTTGTGACTGTTAAGGTATATTTCTGCTGGCACTTTGTCACCAGTATGCAAGGTATAGCTTTACCTCTCCCTCAGAGTTCTTGCCTCACAGAAAAGCACACTGTGCACTGCTCTGCACCACACTGGTACCAGTTACAACACTGATTCCACCACTCTGCCACCAATGTGATGAACATCCTCTCACCAGGAACTTCTTAGTTCACAACTACCACCAGATTTTTACCAATAGGAACCAGGAAACCTGCTTCTTACCTCCTCCTTTGCACAAGGCCAGGAAGGTTAACACAATAACTGTGGGTAGGGTGCTCCTTCAGAGACAGGCTGCAAAAAGAGTCCAGCCAAAATAACCAAATAACCTTAACAAATATACAGACAGTCACTTGTTCTATCAAAATTTGACTTTTTACTAAAAGACTGCAAGTACTTTCAACAGGATTCATGCACAGTCAGACAATTGGATTACAATTTACTAGAAATGATAACAAATGGAGTTACACCAGACAGTTAGCAGATAGAAGAATCTGAACTATTCTCACTCTACAACCTATTTATTTACCTGCTGCTGTCTGACGAAAACACTATTCCCTAAGCTTTCTGTCTTACCAGATCTCTAGCTACAGGGCTCTGGGTTTTTAGATGTCACTTGGTCCAAGAGAAAGGGCTGGCTTTCAGCACCTCAATTTATTCCTTTTTTTCCTGTCGGGTGAGGTCTTGCCACTTTTCAGTGACAGTTCTCCATTTCCCCACTCTCCAAATGAGTGGGTGTATGGAGTGATGACATCATCCAGGCCAGATGGCTCCCTTCACACAAACCCCTGCTCTGTCCACTTTTATGATTCTGTCTTGCAGGATGCCAAGGTGTACAGCCCCACTCCCCTGTCTTTCAGGATGCTTAAGGTGTTCAAAATGGTATTCTCACATCTGCCTACAGAATCTTGTAGCTGACTGTCCCCAAGTGAACATTTTCCAGAGCAGCTCTGGACAATATTTCCCATAAGACCTGTTTGGTCATGTGACCATGGAAGCCATGTTTTTGTGCCCGTGCTGCAGATAGTAGACCTTATAGCAGAAGTAGAATTACACTAACAAAATACATTAACGAAATTAAATTAAGAGATCCATCTGGTTGTATGTCCGTCACATTGCCAAAGAGACATTTTTCAGGAAAGGCCTAGGCCTAGGTAGGCAATGAAAAGACAAGCTGAGAAATCCATTTTCAAGAGTAACTGAAAGTGCAGATAAAAACAAAGTATACTTCTTCGATTCCAAATTGCGAAGGACTAATTTTAAAAGCAAGACCAATATTTTGGAATCTAAAATACAATATTTCTGGTAGAAAACTGAATCATAGGCTGATTGGATGATCAGAGATAAGAAGGTCAGAAAGCCCATCTAGAATTGAGCAGTTGTAATTCTCTGTTTCCATGTTTCCCAGATAAGTATCTAGCCCATTTTAAATCCCTACAAGGTGTTACTCTAGTCTTCACCAAATCGGATGGAAACCTGTTCTGCATAAAGACCACTTTCTATCTAAATCAATGTTTTCTCATTTCAGTCTTAGAAACTTCTCCTTTTTAACTAATACTGATGGGCTCTTGAATAAAATTAATTCTCCTTAATTTCTAATCTTGCTCATTCTCTTAGATGTCACCTAATTTTCTAAGTCTCTGTCCTGAGAGTCAAATATTCATACTCCTGCATTTGATATGTTTTTATCTTTCTTTGAGGAAAGCTAACTCTAGTCTTGCACATCCTAAAGGAAAACTCCAGTATTGATATCAAGGCAAAAAGATCTTGATAACGGATCATATTTCTGGCTGGTCGACTCTCTGATATTGTATCTGAGTATCTATCATAACAAACATTGTTGCTAAAAATGGTCTATATTTGAGGTATTTGTTTTGCATCTTTATTCTGTAGTTTTTTATCTTTTATTTAAAACTACAGTAGCTAATTTCATCTTACTACCAATATTACTTATTACATACTGCTGTTTGGCACATCTGTTTTATGGATTTCTTCATGTTTGATGTGTTTGGGGCACCCCCAAGAGTCCTTCCTCTGTGGAGATAATCCGGTACCACTTTTTACGGGGATTGTCCCCAATAGGACTACAAGTGATGCTGGACCTATTGGGTATGGAAGCTGCATGCTCAGTGGATGCGGAGGGGTGGTGGTTGCCTGTAAAGAGGCTGTCACCACTGCCTTTGATGCTATCATGCCTGTCCATGTACAGCCCCTATCTACTTGCCGGAGACCCCCCTCCCCCCAGTTTGATGGGGCGCTCAGGGAGTTAAAGATTATGAGCCAGAGGTTAGAGCATCATTGAATAACATCTGGGCTGATAGAGGACAAATTGGCCCGAGGTCACATTAAAGTGATCATCAGGGTGCAATCTCCCAAAAGAAGGCAGATTTTTTTTGTCTGGGGAGATTGCTGCAGCAAGGGACAGACTAGCGCAGCTCTTCCATATGGTAGACAGGCTATTACACCTGGCCTGTCTCTGTTCAGGGGGAGCTGTTTCAAACACATGGTGTGATGAGTTTGCTTTGTTCTTTGCTGACAGTGTCCTCTATCAGGTCTGACATCTCCTCCAGGGCCACCGAATTGGCTTGCAGAGTTGGGGCGTCGGCGTGGAGGCAGCACCCCTGCTGTGTGGACTGAGTTTGACCCAGTTGAAGTGAAGGAGGTGAGTGGGATAATCTCAAAGCTGCGACCCACCTATTGTGAGCTTGATCCGAGCCCAACCCAACTTCTAGTAGGATGTATGGACATGGTTAGTCCTGTGGTTGCTGAGATTGTCCGGTATTCCTTGAGGAATGGGGTCTTCCCAGTTGCCCTGAAATAGGCCCTGGTGAGACCGCTTTTGAAGAAGCCCTAATTGGACCCAGACTTCCTCACCAATTAAATTTTTAGAGAAGGTTTTAGAAAAAGTGGTGGCTGCGCAGCTGGGGACTCGTCTCTCTTCATCGGCTATTTTCGAGGTATTCCAGTTCAGGTTTAGGCCAGGGCATAGCACAGAGACCACCCTGGTGAGGGTGTCTAACAATCTCCTGAGAGCAAAGGATAGAGGAGAGCTAACTATTCTTGTTCTCCTCGAACTCTCTGCAGTGTTCGACATCGTGGATCATGGGGTGTTGCTGGACCTCTTTCAGAACTGGTGTGGACTGTCTGGTAATGTCATCAGCTGGTTTAAGTCCTGCCTCATGGACAAAGTGCAGAGGGTCATGATGGGGTTATCCTCATCTGACCCAATGTTTCTGTGTTGTGGAATTCCACGGGGTTCAGCCCTCTCACCTCTTTTGCTCAAGTTGTACATGCTGCCCTTGAGAGATGTTATCAGACAGTATGGCTTGGGTTTTCATTGCTATGCTGATGACACCAAACTATACCTGTCCTGTGCACCTGGAAACCAGAAGGCAGTTTCTGTGTTTAACACCTGCCTGGCCAAGATTCAGGATTAGGTGACTCATAACTGGTTGCAACTCAGTCCAGACAAGATGGAAGTATTGGTGGTGAAGCCAGAACATCGACGAGGCTGAGCGGCATTGGGTGGTGACCTTGGTTTAAACCTGGGTGGCTTACCCTTAATCCCCACCATTTGGGTCAGGGATCTGGACATTGTTTTTGAAGATGGCTTGATGCTTAAGGCTCAGGTGTCAGCCATCATTCAAAGTGGCTTTTACCATCTGAAAAACATTGTCCAGATCCAGGCCCTGATACCATCTGATGACCTGCCCACCCTAATACATGCCTTTGTCAGTTGAGGCTTGACTGCTGAAATTACTTATACCTGGGGCTTTCTGGAGGCAACCTTCGCCGTCTGCAGCTAATGCAGAATGTGGCAGCCAAGCTTTTAATGGTGCTCGGAGATCTGAACATATTATGCCTGTCCTCCCGGACTGCACTGGCTGCCAGTGAGGTGGAAGATTGCCTTCAAGGTCAGTTTGCTGATCTACAAAGCCATACATGGTTGGGGACCTGGCTACCTGCAAGATCTCCTGGTTCCCCACTGTCTGTATAGCGCCCTTCATTCTGCCTATGGTGGCATCCTGATTGTTCCCTGGACAAGGTTGCAGCTATCAGGTGATCAAGCTTTTTCAATGGCTGCACCTGTCCTGTGGACCGTGTTACCACTTTATCCGAAAGAGGCCCCTTCGGTGGAATCTTTAAGATGTGGTTCAAGGCTTATTATTTAAACAGGCTTACAGCCTTATATAATTCTATATGTTACTGCTAAGAATAGGATTACTGATTTTATTGATGGAGAGTTGGGGTGGATTGGTAATGCTCTGAAAAAACGTGTTTGTGGAATTATTTTATGAAGTTATATGTATGTGTGTTATATATTTTACTGTTTCTGTAAAGCGCTTCGAGACCCTGGGAAGGGGCACTATATAAATAAACTTTGATTGATTGATTGATGTTGACTTTATTTTTGCAGCTTATGTTTTGTTTGTATTTAAAATTGTTTATTGTTGTTATAATTTTGCATGTATCCTCCTCTAGACACACCTGAAAACAAGCTTTCATGGGTAGACTAGGTGGGCCTAGCAGTCCATATCTGCCGTCAACTACTATGTTACTATATTTTAGAGCTCAGTGAGACTTTCCTGACCCAGCTATGTTAATAAAATAACCGTTCAAGAGAGGTTAGAACACAGAATGCCGAATCAAATTCTCAGTATCCTATTGATATGGGATGCTGAACTGAATGACAGCATGGCCAGTCATACAGAAGTACTCTCCTTACTGCTGAGAGATTTCATTTTTCAAGGTGGCCTCATGGGTTCGGTTTTACATCTGAAGTCTCCAGCCTTCAGGGCTGGGGTTTTCAGACAGGTGTACCACAAAAATGCTGCACTTGTGGTCTTGCAACAGGATTGCTAGACCACCAAAAAACACGATAAGTCTTCTTGTTGCAAGTGCTGCAGGTTGCGCATGAAAAATGATTCACACATCAGATATTTAACTTGTGTGTCATTTTTTTGGCTGTAAAGTTGTGCAACATGTCATAAATGGGTCAGCATGTCTGAAAATCGCATGCAAACATTCTGACGACATTTTCATGGCTATAACTTGTGACAGAAAAACTGCCACAAGCGCTACATCCTGGCCCTTGAAAATCTAGATCTGGAGCACCAGTGAGACAGAATTCTCATCCTGCATGTCTATTAATATGTATAAGGAGGCATTGTGGCCCTGTGGTTAGAGTACAGGCTTGGGAATGAGAGTTTGCAAGTTCAAATGCCACCACAGCCACTTGCTTTCTGCATGGCTCTCAGCAAGTCACTTGATCTCCCTGAACATCAGTCCACCCTGCTGCTAACTGGGTAGTGGTAGGACCCTGCTATAAGCATTGCAGCACAGTTGGGATATGCTAGTTAAAGGAATTGTTAAAAAAAAACAATTATCTGCCCTTATATCACCTTAACCACTCTATGCAAACATACAAACATACACCTTCCCCTTGAATAATTCCAAGTTAGCACACAACATATACTAAGGACATCTGCTGTTGCCATGCAAGTCTCAACACTAACTCTTTGACTGAATTCACTTTTATATTCCATTAGATTTCCATTATGGTTGCACAGTTCATCACCATAATACTTATGCAACCTGGTACTGTACCTGTAAATCATCTGCATATGTAATTCTTGTCTTGTCTTTGTCTACCCCCCACCCCCAACCCCGCTCGTAGCTGAGAACAGGTCAGTCAACCTTGTCTACCTACTAGGACAACCAAAGAAAAAAAAATCAATAAATAAATAATGGAATCAGGATGAACTAGAGTTACAAAGCAGTATTTTTTTATTAAATATAAGGGCACAAGCATTGACATTGTTAGTCAAAACAGTTGTCTATTTAAGTTTGCTGAAAACATTTTAACCATTTACAGCCCTGCTATAAAACTGAGTGACCTTTTTGTTCATGCATTCAAAAAAAAAAAGGCTCACAGCTTGGGGCGTGCTAGCATGCAGGAGCAATCCATCAGGCTCCCTCAACTGGGAATTTGGTTTAATTACTTAAAAATAAAAGGATGGAGCAGTCAGTCCATTAGTAAACTTCCTGAAAGAAAGAGCAAAGCAAGTGGAAATCAATGTGTAAATAAACCGCTCTCTCCCGCTGTGATGTCATCACGAGGGAACTAATGCAGTGACATACCCTCCATTACGATGTCAACTTAATTAAGAAACTAATAGACTGAGTGAAGCCTGCTGAAGAAATCCATTGTCCCTATAGACACATTTTGACAGCTCTGCAACACAAGCCCACCTTCGAGCTAACCTGCTGATCTCGACTGCGGCATTCTTTACCTGCTTACATATCTTTCTACTGATCTGCCTGAATGCCTGCAAGGTTGGATGCATAGTCACATTATCAATATCGTATCATCCACTGTGAATGAAGAAGAACCACGGTCACCCCCCCCCAAAAAAAAAATCATTTATTTATTCAAAAGTCAACAGAACCGTGTTTACAGGCAACTGTATGTTTCAGCATACTGCTACTCTGATCAGTCAAACAGTAAATATTGTGATTTCTTAACTACTGGGATTTCTTTAGCCTAGGGACTCTAGTAAAAAACAATTCAAGTAATCTTTTCATAGCCATAAAAAATTCTTAAAGTCACAAGCCTCTCTCCAAATCAAAACACCTTTTTCCTTTGAAGGCAGTTGTGCAACGAAAAATGTTTTTTCAAAAAGCTAGTTTCAGCTACTATTAATAACAAGCATTTGTCAATGCCGGATGTTCACCACTGGTATAGAAGCCCGGGGGGTAGCAGATGTGTTGTGGTGCACTGTGTGAGTTATGCATTACCAAAGTTAGGAGGCTGTGTTTGCAAATTTGAACGCAGGCTTACAACTTTGCTATGTTGTAATATTTTTGTCCCAGATTGTCATCGTTGCCTTGTTATGAACCCACCTCGTGAAGAAGTGTTTGCCTTGTTATGAACCCACCTCGTGAAGAAGTGTGCAGAAAACTTTCAACTCCTACCTGAAAGGTGATTTTGCGCTGGGACTGCAAAATCATCTTTTGGGATGCGAAAACACATTTTGGGCAGGAGTTGAAAAATGACAGCTGTCACATTCATGAGGTGCTGTAAAGAATTGGCTATGTTAAAGATTTGGGGAAAAAATATTAAAAATTACCAAAGGTATGAGCCGGCCATTTGCAAAATTTATCTTAGCCTCATAACTTTTTTTTTTTTTTTTTTATATTTTTACACCAGATTTTCAACATAACCTTCTTATGACCCCTTCTCATGAACAAGGGCACATAACATTTTGAACACCTGCCTGAAAGGTGATTTTGCGCAGGGACTGCAAAATCACCTTATGGGCTGGAGACACACAAAAAAATGACCCACAAGATGTAACCGTGCATGTGTGGCAGCATGTTTACTCTTACAGCTTACATTCCAGGCTGACTTTGACAGATCAGCTTGGCTTGCTGTGCGGTGCAGATCGAAGGGAATAGCTGACCCCTGATTGGATCGGCTGTTCCTTTTCAAGTTCGTGCCATCTCCACCCGGCAAGCTAACACTTTGTCATACTAAGCCTTGCTGATGATTGGTGTGACACTGAATAGCCTCTAAAACACTGCTCTGCATTGGACGAACAGTGTCACACCCATCAAAAAAGCAGTACTACTGCAGTACGTTTGCTTGCACCTGCACGCATGACGAACATAAAAATATTAGCATATCTGTCAAATCCACTTTTCTACTTACCTCCTATGTTGAGCACCATGAGGTTTTTTTTTATGTTTGCTTGCATGTGCAGCATGAACCGAACATCATGTTACAATAAGGCCATTTCAGAGGTGCGTCACTGTTGGGTCCTATGCAGCTCCAGCTGCAGAGGGCTTGGCAGTGACACACCAGTGATCAGCCAAGCTGATTGTAATAGGGTATTCTGATTGCCAGGTGGAAAATTCTCATATTTCAAAAGAGCAAGCCGCTCCTATCGCCGACCAGCAAGCAGTGAACATCCCCCCCCAGCTGCTTGCCAATCTGCCATTCTGTTCTGCCTCTCCATTTCTGCTCTCCCTGTAATTTGGTGATTCTCCCTTCCTCCAGTACCCTGGGCAGCCTTCTTAAACATGTGTGAGGTCCTACAAGTTGTGCACATGTTTGAGCAGCCACTGTCAAGCTGCAGTCCTGGATCCTAAAAACAGTTCGGAGCCATGAGGGAGTGTTTTTTTTTCACTTAGGGGTGAGTTTGGCTATGTTTTTTTGTGCTGGGGTCTCCTTGCCTGGAATGAAATGTAGACAAACTGATTCAGCCCCAGGATCCAGTTAACATTTCAATGCCTTTCCAAGTGATGCGGTCCAGGCAGTGGCAGGGCTTCAGTGCAGCTTCCAAGAAATCAGCATATATGGCATAGGATATGTGAGGGTGGGCCAGAAAAAAAAGGGGTGGTAAAAACAACAACAAAAAAAAATCTTGATTGCACACTGGTGTGTCAGTCATCTCCCCTCCATATGTCTCCCTTCCCTGGGCCCTCCCTCAAGTTTAGCAACTGCACCCTGCTGTGTAGCATTGGTAGCTGATGGCAGGATGTTGTTCCAGTGCAGGTTCCTGATGTTGTCTTGTAGAACAGAGGAGGCCTGGGAAGAGATCTGATTGCCTGGGCTGAGTACCTGGCTAAAAAGGAATTAGGCTGGGAATACTAAGCTGAAGATGCTGATCTATGGAAAAATCATTGGATGCTATGCATGAATGGAGCAGAGTGGCTACGTGCATGTATCTGGGGCATGTAGCCACTCCGCACTCATTGCACCCCCCCCACATAGGATGCACCGGGGGGGGGGGTGTGCAGCTGCAATGCATCCCACTCCCCTGGCCACACGTGGACAGCAAAGCATGGGGGCAGGTGGGGGGGCATGCCAGCATTACACACCATGCACCAAAGTGTGTAGTTCTGGCCATGGGGGTGCACAGGGGGCACAGGTTATGCCAGGGAGAACCCTGCCATAAGCCCTCTATGTGCCAAATGAACACAATGGGAGTCACCCGACAACAGGGCAAGTAGCCTGCTCACACTTTGGGGCTGCTGCATATGGCCGATCGGTGCCTCCCACCTGCCCCAACACACATCAGTCCCTCCACTGCCTGCACACCCCCACACAGGGGCACAGGTCATGGATGCTGGCCCCGCCCCTGTGAACAGCACTGCCTGACCAGCCCCGCTAATGGTCTAGTACAGTACCTCCCCACGTACCGCCGACTGCCATCCCCCACCCCGTCCCTGTGCACCTCTCCAGTGCCATCAGAGGGCCTGTGGCATTGCCCTCCTCACACCACCACAGCCGCTGGCCCTCGGACATCTGTGGGGCATGCTAGCAACACATGGCACGCCATGTATGGGATCCACTGTGGGTCCTGGTCCAAGCATCTGATTGGATGCCTGGCCGGATCCACGACTCCGCCCCAGGCTGCCCTGCAGAGTCCTGCACGCCGGGTGGGTGGGGCTGTGGACAGGTGGCGGCCGGTGGTGAATACCGCCAGCATGCACCTGTTTGCGGGTGCAGACCTCCTCGGGCGGATTACGCACCAGAGGCACATATTACCCACCCCATAGTGAATAGGGCCCAATAAGAACAGCAGGGACTGGGAGCCAGAAGGAGAAAAAAAGCAGTGGACTCTGGCTGTGGGAAACTTGTCTGGAACCAGGTAAGGGTTTGTCAGGGTCCTGGGTGTAGCATACTATTCATAGGCTTGATCCAACACTCCATTCAAATTCACAGCAGACATTTTCTGCTGTCTCTCTCTCTCTCTCCCCCTCTCTCTCCATTATTTAGTGATTCTCCCTTCTGCCAGAATCCCAGGCAGCCTTCTTGAATGTGCACGAGGTCCTAGAAGTTGTGTGCATATTTATTTTATATTTATTTGTTTATTTATTGAAGTCTTGGATAATACCTTTGAGCAGAAGCTCTTTACATAGATTCCATGTCAGAAGATAACGTATTCAGGATAACAATTACAAGTGTCAGGATACAATGCATTGTTGTATGCAATGCATGTTCGAGCAGCAACTGTCGAGTTTTAGCCCCAGATGCTAGAAACAGTCCACAGCCATGAGGGAGTGATTTGTTTCACTTAGAGGTGAGTTTGATTATGTTTTCTTTTT
Organism: Neoceratodus forsteri; assembly: GCA_016271365.2. Taxonomy (NCBI): domain Eukaryota; kingdom Metazoa; phylum Chordata; order Ceratodontiformes; family Ceratodontidae; genus Neoceratodus; species Neoceratodus forsteri. The sequence continues at coordinate 197,934,442 of CM028130.1, read as the reverse complement.
TTTTTGCTGCCTGTTTTTCAACCTACTGAATGGGCTGGCAGTATAGCCTAGAGATTAGAGTAATGAGCTGTAAACGAGCTTGGTACATCCAGCAGACCAGACCTTGGTTTGATTCTCACAACCTCCACTTGCATACTGTGTGACTCTGAACAAGTCACTTAACTGCCCAGTGCTCCCAGGTTGCCCCTGAAAACAGGCACTTGTGCCTAGTGGGCCTTAACCGGTTACCAAAGACTAACAACAAAAAAAAGGGGGTATTTCTTTGCCTAGAATGAAATGCAGACAGCATATGATTCAGCTCCAGGATTCAATTGGCATTCAGGTGAGTTTCTAAGTGCTTCAGTCAGGGGGCTTCACTGCAGCTTTTGGGAAATCAGCATGCATGGCATGGAGTGTGTAAAACTGGTCCTGTGAAAAAAAAAATTAATGATTTTTATTGCATGCCTGATGTGTCATTCATCTCCCCTTACTATGTTTCCCTGCCCTTGGCCTTGACAGAGTGGGCCTAGGATCTTGATCCCAGCACTGGATCAACTGTGGCTTTGCCTACCCCATGTGGAGGTGAGAGCCCCCATTATCATTCTCAGACATTATACACCCTACCCCTATTCTCTTGATGACATCCAGACCCCCACCTCACCCCCGGGACTACCCAAAGCCTTTCCTTGCTCCCTCCAGAGCTAGTACGTTTAGCCTACCATTTGTAACATGGACAGTACCCAGCATCATGGCAGCTGGAGCTACAGGACAAGTTCAGACCAGAGGGAAATGGAGAATAGCCCCCGACTGCAGTCCATGCAATTAGAGGAAGGCTAGCCCTTGCGGCAATACACGTTTCTGATATTGTTCCTCATCCTCGTTTCCTACACCTTACCACCTTGCTTAATTCCCCCCCCCCATATCTTTTATAGCCAGTCACTATACTTGTGTAATGCACATACAGATCAGTATTTCTTTCTAGATGCCCAAGCCCAAAAGATGCTATCAGAACAACAAGCCCAGGAGGTAGCACAAGGAAAGCTAGGAGATACAGCACCCACATCCACCTATCAATCTGCCTTTCCTACCCCACATCGCAGATCCTACTGCAGGGAGGCCAGACCATCGAGGGTCAAAAAGGATTTCAGATGTCTAAACTCTGGATGGAATGATGCCGGGCAGCCTCAGTCCATGGAGTCTTAGTTAAACCTGGACAGCCAGAGAGTGCAACCCCCCCCCCCACCTGGTATGACTACATCTAGCAGTCAAACGCAGCTCAGCAGGTGGGCAAGAAAAGGGGTCAAGAGGGCTATATAGCACAGATAGAAAGAACCACAGGCATGCTTAATCACAAGATGGGGGATGGAGCTGCACGCACCACCCTCTCTACCCCTCATCCCTCCTTTTGTGTTTCCTTCCCTCTTTCTCTATCCCCACATGCAAGTACTATAGCAACACTAGGCTGCAAACAGGGTGATGCCTACCCTCACTGGCATAGTCTTGAAGTCAGGGCAGGAGGTCTGGGAATCCAGACTATAATCCCAGTCACCTCTAGCTCATATTGTACTCTCTCTCTGTCTCCTATTAAGTACTGGATAGTATGGCCACCTCAGATTAGCAGGGTTTCCTTAATCAGTGGTGCTACTGCCAAAGATAGGCTGTTGCCCAATCCTCTGCAAAAGCAAGGAATAAGTGTCGATAGCTGTATCCTGTCTACTGTGGTCAAGGTTGTAGGATGACTGCCCAGCAACAGTATGAACATTGGATCATAAGTTATAGCCTGATCATGTCTGTAATTCATTTGCCCTCTGTTCCAGAGGCCCACCATATGAACTTCTGAGGAAGTCATCGTCTTATGTGCATACTGTCAATCTTGGGGTACCTGGACCTTCCAGTATCCCTGACCTACTCGTGGCCGGGTATACCTTTCCTTCTTCCAGTTCTTTGGAAAGGGGAGTTGTTAATCATTGTATTATGTTTTGTGTATTCTTCTTTACTGTAGCTAACAAAATGGTGAATGATAAGATGTGGTCTGCTGAGGATGGGGCTATTTTGGAAAGTAGTGTAACAAAGCCAAGGTATGTCCTGCACAGGGGTACCACCTCACTACATGATGCACAAAATCCTCGGATGGTTTGTAGCAGCCAGTGTTTATCCATATTCATTGGGGAGCCCATATGCTGAGATGGAGGTAAGGAGGAGGTGGCACAGGCCTTAGAGCTGGGCACTATTGCTGCTGATGACCAATGGAGGCGCAGTGAAACGAATGGAAAATAGTAGTGGGGACTGGCTGGAGACTGGGGCAGTAAAGTGAGTTGTGAGAAAAAGGGAGACAGTTTCCATATACGAGACCTCCATGTAGGTCAGTAGATGCTGAGACCTCCACGTAGTTCACCATTGATGAGATGGTTTGCGTATACGACCTCCACGTAGGTCAACAGATGACGAGACCTCCATATAGGTGTATAGAGGAGAAGGATTGTGTAAACAAGACCTCCATGTGGGTCAAAAGATGATGAGACCTCTACGTAGGTCAACAGTGATCAGACAGATTGGGTGTATGACCTCCACGTAGGCCGACAGATCAAAGACCTCCACATAGGTCAACAGTGATGAGATCGTTTATGTATATAACCTTCTTGTAGGTCGATAGATGATGAGACTTCCATGTAGGTCAACAGTGATGAGATTTATTTATTTGTTTATTTAATGATTCAGAAACAACCTTTGAGCATAGGCTCTTTTACAAAGGTTCCACGTCATGTAACACAGTACGGTTCACAGACACTATACGAACACAGATACAATTATACATATAATAAAAAAGTAATGATACAGATAACTGTTAAAAACAAAAACTTAGACTGCTGGCCTCCTACAGGTGTCGGAAGGAGCAAAAGCAGAGCAGAGTTCAGAATGAGCCCCCCTCCAGGAGAAAAGGGTGAGGGAGAAGGCTAGGGGGTAGGGAGCAGCCTTGAGCCAGAGGCCTTGTCAACAGCAAGTGGGGGGGAGAAAACAGGAAGGTAGGGTGTGCTATGGATGGGGCAGGTGGGCCGCAGGAAGAGGGGAGATAGAGGAAAGGGGGTTGGGGAGAAGGGGGGGGAGGGGTATGGGGAGATGGGGGTGGTGGGAGATGGTTTGCATATATACACCTCCATGTAGGTTGACAAATGATGAGACCTCCGGGTAGGTCAACAGTGATGAGATGGTTTGTGTATACAACCTCCATGTATGTCAGCAGATGATGAGACCTCCACGTAGGTCAACAGTGATGAGATTGTTTGTATACAAGACCTCCACGTAGGTCAGCAGGTAACGAGACCTCCATGTAAGTCAGCAGTGATGGAAACGAGACCATCACGTAGGTCAGATAACAAGACAGAATGTGTAGAATAGACCTCCACATAAGTCTGTGTGACTAGAAATCTGTAGTAGACTAGACCTCCATGTAGGTCAGCAGTGATGGAAATGGGACCAACACGTTGGTCAGATAACAAGAAAGAATGCGTTGACTAGACCTCCACGTAGGTTATGTGACTAGAAAGCTGAAGTAAACTAGACCTCCACATAGATCAAGTCTATAGAAACATAGAAACATAGAATTTGATGGCAGACAAGGACCACTTGGCCCACCTAGTCTGCCCATGTTCCCTACCTACTGTCACATCATTGCCGGTCTCGACTTTACCCCCGTCCTTGCTTCTAGGATTCCCTTATACTTATCCCATGCCTTCTTTAATCCCATTACAGTTTTTGCTCCCATCACTTCCTTAGGGAAGCTGTTCCAGGCATTCACCACCCTTTCTGTGAAGAAGTGTTTTCTTACATTTCCCCTGATTCTACCCTCCCTCCAGCTTCATCGCATGACCCCTTGTTCTTGTGCATCCTTTTCTCTGAAAAAGGCTTCCCTCTTGAACCTTATTTATACCCTGGAGGTATTTGAAAGTGTCTATCATATCCCCCCTCTCCCTCCTTTCCTCCAGTCTGTACATACTGAGGTCCTTCAGTCTCTCTGCATAGGGCTTTTGATGCAGATCCTTCACAATTTTAGTTGCCTTCCTCTGGACTGCCTCAACTCTGTTTATATCCTTTCAGAGATGAGGATTCCATAACTGGACACAGTATTCTAGGTGGGGTATCACCAGAGATTTATACAGAGGTATCACCACCTCTCTCTTTCTGCTGGTGATACTCCTCCCTATGTAATCTAGCATCACAATGGCTCTCCCCATTGCCTTGTCACACTGTTTGGCCACCTCTAGGACATCAGATATGACAACACTCCGGTCTCTTTCCTGTTTGGTGGTCACCAGTACCACTCCCCACATTTTGAACTTTGATTCTGGGTTTCTATGCCCCAAGTGCATGATTTTGCATTTTTTGCGTAGAAACTTAGTTGCCACTTTCTAGGCCACTCGTCAAGCTTACCTAGATCTCTATTCATTTTTTTCACCACCCTCCCCGGAGTGTCCACTCTATTGCAGATTTTTATGTCATTATCAAAAAGGCATACCTTCCCTCCTAGTCCCTCTGCAATGCCTCTTATAAAGATATTAAAGAGGACTGGTCTCAGTAGCGATCCTTGTGACACCCCGCTACTCACCCTCTCTTCCTCAGAGTGAACGTCGTTTACCACTACCCTCTGTTGCCTATCCTCCAACCACTTTATTACACAGTTTACCACTTTTAATCCCACTTCTATGCTGACCAGCTTGTTTATGAGTCTCCTATGTGGAACAGTGTCAAAGGCCTTACTGAAATCTCGGTAGGCCATAGCCACTGCTCCACCCTGATCTACTTCCCTGGTTACCCAGTCAAAGAAATCTATAAGATTAGTTTGATGTGACCTCCCCCTAGTGAATCTATGGTGCCTCCGATCTTTGTAAGCCACTGGATTCAAGATATTCCACAAGCCTTTCTTTCAGTAGCGATTCCATTAATTTCCCCAACACTGAAGTGCAGCTGACTGGTCTCTAATTGCCAGCCTCCTGCCTGCTCCCACTTTTGTGAAGTGGTTCCACATCTGCCCTCCTCCAGTTCTCCAGGACCACTCCTGTTTTCAGTGAGTGGTTGAACAGGACTGTCAGAGGTGCAGTCTGTACCTCTTTGAGCTTCCTTAAAAACCTTGGATATATCCCGTCTGGTCCCATTGCTTTGTCCACCTTAAGATTTGCAAGATCTTCCAGGACTCTACTCTGTAAGTAGACTTATCCACGCCCCTTCTGTTGAAGCCCCTGACACAGATTTGTGGTCCCTCACCTTCCCTTTCATTTGTGAAAGCTGAACAAAAATAATTGTTCAGAATGCCTGATTTTTCATTGTTGCCTTCCACACAATCCACCCTTCCCTCCTTAGCCTTACAATACCTCCCCTGGTCTTTCTCCTTTCACTAACATAGCTGAAAAATGAATTGTCCCCTTTCTTTACTGCCTGTGCTATCTTGTCCGTTTGTGTCTTTGTGCTCCTGAATGCTTTCCCTGCCTCCCTCTGCTTCTCTTGATACACCTCTCCATCCTCCTCCCTCTGTGTCTCCTTATACCTCCTGAATGCTAGTTTTTTTTTGTCCTTACCTTCCCAGACAACTCTTTTAAGAACCATAGTGGTCTCCTTTTCCTTTTGCTTTCCTACTTGACGCAGAGGTTTGTTTGCTTCAATATAGCCCCTTTTTAGCTTTGCTCACTGTTCCTCCATGACTCCCAAGTCCTCCCACCCTGCCAAAGCATTCCTGAGGCATTCTCTCATCATTGTACAATTGGCCCTCCTGAAATCCAGGACCCTCACCTTTGTGTGGTTCACTTCTGACACAGTTCTTGTACTGAACCACATCGTACAGTGATCACTGCTCCCCAGGTGGCCACCCACCTTGACATCTGCAATACTGTCCCCATTGGTGAGCACAAGGTCCAATATTGCTCCTTCATGAGTCTGCTTCTCTACTAGTTGCCTGAGGAATGCTCCTTTCAAGGAGTCCAGGATGTCCCTGCTCCTACCTGAAGCTACAGCTGGGATGTTCCAGTCTATATCAGGCATATTGAAGTTCACCACCAGCAGCACCTCCCTTTATTATCCATCTTCTGGAAGGCTTCTACCAGAACCTTGTCCACCCCCCCCCCACATGCCGGAGGTCTGTAGATCACTCGTGTGAATAGTGACTCCATTCCCCTTTTCTAGAGTGACCCACAGAATTTCCATCCTTCCTTGTGTTCCCTGCATCTCTGTCACTTTTATGCTATCCCTTACATAAAGAGCAACTACTCCCCCTTACCCACCTTGTCCTTCCAGAACAGTATATATGCTGGTATGGCCAGATCCCAGTCATGGTTCTCATTGCCCCATGACTCAGTATTGGTGACAATGTCTAGATCAGCCTCGGTCATAATGGCCACTAGGTCAGGGATCTTCTTCCCCTGACTTCTAGCGTTTGCACACATGGACTTTCACTTACTGCTACCACCCTGCTTGCCAGCTCCCCTTTTCCCTTCTTTCCTTACCCACTCTGCCCTCATTTCCATCCCTATTCATACCTACCATTTTGCTTTTCTTGTTATCAGATTCTCTTGCAGATTTGCAACTCTTATGGTCCTCCTTACTGACTACTTTAGCTAGGAAGGGGGTGGGGCAGTCTATGTCTCCCTGCTTCCTTCCACCTCTCCCTCTGCTAGTTTAAATATTTGCCTATGGAATATGTGTATGTAACAAGTCTATGATAGATACTGTTGAGATCCCCACGTACAGTAGTTCTGAGGTAAATTGAGGCATCCGATGTAAGAGTTTGAGGTTGGAATGAGCAGAGTAATTATGCTGGTAAGTAGACATATAGGGAGAATGTGAAGTCTGATGAAACAGAACTGTCAACTATCCTTGGTGAGCAAGGAAGACTTTGATTGAATCGCAATTATAGGTATCCTTTAGAGGAGTTGAGTGGAGTTTGAGCACTAATGAAGTCAGATAGTAAACAGGCATGGTCCACTGGTCGAATGTTGTTGATATAGAACCAGCCATCGGCCCGGTGGTGCTGAGTGTTGAGGATCTGGATGCCACACCTCATGCTGTGCTGGTGACCTGGCCTCAGGAATGAGACAGAGTTGTCAGGGATCTGCTGGGGGGAAGGCAAGGAGCGAGATTGTGCAACTGCAAGTCAGCTGTCTCCTCCTGGGAGGGACTGGAGGCTCCCTGGCCACTGGCTGCCACCCGGTGGAGGAAGGATGGTGGTGTCGACTTGAGGAAGCTCTGTCAGCAGCCATGGGGAGGGGCAGAAGGGGCTGAGCCAGCGTCACGGGGGGTGTGTGCACCTCCACGCACGCACAACACTCGTGTGCTAGGGCCCTGGGGAACAGGGGAGAAAATGGGTTAAAAAAATGTATAGAACCAGCCACTTCTGAAGTTCCAGAATAAGTGGTGGAAACCAGTGCAGAATGAGCAGAGAGAGAGAGAGGGAGAGACTCGAGTGGAGAGAATGCTTCTAATGTCTTTCGCCAAGATGAGATGCAGGTTATTCAAATTATCCTTCTGCTCTCAGTGATTCGCTTTACATGCAGTCTAGTAAGGCCTCTGACGAATAGTAAGGGAGCTGTTGGCAATCAATCCCAGCAATAAGTGAGTGCATAAGATCCGTGTTGTTAAATGGCTGATGAGTGCATACAGCTCAGACTCGAGAACGACAAAAAGGGGGTACTTCGGCTCCAAGCCTGAACAGACAAGCAATGCTGTAATTTTAAAGCCTGTCACTTCTAGAGTTCATCCACATATAACAGAGATGGCAAATGATATTTTAACCCCACAAGCTCCGATCCCATCCACGGAGAAGTTCGGCAACAGGAGCCGATGAACAAGGCTCTCAAATGCCCCTCCCCCCCCCACACGCTTCAACCCCATCCATGGAGTAGTTTGGCAACAGGAGCCATGAACAAGGTAAACAGCTGGAAGAACAGTGGGACAGCAAGCAGGTGCACTATTGTGTGGGTGTGTAAAAGTGACTTCTGAATGTTACCGAATTGCTGTGTGGACTCCTCTGCCTTATTTGTCTGTGTCTTATTTTATCATTTTTTAATTCCTGTACTGGCATTTTCTGCTTCAGAGCTCCCATTCTCACTAGTGCATACACTGTTGGGGGACCTGTTGCTTTTCTTTGTTCAGCTTCACACCAAACTCCAAAGCCTTTATTCTTGTTCTTGTTCTGTATATCTGCAGGCTATCAAGCACCACCCCCCCACACACACACAAGCTCTGATCCCATCCACGGACTAGTTTGGCAAGTGGAGCCATTGAACAAGGCAAACGGCTGGAAGAACAGAGGGACAGCAAACAGATGTACTATTGTGTGGGGGTGTTAGCCCATCGACGCTGCACATCAACTGCCCAGCCCATCCCATCCACCCACTCACCCACCTTAGCGAAGCATAGTCACTGGATTGGTCTCTACTCTACTCCCTTACTGATGTGTCCTCAGCAGTGACGTCTTTCACTCAGACCCTGGTGGTACTACAAGAAAAACATTTCCCTCTCACAACAATACAGATCTGAGGTGGCTGCTCTTGCTGGATCACCAAAGATCTTCTCCTCCACATGAAGGACAGGGATCATGCTTGGACTGCCTACATGGCGTCCCCCACCCCAGCACTCTGGGATGCCTTCAGGCACCTGAGAAACCAGTGCAAACACCTGGCTAAATCCCTGAATCAGAACTACTTCTGAAACCTTCAGGTCAATAGTCTCAGCAACCCAAAGAAATTCTGGGAGTCTATCGGATCACTCCTAAACCCCCAAACCAGCAGGTCTACCCCACATCTCAATTTCCCTGCTGTCCTGGTGACCGACCCTCTAGAAGTGGCCAAGGCTTTTAATGATAATTTACTGACCTCTCTGCACTTCTCTCTATGCTCCTGAGTAACCCACCCAGTGGATAGGCCTACCACCCCCAAACTGCCCCACCCCCTTCCCCATCACTTCCATTTTACTTCAAGACAGTCTCCCCTATTGATACCTCTAAGCTTCTCAAATGCCTCCCAAACCACTGGTACCTTGGGTCTAATGGCCTCTACCCTGTCTTCTTCAGACTCATCTCCCCTGCCATTATCAAGCCCCTTATATTTATTTTCAACCTTGCCCTATCCACCTCTACCATGCCTTACCCTTGGCCAAAGTGATACCTATTTTCAAAGCTTGTGACCCCCACTCCACTGACAACTATCGACCAATCTCCATCCTCCATCATCTAACTGAGTTCCTTGAAAAAATTATCCACCACCAGCTCACCGAACATGTTGCAAAATACAACCTCATGTGTAGCCAGCAGCATGGCTTTCACAAGCATCATAGTACCACCACTGCCTTCACACTGCTGACTGACCACATCCTAAGAAACATGGACAATGGTCAAGCCACTGGCACAGTTTTCATCGACCTCTCCAAGGCTTTTGGTTTGGTAAATCATGCTCTCCGCATCTCGAAACTGTAGCTCCTCGGCTGCTTCAACGAGGTATCAAGCTGGTTCCACAGCTACCTCTCTAATTGCTCCCAATTTGTCTGTGTGGGCCCTGCTTGCTCCCCTACCCTGCCTGTCACAACCGGTGTCCCCCAGGGCTCCATTCTGGGTCCCCTGCTTTTCTCCTTATTTATACATTTCCTTTCCTCTGACAGTCTTACCCGTCACTCCCTCCTCTACGTGGATGACCTTGTCCTGTTTGCTAGTGATAAATCTCCCTACCACATCATCTCAGTCCTCACCCATAACTATGGAGCAGCCCATAAATGGTTTGAAAGCAACGTCCTCCTGATAAATGCTAAAAAAACAAAGTCGATGCTGGTCGGGTCCAAGCCCTTCCTAGCAAAGCTCAAATCTCCCTCCGCTGTCCGCATTGTCTCCCCTGACGACCAGGTGCTCGAAAACATTGAAACTTTCAAGTACCTTGGTATCTTACTTGACCCCTCCCTCTCCTTCAATCAGCACATTAACTTGGTAGTTCACAGGGGTGGGCAGAATGAGAAGAGATCCGGATAAACTAGCAAAATGGTCGGAAGAGTGGCAACTGGGGTTTAATGCAAAGAAGTGCAAGATCATGCACATAGGGAAGAGAAACCCTGAAGTCAACAATAGGCTGGGAGGGGAGTTGCTGGAAGTCACAAGGGAAGAAAGAGACTTGGGCATTATCATCACCAATGACCTGAAATCATCCAAGCAGACTAAAGCAGTAGGTAAGGCTAGGGGAATGTTAGGGTGTATTATCAGGGGTATCACAAGCCGGAAGAGGGAGGTAATAATCCCTCTTTACAAGACACTAGTTAGGCCCCATCTGGAGTAGTGCATGCACACCTTCACAAGGACATTAACCAAATTGAGGCAGTCCAGAGAAGGGCAACCAAAATGGTGTAGGGACTGCATCAGAAAACATATGTGGACAGATTAACGGAGCTCAATATGTATACCCTACAGCAAAGAAGGGAGGGAGAGAGAGGTGATATGATCGAAACATTCAAACACCTTAAGGGCATTAACAAGGTGAAAGAGTCTAACATGTTTCAATATAAGAAAAATAGCAGGACAAGAGGACACAGCATGAGATTAAAGGAAGGCTGATTAAGGGGTAATGTGAGGAAGTTCTTTTTCACAGAAAGGGTGGTGTATGCATGGAACGGCCTACCTCAGGAAGTGGTGACTATGAATACAGTGCAGGGCTTCAAACAGGCATGGGATAGGCATAAGGGAGCAATATAGATGAGTATGAATAGATAGGCCATTGACAGAGCAAAGGCCGATGGCACATTTATTTATAAGGTAGAAAAAGAAATGGGCAGACTGGATGGGCCTTGCGGTCCTTATCTGCTGTCAATTTCTGTTTTTATGTTTCACAGGATTCACCAGAAGCTGGGTATAGCCTACAGATTCAGACAGTACCTCACCATAGAGGCCCGGCTTGCTAATGCCCAAAGGCAACCTACTCTTCATCATCGATTACTGTTCCTCCTTCTACACCAGGTCTTCCTCTTCCCTCACTGCCAAACTCTCCACCGCCTACAACAGTGCCTGTCGCTTCACTCAACTGTCTCCTTTTTCCACTCACCACTGTGTCCTTTATCAATCACTGGGTTGGCTCCCACTCCAAGGCTACTTCACCTCGCCCTTTGCTGCTTGGTCGATAATGCTGTCTGCACCGGCCAAGGGTCCCCTCTTGCAGCCCTATTCCAAGTCAGAACCTTGCACCGCAGTCTCTGCTCAAACTCTACCCCCCTCCACATTAGCAGGGTATCTACCAACATGGACGGTAGAGCCCTATCTTCTGCTGCCCCCTCACTGTGGAATAAATTGCTAGCTGGGTTTCGCTCCCTGGCTACCCACCGTCTGTTCAAATCTCACCTCAAAGACTGGCTCCTAGCTGAGTCTTGCTGTCGGTGTTTCACTGGCTAGCTTCACACTCCCATCTTTCTCTTCTGACAGCTCAATGATTACCTGACACCGTGAATCCTCAACTGCCTCACAGCTACCTGAAATCTGCCTCTGCATTTAATACTCTGTACCTAATGTTGGTGTCCGTACTATCTTACATTGCTCTGGCACCATTTCGATTGAATTGTCATTTATGCTGTATTGTATTTTAAATTGTTTCTTGTGTTTTGTACTTTGGCTATCTTGTACTATCTTGCATTGCTCTGGAATCATTATGCTGGAATTGTCATCTATGCACTATTGTACTTTGAATTTTCTTGTGTTTTGTATATTGTCTAATTGTTGCCTTCTGTGCCATTCCTGGCCCCCACCCCGCTAGTTTGTCTTGCTGCTTCGTGGCTCGTTTCTGCTCATCCCCCCCTTCTATACCTCCTCACTTATTGTTTACCCTTGCTCCTTTTGGGGGTTGAGTCCATTTGTTCATTTATTTTGCTGCTTCATTTTCACAGCCCTCTTTGTCCTCTTTCTTCTGGATCAGTGTAGTGTGATGCCACTGCCCAGCTTAAAGCCTCAACATTGTCCTTCTTACTCATTTACTTTTCCTGCATTTCCTTGCCCCCTTTCTGGCTTATTCCTTGGATCTGTTCAGGCTATACTGGTTCTTCTTTACTTTCTATGTTATTTTTACTTCATATCTTCCTCTTTATTTCTTAGCCCTCCCCACCAGCACTTTCGTCATGCTACATTAAATAATAACTTGTTTGTGACTCTGCCTTACATGAGTTATGGTCCTGCACCTTCAATCGTGATGATAAATCACATATTCTGAATCTGGCCATTGTGTATCCCATAGATATGAAAGCAATCTCAAAAAAGGAAAAGGAAAGTTGAGTATTTACCAAAAGTTCTTTTTGTTCTACAAATTTTGGAGGAATTAAAAAAAAAAAAAATAAGATATTCATTACCCACAGAACATCATAAAAAACAACAATTTATATCAAATACAGCATTATTTTTATGCCCCAAGCATATTCAGCCACTTAAGAAACCTAATTAGTATTATTGTTTCAGCCAAAAGCCACATAAACTGATTGTGAACTATGGCCCAGATATTCAGAAATGCACCAAAGGCCGGCGCAAGTCTGGCGCAGCGCAAATCCAATGCGCCATGGTGCAACAGGAGCCATATGCAGAGGTTGCGCTGGCCGAACTGCGCCAGCGTAACCCGACTAAATATGGCAGAGTTGTGCCATGGTGAAAAAGAGATGTTCCAGCACAACTGTGGGAGCAGAGCAACAGAGGAGGGCATGGCACAGAGAACAGACCCAGGGAAAGAGCCATGGAAGAACAGTGACAGGCCACAGGAGGCCTCCATCACCAGGGCACAGCAGTGCACACAAAGGCACCCAGACACCTGACCCAGGAACACAACAGTGGCATGGATATCAGGTGACAGGAGGTGCCAACAGCTAATGGAGGGCCAACAAGGAAGCCCCCCCCCCGGCAGGCTGCTGGTGGTGCCCCACCCCCCCAAGGCTAGAGCAGGCCACACCCAGGACCATATAGCCAAGCACAAACTCACCACACAGGCACACAGAGAGCCCACACAGTGGGCACTGTACAGGCTGGGTGGCAGGCAATGTGGTGGACCACATGGGACAGGCCACACAATGACAGGCAGAAAACCCCAACACAGTGTGCGTACAGTACCCGACCAATGACCATGGCGTGAGCCACCACCATGCACACACCCGCCACACACTCCTGACTGCTGCTCCATGGGCACCCCAATGCACAGCCACTGATCCAGGGGATGGACACCACCATAGTGAGACTGACCACGGCACACAGCAGGGAGCCACGGGAGAACGGCACGTGTGCCCCCCACATGCACACAACATAGATGGACACTGGGCCACTGCAGCATGGTGTCCCATGCCACCTGCAAAGCAGACATAGACACAGGCAGGTATGCCAGACAATAGATATGTATGGAACAACAATGTACAGTAACAGTAGGGGCTGGGGATGGGTGGGGACAGTGAGGGAGGGGGACAGGGAACAGGGACTGTGCGGTGGGAGGGGGACTGTAAGGAAAGGCCCAACAGGGGTAACAGGAGACACAGGGGCAACCCTAGCGATGGTCAGGACCAGCTGCTCTGGCTTGCCATCCATCACCCCCCTCCGCTGCCAGTATGCCTTGCAGGGCTGCCACCACCCCAAGTATACCCGAGACAATAAGCAAGGTCTGTCGCATGGGCCGGCTCAGCATCTGGCATGGCAGTGTCCACACTGGCAGTTGGACACAGTAGCGAGGGTCAAGGCAGGTGCCCAGTGCAATGGCCCAAGGAACCATACCCACCCACAGTGCACATGTGCGCGATAGGGAACACAACAACATGCACAAAGTGCACATTGCCAGCCTGTGCAGCTTGCACAGGGCCAATACATTGCACTGGTCATGCGGCCTGTGAAATTGACACCATGGCAGCACAGTGCACATGTGCACTGCAGGTCCGAGCACTGCTCATACGTGGCCATTGCGCTGGCGCTTGCTCCGGTGCAATACCATTGCACATGGTGTAATATCCTGATATTCAGACACCACATGCAAATGATCTCATCAGCCAATGTGTGGAGCAGTGGGGTGCATTAGCATATCATTACCGTTGTGCAAGGCCTCATTTGCATGTGCTGAGCCACAGAAGTTCCACCGAACAGCACAGACCATGTTCTGGTATTGCAACCTTGACAGGTAGTGGATGCTGCTGCAAGCAGCACACTGGGGGCTGACAGCACGGCAGGGTGGGATGGACCAGGGAGATGCTGCCAGGGCCTCAGTGGGTATGCGCTGTAACCTGTGTGGAGCATGCCATGGTTAGCCCTGTGCTATGCTGTGCTGTGCTCCTTGCCTGTCCCTAGAACCCACACCACCATGCACACTCTGCTCACCCCCACCCCCAGGACTGCACTGCCCCTCGCACCCTGCCTGTGCCACACACACCCACCGGATGGCCTGTGGGGTCATTCCCATGTTTACATCCATGGCACAACACAGGGCTGAGCCAGGTGTCTGGTGCAGGCATTGGTGTGAATCCCATGGCATCACACACCACCTGGTGGGTGATGCTTGGGTGCCCCTTCCTGTTGATATGCACCAGTTCTACAGGGACAGGTGGCATATGGCTGCCCACATGGGTGCAGGCACAGGCCTCACTAGCATCAGGCATGCATGCCACCCTGTGGCTGTCCCGAATCAGTGCTGAATGCTCCACCTGTGTGCTGGGGTGACGACTGCATTACACAGCATGTAGGAGCACAGCCTTGGGGACCTCTGTGAGGCAGCGTAGCATGGCTGCCAGGGTGCTGCCCATGATGTCCCCTGTTGGTCCTTGGCTGGTGCCCATGGCTAGCAGGCAAGTGCCAGCAGTTACTGTCATCACCACAGCCATAGCGTGGCTCCATCTAGTGGGTGCCTGCAGCTCCACACTATGTGGCTCACAGGGCTGCCTCAACATGGCCCTGTTCAGGTAGTGCCAGCCTATGATCTTGGTGTCACTCTGGTTCCCAGTGGTGCTGTGGGCCCAGTATCGCCTATGTTGGGCATGCCACTGTCGGACCCTTTGTCGGCTACGTAGCTGTTCCTCTTGCCGCCTCACACCCCTCTTCACCGCCCCCATCAGGACGGGCACACTCTCCATGTCCCCTGCTGTCCACCATGCCCCTGGGCGGTTGGCTGCTGGCTGTGTGCCACTCTGGTACATAGGCTTTGTGTGTGTGTGTTTCCCCCTCTCTCTCTGCCCCTCTCTCCCTCTCCCATGCCACCTCTCTGTCCCCCCTCCCTCTGTGTCTGTCATGTGCCTGTCTGTCTGTCTGTCTCCCTGTATCCCTCCCTCTCACTCCCACCCTTGGAACAATTGCTGTCTGTGCACTTGTGCCTTGTTTTACTAGGAACAAGTCTGCTAAGAGTAACTTAAATTTGCTCCACACTTGTGCCATGGATTCACGGTTGAATATGCAACCGCGCTGGATATTCATGGGAATGCCCCCTGCTCTTGAGCCTGCATTCAGTGTGGTTCACGATAAACTTAGCTGTAGAGTCAAGCCACACAAAAGTGAAGGTACTGGACTTCAGGAGGGCAGATTTTATCAAAATGGGAGAGTGCCTCAGAAAAGCACTAGCAAACAGGCAAGAAGGTGGGGTGGAGCAACAATGGGGAAACATCAAAACCGCCATCACAGAGGCAACAAGCCTTTGCGTGAAGCAAATAAACAAATCAAAACATAAGAAAAAAACACTATGGTTATCAAAAGAAGTGGCAGGGAAGGTAAGGGAGAAAAAGATAGCGTTCAGGAAGTATAAGGGAACACAGAAGGAGCAGGACAGAGAACTGTACCAGTTAAAGCAGAAGGAAGTGGGTAAGACAGTCAGAACAGCAAAGGCCCAAAACAAGGCAAAGATAGCTAACTCGGTTAAGAAGGGGGATAAAACCTTTTATAGGTACATTAGAGAGCAAAGAAAGACTAAGGCACGGATACTGAGGCTGAACAAAGAGGATGGTGGTTGGGCAGAGAGCGACAGTGAAAAAGCAGGGTTACTGAACGAATACTGCTCAGTATTCACAATGGAAAAGCAGGGGGGAAATACCTAATCAGGTCAATAGAAGCACTCTGGATAGGGGGGTTAATATTAGTTCTTTCACAGAAGAAAAGATTCTGAAAGAACTCTTAAAACTGAAGGTGGATAAAGCAATGGGGCCTGATGGGCTTCACCCCAGAATTCTAAAAGAACTAAGGGAAGAACTAGTAACACCACTGACTACCCTCTTTAACAAATCATGGTAGGATGGTGTGGTACCTGAGGACTGGAGGAGGGCAGATGTGATTCCTCTTCACAAAAGTGGGAGCAAGACAGAGGCAGGAAACTACAGACCTGTCAGTTTGATCTCAGTGGTAGGGAAAATGATGGAATCACTTCTGAAGGAAATAATTGTTGAGTACCTAGAGGCCAGTGGGGCACAGGACCCAAGCCTGCATGGATTCACAACAGGAAGGTCATGTCAGACAAATCTAATTGATTTCTTTAACTGGGTGACCAAAGCAGTAGACCAGGGAGGGGCTGTAGACATCGCCCTACCTAGACTTTAGCAAGGCATTTGACACAGTCCCACACAAAAGATTAATAAACAAATTAGCCAGCCTGGGAGTGGGTTCCAGGGTGGTAGCCTGGGTAAAACACTGGTTGGACAACAGGACACAGCGGGTAATAGTAAATGGAGCCCACAGTGAAGAAAGGAGGGTTACTAGTGGGGTACCACATGGTTCAGTACTGGGGCCGGTCCTTTTTAATGTCTTTATAAGTGACATTGCAGAGGGACTGGAAGGGAAAGTATGTCTCTTTGCAGATGACACAAAGATCTGCAACAGGGTTGATACACAAGGTGGGGTGGAAAGGATGAAAAGGGACTTGGCAAGGTTGGAGGAATGGTCAAATGTATGGCAGCTTAGATTCACCAAAAGAAGTGCAAAGTAATGCACCTGGGAAACAAAAACCCAGGGGAAGAGTACACAGTGGGGAGTGAGATACTGACAACAACAAAAATGGAAAGGACTGGGGTAGTCATATCAGATGACTTAAAGGTGGGCCAGCAATGGAGAAGGCATAACGAGGGTTGGGGATACTGGGATGCATAGGGAGAGGCATCACCAGTAGAAAACAGGAAGTTGTTGGCCCTCAGTAAAAGACAGTTGGTAAGACCACATCTGGAGTACTGTGTACAGTTCGAGGAGACCCCATCTCCACAAGGACATAGACAGGGTGGAGGCTGTACAGAGGAGGGCAACCAAAATGATGCAGGGTCTGCATCAGAAGATATATGAAGAAAGACTAAAGGAACTAAAGATGTATAGCCTCGAGGAAAGAAGGGAGAGGGTGGACATGATAGAAACTTTAAATACCTCAAGGGAATCAACACAGTCCAAGAGAGTAGCATCTTTCAGAAAAATAGATGTACAAGAACAAGGGGACACAATCTGAAGATGGGGGGTAGCTCAGGGGGAATGTGAGGAAGTATTTCTTCACAGACAGGGTTGTGGATACATGGAACAGCCTTCTAGAGGAGGTCGTAGAGTCAAAAACAATGGGGGAATTCAAGAATGCATGGGACAGAATAAGGCAATTCTGGTGGGGGGGTAGGAAGAAGTAGGCTGTTGGTTAACTAGGATCTACAGCTTATCCAATAGGTAGGAAAATGGGCAGACTAGGAAGGCCAAGTGGTCCTTATCTACTCTCAAAGTCAATTTTTCTATAGAAAATAAAACAAATTAAACAGACAGTTAATGGTTTGAAAAATCTGGGCTTCCCTCACAAAAACACTACTTTCCCACTAGCTACAGAGACACTTTCCCTCAGGCTGTGCTCCACTTACCATTCAGCTAGCTTCCTATGGCAGAGCCCCTGTCTTTAGATGCTGAATGTCTGAGAGAGAGAGAGAGAGAGAGAGAGAGAGAGAGAGAGAGCTGGCCCCCCAGCTCCCCAATTTATACCCTTCTGGCTGTGGGAGTGACGTCACCCCTTGAGAGACAGTTCTCCACAGTATCCCCACCCATGTGAGAATGCGCTAGTGTGTGTGTGTGTGTGTGACATCACTCCATTGTGCTTCCTCAATATCTCTGAGGTTTTACGACATCCACCTGCACCATTGTCTGCCCTAGGAATATATCCCAGAAAAAAAGCCCCACAATGGCTTTATGACTTAATTGTCTCCTCTCTGTCAGCAAATCAGCAAGTCTTGTTTAAACTTCGTGTGAGAAAACTGGCACCTTCATGGTAGATTTACAGCCACCATGAGTTGCTTGTGCATGTGACCAGGCAACCATCTATGAGTCTTTGTGTCCATTCCAACAGAACTTGAAGCAGAAGAACATTTATTTAAACTAACAGAAAAAAATAAATACATCTGGTCACATATCCTGTCACATCTCCCCCCTCCTGGACAATTAAGGCATGTCTATTTTGGGTGACCCCCAAGAGACATTGCCATTGGTGCAGGAACTGGAGAGTGCCTAAAGGAACATGCCATGCCTTTAGCCCTACCACGACAGTCCATTTGCACTGGCATTCTGTGCACCACTCCAGAGCTGGATGATCATATTATCAGAATGTAGGATTAAGCTCCAGTGCAATAATTTTGTATTTTGCCCACTAGTCTTATGAAGCAGTGTCGGGGGATTATTATCTGTGACCACAGTGGACTCCAACCTGTACAAATACCGCTGCAGTTTCTTAAGGGCCCACACTATCCGCAGACACTCCCTCACAATCTTGGCATATGTCTCCTCCCAGGGCAGAAGCTTCTGGCCCAGAAACACTGTGGGGTGTTCCTCCTCTATGGTGTAACCTGGCTCAGGACAGCACCCAGCCTATGGTCTGAGGCATTCATGTTCACTATGAACCTGAGGTCATAGTTGGGGCTAGTGAGCATGGGTGACCACATAAGGCCTCCTTCAACTGTCAGAAGGCAGAGTCACAGTCCTCTGTCCAGAGAACTTTCTCTGGCATTTTCTTTTGGTCAGATCTGTCAAGGGCTTGGCCACATCATAGTAGTGAGGAATAAACCTCCTGTAGTACCCAGCTGTCCCTAGAAATTCCCTTACCTGTTCCTTCATGGCAGGGGTGGGACAGGCCTTGATGGCATCAACCTTCACTGGCTCAGGATGGATGCATGCACTGCCCACCTGGTGCACAAGAAAGGACACTTTGGCCATGCCTACTTGACATTTTCCTGCCTTATCTGTCAGCCCTGCAGCCGTCAATAAGCAGAACACTTCCCTCATGTGCCTGATGTGATCCTCCCATGTCTGGCTGTAAATGTTTATGTCGTCCATGTATGTCAGCACAAATTCACCTGCCCAAGCCAGTATGCAATCTACAAGCCTTTGGAAGGTTGTGGGTGCATTCTTCATCCCAAATGGCATTACTGAGAATTTGACTAAACCAAATGGGGTGACAAAAGCAGATCTCTCCCTGGCTGCAGGGGTTAGGGGTACCTGCCATCAGCCCTTTGTCATGTCTATTGTGGTTAAGAACCAGGTTCTCCTCAGCCATTCCAAGGTCTTATCCATTCTGGGCATGGGGTAGGCATCTGACTCCGTGCAGCTGTTGAGCCTCTAGTAGTCAACACAGAACCGTGTGGTACCATCCTTCTAGGGGGATCAGGACCACGGATGAGGCCCGGGGGCTACTGGACTCCTGCATCACTCCAAGGGCCAGCATCTCCCTGAGTTCCTCTCTCACGGTCTGCTTAACCCCTCGGGTACTCTATAGGGGGACTGCCTCAGTGGCACTTGGGTCCCAGTGTCCGCATCAGCCATTGTGGTGTACCCAGTTTCCTCGTGAACATGTCTGCAAATGCTTGCATCATCCCCCATATCTCCTCTGCCTGGGCTGGTGTCAGCTGCCCTGAGAGGGTGAGGTTGTTCACTGAGAATCCCATCTGCACTTCCCAAGGAGGTCCACTAGGGGATCAGCCTCATTTTCCTCTTGTGGCACACTGCACACAGTGAGAACCATTTCCTCCCTATCATAGTAGGGCTCCATCATGCTAACATGATATACCCTCTGCCTGACCCTTTTGTCAGGCAGTCCTACTATATAATAGACCTCACCTTTCTGATTATGAAGAATGCGCCCTCCCATGCTACCTGTAGTTGATTTTGTCAGACTGGGACAAGTACCATGACTCGCTGCCTAACTTCGTACTCTCAGGCTGTGGCCCCGTGGTCGTACCAGGCTTTCTACCACTGTTGTGTAGTGGCTAAGTGCTCCTGTGTGAGCCCCATGAGCTCCTTAAGCCAGGCCCTGAAATTAAGGACATACTGTACTCCACAGCAGATTCCCTTTGTGAGGCAAGTTCACCTTCCCGTTCATCCCAGACTAAATCTTGGGGTTCCCTCATCCTGTGACTAAACAAGAGCTCGACGGGTGAGAACCCTGTGTACTCATGGAAGACTTCCTTGTATGCAAAAAGGAGAAGGGGCAAATATTTGTCCCACTCCCTCTTGTGCTGGTCAGCAAAATGTCCAGAGCATAGTTCTGAGAGTCCCATTGAACCGCTCAACCATGCCATTTGTCTCAGGGTGGTAGGGTAAGGCATGGAGCTGTTTTACCCCACACTTCACCTACAGGCAAGTCTTTAGTGATGACATGAAATTTGTCCCCTTGTCTGACAAAATCTCCTGGAGAAATCTCACTTGGCTAAAGATAACCAGGAGCTCATCAGCCACTTTTTCCTGGCCACTGTCTCGGGGTACCTGGTTGTGTAGTCCATGACAACCAGTATGTATCTTTTGCTCACATGACATGGGGTGCTGAGGGGCTCCACTATGTCCATGGCTACCCTCTTGCTCTTAAAGGGTTCATCAACAATAGGCAGGAGCACCAAAGCTGCTTTAGCCTTATCCCCTATCTTTCCCACACTCTGGCACTGTGGACAAGTCCTACAATAATTTGCTACATCTGTGCTCATACTCAGCCAAGAGACGTTGTTTGTGAGCCACCTTTTGGTGTGATTAATACCCAGGTGGCCTAAAAAAGGAATGTTATGGGCCAGGGCCAAAAGCTGCTTGAGTTAGTCCCAGGGGACCATCAGCTGCCAGAATACCTCTCCCTCTAGCCTCCCCTGTGGTGTACACTCCCTGTACAACAGCCCATTCTCTCAGTAAGCTAACATTTTGCTCCCCTGAGAGTCCTCAGCACTACTATCTGCAATCTGTCTCAGTTTCTGGAGAGTAGGATAAGCCAGCTGAGCTCTGCCTTTCCCCTCTCCTCTGATTCTCCCCACCTCCTCTTCAGAAGGAAGTCTGCCCCAGCTGAGTCCTTCTCTGTTATCAGCTGGGGATAAGGGCTACTATTTCTAGCTAGCCCCTCACCCATGCTAACTGCCTCTTCAGTTGCTGAGGGAGGGGTTAGCACAGGCTGTATCACCCCATCCTCACCCTTAGAAACTTGCCCTTTTGTCTGACTATGAGTAGTAACACACATTAGGTTTTCCCTGTGGTTAAAATCATTCCCCATGATCACATCCACAGGGAGATCAGGTACAACTCCCAGCTCCCATACCCCTTGACCACCTTCCCAGCTCAGGAAGACCTGAGCCATTGGTACTTGGACTACTGGACCTGTGACTCCCCGAATCTTGGAAAACTGCCCTGGCAGAATCTGCTCTGCCTGGATTCAGATCTTGCCTCATCATGGAGATGGGCTCTCCAGTGTCCCTCAATCCCTGTATTACTCTCCCATTAACTAGGATAGGATGCATATGCATGGAGGAGTTTGGTGGTACTACAGTGCATGTGCAGGCTGCTATCTGCTCGGTCTTGTCTTGATCACCCCCTCCCCCAGAATTTTGCCCTTTGCTAATGTTTTTAGGGCAGTCATAGGACAGATGCCCCACTTTCTGCCAAATCCAGCATTTCTGTGCCCCCGGCTCCTTGTTCCCCTTAGAAATGGCGGGTTTTATTTTGGGCTCAGGCGCAGGCTAATTTACTTTAGGCTCCTTTCCCTGGGTCCTCTTAAAACCATGCGCTGTCCCACACCAATTGTTCCTATGCTGCCCGTGTGGTCTGCTGGCCCCATACAAATCAACACTTTCTGCTGCCTCTCTCTAGGAGTTGCATACCCAATTGGGCAGCCACACACACAGGTCCTCAAGTAAAATTTTAAGAAAATGCTCCCTTACAAACAAATTCTTTATTTGCAGTACAGTCCTAGCTTTAGCCCCATCCAACCAAGGGTCTAGATAGGCATACATTTGGACCTTCAATTCTACATAGCTGTCTCCTAGGCCTTTTCTTAATTCTCTGAATTTTTGCCTAAAAGTCTCAGGAGTCAGTTCAAGACATTTCAGTAACACCCTTTTAACTTTATTATAGTCCATACAATCCTCCTCATCCATTCTAGCGAATGCATGCAAAGCACAGCCAGTAAGCAATGGTGTAAGGTGGGACATCCACCTGCCCAATTTAAACTGTACAAATGCCCTCTCAAATAATCTTAAAAACAAATCAAGATCATCCCTCTCCCGATACTGGGTGAACTTTTTCAAATTAATTGTGGCTTTGTCGGTTGGACCCCCTACAACATTACTTATAGTCTGATGTGGTGTTTGCTGGCACAGTTTCCCCATCTCGATCTCATGCTGTTGGACCTTCTCTCTTTCCTCCACCTGCGACCTCACCCTCTTCTACTGCATCGGGACTTCATGCTGCCAAATCTTCTCTCTTTCTGTCTGTTCCTTCTTTCTTTCTTCCTGTATTAGGATTTCATACTGGCAAGCCTTCTTTCTTTCCTCAGTCTCCAGACTAGCTCTTTCCCTTTCAGCCTTGCCATCTGCAGTTTAGTATCCTTCAGTGCAAGCTCCAGCCTCAGGAACTCCAGCTGATTCTCTGTTGCACTGGCTCTTAGCTCAGGTTTGGGCTGTACAGCTCCACCACTCGTGCCTCGAGGTGCCCCTCAGACTCAGCCACTGTGACCTCAGTCTCGCTATCTTGGTCACCTTCCTCAGTGGCCACCTGCTGCATACGTGTTTGGTATTAAACCTCTAAGACCATCTGCCCCCTCTTGAATTCAGTCATGCACCAACAGGGCTTCCATGCGTCTCTTCTTTGTTAGGCTCTTATAGACAATCTCCCTGTCTGTGTACAGTTGACAAAGCTGCTGAATACTAAATCTGCCAAATGCTGGAGCACTCATCTTTTCAAACTACACTGCACAAAGTTGTTTTCAAGAAATAAAACAAAAACAGTAGTAAATAGTGTAACCTTTTGTAGATCCTGTTTCGTGACTATTAAGGTATATTTTTACTGGCACTATGTTACTCTGTGTGCTAGATAAGGATTTTACCTCACTCTCAGTGTTCATATCTTGACAGGCAAGCACACTGAGCACACATTTTGGCTTTAAATATGGGCACTGATCCACACTGCACTGCCAACAGTTGTGACAAAAACTGCCCCTTGGGTGATCACAGCTTACAGGGCAGTATCTTTTGGGGACTTCTAATTCTCTGCCACCACCTGATTTTTTGTCTGGAACCAGGAAACCTCCTTTTGACTTCTGGTCAAGGTCAGGCAGGTGAGCACAGTAACTATTGGTAAAGTACACCGTGGAGATGGACTGCAGAAATAATAAAAATTACCTTGTCACTAAACAGGCAGTCACTGGTTCTATCAAAAACACATTCTTTACTAAAGGATACTATGGCTATTTACAAACAGGATATATTTACAGTCATACAAAAGGTTTACATGTTACTAAGAAATAGAAAATAAAGCAAGTTAAAAAGACAGTTGATGATTAGAAAAATCTGAGCTTCCCTCACCAAAACTCTTTACCTGCCCACTAGCTAGAGAGACACTTTTCCTAGGCTGTGCTCCACTCACCATTCAGCTAGCTTCTCACAGCAGGGCCCTCTGTCTTTAGATGTTGAATATCCAAGAGACAGAGTGAGAGAGAGAGAGAGAGAGAGAGAGAGAGATGGCCCACCAGATCCCCTATTCATACCCTTCTGGCTGTGGGAGTGACTTCACACTTTGAGAGACAGTTCTCCACAGTATCCCCATCCATGTGAGTGTGTGTGTGTGTGTGTGTGTGTGTGTGTGTGTGTGTGTGTGTGTGTGCATGTGCGCGTGCATGTGTGTGACATCACTCCACTGTGCTTCCTGACTATCGCTGAGGTTTTATGACTTCCACCTGCACTATTGTCTGCCCTGGGAATATATCCCAGGAAAAGACCCTCACAATGGCGTTATGACTTAATTGTCTCTTCTCTGTCAACAAGTCTTGTTTAAACTTCCTATGAGAAAGCTGGCATCTTAATGGTAGATTAACAGCCCCCATGAGTAGCCTGTGCATGTGATCAGGCAACCATTTTTGAGTCTTTGTGTCCATGCCAACAGAACTTGTATTAGAACATTTTTTTTTTAAACTAACAGAAAAGAATAAATGCATCTGGTCACATATCCTGTCACAGTCATCCTTCTCCTTACGGCCTGCACCCAATCATAGTCCTTATACAGGTATGGATTGCAGAACCTTGCACAGATGACCACAGATGGAATGTGCTGTGGAGACAGTCTTGCTAGCCTCAGTACTATGACGAAGCACAGATGTGACCACTAGATTCAAGGCTTGGGCAAAGCAACAAATGACAACACAATTCCCATTGCCAGCTGCTTTTACCGCATTTGCCCAATTATCCATTACAACAAAAACATCATGCAGATTGGTACCAACTGAATATGACTGCAGCATGTGTTGAATGAATGCTAGGATGTTCAGTGACATGTGGTCTTTCTCCATTAGCCATACATTTAAAAGAGCAGAGATGGAGTGCCTGCCAGGTTATGGAGGGATGGAGGGAGAGCTAGGGACACAGTGACAGAAGGAGGAATCCTCAACAGCAGTCATATGCTTTTGCACTCACCAGTGTGCAGCTAAGGAGAGATATGCATGCATGCAGTTTGTACTGCTCCAGATGTTTGAGGTGCAGTGAAACATTCTACCCACAGCCTCTAAGAGTGGTCAGGCAATTGGCATTCTAACATCCTACTGTATCTTTGGCACCATAGAACATGAAAATGTGAAACTTGATGAGAGCTGGCACCATGGTTACAAGTGCTGCAGAGGTCTACAAAAGCCAGTGTCTTCTGCAAGCGGAAAGGGTTGCAGATCTAACATCATCATTTCTCCTGTGAGCTGTGTGATGTGCTGAGCTGCTGGATGGGATGGCTAGTGCTTAGTACTGGACTGAAACACTTCCACTATTGGCACTGACCGTGGGTGGAGGGATGTTTCACACTTTCCAGATGGCATGTAAATAGCAGGGCACTGGTGTCTGGTGGAACTCCTAGGGTGCATGGTTAACTTGTTGGTGTTGAGGGAGATGGAATGGTAGCAGCAGTAGGTGCAGCACCATTGTTTTCTGAGGCAGAAAGTTCTGTGGCATTGCCAGTGCCACCAGCACCATTGCCTGCATCATCACCACAAGATGGGTCTGAGGGAACCTCAAGCACTGACCCTGACACTTTAAAAGCCTGAGTATGTTTTACATTTAAGTGGATCATTAAGGAGGTTGCTGTAAAATATGCCAGAGATTTCTCCCTGCTGATAATCATATGACACTGCGTGCACACTGCCTTTCATTTATCTTTTTAGTAACGTGAAATGCAACCATGCCATGCTCTTGCTGCTCCTGATACCACTCACGTGGCTAGTGTCACTAGTACCACCAACACTCTTTTGGTGCCCACTCGCCTTTCTTATTTGGACCTGCATCTGCGGGCTTTCCCCTAGCACCACTGGTGTTTTTTTATTTAGTTGTTTAACCAGAAGTATCACACTAAGCTGAAAGCTTTTTTACAGGAGCGACCTGGGAGCACAGGGAAGTTAAGTGACTTGCTCACACAGTATGCAAGTGGAAGCTGTGGGATTCAAACCCAGGTCTGGTCAGCTGGATGTCACCAGATTTGCAGCTCAGAGCCTTAAACCACTGCACTATACTGCCTTCCAACCTGGGATGATGCCTGCTGAACAAAGTTCTGAAGGGTAGTTTGTCAAGTTTTTTTAAGGGAGAAGCAACCATATCTTTCTTTCTTTTGCCACTGCAACATCAACAGGTTATGCATTTTTGCCCACCCAGATTTCTAGCTTTATGGCTGTCTTGGTAGTCCCCATACTCTGCCTCATCATCAAAGCTGCTTAGGTTAGCCTCCTCAGATGATGTTTCCGTTGGCAAATCTCCTGGTGGAAAGTACTTAGACCCGGATGAGTGCACCTCCTCCTCATCCGCACTAACAAGTTCTAAAGTATGGAGACAGGCCAAGAAACAAAATTTGTCTCAGTAGGGGCAAACACAGTGCTGGAAAAAGTTATGCAACTGGCTGGGACCACAGCGGTAGTAGTGGCCAGTATCACCATAACAATACTTGTGATCACCATGGTTACAGTGGCAGGAGTGGTCTGGGTCACAGTGGCAGGAGTAGCTGGCATGGCCACTGTTGCAGCTAAAGTAGGGATACTAGTATTCACAGCAGATGGGTGGTGGATCAGAGCAGTGGTGGTTATTAAGGAGGATGTCCTTGTCCTGGCAGTACTGGTGGCAGTGGCAAGGGATGGAGAGGACACATTCACATTGGTAGTATCAGTGGAAGTTCAAAGGATCATACGATTTTTACAGTACCAATAGCGTTAGCCATAGTGACTTGATTCTCTTTAACCGTATCTTACCATTCCCTAAGTAAGTAAGAATGCATCCAAGTTTGCCTTAAAGCGTGCCATATCTGGACTATGTGCTACCTCCCTTGGGAGACTAATCCGTAAGACCACCCTTTGATTGACTGAAGTCCCCCTCTCTTATTTCTTCTGTAGTTCTCGTTTGTTAATAATAGATCATTACTCCTAATGATCCTTGACAGTTTCTTTGTTGCATTCCCACAAGTCTCCACTGTTATATGCCCTATATACAAATCATAGACCACCCCTCATCCTTCAATACTCCAGGAAGTACAAACTCAATTCCCTCAACCTCTCATCATATGTCCTATGTCTGATGTCTGCTACCTCCTCAGAACCCCCTCCAATCTCTTCATATCCCTCTTCTTATATGGAGTCCATAGCTGGACACCATACTCAATATGCAGCCTCATCATCGAGGTGTGCAAAGGCACCACCACCTCCGTCTGCCTGCTCCTGATATGTCTACTTATGCAGTCTAGAATCTCATTCCTTTTACTCATTACTCTCTTGATTTGTGCTTCAAAAGATCAAAAAATCATCTATTGCTGGCCCGGTGGTGCAGAGGGCTGAGGCTCTGGACGTCTCACCTCGTGGCATGCCGGTGACCCGGGTTCGGAAGCAAGCTTGGGTTATCGGAGGTCAGCACAGGGGGGGAGGGTGGAGCTGGATGGAGCAGCCGGAGGGCAGCTTTCCTCTCCGGGGGAGGGTGAGTGGCATCCCTTGCTCAATGGTTGCCCTCTGGTGGAGGCCAGGAGGCTGCACAGGCTGGGGGAGCTGGCATTAGGCCAATGGGGTGGGCGGAAGGGGGTCGTTAACGGGGCTGTAAGGTGCATGCATACCTCCATGCACATGCGTCCTTCTCCTGGGGCCCCCGGGAGAAAAACCAGTGGATGAAAAAAATGACGGCAGGATGACGACCAACTCCTCGCAGGCACTGCTCCCGGACCGGGCGTAAGGTAAGCCCCAGTAATTCCGGGTGACAGGAGCTGGGGGAGTCGGTTAGATGGGGGCTGTTTGGGGGAGCAAAAAAAAATAGAAATAAGATAAAAAAAAAAAAAGATCATCTATTTGAGACAAAAAAAAAATCAAGTCTTTATCTCAGTGGTCATTATCTCCTTTCCCTGTAAATAATATTTAGTTCTTATGTTCCTGGTACCAAAATGCATGATCTTTCACTTACCAATAATAAACCTCAACTTGTTATGTTTCGCCCAATCTGCTATGCTATTTTTTCTTTTTGAAACATCATATTGTCCTCAGTACTATTAACTATAGCTCCCATTTTGGCATTGTCTGCAAACTTGCAAAGCCTTAGGATCATAGGATCATCAGTTCATGACAATGTTTCCTAGCAGCACTACTGGTACTTTTATTTATTTATTTATTTATTTATTTATTTATTTATTTGGGACAGTCAGATTTACAACCTTTGAGTCATGGACTCATTTACAAAGGCACCTCATCGCAGGGAGGGTAGATAGAGTTACACAGTGAGGTTACAACAGTGAGAACAATACAGGTGCAGTACATTAAACATAAAGAACACATAGGTTGCTTAAATATAACTTATAAAATGTTACAATCATATACAAGATACAGCCCTGGATGTGCCAGGGAGAATACCTAGAGAGGGAGGAAGTTTGATGGGGGAGTGGGGTGGGAAGTAGGGGGGAGGATAGGCTGTCTGGAGGATGTTGTCAAGTCTGGGGGCCTGACAGGAGGGTCCCACAGTAGGATTAATTAGGTGCATCTACAGCAGCGATGTCGAAGAGATGGTTCCGGAGGGCGATTTTGAAGGGACCAATTTTGGCAATGTCTGTGATGCAGAGTGGGAGGGAGTTAAACCAGGCAGGGGCTTGGTAATAGAAGAACCTCTGGGCTAGAGAGGTCTTGGTTCTGGGTACCATAAATGTGGTCTTAACTGAGCTATGGGTGGCAACAGATGAGGACGCACACTGTAGGAACGCAGAGACCCCTGGGGGGAACAGCCCTAGAAGAGATTTTTTTGCAAGTAGGCAGGTCTGGTAGTGCAGGCGATCCTCAAAGGTGAGAAGGTTGGTGGTGGTATAGAGCAGGCAAGTGTGTGTATGGCTAGGGGATCCAGTCAGGAGCCTGCAGGCCTTATTGATTGAGAGCTGGATTTTAGTCAAGGTGGTATTGTCTGCCCCAGCGTAAATGAGTAGGCCATAGTCAACTAATGACAGGACAGAGGAGGTCTTGGCCAGCCGGAGGGAAGCTTGGGGGAGGCAATCTCTATGACAGTAAAGAAGGCCTATCTGAGAATTTATGGTGGAGGATAGGGCATTGCTGTGGGTGTGGAAGGTGAGAGCTGAGTCAAAAGTGATGCCTAGGTATTTGTAAGAGGACACCTGCTCCAGTGGGTGCAGAGTGCTGGGAAGAATGAAGAGGGGGGCATTTCTGGCCTTGTTTTGGGGATGGGAGAAGAGCATTGACTTGGTCTTCTTTAGGTTAATGACAAGTTGGTGGTCAAGGAACCACTTTTCAGCTTGGTTGTATGTGTGCTGGAGGGATTCCTGGAGAGAAGAGGGATCAGGGTGGGAGGCATGGAGAACTGGATTGTCGGCCTAGAGGAGCATTTTTCCTGAGCAGGAGCTGGGGAGAGTGTTAAGGTAGAGGCTGAAAATTACATGGCCCAGAA
Organism: Neoceratodus forsteri; assembly: GCA_016271365.2. Classification (NCBI taxonomy): domain Eukaryota; kingdom Metazoa; phylum Chordata; order Ceratodontiformes; family Ceratodontidae; genus Neoceratodus; species Neoceratodus forsteri. The sequence goes on along the minus strand of CM028130.1, from coordinate 197,905,126 downwards.
TGGAGTCCTGGGGTACCCTGGAGCGAATGGACCGGGTATTGGACAGGGAGCCATCAATCTTCACATGCTGGAATCTGGTTGAGAGGTAGCTGACGAACCAGGCAAGGGAGCCAGTGGAAAAGCTGAGTTAGTGCAGGGAGTTGAGCCAGAGGGGGTGACAAACAGTGTTAAAAGCCTTGGAGAGGTCTATGAACATTGCACTAGCAAGGTTGCTAGAGTCAAGAGCAGAGTGCAGGTATTAAGAGAACTCCATGAGAACAGTAGTGGTACTGTGTCCTGGGTGGAATCCATTTTGTTCTGGGCACATTATGTCATATTTGGCCAGGTACTCAGAGAGTTGAATAGACACAATTTTTTCTAGGGCTTTAGAGAGTGAGGTGAGGATGGATATCGGCCGGTAGTTGTTAGGTGCGGACCAAGCTCCACTCTAATGTATAGGGGTGACTTCTGCTGATTTCCAAGCACTGGGTAACTGTCTGAGGCATAGAGACCAGTTTAGCAGGTCTGTAAGGGGGGCTAGGACAACATCCAAGACCCAGCGGAGGATCCTGGAGTCTCTAGGGTGTCACAGCTTGGGTTGTTGCTATCAAGGGCTTTTTGAATGGTGCTTTTACTTTTTTCCCAGGTGTCAGCTGATGCAATACTGGTGCTTATGGAGACAGCACGCTTTGATAGTTTAAGACATAATTTTGTACAGTGAATGAGCCCTGAACATCCCTCTGCAGTACACTCACCCTCTACACCTGCTGAAGTTTTGCTGAGGCTGTAGGACTAGCTGTTTTCTGGTACTATGTCCTCTGTTTGCAATCGATGCATTCATCACAGGAAAATGTATCAAATTTAAATTATGTTATTAAATATAGTCACTCGAGCTACTGCAGCAATGCTGAGCTGACAAGACTCTTTCACTTAAAGTCAAGCCTGACTGGTAAATTATCAGAAAAAAAAGTCATTTTTTATATTTCTTTCATGGGCAGACAGCCACATACTTTCTCAAAAAATAAATTTAAATTTCTTCTTGGGCAGAAAAGCTACAAACTTAGAATGTCTTGAGTGCACAGCTGTGCACACACACACACAACAGAAAAGCAGCTAACTGAAGTGTTGGAATCATCTGACTAGTCCCACTCTACCAGCTACGGTGTACTCACACTTGCTAGAGTGGCCATGGAGAGACCCAAGATGGGGTTCCTGACAGTAAGATTTTTGATATTAAATTTAAATTATATTTATTGTGAAAACAAGTTTCAGTAGCAGTGTCAGTGGCTAGGCAGGTTGCACATTCACCTCTGAGACTGGAAGACTGGAAGACTGTGGGTTTCATCAACACACCAGGAGCTTGGGTTAAATCCCAATACTGACTCTGTAGTGCAGCATGAGGGTGTGATGCACTCCTGGATGCTGTTTTTTGGATGAGACATTAAACCGAGGTCCCGTCTGCCAGTTTTAGTGGTTGTTCAGGTGGACGTTAAAAATCCCATGGCACTTCTCAAATGAGTAGGGGAATTTTCCCAGTTTCCTGGCCAGTTTCCCCCATTCACTAAAAATATCACCAATGGCTTAATCTGGTTTATTGTCAGTTGTATCCCACCTCCCTTGGGATGAAGCTAAAAATAAGTAGAATTGCCTAATCCTCCTCTCCCAGTCACCAAAAAACAAATACATAAATAATTGAATCTGTGGGAGTCAGCCAACTAGTCCCACCCCACTAACAGCAGCTGCAGTGCGCTCATGCCTTTGGAAAAACTCTGGAAAACATAATATTTAAACACAGGTCAGCTTGTGTTTCATATACATGTATATATATTTTGTAGATTTCTCCACTTCAGTTCTTATTACTGAAGAAATTTCCACAAAAAGAAGTTTTATCCCTCAGAGTTTACTTGCCTCTGTAGCTTATCCCCTACCTGAAAATATAATGCTCTGTTGTGACATCATAGTCTGTTGCCATAGGAATAACTATGATATCGGAAGCAGAGCATTAAGATATCAGGTTGGCAAGATACAATAGGAGCTGATTTAACCCTCAAGGAACAACTCTCCTGTTTTCATGCATGTAACCTCAGTAATAAGTAATGAAGATAAGAAATACAGAGCTAATGAGAATTAGAAGCTGCTTTGTGTCTAAATATTGTATTTTTCAAAGTTCTTCTTGAGGCATCAGTGGCTCTTTAAGTGGCCATAGACAGACTCAAGCCTAGGTTCCTCACAGGAAGATTTCTGATATTAAATTTAAATTATATTTATTATGAAATCAAGTCTCTCAAGTCGCTGCAGCAAAGCTGATCTGACAAATCTCACTTACAACAGTCAAGTCTGACTAAATTCTGTGGAAAAAAAAATATTTTTTTAAAACTTCTTCTTGGGAACACAGTCACAAACTTAGAAAACTGTCTTGAGTACACAGACATGCACAGGCACAGAATAGAAAAGCAACTAACTGATACGATGGGAGTCAGATGACTAGTCCCACCATACCAGCTACGGTGAACTTGCAATTGCTTAAGTGGCCGTGGAGGGATGCAAGACTGGATTCATCAGAGGAAGAGTTCTATATTAAATTAAAATTATATGCATTGTGAAAACAAGTCTCTGTATAGTGAAGCCTGACTAAATTCTCAGGAAAAAAATAAATGTTTTTCTTTGGCATGAAGCCAAGCCACAAACAGCAGCAGCAAGAAGGTTCCTAACAACTAATTGAAGTTCAGTTAGACTACTTGCCTTGTTCTTTGTTTTAAGGCAGCATTTAAGTTACAAAAACCTTTCATTTCTAATAAAAGTAAATCCCTACAAAATGCTGTTAGTCTTTAACACACACTGCATTGCAGCTTTAAATCTAATTTGGTTTTAGTGCAGCACACACACACACACACACACACACACACACAGCTTGTTTGTGTGTGCTGTTGGGTCCTTGCATGCCTGGTTCTATCAGTAAACACTAAATAGCCTTTCTATTTTCCCTTCCTTAAAGGCCTAATTTTCACCCTACAGTAAAACAAATCAACCTTTTCTAGCTTGGGATTTGGAGAGGGGACAACTTATGTCAAGAGTTCTGAGTTTTGACTAAGTTTAACAAGTTGTCTGTCTTGCCTGCCTAAAGCTTCTATGGGTGCTGGGTCACATGATCTGCCTTCACTGCATTTCCAAAGAGGCTTCTGATTGGACAGGAAGTCTTGGGAGATCTTGAACTCCTGACAATAGTAGAGTGCTGAATAACACTGATTATTTGGTTTTATTCCTGAGTAATGAATAGCCTATTATTCGTGGTACTCAGGAACTACTATTCATTACTCACACACTCCTAAGAAATAAAAAATGAGAAGGGGGTTAGAAAATACAAGCAGGAAATTCTGCAGTTTATCCCTTCCTTTTTGAAACAACAGTACCGATTAGTTAGCGGGTGTGTGGCTTGACATCAACATTTATCTTGACTTCTTGATCCACATCAATAACATCTACTCCATGCTTCTTACCAAGTTAGGTGCTCCTTACAGGAGCATAAATGGTGTCATTCCCCTGCCAGGTGTGAGATTATATGTGGTTTATAGCTGAACCCCCAAATCCTCCCTTGCCAAATTGGATCCCCTGTTCAATTTTTTTCTGTTCCCTTGCACTGGATTGCCCTCTCCACAACTTTCACTGTTTCTTATACACTTCCCTCTCTTTTCCTTCATTTGAAGGCCACTGTCTTTCTCACTGTACCTCCCTCATATTTAAGTTTTAGTCAGTTCCCATTTCTCCTCCTTCCTATTCTGCTCTTAACCATCGTCTTATTCCATCCACTCTGCTGGCTCTCACTCCTTCTCCATTCCACAGACTAAAACATCTGCTGGACAGTCTGCTTTCTCTCATTGGCTTCCCCTGCTTTGGTTCTCCCTTCCCCCATCTGTGCTGCTTCTGGCCCTTCTTCTTAGAAGAAAACTTCAAGACCATGCTACTCATGTTTTCTGCTGCACATAACCCCTTCCTTCATCTCACCTTACCAGTAGTATTATTATTATAATAACTGGTGACCCCTTTTAGCAGCCTGATTTTGGTTGATGTCAAATGCCATAATAACAGGATGTGATGTCACACCCAGTTATTGTAGTGTTGGCTTCAGACGTCTTCACAGACTCAGAGCAGCAGCTGTATACTGACAACATGAGCAACTCTCAGTGGAGTCAAACCCACATACAATCAGTAGGAAGCTGCCCCCAAGGAAGAAGTAAAGAAAAAAATGGACTGTTTAAACCCAAGATTGAGTTAAAAGGAAATGTTAAGTTGTTTTGTTTAATTTAACTAATTGATGCAAGCGAGTTCTCAGTTCCACTGCACAGCATGATCAAGTTGCACTGTGTAAATCTATCTCACAGCTTCTAAAAGACAGAAGATGCAATTTATTTCAGGCAGTTATTTTATGAAAACATCTTGGGTTTAAAATGTTTAATTGAAACATGTTTTAAATTAGATATTTTCTTTTGTTTTTTGTTTTCTGTAGGTATTTTTTGTGGTATTTACGATTTTTCTCTTCAGCCCCATCCCGCACATCCCTGACCTGGTGCATGTATGTGGAGGCATGTGCACGTCAAGCTCCACGGGATGCCTCACCCTACTAATTGCTCCATTACTGCCTATGCCTGCCACCAGACCTCTATCTAATGATGGCGGGACTATGGAAGGGTGACTCCTCCTCCTCCCGGGAGAAGAGAGCCAATGCTAAATTCTGCTCCCACCCTCCCCGTGTCAGCACCCTGGCAACATGAGGTTGTTCCCGAACCTGGGTCGCTGACATAGCGTGAGGTAAGGCATCCAGTGCCTCAGCCCTCTTTGCCACCGGGCCAGCATTAAATGAGATGCTTTAAACTAATCTCTTTTAAACTCAGAGTTGCATTAATACAATAAACACACAATTTATTCAGTGCCAACTTTGCCAGTTTTTCTAAATTTCTTGCATCACTTATAATAAAAAGAACACTTAGGAAATCTATGTGATTATGAGGCTTTTTTACACACCCTTAGTGTGTGATGACCTGAGAAACCCCCTTCAGCTTTGCTCTTGAGGCTAACTGGTCATCATACACCTCGGGTGTGTAAAAAAAAAAATTATAATCCCAGAGATGCCAGGTATTATTCTATATTTAACTAGCTGCACCGTTTCCACTACTGTGTTATAAGCTGCCGCTACTTACTGTATATGAATCTCTGTCTGCTGTTAAATTACTGCACAGTATGTGTTTCTTTACATACCCCTTCCCAAAGATTCCTCTGGGAATGAGTTGTTTACAGCTCAGTAGACCTTTCCAGGTAAAATTCTTTCACTAAATAAACACACTCATCGTATGGTTTGGTGTACTGTAGTTCCAATATGTTTCCCTCTCCTCCCACTCCCTGGATATTTGCTAATTGCAGCATCTGCAGGATATATCAGAGAGTGTTACTTCTGTACAAAGCCAGAAAGTCAGCAATGGACACTTCAGAAGCAGTTTTAGTAAAGCTTTTAGTCTGAAAACCGGATCGCTCGCTGTAGCTCATAAATCAATGAACTGCCAGTCCCTAAGTGCTTTGCACATCCGGAAGCTCATCCTAAGCCATGACACACTTGGTTTTAATCTGGCTCATACCTGTCAAAAACAGCAACAAGTGAACACAAGACAAACATCCGCAATCATAATAATAATAATCCCCCATTATCATTAAAAGTGATACATTGCAACAAAAAAAATTATAATCACAAAACACAGCACACTATAAAGCATAGCGGGAGAGGCAGCTCACTGTCAAAACAAGGCATCTACATTAATTTCTTTTTAAACAACATTCTCGGAGTATTCTATTTCCTGCACTTTACTTGTCTTCATGACACTAACGCAAGCAGAAAAAAGCCCATAGCTACAAAGCTTTGCCTCGCAGTATGTATTCTTAATTGCATACATTTCTCTTAAAAGATTTTTAGTGTTGCATTATTCAAATTACTATTTATGTCAGGAGGAAGAAAAGTATGTATAGCTCCATTTACATAATGCACCACTACTCAGGAAATGTGAGAGGTTTTTAATTGTAGGTTTTATGTAGCTACAGCAAAGAAACACAATGTATTCCTTTTGTAGTGGAACAAAATTACTGGTCTCCAAAGCAAAGGAGCTATAAACCATAAAGGCCTTAGAAACATAGAAAACAAATTTGTCTGCAGTAAAGGACCTTTATGTCCATCAAGTCTGCTTCTTGTCCCTTGCCTTCCATTACAGTAATGGACCCCTGAAACTTCCTTTTGAAATTGTCTGGTCTTGCTATTTATTTTTCTCTTGAAGCCAGAAGGTGACCTGCTGGAGTTAGCTACACTGGGGAAAGAGAAGGGAAACGCTAGCTGTGAGTTGTAAGTCAGGATTTCTGCTCATCTGAGGATCTCTGCTCATCCCATCTATGGCAGATGGCTTGAGTTAACTTTGAGCAATAGAATGCTCTGATACCTATGAGCATCATTAGAGGGTACAGAAAAGTCCCAAGACATCTTAGAATCATCTTTGATAAAATTGCTAGCCATATTTCATATTATATGTTATATATACACAACAGAAGTGGGCGTTAACCTGACAACATGAAAGTAATACATAGTATATGGTAGCCCTTATGCTGTATGGAAATCAATGACTGCTCTAAAGTTATTGTATGCATTCTAAAAGTTGTGACCATTCAAAAAGTTGTTCTGCACAGTCTATCATCAGCCTAACTTGTGCTCTGCCTTGCACTGACTCCTGCCACTTTTAATTTTCTCTACAGCACTAGTCAGCTTCACCTGCAATCTCTCCCACTGCACTCCTGCCACTTTCAGTTTGTTTACAGTGCATAAGATAGAGGATAATGGCTGGAGTTATGAGGTTTACCACGTTGCAAACCCCTCATAGAAACATAGAATATGACGGCAGATAATGACCGCTTGGCCCACCCAGTCTACCCATTTCCCTACCTAATGGATATGCTGCAGATCCTAGTTAACCAGCAGCCTACTTCTTTCTACCCCCACCCCCTAGAATTGCCTTATGACAGTCCCATGCATGCTTGAATTCAACCACTGTTTTTGACTCCACAACCTCCTTTGGAGAGGCAGTTCCATGCATCCACAACCCTTTCTGTGAAAAAATACTTCCTTACATTACCTCTGAGCCGCCCCACCCCCTCTATCTTCAAACTGTGTCTCCTTGTTCTTGCACACCTCTTTTTTTTGAAAGATGCTACCCTCTTGGACTTTGATTCCCTTGAGGTACTTGAAAGTTTCTGTCATGTCCCCCCTCTCCCTCCTTTCCTCGAGGCTATACATATTAAGCTCCTTTAGTCTCTCTTCATATGTCTTCCGGTGCAGACCCTGCACCGTTGTAGTTGCCCTCCTCTGGACAGCTTGCATTCTGTCTATGTCCTTACGGAGATTGGGTCTCCAGAACTGCAGAGGGATAACAACTTCCTGTTTTCTACTGGTGATGCTTCTACCTATGCATCCCAGTATCCCCCAGCCCTCCTTACTGCCCTCTTGTATTGCTTGCCCACCTTTAAGTCATCTGATATGACTACCCCCAGGTCCCTTTCCATTTTTGTTGTTGTTAGTATCTCACCCCCCATTGTGTACTCTTCCCCTGGGTTTTTGTTTCCCAGGTGCATTACCTTGCACTTCTTAGCATTGAATCTAAGCTACCATACATTTGAGCATTCTTCTAACCTTGCCAAGTCCCTTCTCATCCTTTCCACCCCACCCTGTGCATCAACTCTGTTGCAGATCTTTGTGTCGTCTGCAAAGAGACACATTACAAGACTGTTAGACAGCAGCATGCTCGAGCTGTTGCCAGGTTAACCTTGTAAACCTTGAGTGCCATGCTCAAGAGGTTTACCATTGGCATGGCAACTGCGATGGGGGTTTTCAGCGGGTAAATTTCATAACCCCAGACATTGTCTTTTATAGTGTATGGGGTCACAACAGTAAATACATTAAGGACAGAACGGGAAAGGCTGTTACTTGTTGTTTGTGGGCTTCGACTGAACAGTTTAAACCGATCGTGGCAGCACGACCAACAGTCAGGTGCTAGAATTCAGTGCACCTGACTGTAGTCGATCCTGTAATCTCACTGATGTGACAAAGGCAAGCAAGGTTTATAGCGAAGATGTCCGATCAGTGACATTACAAGACTGTTAGACAGCAGCATGCCATACATAATAAGGGCTCCCCATACATAATAAAAAAATATCAGCTGTTGTTTCCTCAACAAGTAAAGATGGAGTGGCTAGGGTAAGGGAAGAAGAGGGATCAGAGCTGCATGAGGAAACAGACTTTTTTTAAAGGGGGGGAGTGCAGCAATATGCCACATACTAATTATTTTTTAAACCATACACTGTATATGCAGTTATCTCAACCTCCTTGATGGAAACACAGGCTTGGTGTGTAGCAAAGTATCAAAAATGTGTTACTTTTGCTGTTGTCACAATGGATATCTTGAAGGTCAGTGTCATCACAATGAAATTCAGAGCTGATGAGGGAACAACTTTCACAATGCTGATAACATCACAGTTGCCTAGTGCAGCACTGATGCCAGCAGTTGAAATTGAAGAGAAACACTTCAATCTTCAAACAAACATCATGTACAAACTGATTAAGCAATGGTCTGACCCAAAATATGTAGTTTATCATCACTTGTAAGGGGGCAAATTTGGCAGGAGTTACAGTTCTACTCCTGCCCCTTCACACATGAAATAACCTCACATTTTGTGAGTCAGCCTATTGCATAATCCTTGTGACTACTATACTGAGCTGTTCCTTAGACCTACACTGTGCCCATTAACAAGAAAACAGGATTGCTGTCCCCTATAAAGTGCTGCAAATCTTTGGCCAGTGACAAGGACTACAGAATTCTCTGTATCCTTTTGAACTCTCCCCAGTTATGTTCTGCGCCGTCTTCCAATCAGGAGGCAGATCGATCTGGAGAGATTCAAGGCTGTGTGTCAGTGCCCCAAATTAGTGGTCAGTGGTTTTGTTCACCTCAAACAGGCAGCGTTATTGAGCTAATCCCTATTACTAGCTAATATCTTCAGTGAGGATGGGAGTCAATTGAACTCCAGGATCTAAAGTGCTGCGAATTTTTGGTCAGTGACAAGGAGTACAGGACTCTGTGTATCTTTCTGAACTCCCTCCTGTACTTTTCTTAGCTGTTCTCCAACCGTGAGGCAGATTTGGACTGTGGGCATGGCCTTTTCACTCTGATTGATTTTTCTTTTTAACTGAACTCACTCTAGTGGTCCTCTGCTGTGGTCCAGAGCCAAAGGGCCAGAGTACAAGAGTGTCACTCTGTGAGCATCAGTGCGAGGTAACAGTCAGCAGAAGGTGCTGCACCCCAAGTGTAACACCCTAAGCCCTGTTATTTAAAATAACATGTAATTAAATTGTGTAATATATGTGAAGTTGGAGGTGTGTTCAAAAGTAAACAGTGCATCATCCAGCATCAAAGCATTGAACATTGTTACTAGACAATGGCCTTAGAATAAAAATAAGATACAAACAAATTACATTGAGGGGTGGATAATTATTAGTAGAACATATAAAGCTTGGCTACAGAAAGTCTAATGCCCTAAGTCATTAAGCTGCCACTGCTGAATTTGTGTATATGCACTGTAAATAGCTGCCCTCTTCTATGAAAACTGGTTATTGCCATTGTAACCCTGTACTCTATGTCCTATTCTGTATTACTTGTATATTTTGTTGTACTACTTGTCTATACTTCAAAACTAATGCCCTAAGTATAACAGATGCCACTGCTGCTGTGTTGTATGTCACCGCCTTGTTTTATGAAAATGGTACACTGTCCTTGTATTCCTGTATGCAATGTCCTACTTTGTATTACTTGATTGCATTTGCACAGCTCTATGTAACTAACTCTGGCTCACCCCTGAAAAAGGGACCTTTGGGGCCCAGTGGGCTTACCTGGTTAACAAAATATAATAAATGAATTAATAAATAAAAGGTACAAATTATTCTATCTTTCAAACTAATGCATGCTGCTATAAGTTCTTTATTGTGAACTTATGCATTGATGCAGTGGTGCACAAATGAATAGGCAGAGAGGATTATTTCAGTTTTATTTTTATTCTATATTGTAAAATCTTTAGCATTGTGTCTTAGTTACTTAAGTATTAATGCATAACAAGGAATCACTACTTAGTTAAAGTTAAAAGGCTTAAAGTTAAAGGGCAGGAATAGTAAGGGAGGGGGTCAGGATGTATTGGTTTGCAAACAAGCCCAAGCCTGGTAGAGCTATAAAGACAGGGTGGGATAGCAATTGAAAATATTCTCTATCTGGGGTAGACCTGTGAAGGCAGGAGAGTATATTCTCAGAATGCTCCCTATATGGGATAGACCTGCGAAGGCAGGAGAGTATACTGCTCAGAACTACTCCCTATCCTCACCTCACCTCACCTCGGTAGTGGGGAAGATCATGGAAGCACTACTGAAGGAGAGATTGGTGGAACATCTGGTTGTCAATGGACTACAGGATCCAAGGCAGCATAGTTTCACCAGGGGAAGGTCATGTCAGACCAACCTCATTGAATTTTTTGACTGGGTGACTAGGGAGGTGGATCAGGGGAGGGCAGTGGACATGGCCTATCTGAACTTCAGCAAGGCCTTTGACACTGTGCCACATAGAAGACTGTTGCACAAACTGGGGAATATGGGTGTGGGCAGGACAGTAGTGTGGTGGGTAGGTAACTGGCTGGGTGGCAGGACACAGAGGGTGGTGGTAAATGGCTGTCACTCCACAGAGGGAAGAGTGACCAGTGGGGTACCACAGGGATCAGTGCTGGGACGGTCCTATTCAATATCTTCATCAGTGACATTGCATGGGACCTAGAGGCAGAATTTCACTGTTCGCTGATGACATAAAGCTCTGTAACAGAGTAGACATACCAGAGGGTGTAGACAGAGAAGGGACCTGCAGAAACTTGAAGAATGGTCAGGGTTTGGCAGTTGAAATTCAATGCAAGGAAGTGCAAGATAATGCATATGGGCACAAAAACCCTGGCACAATATATCCGATTTGGGTGAGGATATAGCATGCACCAAGCAGGAAAGGGATCTTGGGGTTATCATCTCTGATGACCTCAAGGGAGGAAACAGTGTGACAAGGCAGCAGGTAAAGCAAATAGGATGCTGGGATGCATAGGCAGAGGCATCACCAGCAGGAAAAGGGAGGTCATAATTCCACTATACAAGACACTAGTGAGGCCCCACCTGGAGTACACTGTACAGTTCTGGAGACCTTACCTACATAAGGACATAGACAGGGTAAAGAAGGTTCAGAGAAGGGCAACAAAGATGATGCATGGATTGCATCACAAGTCCAATGAGGACAGGTTGAAGGAACTGAACATGTACTCCCTGGAGGAGAGGAGGGAGAGAGGAGATATGATAGAGACATACAAGTATCTTACAGGGAGGAACAGGGTGCAGGAATACACTATTTGTAAGTGAAAAAGATGTTCTAGGACTAGAGGGCATGGGATGAAGTTGGAGGGAGGACGATTCAAAGGAAACGTGAGGAAGAATTTCTTCACAGAACGGGTGGTGGACAAGTGGAACACCCTGCCAGAGGAAGTGGTGGGGGCTGAAACAATCACGGGATTTAAGAATGCATGGGATAGACATAAAGGAATTCTGGAGGTCAGGGGTAAGGGGCAACAGACTTCTTGGAAAACATAAACTGAACTTACAAGCTCAAATGGGCAGACTGGGTGGGCCATAGGCCCTTATCTGCCGACACTGTCTATGTATCTATGTATGTATCTATCTGTGGTAGGCTTGCAAAGGCAGGTGGAATACTGCTCTGAATTACTCCTTATTGGGTTTAAGCCTGAGAAAACAAGGATAGGTACTGCTAGGAATTACTCCCTAGCTGGGGTAGGCCTGTGAAAGTAGGTGGGAGTACTGCTCTGAGCTACTCCCTATCTAGGGTAGACCTGCAAAGGCTGGTGGGAGTACTGCTTTGAGCTACTCCCTATCTGGAATAGGCCTATGAAGGGAGGTGGGGCTACTGCTTTGAACTACTCCCTATCTGGAGCAGGCCTGATAAGGCATGGGGCTATATTGTCTAGAATTACCTATCTGGGGTAGACTTGTGTAACCTCCTTGTTCCCAGGGGTTACTAGAATCCCACTTAGAATCAATGGCAGGCAGGGAGAGGCAGCTTGTGAAATGCCAGTTAAATGGGTTCCACACTGTCATTCTCTGGTTTCAGTCTCAGCTGAGCTGGAGTGATGATGTCACTTTAGAATTGTCGCAGCAGCATAAGCCACATTGGAATGCTAGCTGGGGGAGATAGCTATAGAATGTTGAGTTAGAGTCAGCAGTCTGTAGAGTGGAGTTTGAGGAGGAGTGCTGCAGTCTAGGCAGGTCCTCAGTTTTAGCTCTGACAGAGAGCTACCACTGTGTTTAAGTAGTTTGTTCTCACCCTAGAAGAAGAACATAGAAGACAGAGAGTGAAGTGGTAGAAACCGTTTCTAGGGTTTTTTCCAGTGCCCCATCCCTGGAGGGATGGGGGGATTCCAGGATTCAGGGGCAATCCCCTAGTCTATGTCTGGACTGTTTTAAAGCTGCCTGAGATTCATCTGCTCTGTGAGTACCTGAGACTTTTGTGTGGAAAAGCCCGGGGGCACCTGAATTCTTGTGGTGAGTTTTCTCTGACAAAGGGATTCTGTCATCAAGACTGTTTTTCTATTTAAAAGTGCCTGCTAAAGTGGGGATCTAGTGAAGAGACATTGCCATTTATAGAACGTTTAACTTCTTGACACCTCAGAGGTGTGTAATAATAATAATAATAATATTTTATTTTTAGGCCCTTTTCAAAAAACCAAGGCGCCGTACATAATAAAATCAGCAATTCAAATATATAAACAGTCATTCATAAATAAAATCATACACGTATCATAATATAACCAACAAACTCAATTGTTAAAAGCCTGAGACCACAAATAAGTCTTTAAAGCCTGTTTGCATGACTCCACAGTTGTGCACTCCCAAATCCGACGGGGTAGAGAGTTCCAAAGGGTAGGTGCAGCGAACTCAAACGCTCTTGCACCAGAAGATTTTAAACATACCCTTGGAACCTCTAGCAACCCTTCGCCAGATGAGCGGAGTGATCGACTGGGCTGGTAGGGAATCAGGAGCTCTTTCAGGTAGTCCAGGCCTAGTCCGTGTACGGCTTTAAAAGTCAGTAAGCCGACTTTATAGGTGATCCACCACTGAACTGGCAGCCAGTGCAGCTCACACAGCACCAGCAAAATATGACAAGAACGCAAAGACCCCATCAAAAGCCGAGCTGCTGCGTTCTGCACCAGCTGCAAGCAGTGGATTTCTACCCCAGGAAGCCCTAGGTAAAGGGAGTTGCAATAATCTAAGCAAGAGGAAACAAAAGCGTGGATCAATGTCGGAAGGTCATCCGACGGAACAAGGTGCCTAATCCTGGCGATATTCCTAAGATGGTAAAAGGAAGTTTTGTACGACCGCTGACACCTCTGAGAATGCAAGGTCAGCCCTTCGTCAAAACTTACCCCAGGTTAAGCATCCATTGAGAGATCGGGGAGTGAGGCGCCACTCAGAAAAATTCCAGAGGGCGCAACCTCCCCAACCCCCCTATCCGACGACCTGGATCCACAACCAACACCTCAGTTTTGTCTGGGTTCAACCTTAGCCAGCTGGAATCCTTCCAGTCTTGGATTTCTTTCAGACAGTTGTTAAAGACCGATACAGCTCCATTCTGGTCGGGTGCAAAAGATAGGTAGAGTTGGATATCATCAGCATAGCAGTGAAACCTCAGCCCATATCGTCTTACAATGTCTCCGAGGGGCAGCATATACACTGCGAACAACAGCTGAGCACGAGTGATGATGTCACTTTATAATTGTCACAGTAGCATAAGCCACTTTGGAATGCTAGCTGGGGGAGATAGCTATAGAATGTTGAGTTAGAGTCAGTGGTCTGTAGAGTGGAGTTTGAGGAGGACTGCTGCAGTCTAGGCAGCTCCTCAGTTTTAGCTCTGACAGAGAGCTACCACTGTGTTCAAGTAGTTTGTTCTCACCCTAGAAGAAGAACATAGAAGACAGAGAGTGAACAACACCTCATGGTACATGGTGTCAAAAGCTGAAGAGAGATTAAGAAGGACTGAGATGGAACGGTTCTTCTGATCTCTAGCCATCAGGAGATCATTGAGCACCTGAACCAGCACTGTTTCAGTACTATGTCTCTTACAAAAACCAGACTGGAGTGGTTCATAGACGTCATGGATGGTCAAATGATCCTCCAGTTGCGCAGCCACAACTTTCTCAACAACCTTCCCTATAAAAGGAAGGTTAGAGACAGGTCTGTAGTTGGCATGAAAGTCTGGGTCCAAGGAAGCTTTCTTCAAGAGAGGTGTCACCATCGCCTCTTTCAGAGAGCTAGGAAACTCTCCAGACTCCAAGGAGCTCCAGACAATCCGTGCCAGGACCGGATCAATAACCTCGATACCTCCCAAAATTAGGGAAGTAGGCCCAGGATCCAATCTACAGCAACTGGGGCGCACACTCTGGATGATCCGCATGACATCCATGAACTCCAGATGGCCAAAGGTACTCCAAGACACCCGAGGTGCAGTAACCTCACACGGATCAATAGCAACACCCATAGAGAGTGCCTGCTGGAGTCCCACCTTGATGTCCCACCCATAATGTAATATGTTAAATGTGAAAGACACTTCAAAATAGAGTCTACCAGTTTTCTGTGAGGGCGTTATTAACCAGATAAATGGCCAAGTGTAAATTTGGAAGCAAAAAGTAGGAGACCCTCCATCTGGAGCAACCGATTTACCTCTCCGGGTTCAGTTTGGGCACCTTTGCTTTCTTTCAGTCCATTTAGACAGTGCCTGAAGAAAATCGTTTACCCAGATGTGGGTTGGGTTTTCTGTGAGCCTGTATGTGCTCCTTGGTGGTCGAGGATGCCACCAGTAGTTCCTCATGAAATATGGGAAAGTCTCCTAGAACTGGCCGAGGGTGCCTAGTCAAGGGAAGTGTACCAGTTCTGGCCATGTGTGCCAATCCCCATTCAGAACCAGAGAGTGTTTGCTGACATTCAGAACCTGAGGGTTCACTGTGTGTGTGTGTGTGTGTGTGTGTGTGTGCTCTGTACCTCAGCAATCTGCATTACCAGTGGGAGTGGCCCTGTGGAAGTCCATCTTTGCTTTGTGATTATTCTCTGTGTATGTGAATAAAAGCCACACTCTAGAATCCCATCCTGGTTTGGACAGTACTGTTATTGCTTCCACTGTGTCTGGATTTACTTGGGTGCCCCTAACCAGAAGTGCAAACCTGGCATAATTGTGAGCAAACGTTTTCTCTCAGGGACCCAGGTTGATGGACATGGTAAATATTCCCCCGAGGTGTGATCCAGGTAATTGGTAAACAGAACTGGTACAGACAGCCCCATGCCTCTTGTTGGCGCCATGTGTGAGAGGATCAGCCCTGCTAGTTGAACAAGTGGGGCTGGTGGGGATAGGTTACACTTGCAGAGGCAGGTAGGGTAGCAATTAAAAGAATGCTGTAGCAGGGAGGGTGGTGTCCTGTAGGGGATGTGGGACTGCAGTGTTCCTGGAAACAATTTGGGAGGCTGGGTTGTCCAGTGTGTAAGAGACTAGGCTTTTCAATGGCTCAGGTGCAGTTGCTAAGGAGGGATTTGCTAATACTGGCAGGGAGACAGGTGAGCTGGGCTGGGCCACAGGAAGGAACAAGTAGTACAGTAGATGGAAGCAGGGAGATTGGGAACCCAGATGCACTGGGACCCTCTACTCCAGAAAGAGAGGAAGCCTAGGAACAAGGGATGGACAGCTGTGGGGAGGCGAGGATGGGTTCAGCATGGAAAGGGGGTGCAGGTACACCAACAGTGGCATCAGTAAGGAATCACTCTCAGCCACTGACTACTGCAGGGGTGGGGTTGACCTTGGTAGGACACAGATGGCAGAGAGGCAACTGGTCTGTCATGGGGATTTGGGAGAGGCTAGAGAGGGACAGGTGGGGAAAAGGAGGTGGGGTAAAGGCAATAGGAGGTGAAGGGGCACATTTGTTGAAACAGAGAGGAGGTGGGGTGGAGATACAGGGAGGTCACAGTTCAACTGGAGCTGGGGAGGCAGTAGGAGCATATTAGAATGGGGTGAGGATAGGCAGACAGCTATTGAGAGGAATGTGGGAGATGGGGAGGTAGCATGAAGTGGGCAGTGGAAGTGGGTAGGGGAAGGTGTGGGCAGCAGTAGAGTCCTTGTAATAGAGGATTCAATAGTAAAATGGATTAGATGGGCTGGGGGTGGGGTCAGAAAAGTAGGAGAATTAAGTGCATGCTGAGAATGATAGCAGAAGATATAGGCCTAATGGTAGGACCACTCTGAGAGAGAATATGGGGGAAGCTGCATGTGGTCAACAGCCTACAGTAGGTATAAATGATCTAGCAAGATGCAGGGTAGACACAGTGAAGGAGAGGTTGAGCATGGTGGGGCAGATTTGTAGGGTGGGGGAGGGTGACTAGGTCAATAGTCTTCTCAGAAGTTTTGCCACTGCCCAGAACAAGCACAGCTAGGAAACAAGGAGCGAGGAGTTTTATGAGTGGCTAAAGGAATGGTTCAAGGATGAAGGATTTGGGTACATAGAGAACTGGGAAGGATCCTGGGATGATAAAATCCTCTACTCACCTGATAGGTTGCACCTTAGTTTGAGGGGATGAGGAACAGATAGGGGAATATCTCAGCAGTGTCACCAAGGCACAGGTTAGGAAGCATAGGGAAAACCAGGAGCAGTTGTAGAATTCAACAAAACTGTTTATTTGTAGTTGCAGTAACATAAAAAAAATAAACCTGTTCAGAATAACTATGTACAGAAGAATAAAAATAAAATCTTTCTTGTAATCAGTATCCCTTTTTCTTGTAGAATCTCCCTTGCAGCCCAGCTTAGCTGTTTTATAAGCCTTTTCAACCTCCATCCTTTGCAAACATCCTGTTTCTTCCACTGTGCTCTGTTCTTGTATATTTCAGGAGCTACTAAAACAGTATGCTTCCTGAGACCTCTGTTCGCAAAAGGCTCAATATTTGCACTCCAGTAACCTCTAGGTTTTCAAAGCCATGACAAAATACAATTAATACACATTTCAACAGTAATACTAAATATTTTCTAAACAGTAGGGATCCCAATATTAGTTACATTTCCATACATTGATTTGCACATAATTTAATATTAGTGGATATAGATATGCAAGGAAGAAAAACAGACAGCAAGACAAAACTGAGAGGCAGAGAGGGGCAAAGGATTCCGAGACTGTTCGGGATGATCAAGTCTGAGGTCTCACTGGAATATTTGGATGCGCAACCAGATAGAGAAAAGACAGAAAAAGGAAAGATCCTTGCATTTAAACACATTCTGCATAACAAATGGGACATGGTCCTATTCCACCCTGTCACATATAAGGTTAGCATGGTATATCTTAGTAGGATATTTCTTGTCAGGGGTTTTAATCTCATAGTTAACAGTGCCAGTACATCTAAGAACCTTATATGACCCTTGCCACTTCATTAACGACTTATTTTCTGTTGTGGGTAACAGTAGCAAAACCTTTTCAGCTGGCTTGAAAACCTTTTATTTTACCCCATGGTAATAATATACCTTCTGCTGGTTTTGAGCCTCTTCCTGATTACTATGGGCAATTTCAACATACTTTGCCAGTTTCTTTCTTAGGGCACACATATAAGAAGATATAGATTGTTTCTGAGTGGGGTTACCTCCCCAGGTTTCCTTTATCACATCCAGTAGCCCTCTTGGCTGCCTACCATACAGAATTTCAAATGGTGAAAACCCTGTTGATGCCTGTGGCACTTATCTGTAAGCAAAAAGCAGGTAAGGCAATTATTGGTCCCGATCTTTCCCTTCCCCTTTTACAGACCTTTTTACCATGCGTTTTAGGGTTTGGTTAAAACGCTCAACAAGACCGTCTGTCTGAGGGTGATAGGGGGAGGTTCTTATGGCAGCGATACCTAGTAGTCTATACAGCTCTTTAAGCAGTGCAGCACCAAAATTACTACCCTGATCAGTAATAATTTCTTTAGGTATGCCCGCTCTGCTGAAAATTTTGGCTAGCTGTGCTGCAACTTTTGGGGCTGTAACAGTATGTGTTGGAACCGCTTCTGGGTATCGAGTAGCATAGTTGCATACTACCAGGATAAATCTATTATCCTTCTGCTTTTGTCTAAAGGACCAACCACATACATTGCAATTCTCTCAAAAGGCACATCTTTCAAGAGTAGGGGCACCAGGGGTACCTTGTCTTTTCTAGTGATCTGGGCTACTTCTGACACTCAGCACAGGAATTACAATAGGTAGCAACATCTTCATAAATTCCAGGCCAGTAAAATCTACACAGCAATCTGGCAAAGGTACGATCCCTCCCTGAGTGACCAGCCATAGAACTATCATGTGCTATCTGTAACAACTCTGTTCTATACTTCTGTGGTATAACCAATTGTTCTGTCTGTTCCTGTGTCTGAGATTTAACCCAAACTCTGTACAGTAACCCATTACATTTTTTAAACATTGGTCCACCCTGTTTTGATTTTACCCCCAGCTGCTTAAAGTAACCCTGGAGAGAAACATTGTTAGCTTGCTCTGAAAGAAAAATCACAATCAGTTATCAATTTAGTTTCAGCATTTTCATATTTTAACCCTTCATGTCCATCAGTCATTTGTTGCCTTAGTTTCTTCAGTCTTTGTCTTTCTTTCCTGGATTTCCGGATCTTGGAGCTGTGCTTAAGCAAGTCTGAATCAAAATCACTGAAAGGAAAAGTGTCCCCACTGTCTGAAAGTTTCTTTGCCTGAGCTCTTGTCACCATAGCTGCTGAAACATCAGGATTTACTCCCTCTTTGATCAACTCAGTAAATCCTGGAAAGTAATTTCCAATAATCACAGGTACAGGTAACTTTGGTACTACCCCCACTTTCATTTCGTGCGACGCACCCTTAACAGTCAGAGTCACTTGGGTGGTGGGATAGTATCAAGTGTCCCCGTGGATGCAGATGACACCAGTACCTGGTCCCTTTGCACAGTGTTTTCCCAGCACCTTAACATGCACTAGGGTCTGTCTGCTTCCCGAATCAATGAGTCCCTTCACAGTTTTATTCCCCACCTTCTCATATGTTAAGTACTTGCCCCAATTTGCCAAGGACAGATCTGCTCCAGTGCCACTCTCCTTACTATCACAGTTTCTTGCAAAATGGCCTGGCTTATTACGGTTATAGCAGATGACGTCTTTTGGCACAGATTTGTTACACCCACCAGAGTTCTTATCTGGCTTAGAATTTAAATGGGTAAAAGAGTGCCTTATCAGTGCTTGGCTGTTACCTCACTGCTGTGGCAACTGTCTGGCAATTTGGTAGTCCTCAGCCAAAGAAACAGCTTTTTCACCATTCTCTGGTCGGTGTTCCTTTACTCACAGCTGCACATCTGTAGGCAAGATGTTGATGAATTGCTCCATGACAAATGTGTCGATGATCTGTGGGACTGTTTTGCTCTCTGGTTGGATCCACTTCATCAGGAGTTCTCTGAGTCGGGTAAAGGCTTCTTGAGGATTGTTGACTGAGTTATACCTCAAAGATCGAAATCTCTGCCTTTATGTCTCTCCGGAGATGTCCTACCTTTTCAGGATTTTGCTTTTCCCCAAGTCATAGTTTTCTGACTGTGCAATGTCCATACTGCTGTAGGCAAGCTGGGCTTTTCCTGTAAGGTAGGGTACCAGTCTAATTGTTCATTGCTGCTTTGGCCACTGGCAGGCAGTGGCAACTCTTTTAAAGGTTGTCAGGTATGCCTCAATATCATCTGAGGGACATGACATAGTAAGTTTAATGGCCTTTAAGTTGCTTGCATTTTGCTGCTTGTCTGGCTCTGTGCCAGATCCTCTGACTTTGATAACTTGTAAGGCATCCAGCCATCGCTGCTCCCGTTGCTGCATCTCTTCTCTCATCTGCTACTTCTGTCACTGCATCTCTTCTCTCCTCAATGCTTCTAACCATTGAATTTATTTTTCTCTTTGTGTCTCAGTCTCTTTTGTTGTATAGCTCACCATTTGAAAAAGTCCATCAGGCTTTTAGGTTCTGTCACTGCCTGTTCCTTTTCCATAACTTGTGCTGGCTGTACAATCTCAGACTGGTCTTCTGTGACAGCTAGTTTGGCTGCCATTCTCCTGGTAACCACTCCTGGACTTGTTGCTGCAGAATCCATATCTTCTTCTGTGCTTCCCTGGTACTAGGTCCAGTACCCACACACAAAACTCCTGTCTTAGGGTATGCATGACTTAAATCCCACTGCTGTCACCATCTGTCACCAAGGCACAGGTCAGGAAGCATAGAGAAAACCAGGAGCAGTTGTAGAATTCAACAAAACTGTTTATTTGTAGTTGCAGTAACATAAAAAAATAAACCTGTTCAGAATAACTATGTACAGAAGAATAAAAATAAAATCTTTCTTGTAATCAGTGTCCCTTTTTCTTGCAAAATCTCCCTTGTAGCCCAGCTTAGCTATTTTTTAAGTCTTTTCAACCCCCATCCTTTGCAAACATCCTGTTTCTTCCACAGTGTTCTGTTCTTGTAAATTTCAGGAGTTACTAAAACAGTATGCTTCCTGAGACCCCTTTTTGCAAAAGGCTCAGTATTTGCACTCCAGTAACCTCTAGGTTTTTAAAGTCATAACAAATGGGACAGGGTCCTATTCCACCCTGTCACAAGCAGGAACTTGAATTTAAACTGAAGGGGGGCAGGAAGGGTTGAGTCACCCAGGGTTTCCTCAAAGGAGGGTGGATCCAGGCCCACATCCTGGTTGAAAACACAAAGATATTAGAAGCAGGAAGACATCAAGTGAGTGGAATAGGGCGGGGGTGGAGATTTCAGAAGGAGAGGGCAGTAAGGTAGAAAGGAAAGGGGGGCTCAGGAATGGAGGTGAGTGGGAGGAATAGAATAGGGCTTGGGATGGGCAAAATAATGGGGGGCAAGGGGAGCGTGAGGAAAGGGAAGAGCAGAAAGGCAGAGAGTGAGGGCTGACTCTTGGTCGAGAAAAAAGGGGTGATCAATAATGGTCAAGGGTAGTGTCCCTATATGCTTGAAGACTCAGGAACAAAATGGAAGACCTGCAGGCCATGATGGCAGAGGGGAAGGTGGATCTGGCAGCAGTCAAAGAGACTTGGGCTACCCTGAACCATGACTGGGACTTCACCATACCAAGGTATACTCTCTGTAGACAGGTCAGGCAGAAAGGGAAGGGAAGGGAGGAGGGTAGCACTGTATATCAGGAAGGGCAGCACTACCTCCAGGGAGTAGCTCAGGGAAGGGAAGGTAGAAGAGCTGTAGGTACAGATCCTAATAGCAACAGGTGAGAAAGTGAGACTTGGGGTAGTCAATAGGCCACCAGATCAAGATGAGGAAAAAGACGGGGAGGTGGGTACCATGATCAAGATTTCAGCTGACGAGGTGATGTGCTAGTAATTGGGGGACTTCAGTTTACCTATGATGGATTGGAATGTCCTGTGTGCCTCTTATGCAGAGAGCCAATTGATCCTGGATGTAGTTCAGGATGGGTTTCTGATCCAGGAAATGACCAATTTTACAAGAGAGGGAGCTATCCTGGATCTGGTATTAACAAATGGTGACCATGGTCAGGGACATCAAGGTAGAGGGTAAGTTCATGAAAAGATATTACCAAAGTGTTACATGAGGGTCCATTTTTCAAATCCACAATAGATCAATTTTAATAAGCTTATCAAGACACCGTGACTGAAGAGTCAAAAAAGGAAACAGATTATGAGATAACTCCCTAGCAGGGATTTGAGAAAAATCACCTTCAGTGTTGCACATGCAACGGGGACACTAAACGCTGCATGTGCAACAGTGGACACCACACAACTATTTAAGTTAAAAAAAGCATTACCTGCACTCCTCTCTAATCAATGTCCTGCAGTACTTTTAATACTCCATCTCAAAAGAAAATCACACTCTCAAAAAAAGCTGGATGCTTTTGCTAAAAATTTGGGAACATGTAAAAAAAGAAATTTGCTTGGACAGCACAGTTGCATGTGCCACACACAACTTTGAATGAACCAGAAATTTAAAATGCATTGAAAAACTAGGGTGACAATTTTTTTATTAACAAAAGACAACACCCAAGGCAGTTTTCAACATAAATTTACTGAAGCGCAATTAAAATGAAGTCTTCATAGAAGCAATGGAATGTTCTGTGGTTTTGCAGATCACATTTTGCTAGGTAAAATCTGTGACATTTTGAAGCTGGAAACAGAATAAAAATAAAATGAATGCACCTAGGTTTCTCAAACTATGAAATGCATCTTTACTTGTGGCTAATATTTAAATGTACTTATCATAACTGCAGTGGCTGTTATTTTTTTTTAAATCAGCATACAATGTATGGGGCACATTGTCTCCATTTCATGAACTTACCTGGTGGAGCAGTGACCACAGTACGGTGTGGTTCCAGGTTGATATGAGGAAGGAAACTGCTAGCACTAAGAATAAAGTGCTGGACTTCAGGAAGACCGACTATAAGAAGATGGATCCAGAAGCAAATTATTTGATACCTTTTATTGGACCAACATAGATATAACAAAAAGAACAAAGTGCTTTAGCTTTCGGACCAACCCAGTCCTTTGGTCTAAAAGCTAAAGCACTTTTATTCTTTATTAATCTGCGGTCCAATAAAAGGTATCAAATCATTTGCTTCTGGATTTGTTCTTATAAGGACCAATATGGCATAGACTAAATCTGTATATAGGAAGATGGGAAATATACTGCAGGGATACCTAGCTACTCAGTGACATGGGAGTGGATCAAAAGTGGACAGTAATCAGGGAAGGGATAGCGACTGCCACAAACACCTGCCTTAGGCAGAAGGGGAAAACTCCAAAGCCAGGAGGCCAAGTAGGTTCGATAGGGGAGTGGGCCAGGCAGTGAGAGAAAAGAAGGCTGCATGCAGGAAACTGAGGAAGTCTGAAGGAATGAGGATGTGAGGGACTACTTTGAGAAAGCTAGGGAGGCTATATGGGTGGTTAGGCAGGCCAACGCTAAGAAGGAGCTGCAAGTTGCAGAGGGGATCAAAGAGGGAGAGGAAGCATTCTTCAGGTATATTATTGAAAAGAGGGTTACGAAAGTGGGTATAGTAAAGTTAACAAGCATTTGTCAATGCCGAATGTTTCCTTGCATGGTGTGTGCCATGTCAGGGGATCCAAGGGGAGAAAATGGAAGAATAGTTGGAGCAGTCTTCATGAAGCCCTGCCCACCTACCTGTGCCTCTGCCCAACACCACAAGAAGCAGTGCCCCAGTTCTGGATGGGGGTCATCTGATGGGGGGAGGACAACTCTCCCTTCCTGGCACTGCCCTGGGTGGGCAATTCATGGGGAGACTTTGGGTTCAGGGTGTCTGGGGAGAGGTGAGTGCCAGCTGGAAGACACAGGGGCATGGCTGAGAGCCCACCTGCGTTGACTGCCAAGGCAAAAAGCTTTATGGGGAAAAAACTGCAGCGCTATGAGTAACCTTAATTCAAACACACACACACACACACACACACACACACACACACACACACACATATACTCACACACACTCACACACATATACTCACACACTCACACACACACACACACACACACACACACACACACACACACACACACACACACACACACACACACACTCACATACACACACACACACACACACACTCTCTCTCTCTCTGTCATTCTATAACGGACTCTGCAGAGTCATTAGAGTAAAGCCAACTAATGTAGGTAATATGTAGCGGATCTCTTACCTGGGTAATAGGGAGCCAGAAGTAGGACTTGAAGGGATGACGTTTGTCGGATCTGTAAAATAAAATAAAGGAAATAGGTCACAAAGGCTCTGCAGTTGTTAGGGAGTAAACAGGGTGGAAAGGACAGGTTATCTGATGGGGAGGAGTCAGTGTCCTGTCAGACCTGTTAAAGTAATGAGCAAAATAGGTTAATATGGATAACATACAATAGCAAAAGCAGAAACAAAGAGTACAGAGATATGAAGGGGTATAGGACAGCACCGGAGTAAAGACAAGGGGAGATTTAAAGTTACAGTTAGACAAAAATAGGGAAATAGAGATATAGAGGAAGAAAATAAAATAGTACAAAGTTAGGTAAAATGAAGTGCTGTTGGGGAAGGGGGGCTCAGCCAAAACCCCTTAGTACCCCTAAATGGCTGAGTGGCTAGTATTTTAGAGTAGTGGCCCAAGTGGGCTAGGGGAGACTCTATTTGGCTAGTGGACCATAAGCAATAAAATAAAGTTAGCATTGGTGGTCCTGTGGGCTAAATTTGTCTCAGGGTGGCCATAAATTTTATATGGCTGCCCTGGTGGGCAATTATGCTATTTCATTTTGTCCAGGGGCAAACAGTTTAATAAAGTAATAAGCATTCTAACAGGAGCTAGGATCAGTGGGGAGCCAGATCAGTATGGAGGAGAATCAGTTGGTTCCCCTGGGGGAGCAACATGCAAAGCCACAACATGGCTGGTAGCGAGAGGCCCAAGGGACTGCTAGTTGGGAGGGGCAGAAAGCAACGCAGGGGCAGAAGAGCCCATCAGGAAGGTGATCTGCAGGGTGGCTGTTAGTAAACTTGCAATTAATTTTAGGAAGTACAGCACTAAAACAAATAGACATGTATGGGCACCATGAACAGTTTACTTGCTCTTCCGAACTGCATAATATATGTTTTATTCTATCAATTACCTGTGTTCCTCCTGCTACATGTTATATTGTACTGAAACTTTCAGTTGTAACTGTTGTACACTGTTATCAGTTTTCCTATTGTACAATGTTAAGAAAAGTGAAAATTTTTCATTTTTCATAACATTGTACAATAGGAAAACTGATGACAGTGTACAACAGATCCTGTTAGTACAGCGGTCACTTTGATTTATTACTATCGCTCCTCTAAATGCTAATAAAATGTTGAGATAAATCCTCCCCATTCAGGTCAATGGGGTGCACACATGTGGTGTTCCTTTTCTGACATCACAAAACAGGGCTACGTATGCCTACGTGGGGGCATGTCGGCAGCTTGTGGAAGTCACTGTGTTTTTGCCTGAGAGGTTGATATGGAAATTTATGAGTCCTTAGTGTAGCATTTTGTGTCCAGTGCTTTGCACTTCCTGGGCTAGCTCTCACTGCCATGGCCACTTCATGAAATGCTGGGGGTTCAACTACGCACATGCATGAATACATTCTATCTTGTTGTGCTGCAGTAGTGACATTGCTAGATCAGCAAAACATCATGTCATAGCTACTGCAGGAAAACAAGCCTGTTTTAGGGATGGAATTCCATCAATTACAGCATTCCACCATACACAGTATAGAGAATAATGCCTGTGCAGGTGTGTAGTATGAGGATTTTTTATGCATGGAAATGTGTGATAATCCACAAACCCCAATAGCAAAGCTTGAGGGATTTATTGCAAGGTTTAGACAGACAAAAACTGTAAGTTGTATTATGAGGACAGTGTGACAGGGGTTACAGTAGTGGAACACCTAGTGAGCAGTGATCATCAAACAGTTTGATTTGAAGTAATAGAGGGGAAGGAAGTAAGCGTCACAAAGACAAGATTCCTAGATTATAGGAGGGTGGATTTCAGAAAGATGGAAAAATGCCTAGAAGAAGCACTGGTCGGAGTAAGGGAGCAGAAGGGGCTAGAGGAACAGTGGGTGATGATCAAAACAGGGATTGCATTGACGATCCAACTCTGTGTCAAACAGGTTAGCAAGGGGAAGAAGAAGAAGAGACCACTATGGTTTTCTAAGGAGGTAGCAGAAACGGTTAAAGCAGAAAAAAAAGCAATTAAGCAATACAAAAAGATGCAGGAGAATGGGGATAAGGAGAGGGACCAGGAAAAACAAATGGAGGCTGGGAAGGCAGTTAGGGAAGCCAAGGCACAAACAGAAGAATGCTTAGCAAACTCAGTGGTAAGGGGGGACAAAACCTTTTACAGGTACATCAGTGAAAAAAAGAAGGCAAGGGGAAGGATTGTGAGACTGGAAGGGGGAGGATGACAGTAGTGTAGAGGATGACCACCAGAAATCGGATATACTGAACAAATACTTCTGCTCAGTTTTCACAAAGGAGAGGGCAGGAAATGGGCCAGCAATAAATGATGAGGGCAGGAAGGTCATGGAAAGGGACACAGGTCCCTTTCCAAAGACAAGGGTCCTCAGGGAACTGGAGGCAATAAGAGTTGATAAAATGGCCTGATTAGGGGCAATTTATCTCTAGAATTTAAAACTGATGATTAGAGATATAATTTAAGGGGTGTAAGATGGCGAGGACTTTCTATTCCAAAAGTAAGAACAAAATATGGTCATATGACTTTTCAGTACAATGCAGCTAGACTATGGAATGATATCCCCCCTCTGTTGAGGAATTTGCCAAGGATAGGATCCTTTAAAACAGCTATTAACAAAAATAAAAGACACAGAACCTCAGTGTGCAAGCACTAAGGCAAAGGTTATCCCAAAGGGCATTGGCCAGGAAGCTACTTTTCAAAGAAATGCAAAATCACACATGCAAATCACCACAGCATAATATCTTGTGGTGATTTGCATATGCAGCCCATAATGCTTTGTGTTATGGGGGCATGTGTGATTTTGTATTTCTTATTAACAAAAATGACTTGGAAGTATGTACTTGCACTTAGAACCTTTCAGGTTCTTAGTAAATTGTATTTTGTGAATAATCTGTATGTAAAATGTTTATTGTTTATTAGGTGAATGTCTAATGCTAATGTGATCTATTATGTGTATATTAGTATAATATGTATGTCTAGGACCGTATGTATGTATGATATTATTTGCAATATGGTAATTTTGTCCTAAGTGATTATGTATTGTTCTTTGGGTTGTTATTTGGTACATGTACATCATGGACTATAGGCATGATTGTTCTACACAAGACAACTTTGTAAATAGGTCCTTCAGGCCTAAAGTTCTTATCCTGTCAAAAAATAAAGTTTTAACTAACTAACTAACTAACAGGCTATGGGACCAGATGGGGTGCACCTCAGGACACTAAAAGAGCTAAAAGAAGAGTTGGCAGAACCTCTGACTACCCTGTTTAACCTGTCATTGGAAACAGGGGAGATACCCAATGATTGGAGGAGAGCGGATATGGTCAATCTATACAAAAGAGGAAACAGGGAGGAAGCGGAGAACTACAGACCTGTCAGCCTGACCTCTACAGTGGGAAAGGTCATGGAAACACTATTAAAAGAAAGAACAGTGGAACACCTGGCTGTCAACGGTCTACAGGACTCAAGGCAGCATGGCTTTATGGGAGGGAGATCGTGCCAGACTAACTTCACTGAGTACTTTGACTGGGTAACCAGGGAGGTGGATCAGGGAGGGGCAGTGGATGTGGCCTACCTTGATTTCAGCAAGGCCTTTGACACCGTGCCACATAGAAGGCCATTAAACAAGCTGGGGAGCACGGGGGTGCAAAAGAAGGTAGTGAAGTGGGTGGAGAATTGGCTGGATAATAGGACCCAGAGGGTGGGGGTCAATGGCATTCACTCTACTGAGGGTAAAGTGACCAGTGGGGTACCACAGAGATCAGTGCACTGGGTCCAGTCCTCTTCAATGTCTTTATTAATGATATTGCAGAGGGTCTAGAATGGAAAATGTGCCTGTTTTCTAATGACACTAAGCTCTGCAACAGGGTGGACACACCAGGGTGAGTGGATAGAATTAGGGGAGATCTAAGGAAGCTGGAGGATTGGTCACGGGAATGGCGGCTAGGTTTCAATGCAAAAAAGTGCAAGATAATGCACATAGAGCACAAAAACCCAGGAGCTACTGTACATATCAACTGGGGGTGGGGGTGGAGAAATGGCATGCTCCGAGTCCAAGCAAGAAAGAGACCTTGGGGTGATCATCTCTGATGACCTCAAGGTAGGTAGGTAGGTAGGTAGTGTGACAAGGCGGCAGGAAAGGCACACAGGATGCTGGGATGCATAGGTAGTGGAATCACCAGCAGAAAAAGGGAGGTAATAATTCCACTATATGGGACGTTAGTGAGGCCACACCTTGAATACTGCGTCCAGTTCTGGAGGTCTATTCTAAGTAAGGACACAGATAGGGCAAAGGCGGTTCATTTCATTTTCATTTAATTTTTTATTTTTCACCAGGAAGTGGTTTGGGCATTGCCCTTTTTCAGCTATGCCTGACATATAAAATATCACATACATAAGACAATACAAGTAATACAGTTGATACAATTAGATACATTTACACACGTTTTCAGTGTACAAAGGTTTGTGCAACATATGTGGCCATGGAGATAGAGGCAGGACATGATTGAAACTTTTACGTACCTCAGTGGAATCAGCAAAGTCCAAAAGGGTAGCATCTTTCAGAAAAAGAGATGTGCAAGAACAAGGGGACAAAATGTAAAGATAGAGGGGGGACTGCTTAGGGGAAATGTGAGGAAGTATTTTTTCACAGAGAGGGTGGAGAATGCATGAAACTGCCTTCCTAGTAAGTAGTAGTAGTAAACTGTTTTTATTCATTTTAAATACAAATGAATAAAGGATAAACTCGATTAAGCAAAGCTGATTTTCAATGAGGTCCCATACAGTAAAAAAAGTACAATGTAAAAGGGAACTGTTACAATAACATACAATACCACTGATAACATTGGACTAAAAAGAAAATTAATAAAAAGCCAACGTACAACTATGTATAACCCTGTAGTATGTTTGGATGCGTTTTTATGTAATGTACTATATTGTATTTTATACTATGTAAACCCCGGGTCGCCCCTGAAAAAGGGACCTTCCGGGCCCAGTGGGCTCACCCGGTTACCAAAATGTAATAAATAAATAAATAAATATAAAAAGAAAACTATACAAAAAAAACACAGATTGACACATAACATCAATACCATCGATACCATCATAACGGTTCTAATTTATGCCTACCATGAAAAAAAAAGAGGATAAAAATAATAACCCATACTATAGATCTACATATGTCCTTTATATATCGGTACAGCATTGCCTCTTTTGACGTGAACTAAAATGATACCAGCGTTGTATTAAAGGCCAGTGTTTTTTTAAGTTATCCAGGAACAAGGTCTCAGGAATTGCATTCCAACCCAACACCCCTCTGTAATATATAGATTGTCGTCCTATACTCAAATTACATCTAGGCAACTCCAGGCTTGGCACTCGACAATTTCTCAAAGAGGCCAACTTATCCCTATAGATCAAATTTTCTACAACATACTCAGGATACATCCCCTTCAGTCCTTTAAAGACAAAGGCTAGTAAATATTCATGGTTACACTCATGGAGCGTATGCCACCTTAAGTGATCATAAAGCAAACATCTATGGGTTAATCTGGGGGCCACTAGAATAAATCTGGCTAAACTGTTATAACTTGCTTCCAACTTTTTTAAATCCTGTTTCTCCCACATGAGTAAAATATGTCCCCATAATCAATCATAGGGATGAGCATCGTGTTTACTACTTTTTTTCTTACTTCCATACTCATTAATGATCTAACTCTAGAAAGAGCCCCTATTCTTTTATTTACACTCCTTGTCAAATTACCAATATGTAAGTCCCAACATAATAAACTGTCGATCCAAAGACCCAAGTATTTATACCTGTGTGTCTGTCAGATTGGGGCTCCCCCATGGGCGACTAATCCCAGGGCCATGATCTCCAACCTAGCGCTTTTTCGATGTAACAACATGGCCTGTGTTTTCTTTACATTCAGAACCAGCCTGCTATCACTTAAAAAGCTCTGTAGATCATCAAAGGCTAGCTGAAGCCTATTTTGTAACACTTTAATAGATTCATGTGATGTATAAATAATAGTATCATCAGCATAAAGATGGTACTTTATTTCAGGATCTAGAAAAGACAGGCCATTTACATATATGTTGAACAGCAATGGCCCTAGGATGGAGCCCTGTGGGACCCCCGATCCAACAGGCAAAAAATGTGACTCCCAACCTCCCAATGAAACCTTTTGGCTCCTATTCATCAAATATGATTCCAACCACTTTCCACTCATACCCATCACCCCAAGGGATGCTGCCCTGGACAGAAGGACACGGTGGTCCAAAGAATCAAAAGCTTTGGATAAATCCACAAAAATGGCCCCCACTAGTGGCCGCCTGTCCAGGGCTGCTTGCACATCACCCACAATTTTAGCAAGTGCAGAAGTCGTACTGTGCAATTTCCAGAAATCAGACTGCATGCCATTCAATAAACCAGAAGAGTCCAAGTATTTTCTTAATTGGGCAGCCACCAATCTTTCCAATATTTTAGATACTTGGGACAAAAGAGAGATAGGCCTATAATTGTCCATCTCTGTCCTATTGCCACCTTTAAATATCGGTATAACCTTGGATTGTTTCCAAGCTAATGGATAGACTCCTGTAGTTAATGATTTATTAAATAGGTATGTTAAAGGGTAGGCTATAATTGGAGCAGCATATTTAAGCAATTTAGGTGAAATATTATCTAAGTCCACAGCTTTGGCAGTATTTAAACCTATTAATTCACTAATCACGGTTTCAACGTTTATTTCTTCGAATACAAATGATTTAGTAAACCCATGATCACTCAGCTGAGGTAGGTGACAGGCACCAGGAAAACAGGGAGGATTGGCTGAACTAGTCACTACCATCTTACTAAACTTCTCATTCAGCCGATCCAACACATGTTGAGATAATGGCAACACCTGGCCATCAATGTTCAACACTTTTATTTCGTCAACCCCCTGACCCTTAACCAAAGTATTTATTGTTTTCCAAAAATCTTTGGGATTTTTTAAACTATTTTTATCCAACAAATGAGTATAATGGCGTTGTTTTGCCCCTCGGACTTCTCTAACATAATTATTACGAAGCTTTTTAAATCTATCCCAATCCTGTTTGCTACCTTTTCTTTTGGCCTGGTACCATACCTTGTCCCTTAATAGTTTTAAATTTCTAAGCTCTTTTGAATACCATAATGTAGAGTTTTGTTTCAAAATCCTAGTTTTAATTGGGGTGTGTTTATTACAAATCTCCATGAATCCTCCAAGGAAATAATTTCATAAATCATCCACGGAAGGAATCAAATGCATACGATCCCAATCAATAGCACCTAGGTCCATCATAAAATCAATATAATCAAAGTCTCTGAAGCTACGCCAACTAATGTTCCTTTTCTTATCCAAATTTTTACAATAAGCCCTATTACAAAATATAAATTGGTGGTCTGAGATTGTGTCTGATAAAACCCCACTATCAATAATATTGTCCACAGTATTGGTAAAAATCAAATCCAAAACTGAAGAAGTTGAAACTGATGCCATATTTATTCTCGTGGGCTCTTGGATTAATTGAGTTAAACCCATATTATTTTGCAGATCAATCAAGGGGTGAGACTCATTAATATTTTGCCAATTAAAATTGAAGTCTCCTGCCATCAATATTTCATGGCTGTCCTTGTAGTCAAACAACCAATCCTGCAGACAATTAATAGCCAAGGCTTTAACCTTAGGAGGACAATATATCCCCACAATCAGTATTTTCTTTGAATAGGGCAATTTTAATTCTAGGGCCAATATCTCCAAACCCTCCATATCTTTTTTTATTTCCAATTGTGTCAAAATTAAATTAGATTTCCCATAAATCAAAAGTCCTTCCGACTTTTTGTTTCTATCATTTCGCCATATGTTGTACCCTTGTATGTTTAAATAAATATCCTCAATTTTATGGTTTAGCCAAGTTTCAGAAATTATCACAATCTCAGGGTCATGATCAATAACCCAGGGGCCAATCAAATCCATTTTATTTAACATACTCCTGGCATTTAAGTGTACTAGTCCCAATCCCTGTTTTGTATAAGAAGTACCACTCTGCTTAACACCCAGGTCTTCCATTACCATTTCCCTGGAATTCTGAGAAATAGTATGCAGAGGGGCTTGTTGTGAAGCCAAAGGCCCTGGGTTTGGATGTACATCTCCACACAACATTAGACACATAATTAGTAATGCTTTAAAAGCTCTAGTGGAGCTATTTTTAAAATGGGTCCCCCTAGATACTTTAATTTCCTGAGGAGGTTGTGGGGTCTAAAACTGTGGGAGAATTCAAGAATGTATGGGACAGACATACGGCAATTCTTGTGGGGGGTAGGAAGAAATAGGCTGTTGGTTAATTAGGATCTGCAGCTTATCCAGTAGGTAGGGAAATGGGCAGACTAGGTGGGCCAAGTGGTCCTTATCTGCCATCAAAGTCTATATTTCTATGTTTCTATGTTTAAAATGCAAACCTTTCAGAGGAGGGCAACCAAAATGGTGCAGGGACTACATCACAAACCCTATGAGGATAGGCTGTGGGAATTAAACACGTACTCCCTAGAGGACAGGAGGGAGAGGGGGAATATGATTGAGACATTTAAGTACCTCACAGGGAAGAATAAAGTACAGGAGATCGCTATATTCAAAGAATAAGATGCTCAGGGAAAAGGGGGCACAAGATGAAACTGGAGGTAGGGAGGTTCAGAGGGAACATGAGGGATGTTTTCTTCACAGAGAGGGTGGTGGACAAGTGGAACAGCCTAGCAGTGGAGGTGGTTGGGGCAGAAATGATTACAGGTTTTAAACATGCTTGGGATAGGCATAGAGGATTGCTGGGAGTGGGGGTACAACCTAATACCAGCAGTGCATGATAGAGCACAATTTGTTAGTGGTAATAGGGCAGACTAGGTGGGCTGAAGACCCTTATCTGTTGACAACTTCTATGTTTCTATGTATTTGTGTGAGACAGCATTTCTCTGAGCAGTCGCTGTACTTACAGAAATACGGTGCAACTCTTCCTCCTTGGGAGGGGACTTACCTGGGGCTGCTGTACCGCCCCTGAACTTTCCTTCAATTTTCTTTGAACACTCCAGCCCAAGACTACAGAGGACCGGAGGAGCCATCTTGTGGACAGCAGCATGATCGCACAAGTAATGTGCGAACGTTCCAGCAGCCTCCTGCTGTAACATGCAAGCCAACTCTGCAGCTCAAATGTTTCTGGTGCTGTAAGTGCACATCTGCCATGGATCTGCAAAAGCCGCATCTCTGGCCAGCCACAGCACCCCCTCTAGTGTGCTCCAGCCGCAGGGACACCAGTGGGTATCAGAGGGCTCGGAGACACTACAAGAAGGGAGAAAAAGAAACAGAGTTGGATAGTGTGATTTGGCATGCTGTTCCTTTAAGAGCCTGCCAGCCACTATGACTGCCTGCATAGGGAGGGAGAGACAAAGCACAAGCCAACTCCACACCACCACTGGCATAAAGGTCTCCAGGGTGCCTACATAACCCTGGGGCCAGTTTGAATAAATATCAGGGCAGTGAAAATAGAAAAAACTTTAAGGTGAAAGCCCTTTGTTTCTGAAGCAAGCCTGGTAAAAGTGCCATGAGACTTTCCTGTCAGGACACCTGTGGTGACTAACTCGTTGCACTTCGTGTTTCTGCCATGTAAGTCCCTTTTCCCATATAGATTTATTATTCTAAAACCACACCACCATGGATCACTACTCAAGTGAAATTCTGAGAAAAGAAAAGTGAGGGAATGTTGTGTGGATTCAAACCCACAACCTTTTGTTTATTAGGCTGTAGACCGTTCCACTATACCACAAAGCTTGCATTGCAATAAAGCTGAGCTCATTAGCTGTAGAGGTCAAAACCATGCCAGGAGGTTCCTGACAGGACAATTTCCTGACAGGACAATATCATTCCTAAGAGGAGAATATCATTCCTAATGGGAGAATTTCCTGACAGGAAAATCTCATTCCTGAGAGAAGAATTTCCTGAGAGTAAAATCTCATGGCACCTTTACCATCATACCAGTTCTGAAACTACAGCCACCATCTTGTTGATCCCTGACCTCGCTTCTAGCAAATCAGAGGTCAGGGATCTGGGCAGCTGAACATCAAAGAGGATTGTGGGGAATGGTGTCATAAGGACCCTCCCAAATGGACTGGAGGGGCCTTTGAGCTAATCAGAGGGCAGGACCAGGGAGAAGGATTAAATGGCAGCCCTGTTTCCCCAATTAGAAACTGAATGGAGGAAAAGAGATT
Source organism: Neoceratodus forsteri (assembly GCA_016271365.2). Classification (NCBI taxonomy): domain Eukaryota; kingdom Metazoa; phylum Chordata; order Ceratodontiformes; family Ceratodontidae; genus Neoceratodus; species Neoceratodus forsteri. The sequence continues at coordinate 197,870,917 of CM028130.1, read as the reverse complement.
GCTGGGCTTTGGAGGAGCAAAGGGCAGTCTGAGAGAGAGAGAGAGACTAAGAAGGGTATAGACCTGCTGTTAGTGATGAAGAGCCTAGCCAGGCCAATAAATCTGGTGAGTCCTCTCCAGGGTTCAGTCTGAATACTTCTTGTGAACCTTTCCCTAGTTTCACCAAATTCAGAGACTGTTCCAGAGAGCCGTGGGTGAAATAAATTGCTGAAAGTGTGAACCAGAGGGACACTGTTGCATCCAAAAGTTCTAACATGCACTGAGTGGGTAGAGATACCTGCAATACTTCTTGGCCTGCTTCAGAGCCAGGTAAAGGGCCTGATTCCCTTATGGGGAGGATGGGGGAACTGGGAGTAACAGGCATATGCCCAAGTATGAGTGTACTCTCAATCCAGTGGGGCGTTGCATCGTGTGGTTGGTTCTGGGGTTTGGGATCCTTGGGTACTGGGAAACCACTGCTTTGCTCTCCTGCTTCATGTGTGGTGAACCATAAAGGCTGTTTCTTGAGAAACTGAGCCAGAAGGGCTGAGTCAGAGGAGTATGAGCCAGAAGAGCCTAGCTGTTCTTGCCTCTCCTGAAGAATCCCAAGCTTCTGGGCTGCTATCCTGCTCCTGTGTATTGTATCTAAGGATCTAAGGATCACATGAGTGCTGGCATTGCTGGCTAGAATTTCTGTCGCTCCCTGTTAGATTACATTTGGGGTTCAAGCTATTTCTTGAAAGTTCAAGCAATTCTGTTGGAGTTTCATTTCAAGTAATCAATTTGTGCTAGCACACTATGGCCTGTTAGGGGGTTAAAATGCAAGCTTGCTAAGTTTCCTTATGTGCACCACCAACAGATCCTGGGCAACACAATTACCAGGTCTGCATCAGAACTCTTTACAGAACTCTTGGGTACCCAAAGTCTATTTAGTGGGTGTTTTATACTTAGATATATAGTTCTACTACCGGTTCCAGTTACAGGGTATTTTGCACCACGTGTAAAATAGTCTATCCCTGTGGGCCCCTTGCTTGGTTGGGTGCGCTTGTTGTATGGTGTCCTGCTATACGAGGGAAGTGTTTATTGGTGACTTGCAAGCGCTTAACCCAATCTTCGTTCACCAGCTACCCAGGGCTACATTAGTAAATAAAACACTGTTAATTCTTTGAAGTTCTGTGTGTGCATTCACTTTGTACAATCAGGTTGAATTATTGTCAGTAAAAGTAACAACTGTTGGTTGGCCCTAGGGGGTGGTCTTGTCCTGTATAGGGAGATGGGTAGGTACTGCATCCCAGTGCATGGTACTAAGCACATCTGGCCCATTTATTCCCTCTGGGTGGAAGCACCATGTTATTTATTAATTTGGGATGAACCACCCTACTACAGGAGAACAAATGAACCCAACCCCCTCAACCAGGTGTACCCTGTTATAGTCACCAGGCAGAGGTGTGAACCCTGTCGCTACACCAACTGGGGGGGGGGGCACAACAGTGTGCTCTCCTTCATGCTTTAGTGCAGTGAGAGAGCAATGACGAAAATGCCTTAATGACATGCTATCTAGTTATTATGGAATTCAACAGGTTGTTACTACATTTTATCAGGACTGGATATCCAGTCATTATGGGGGGGTGATCACCAGTTACAGTATTAAGTAACCCCTAGGTGGAGCTACTCCTAGAGTTACACCCCTGCCTACTACTTAGGATGTATGCTGAGGGGTTTGGGTTCCCAAACTTACATTAGACTGGTGCTTTTCCATTAGGTTCTATAATGCACAGAGCCTCCACCCTAAGTTTGACTAAAAAGTGGGCTAGCTATTACTTGGTACAACCCCCGGGGATGTTATACCACCCACAATTACCATTTACCACTCCAACACATGACCCAATATACAGTTCCCAACATTTCAAACGTTTGGTAATTAGAGACTCTGTAATAATATGCTCATGACAACCATTTGCTAAAACAGTAACATTCATATTTATTTAGGGTACATAGGAGTTAGGAATGTGGAAACAGTTGGAGTAACGGTTATGCATTGATTATATTTATAAAATGTACAATTGATTTGGTTTGTGCTGGTGAAACCCACCAGCTGGGTAAGTACCAGATTAAGCAGAAAGAAATCACATTTTACTAACCAGAATGATACCCAGAGCCCTGGCTATCTAGCTGCTGACTAATCAGATGTTGCACATTTAATTTCCCAACCACTGGTACCAGTTTCCAGACATGCATGAAACCCCACAATCTCACACTAAACCCTGGGTACCCAGTTACCAAAGTCCTTGGTGGTTGTAGGCCTGGTGGATGTTGCAGCTTTTGCAATGACTAGCTTTAGTTTTTAAAGAGGAAAGGATTAACTTGGAAGACAAATTAACAACAACAACTTTCGACTTTTGGCAGAAGTGCAAGGGTTGCCCTGTTTTTGGCAGTGGATCCAAGAAAAGAGAGCTTCACCACATCTTCCGTGTCTCAGCTGTTGCACTGCAAATGAGGTGGCTAACCTCCACAAAATTGAATCCAACAAGCAGTAGTGCACAAAGAACCACAGTGCACCAATACAGATCATGCAAAGTTAATTTACTGAGTCTTACTGAGTGCACATAACAATATTACAAGGCAGGAGTTTAGCGCCTTGACTCCACGAGTCTTCAAGGGGGTGGAGCTACAAAGATGACTCAGTTCTTTAAAAATACACATTTCATCCACGTCATTTCATTATTACTTAAAGTGATAGTGACACTTATTAAGAATGCATAGTGTTAGCGTTTTTGTTTTCACCAACATTTTTTGTTGTTTGAAACCATGGAATTGATTCTTAACAATGCTTATAGCAAAAACTTTTAAGAATTTTTTTTTTACAAGTTATACTAACAAAAATAAAAAAGAAAGATTAAACTGTGACACTACCACATCCTAACGGTATTTGTATCCTGGGACTATCAAGCAGTAAGGCTGACAAACTCCATTGAGACAAATGCCAACCATCATAGGTATCATAGGTGATTTCAGAGCAAAGAAGACTTACGTCCATTGTGCTCGCTTGTTAATTCTAATTTTCAAACCCCCCTATTTTATTTGCTTTGCAATACTTATCCAGTTTCCTCTTGAACTCAACTGTCGTCTTACTTGTGACTACCTCCTCAGGTAGATTATTCCATACTGGAGTAACTCTAACACTAAACCAGTGCCTTCTTTTCGTGGTCTTAAAATTATGCCCCTTAAGTTGCCATGAATGTGACCTAGTGTCATATCGCTGTTCCCTCAGGGTAAGTCCCAATTTGACCCTTAGCTTTGCATCTTTAAGTGCATTATACACCATACACATATCGCCTCTCAGGCGCCTATACTCCAACGTGAACATCCGCAAATCCTCCAATCGATCCCCATAATCCTGGTCCCTAACATCCGCTACTAACCTGGTAGCCCTCCTCTGAACCCTCTCCAATCTTCCTATGTCCAACCTGTAACCAGATGACCAGAACTGTGCACAATACTCCAGCTACGGCCTCACCAGTGCACTGAAGAGAGGCACAATCACTTCCCTCTTCCTACTCTGTATATGTTTCTTGATATTTATAAGAGTACTACTACCAGATTTTATAACCTGACTGCAGTGCTGGTGGAACTTAAAATCACTTGTCACTTTAACCTCCAAATCTCTTTCCTCCACTACTTTGCCCAATTTCTGTCCATTTAAGAAGTAGTCAGCTTGATTATTTTTATTCCCAAAGTGCATCACCACACATTTGTCAGTGTTAAAGGATAACTTCTTATCCCTTGCCCAGATTTCCATTTTGAGTAAGGCTTTTTGCAACTTTGTAACATCCTAACCATTTCTGATAGTAATGCCAATTCTAGTGTCGTCTGCAGATTTGGTTTTCCAGACATCCTCTCCTCCAGATAATGAGTGTATATAGATATTAAACAAGCAGGGCCCCAGAACAGATCCCTGGGGAACTTCACTCTCCACTCCCAACCAAACAGAGTAAACTCCCTTTAAACAGACCCTCTGCTTTCTCTCACTCAGCCATGCCTTAACCCAAGTTGTAATATACCCCGGTATTTTATGTTCAATCAGAGCATCAATCAATTCACCATGTGGGACCTTGTCAAACGCCTTTGAGACATCTAAGAACACCACATCCACAGAGACACCCTCGTCCAATGCTCTGCTCACATGCTTATAAAACTCCAAGAGATTAGTTTGGCATGATAACCCCTTTTTAAAACCATGCTGAGCATCGTCACAATCCCCTACTGAATCCTGAAACTCCACCATTTGATCCTTTACAGTAGATTCCAACATTTTCCCCAGTACAGTAGTCAAGCTGACAGGCCTATAGTTGCCCACCTCCTGTCTAGATCCCTTTTTATAAACAGAGATCACATTTGCCTTTCACCAAACCTCAATCACCTCCCCGTTATCCAAAGATTTCTGAAACAGTGATGTTATAGGTCCTGCCAATTTTGTTGTCAATTCCCTTAGGACCCTAGGATGGATTCCATCTGGTCCTTAAGATTTATTTGGGTCCAGGTGCTTTAGTCTATCCTCAATATTGTTTTTGTTTAAAATAATTTTATAATCTATTTTAGTCAGAAGATCTCTAATATTTTTAGACTTATTAAATACTGATGAGAAATAAGTATGGAAAATCCATGCCATAGTTTGGCAATCCTTAACTAATATACCATCCTGATCCTTAATGGGCCCCACTGAAGTTTGATATCCCTTTTTGTTATTGATATATGTGTAAAAGGATTTATGGTTATCTTTCACTTTTGTAACCAGGTTTAGTTCATGTTTTCGAGTTGCCTGTTTTATGGCACTTTTAGTTTCTTTTAATAATTTTTTATACAAGGCCCAATTTTTTGTCCACTCACTTTTCCTGGCTTTTATATAAGCTCTTTTTTTCCTTTTGATCAATTTGCTAATTTTGGGAGATAACTACAGGGGAATGTTTCCTAAAGCATTGTACTACTTTCTTAATGGGACATACTTATCAATTAAATCCATAATTTTATTCTCCAAACTATCCCAGTTTTCCACTAATGATCTATTTTCAAAAACCTTTTTCCATCCCCAATTCGAGAGTTCTGTTCTCATATCATTAAATTTAGCCTTATTAAAATTTTGAACCATGGATAAGCCAAAAGTGTTTGAACAGACCCCACTTAAATCAAAATTTATCACACAGTGATCACTTGAGCCGAGTGGTGATGAAGTACTGCAATTCTTTATTTGGTCTCCCATATTGCTTAACACAAGGTCTAATAGTTTATCCCATCTAGTGTTATTTCCTATATACTGATCAAATCCAGCTAATAAAAAGGAATCCAGATACTTTAGCTCGTAGGATGTCTCCCCTGTTTGCCTAGTCCTATTAATACTGGGAAGGTTAAAATCTCCTAAAAGTATAACATTTTCTGTAATATCTAAGGATTCCAAAAATGTTAGCACTGCCTCATCATCTTGGGTAGAAATTGAAGGAGGTTGATAAATTACTCCAATTTTAATATTAGGTCCCTTAGCTGGCAATACTCTAATCCACACATGCTCTATGCCTGGTATTTTTGGGACTTCAATAGCTACTGATTTTATTTTGTTGGATACATACAGTGCGACACCACCATCCTTTTTATCCTCCCTATCCATATGATATAGATCATATACCTGTACGTGATGGTCCCAGGTGTCAGTGGATGTCCACCAAGTCTCTGTTATGGCACATATCTGGATGTTGTCAGTATTTAGTAAACAGGTTAATTCCTCAAATTTATTTGTAAGACTACTGGCATTTAGGGCAGGCATTTCCAGTCCTGAGAGCCCTTAGAGTTCTCATGTGAAGTTGAATTCTTCAGATGTCCTTAAAGTTTGATGGCTGCCCTCACCCCTTCTGTACTTAGTTTAAAAAGTTAACCACTTGATTTTGGATTTCCTTAGCTAATATTCTAGACCCATGTTTGTTTAAATGTAGTCCGTCTTTCCCAAATAACCCTAGGTCCCTGAAGGTGTTCCAGTGTTTGATAAAGACAAAACCATTCCTATGACACCACCTTTTCAACCACCCATTCAGCTGTACAATGTCCCTTTGTTTGTTCACCCCCTCACGAGGTATGGGCAAGATCTCTGATATAAGGATACGGGATCCATGTAACCTTAGGTTTTCCCAGATGGCCTCAAAATCCCTTTGGATTTCTAATAATGCCCTTTTTCCAACATCATTTGTACCTACATGCAGTACCGTAACTGGATTTTTAGTATTTTCCAACAGTCCTGGTAGCATTTTACAAACATCCCCATTCCTGCTCCTGGTAGGGTGCTAACAGTAGCTGACTCATTCCTACCCTGACATACTATCCTATCAATATTTCTAATCATGGAATCACCAATAACCAAAAGGTCTTTTTTGTTATTTGATTTCCTTGCCCTTCCTGCTTATTATGCCCAGTCATGACCACATGACCTTCCCTACAGTCACTAATAATTGAAACCCCTTTAGTAGTGTCGTCTTGGTCTAGCTCTGTATTAAGAACACTACATTTATTTTTCAGCTCAATCTGACCATGACCACCAATATTTCTCCTTCCCTTTTTAATGCCCTTTTCCACTCTGCACCAATCATCATTAGAGTCAAAACAACTTATTGCTGCCTGTATTGTGTCATTTCTTTCAATGTTAACAGCCCCTACTAGCTGGGCATGATCCTGCTGTTCAGCAAAGTCATCTAGAGCCGAGTCTATACATTTTTCCAGTGAAGAAATCTCTAATTGGAGTTTGATTCTATTTTGCAATGATTCGATTTCTTGCTTCATAATATCAATTAGTAAGCATTTATCACAGATAAAGGAATCAACCTTTACCCCCTCCTCATACATTTTACAAGTAATACAAGCATTTAGAGAAATGATAATCCTATCTTGCTCAACCATTATAATCTCCTTAGTTACACAACAGGAATAGCTACACAACAATGTTACTTACGTCCCTTATATATTTAGTTATCTGGCTCGACAGAGATTTCTGGCTCCTTCCCACAACTGACGCCGACAGACACCACTGGCCTCTGCCCACGTCGACTCTGCTCACTGGAGCTGAGCGATTTCAAGCGCCCTGAAGTGATGTTGCCTGTGTTGATATGGCAACCGTCACGAATACTTAGAGACCAGGGGCAGACTATGAGGGTAACCTGCCCTTAAAAGATCGGGTTAAACCTCACCAGAAAGCTCTAAAAATGGCTTTCCAAAACCCACAGTTGGGCTAGTCAGCTGAGCAGTTCTTGAGTAGCGGGAAGTTTAAATCAGCGCCTCCGGGACTCCAAATGCCCACAACCTGCAGAGTTGTTCATCACCTGCAGCTTCTGCTGCTCTGCAGACCAATTTATAATAGTGCTTGAACCACAACACTCTTTCCACTGAACTCCATTCTCTGGAGCCGAGTGATTTCAAGTGCCCTGAAGTTACGTTGCCTGTGTTGCTATGTCAACCATCACGAGTGCTTAGAGACCAAGGGCAGACTATGAGGGTAACCCGCACTTAAAAGATTGGGTTAAAACTCACCAGGAAGCTCTAAAAATGGCTTTCCAAAACCCAAGTTGGACTAGTCAGCTGAGCAGTTCCCGAGTAGTGAGAAGTTTAAATCAGCGCCTCACAGAATCCAAATGCCCACAACCTGCAGAGTTGTTCACCACCTGCAGCTCCTGCTGCTTTGCAGACTGATTTGTAATAGTGCTTGAACCACAACACTCTTTCCACTGAGCCGGGATACATCGGACAGAGAAGGTGAAAACAAACTGTGAGTAGCTTCAGTTCTTCAGCACTTGGAAGCCTTTGGACTAGAAGACCAAGATATATCCACAGTTCCTACTGCAACTCCATGTGTGCTCCTGTCTGTAGCTGCTCTCAGGCTGAGAGGTAGGAGCCCTGACAGGATGGGTTAGTGGCACCTGAGAAGGAAAAAGAGAAAAATTTATTATATATAGATAAATACAAGAACTACCATGCATTTTATTCACTTTCAAATAGAACCAATTTTAGAAAGCTAAAAAATAGAATCTTAAAATTCAGATCTACTCATAACCTGCTACTACAAGCACAGAGATCTAATAGAATTTCTTGGCTTAATATCCCAATTATTGTTTAATCCTTTTGGTGTCATAGTATCAACTTTAAAGATCCACACACTTTCCTTTTGCAAAAGTTTGTTAGCTCTATCCCCACCCCATTGATCTAGTGGCCCCCAATTAACGCCTAAGAATTTCAAACCATCTGGTTTAGAGTTGCGGTTGGTGGCAAAATGTGTGCCCATTGGTGTGTCATCTCTAGCATTAACTATGGACCTCACATGCTCCTGTAGAAGTTGTTTCAAGGGTCTCACTGTTTTGCCCACATATAGCAAATTACATTCTTTACAAAGCACATACACCACGTATGTAGTATCACATGTGATGAGATCATTAATGTTCAGTGTAAATTCTTGTTTTTCTGGGTGTGTGTAGGTATTGCTTGCTACAGCAAATTTGCAAACATTACACGTTTTGCATTTATGGAACCCTTTCATTCTTTGTGGAAGCCAGGTCTGTACAGTACTTGGCATACTTACTTGTCTCTTTTTGGGCCTTGAATTGACCAATTTGTCCTTTTTTTCGTCTGCAAAGTGTTACCATAGGTTTGAGTCCCACAGCCCTTCCCACCACATCATCACTTATGAAAATGGGCCAGTTTTTTATATACTATATTTCCAATCTGCCCTGCTAAGTGATTGTACTCCGTGAAGAAAGTGTAAGGCACATTCTGTGGGTTACTTTTATTGTTAGATTTGAAATGGGAAATCCTAGGGATTTTTTCTACTTTTTGTTTTGCCTGTAACAAATGGGCTCAGTTATAGCCTCCCAGCTAAAATCTTTCCATTAATTCTTGTGCCTGATGATAAAAGTCAGACCATATACTGCAGTTCCCCCATAAACTCAAGAACTGACTGTATGGAATAGATTTTTTCAAGTTGGGGGGGGGGTGAGCACTCTCAGAATGTAGGACTGAATTTGTTGTGGTTGATTTTCTAAATGTTTTAGTATTAATGAGATATTCATCTTCTATTCTAGTTTCTACAGATAAGTCCAAATCCAGAAAATTCAAAGAGACAGGGTCTAACTGACAAATGAATCTCAAATTTAAATTATTTTTGTTGAGCCGTGTCATGAAAGCATTAGTATCTTCTATGTCTCCATCCTAGATACATAGAATGTCATCAATAAAATGGAACCAGTACTTCACATTTCCATGAAAGGGGTTTACCATAGGGTTTAAAATGCAATATCCATTTTGCTAGAAACAAATTAGCATAGCTAGGTGCCATAGCGGCACCCATGGCTGTGCCACATGCTTGTTCAAAATATACTCCCTCAAATTTAAAAGTACTGTTTTCAGGATGAATTCCAATGCTTTCATTATAAACCCTGGATGGTTTTGTAGAAAAAATTCTACTGCTGCCAGTCCTTGATCATGGTGGATAGAAGTGTAAAAAGATTCTACGTCAATACCCAACCATTTAAAATTCTCTTTCCATGTCACATTGTTCAATTTATCTAATAAATCAATGGTGTCCCTTATATATGAACTTAATGTCTGAACATCAAACTGTAAAAAGAAATCAATAAATTTCCCTAGATTTTGTATAAGGGACCCACCCATGAAACAGTCAGGTGGCCTGGTGGTCTTTCCCTGTTCTTGTGTATTTTTGGTAGTATATAGAATCCTGGAATAACTGGATATTCTTCCCAAGTAAAACCATAGTTGAATTCTGAAATATTACCAGCCATTACAGCTTCAGACAAAAGTTTAAAAAGTTCTTTTTTCTGCTGTAACAATGGGTTAGAAGATAATCGTCTATAATGCTAGCAGATTTAACATTAACTGAGAGTTACTTTAACTTAAACTACAAGAAAACAATAAAACAAAAAAGAAAGCCCCCTCCTGGGTGGAGAGGCTTAGCTGGATGGCCAGGCCCATATACTCTGTGGGGGGCTCCTGCTCGAATCTTGTAAAATACTGGAAAACACAGTCTCTTATAGGACTCTTCTGAGGCTCCTGATTGGCTGAGGGTTTTGGATGCAAGGCATCCAATTGGCTGGAGGGCCTCAGTTAGAAAAATGAATTTTATTTATTTATTTAAGAGTTTTACCACGAAAGCATACAGAGCAGGGTACCACTTGATTCCAGATGCGCCCTGGGGGTGTGGGGGGAAAGAGAAATACAGTGGAAATACATATTTCAATACATATTTCGATACATTCATATAACCAGAGTTGACAACAGCATTCTTATATACAGAGTTGTCAACAGCAGAAGTTAAAAAATATAGAGGCGAATAGCCAGCAATACATAAATTTTTGCAGAGTAACAGCATTCATTTATGCAGAGTAGTCAACAGCAGGAGTAGAATATACAGATGAAATAGACAGCAGTCGACATGACTGCTTGGGCTTCAGCAGTGCAAACTGCATGGGCAAGTAGTGGCGAAGTGTGTCGTGAGTAGTGCTTTGAGGTGAGGTGTGCTGGTGGAGTGCCTAATATCAACTGGCAAGGAATTTCATAAGTTTGGCATCCGGTAGCTGAAAGAAGCCTGGCCAGACACGATGGAGTTGTGGGGGATGTGAAGAAGCTGGGAATCAATGTTCCTGACAGAGTAGGCTGGTGGGGGCAATACTGCTATGGCATCCACAAGGTAGGAGGGGAGTGACTGGGACCAGAATTTCACTGTAGTTCTAACACAGTGTATCAATCTCCGATTGTGGGAGAGATAGGAGGTCTAGGAAGCAGTAGAGGTCACAGTGATGGGTAATGGGAGGGCAGTCCAGGGAGAAATGGCAGAAAGAGTGGAAGAGAGGATCTAATCTGGCCAGGGAGGACTTAGAGGTTACACGGTAGACTACACCTCCATAGTCCAGTATTGGGAGGATCATCTTTTGAGCAATTGCCAGGCATGTAGGTAAGGGGATGCAGCTTTTATTATGGTATAATGCACTCAACATGGGGGTGCAGCTTCTTATGTATAGCATCAATTTGCGCGGTGAAATCAAGATGCTGGTCTAACCAGACCCCCAGGTATCTGAAGGAAGTACAAACCTCCAGGGGGGAGCCATCTAGTGTGTGGAAAATGGGGATGGTGGGGATGGTGGGGAGGCAGGAAAGTTTTTCTCTAGTGCCGAATGTTAGGGAGACCGTTTTCTTGGTTTAGGAATAACTGATGAGAATGAAACCAGAGTTGTACATTGTCAAAATCCTGCTGTAGACAGGCAGCTACTGTGGAGGGTGATGGTCCACAGGCATACAGAACTGTGTCGTCTGTATACATGTGAATGGACGAATGAGGGCAGGCCGCAGGGAGATCATTAAGGAAAATGGAAAACAACAAAGGGCCTAGGACAGAGCCTTGGGAGACCCCGGTGGTAACAGGGAGTGAGGTGGAAATGTCAGAGCCAATGCAGACTGACTGGGACCTGCCCACCAAGTATGACTGGAACTAGCTGGTGGCGGGCCCAGTAAGTCCAACTTGGGTGAGCTTGGACAGTAACAGGGCATGTCGAAGGCCTTAGCCAGGTCAATGAAGATAGCCGCAGTGATTTCTCCTTTATCCATTCCTGATAGGATGGTGTCAGTGAGAAGGAGGAGAGAGGTGATGGTGGAGTGAGTTTTCCTAAAACCAGCCTGGCATGGAGTGAAGAAGGAGGTGGAGTCGAGGAAATGGGAGAGCTGGGAGAGTACAAGGCGCTACTGAATTTTGGCTAGGATGGGGAACAGCGAGATAGGTCAGTAGTTACCCAGGGAGGAGGGGTCACCCCCTTTGAGGAGAGGGATGACTGTGGCATGCTTCCAATTAAATGGGATAGAGCCAAGTCTGAATGACAGGTTAAACAGAGTGGCTAGAGGACTGGCTATGGCTGGGGCAGATAGAAAGAGCATTTTGGAGTCTAGTCCCGAAGGGCATTTACCTTTGGAGGGATTGAGTGACCAGAGTTTTTTTAATACCTCTGTTGGTGTAACAAGGTGAAAGGAGAAGTTGGCGGGTGGGGAAAAGGCTGGGGTGTCTGGGGGGTGCCTGGGGTGAGAGGAAAAGAGAGAGGACGTACAGCTTGTGAAAATGGAGTTTAGATCTATGGCTACAGCTCTTGGTGCAGTGATAGTGATACCTGCTATATTGAGGGTTGGTGTAGGGGGTTGGGCCAGAGGGGAGAAGAGGGATTTCATTGACTTCCAGAATTGGGCTGGTTGTGTAAAGTTTTTGTCGAAGGCAGACTTGAAATAATTAGATTTAGCCTGCCGGATAAGTCTTGTGCAGGCATTCCGTAGTGAGTGATAGTGTTGCAGAGGCATTTGAGAACCTGTTGCCTTATAGGGTTTCCAGGCTCGGTCCCTGACTAGAAGTTGCTCTAGGAGCTTGGCGATCACCCAGGGTAGGTGAGCTCCCCCTTACTCTAGATCTTCTGAGTGGCACATGGGAGTCTCAGATAGCGAGGAATCTGGACGTGAAGAAATCGAGGGCCTCATCCATGGAGGGAGCTCGAGGGATGTAAGACCAATCAATGTTAGACAGGTCGTTTAGGAGTGTGGTCTGATCCAGGGATTTGTAAGATCTAGTATTCAGTGTACGGGGTGGTGGGACCTTAGGTCTGAATATTTTGTGCACCATGTAAATCATGTGGTGATCACTGAGAGAGTCCGGCAGTAGGCCAGCATCAATAATACGATGGGGGTGGGAGGTTAGGGCCCAGTCCAATAGAGAATGTTTCTTGGATTTGTGGTTTAGGCAAGTGGGTTCAGTTATTTGTTGGGACAGGTTTAGCACATTTACTTGGCTGTGTAATTTAGAGCTTGCACTGGATAGCCAAATCAGGTTGAAAACCCCAAGGATATGTAGCTCGCCCCCAGCCATGAGAGACCTCAGGGTGCGTAAGTGGCCTAGGACTGCAGGTAGCAGTGTGGCCGGAGAGCAGCAAGACCCTGCTACATACATGGGAATAGAGTGAGGGACAGAGATTTTGATTAGTAGGGAGTCTATTGACAACGTGGGTGTGGAAGGCCTGATAGTGGTGAACTGGAGCTTCGAGGAGATGAACATGGCAGTACCACCACCCTTCTTTTTACCCTGATGGTCCTGCCTAATGAAGGAGTAGCCAGGTATAGAGAACTCTGCATCAAGGTTGTGGGGCTTCAGCCAGGTTTCTGTAATGATTAAGATATCATGGCATAGGGATAGAATACATGTTTGTAGGGCTGTGAGTTTGTTCAGAATGCTGTATATATTTAGGTGTGCTATTTTGAAACCTCTTGGTAGGTGGATTGCCGGGGGGAAGAGGTGTCCATTTATGGGGGGGTTGGGTTGGACCAGGGTTTCTTTCCATTATGCATGAATTATGCATGAACCTCACTCGATGTTCTGTTGTTTTGCTGTTTTGGCACCTGAAATTAGGTCCCTGTAAGTCACCATGAGTACTTGGTATTTTCCCATGAGCTTTGGCTAATGTCCCACAAGTCCTGGCTTTATTATCCTGGCTTTCAGATTGGCTATGGCTGCTTGCAGTGGCTGCTGAAACACAGTCCCTAAGCAGAACAGGCACAGTCCGAAATCAAAGTCCTGATGCAGCCAGAAATAATTAAACATTTGCCCCAACGCCCCGCAGTCCATCAACCCTGGTTGTATACTTGCTGTCGCTGCACAGTTTAAACAGATAGCTCAGTTTGTTTCCTTGTCACTGCTGCCAACATTTTAGCTCCCTGACATGCAGCAGCAAGCAGGCACTGTCATCTGATACCCAAAATTGCTCTGGTGCAGCCAGGGGCAGTATTTGCGTGTGTTTAAATACCCTCCTCCCATAAAACACTTTCCCCCAACATACATTTTAGTTACAACAGTTATTTTAAACATTTTTTCTCTTTTCAGCCGCAGCCGAGAACAAGCTGCCCTGAGGGCAGAACATGGCCCTCATGAATATGAATATGTAAAGTGATTGGGGCTCTGGCTCATTAATATTCATTATCCCTGACCAAACGCAACTCATGGATCACTTTAAATTTTCCAAATAGCAGGCACTCAGGGCCCTGTCCATGGTCACTGGGTCCCACTTAGCTGATGGGGAGCCCAGGACTGATGGAACACTCTTTAGTTCGACCGCAAACTCAAGTGGTCAGAGATCAAAGGTGCTGCTCATGCCAGAGTGATCCCCGCTGCTCTGATGGCATGCTTTGAGTGGAAGATCATGGTTTTGCTGCTCGAGCCCCGGAGGTCTGGATTTTACTTTTGAGGGATAGAAATGGGGCAAAGAGCAGAAAAGATCAGGACCATGACCAGGGGGCCGAGGAAAAAAATGGAGGCACTTCCCGGAGGCACTCAGGAGAGCAGAATGGGAGCTACAGGGCTGCAGGTAAGTCCCTGATTTGGCAGGGGGCTTACATTATATAACTTTAACACTGGCCTGTCAGCACAGCAGTAGTGCTGCCATTCATGACACCAGCAAACCAGATTCAGGAACGAGCCTGAGTCACCAGAGGGCTGGCCAGAAAAGATGGCAGAGCATCCCAGCTGATGTTTGTCCCCTTGTGGAAGATGGGTTCTCAGACTCCATCACAGTACTGCCTCCTGGGTGCCTCCAGCTGATGGTGTAAGTAGGAGCTGATCACTGAGGGAGGTGGATGTTGACATGCTCTGACACACATTGTGTGCCTTGTGTGAGTACAAGAGTGGGGTCTCTCTCGATGTCCGAGGGATGGGAGAAAAAGTGAAAACCACACCCAACTGCTGCATGATGCTGTCTACCCCTCACCACAAGCCCCGCCCTGCTGATCATGGCACTCTGATCTGAATTGCACTGTAACTCTGCCGGGGGAGTTGGGGGGCCTTACCCCATCGCTCCCACACTGAGGGAGTACGGCAGGGCCAAACATGGCGACGAGGAAAGTCCTGTGGTCGGGTGTCGGAAGAAAAGTGCACCAAATTTAAAATGATATATATAACTTTAAAGAGATCAGGACATTTTTCTTATTGGTAGTTGCTTATAATGTTCCTGTTTTCAGAAACGATGTTCATACCCTAAATGATCCATACACAATTCTACCAGGATGAAAAAGTGATGCGAAAACTGTATTTTGCATTGTTTTGTTTTTATGGGTAGTATTCCATTACAGCCCTTTTCATGGAACCAGAAATCATGAGTTTTAACTATGTTGTGGTTTGTTACAGAACTCTGAGCAAGGTTCTGAAGGGTGAACAGTTCACGCTTAGCATTCCACACACAAACCATGACATAGTAAAACACCCAAATTAGTGGTTCCATAAAGAGAACTGGGCAGAATGTTGTCGATAAGAACAAAACAGTTTAAAATACATTTTTCACATCAGATTTTATTTAGGTTTAGTAAAATATAATGTGGAGGTATAAATGAAGTATATTCGTGTAAACAGGAAGATTACTAACTGCTGCCAAGAAGCACACATGTTCTGTTCCCTTTAATATTCTGCACTGCCTTTAGTTTTCAGTATTTCTTAAAGATGTAGGTAACAAATTTTGAAATTTGGGTGCATTGGAGATCTCTCTTCTTCTCACTACTCTCCTCTTCAGGTTCATATCCCCCCGCAGCTATCTTATCCTTCCTCCCCACACACACACACCCTTTTCTATTTTAGCTGCAATGGCGATCATTGGTTGTCATCTAGCACTTTTTTTAGCCTGCATTGAGTCAGGCAATCCTAGCTGTTTTGTCCTGCTGCACCTGTTCTTACCTGTTGTACATATTGCCAGTACAATCTTACTGTGTACTTTGACTTTAACTTAACCTCTGTATATATATATGTTATTTGTTGTAGATATTGCCAGTACAATTTTACTGTATACTTTGGTGTTAACTTATATCTATATCTATATCTATATCTATAGTTTTATTGCACATACTGCAGGTACAGTTTTACTATATACATTGATGTTAACCTCTGTATTTATTCTTCAATGTATTGTACATATTTCCAGTACATTTTTATGTTTGCTTGCACACATGCGGAAGAAACATTATGTAGCAGCTTAGGAGAGAAGCGGGTTGTGAAGGTGCGGCACTGTGACAGCCAATGGAGGCATTGCATTTGGAGGCGTGGCACTGGTGGACCAGTGGAGGCACAATGTGCTGATGACACTGGCTTCCAAAAGTGCCACCAACTTGTAACGTTTTCACCGCAGTAATCAGGGGCCATCTCGTCATTGCAGCATCAGCCATTCCACTGCAATGAGGGAGTGACCTGTCATTGCAAGGCGGAATGTTACCTAGTGTAATATTGTTTGTGAATGCGGCGCCAAGCTGCTGCCATGCTCACAAGCAATATTATACAGCCCCCAATTCCAAGGGGGTGACCAATCCCCCTCTGCAGCATGCGCCCCCTCCAAAACAGTCTTTGTTTGTCGACGGGGGCCCCAATCCCCGTTGGCCGGGTCTCCCCGTTCCAGTTTAATTTGCTGTCGGGAGCCCATTCCCCATTGCAATAATGTCCCCAGTCACAGTTTAATTTGCCAACGGGGGAGCCCACTCTCCCTGTCGGCATAATGGCCCCCCAAAAAAGTTGGTTTGTGCCAGGGGGGTGCCCAATCCCTCTCGGCTCATGTGCTCCCCCATGTGCCGACAGGGGTGCCCAATCCCCCATTGGCTACAGCCACCCCCCCAAAAAAACACTCGGATGGCATGCTGGGAGCCTTCCCCAGTGTGCCAAATGTCCCTGTTTAAAAAGAAAAACCATCCCTCGATTTTTATTTTTTTTTACCTGTAAATCAGAAAATGGTCCCTCGTTGAGTCCGATGGCCCCATCCCCTTACCCGTACCCACCCTCTGCACATCCTGCCTCCCCACACCCCCATGGGGATACTTACCTCTGGAGCCTAGCACAAAGATCTTCCATGGACCAGGAACATGTCTGCTTTCTTAAAATCCAACTGTGAACTGAAGAAATGCCGGTAAGCTGTACAATGGCATAAATAGGGTTTTTTTTTTAACTTTGGTGCATATCCCAGGCATTTTGGGGAATTTTGGCACCAGATTTTCAACATGGGGTTATTGGGACACTTCCTCATGAATTCAGACACTGTCATGGTGTTATTCAGTCCCAAAAGATGATTTTGCGGTCACTGCACGGAATCACCTTTCGAGACCGATTAACGAAACGACAGTGCCAGTGTTCATGAGGTGGCCTCTCAAAAGTCTATGTTGAAAATCTGGTGGAAAAAATCCAAGAAATGACTGTTTACTTAGAGCTGCTATGCAGTTGCTACGCACATCAGAACTCTCATGAATTTGCAATATTTTCACCCAGATTTTCAACATGGCCATTTTTCCACACCTCCATATGAACAGTACAGCTGTCATTTTTCACATCCTGGCCAACATGTGTTTTTGTACTTCTAGCACAGAATAGCGTGGTCACTGTCTAAAATCAGTGTTCAGGACACATTAAGAATATCACAGTAACACTGTTGATGAGCAGAAGTCCTGAAATGCCTATGTTGAAAATTTTGTGATGAAAGTCCATAAAATGACTGTGTTACAAGCATGCATTGTGCAGTTTCCACGCATGCTCATAACTTCACACACTTGTAATATTTGCACTCCAGATTTTAAACATTGCTATTTTTCCACACCTCCTCATGAACAGTATAGCTGTCATTTTTCACATCCTGGCCGAAATGTGTTTTTGCACAGTGTTCGGGACACATTAAGAAAATCAGTGACACTGTTCATGAGTAGAGGTCCTAAAATGCCTATGTTGAATATTTGATGATGAAAGTCCATAAAATGACTTTAAGTGCATGAGTTGCGCAGTTTCCATGTATGCTCAAAAGCGCAATCATTTTTAATATTCCCACTACAGATTTTCAACATTGCCATCTCTTCATACCTCCTTATGGACGGTACAGCTGTCATTCTTCACATCCTGCCCAATCTGTGTTTTTGTACATGTGGCACAGAATGGCACGGTGGCTGTTGGAACTCAAATTTAGGGATACATTGACAAAATCACACTGCCGCTCTTCATGAGAAGAGGTTCCAAATGCTTTCATGAGGTGGGATCACAAAAAGGCCATGTTGAAAATTTGTAGTGCAAGTACCAACAAATGCCCAAGGCGCTAGGGTTTCTAACCATAACGTCCCACCCTGTACAGACTGACAGGCATCAGGTGTGCCTTTGGATTGCTGACTGTAATGCTTATGCCATGCCACCCCCACCTCCAGTCACTGACAGGCAACGAGGTGTACCTTGGACTCTTCAGCACCAGACTTCACCCCATTCTCCTATGCTGCACCCATTTCAGCATATGTCCTTATGGAATGGGGTGACTGTAAAGCCAAACACCCAAGGCACACCTCAACATGTGTCAGTGTCTGCAGAATAGGGTGAGGTGACATGGCATGACCATCATGGGCGATGACCCAAACTCTTACCCCAATGCCTGTCCATCTCTACAGGATGGAGGTGAGGTTGGTGTGAAGTTCAATACTTCACTGCCATTCCTATTCTGCATATGTCTAATTCCTGCATTGCCAATGTTAATACCAGCAAGCAAACATTCGGCATTGACAAATGCTTGTTATAGTATACTTTGATGTTAACTTAACCTCTGTATATATATATATATATATATATATATATATATATATATATATTCATTGCTATTCACTGCAAAAAAAAATTGTTAATGCATGGGTTAGGGTTTATAGCACAGCAAAAAAAGTATGTAAATGCGATGTTAGGGTTACCTCCCTACCCCCCAACCCCACCCTCCACACACAAACTGATGTTGGGGTGTGCCATGGGGTCATCAGGCCCAACTCTCACCCCATTCCATGTGTAAGCAAGCTGACATGCTACAGGATAGGATAATGGGGGTAAGAGTTAGGTCTGACAACCCCATGGCACATCCCGATGTCAGTTGGTGTATGGAGGGTGAGGGTTGGGTGGTAGTGGGGATAATCCTAACATCATATTTCCATGCTTTTGTGACTGTGCTAGCAACCCTAACTGATGCATTAATGATGTTTTTGCAATGAATTTCCCTTCGTTTTGAGAAACTGTAATGTAACTGGTAACTGGCATGTGTTTGTGGGAGCGCAGGCCCTCTGGGCCCTGTGGTCCCTTCACATTGCCCATTCTTTGCATACTGGTATGTGTCTGAGGGAACACGGGCCCTCTGGTTCCTGTGCTCCCACTTACACATAAGTGCGGAGCCATACAGAAGCCCTATAGTACTGAAAAGGAACCCTCGCAACACTTATTTGGCAATATCTCAGTAACCGTAGCAACTATGGAAAAATTCCACTGCAGTTGTAATCATGACTTTGAAACCTCCACACATGCTAAGTCCACCTAAGGTGGACTAAGCTGTGGGTAGTGAAAAATCCGTATCTTGAATCGTTTTCAAGATGTGGGTGCCTCAATGTTATCCTATGGGAAATTTCTCGACTTCAGAACACTGTAACTATGGGCACATTGAATGTTTTGGTACCAAACCACCAAAAGGCACATCTGTGGGACCAGGGCTTGCCACCCTGCACATTTCATCCCAAAAGCACAATCCACCTTGGCACAATGAAGTGGCAAAGTAAACAACACATGGGACAATGTTTTTGAGCATCATTATCGAGAAAACAAAAATGTTTACATCACTCCCCTATACCTTATAATGAAATCTTTTCATGAACAAAAAAAAAATTTCGCTAAGGTTTTCGGAAATGTTTTTGTAGTGCACATATAAATTTTCCATAGGCTAAAATGAGACATGAAAAACTTTCATACGTTGTAGTGGATTAATATTTTTTCACCAAATCTTCAAAAGTCACCACTTTGACCCAGGCCACATACTGTATACACATGCACATTTTAATCCAATCTTTCAGTCTGTTAAGCCTGATGAAAAAATGCACATAGTTGAAGATTTTTCACATTTTTGACACTTTGCAGTTCCACAACTGTACATCTGACCAAAATGAAACTTTTCAGATCCAGGGATCTAAGATTGGATGCCACGTAATGCAACATTTCAGGCAAATCGGACACATGGTTGCACAGTTATTAAAGTACAAACTCTGGGGTTTAACATAGAAGGTGTCCGACGACCTATATAGCTGCACTACCATGCAGCTATTTTATATATATATATATATATATAGATAGATAGATAAATAATAGATATATATATATATATATATATATATATATATATGTATATGCCTTCTCCATCAGGGACCAAAGATCTCTTGATGTGGCCAGTTTCGGTGAGATGTTGGGTGTGGAGATTCTTTGTCATGCCACTGCACAAAAATGGTATGGAATTTTAGTCTGAAATTGTTATTATATATAGGTTGCTCACAAATGTGCCTTTTGAAGGTTTGGTGAAAACATATGAATCTGTTCCAAAGTTATTAAATTTTAAAATGTTCCATTATTTCCTATGGGGCCAATTAGATGTTCTGCTCAAAAAAGGATTCTTTATCATGGCACTAGATCAGAATGCTAACAACAGAAACATCATGGCCAAGAACTGCATCAGCAAAGACAGTGTTGACAATAACGGCACCTAGTAAAAATGCCACACTGAACAGTAGCACCAATGGTAGAGGTCCAAAAACAAAGGAAGAGAGGACCGCTGCCATGGTGAAATAAAAAAAACACATATGTGCACCTCTCAATGTTAGACTTTGCCCCCCGATTTCAATATAATCAAATCCACAGCAGGGTGGAACATGGGGATGGGTAGAACCATGGGGGGAGGAATCAAGCCAAAACAATAGTCAGGGAACACACAATAACACTTGGGGGGGACAAACAAAATACACATTGTACATATGGAAAACTGAAAATCTACTACTCGGGAGACTGGGAACAGAACCCATGTCCACGGGTCTCTTCTTCTTTGGATGCGAGTGCCTTAGCCTCTCCACAACAGGAGTGGCTCAAACAGGCACCGTGCTTCCAGTTACTTGACTCCCTCCTGTCTGTCTGGACAGCTACAGAAGTAGCGGAAATTGACTTTCACTATTTTACCTCGTTACTGTCAAGGCAAATGAGGTTCTTGCAGTGCCATCTTGAATCACACTATTCTTGATTCACTCTTTTGACCTGATACACTTCATCACAAATGCGGAATCCTTTTTTGCAAATGTGGAATCCTTTTCTTGCTGCCACCATCTCGTTTTCAGTTAGCAGTGAGAAAAAAAAATAAATAACTTTAAAAATACACAGGTTTAGCAGACAGCAACAGTTGTCTTTACCTTCAGTGTGGCTCAGTTGGTAGCACATCTGCCTTTGGACCAGAAGGTCATGGGTTCTTGTCCCACACTGAGATTGGACTTGCACCTAAAATGCAGGCATCTAAGTGCAGTATTGGGGGGTGCTGTACTGCTGGGGTGTGCCGTCCTTTGAATGATATGTTAAACTGAGGTCCTTTCTGCCCATCCTGGTGTTGCCCTAGTGGGTGTCCAGGTGAAAATAAAAGAACCCAGGGCATGATTTGCAAAAGAGCAGGGAACATTCCTGGTGTCCTGGCCAACATTCCCCTTCCCATAAACCAGTTCATGCAGTTATCCAGGCTGTGTGTGTGTGATAATGTGCGATATGACTTCACTACCAGTCTAGCATTGCTTGTAAAGTGCTTTGGGATACTGTGTATGAAAAGCACTATATAAATGCTGATCCTTCTTCTTCTAATCAGGACCTGCACAATCTGATTCTGGTTTTATCTTTTTGATACTGTAAGTCACCTAAGAATGTATTTTTTTAACATGTAGAAATCCTTTTTCACAAACCATGGGGAAACAAAAGCTGCAAAACAGGATTATTTTTTACAATTTGTGAAAAAAGATTTACTTTTTCTGCACACTAAAAAAAAGGAACAGAAATTTGCAAAAAATAAATTTTAAGACAGCTGTTTCTGTCACTCCACGGTTCACAAATGGTTGTTGATTTTGGTCTGAAATTTTCATGGTACAAAGAGTTTGTCCCACAGATATGTAGTCTGCTGGTTTGGTGAAAATATATTACTTTTATGTGGAGTTTTGTGGCTTAAAATTATGGTTCATTTCCCATAGGATAACATTGCAATGCAAGGTTTAGACAGTCATTTCTTTGTCACTACACTTGGAAGAAATGGTTTTCAATTTTGCTCTGAAATTTTCAGGGTACAAAGGCCTTGTGCCACTGATGTGCCTTTTACTTGTTTCATGAAAAAATGTTAATTTGATGTCTAGTTACACAGGTTTCACATTTTGCTCTGTTTTCCATAGGATAACATTGCAATGTGAGGTGTTTCTTTTGGCGCTGCATGCTTCGGGATTACAGTGCAGGGTTCAGAGGGTCCTGGGCTCCCACAGGCAAATAAGGATACCACTACACTATCTCAAGAATGATGAACTGATGGGCACTCCCACAGTGACATTAAGGATACAATTACAATCTCTCAAAAAGTATGGATAGATAGGAGGGCCCTGCACTTCCACAAGCAAATAAGGCTAATATTACACAATCTCAAAAAATAAAGAAATTCTTGGCAAAAATCTTTGTTAATGCATAAGTTCGGGTTCCAGCAACAAAAGTTTGGAAATGTGGTGTTAGCGTTTCCAACCCTAACACCTCACCCCAACCCTGCATACAGCAACATGCATATGTGCGTGTGTGTGTGTGTGTGCCTTGGGGTTATCAGCCTTAATGCTCACCCCATTCTCCTATACTGTACCCATCTCAGCTTATTTACTCATGGAATGGGGTGAGCATTACTTGTTGGAACCCTAACTTATGCATTAATGAAATTTTTTGCCAAGAATGCTCTTACGTTTTGAGATTGTATAATCGTAGCCTTATTTGCAAACTTTTGTGGCTGGAACACAAACTGAAGCATAAACAAAGTTTATTTGCCAAGAAGATATATATATATTTTGCAACAAACTTTGTTAAATCAGTTAGGGTTACAGCAACAAAAGTAGGGAAATAACACATTAGGGTTGAGACCCTAACCCCTTCACCCAAATACCCCATGTCACCCTCACCCTCCACAGACAAACAGGCAATGGGGTGTGCCCTGGGGTTGTCGGGCCTCTCACCCCATTCCACATGTAAGAAAGCTGACATGGTACAGTACATGAGAATGGGGTGAGAGTTAGGCCCGATGACCCCAGGGCACACCCCTATCTTTACTTTTCTGAGGGAGTGCAAGGTGCTTTAGACCCTGCACTCCCATTCCTCCATCCAGGTAGTACAAAGTATCTATATGTCATAGTGGGAGCCATCTCTCCATCAAGATAGTACAACAGTATCCATATGTTACAGTGGGAGAGCAGGGTCTGAAGGACCCTGCACTCTTCTCCTTCCATCCAGACAGTACAACAGTACCCATATACAACAGCATCCATATGTGACAGGTGTGCCTACAGGGATCTTTGGACACTGCGCTCCTATCCCTCCACAGATGCATATATGTATGCAGCTGTGGAAAACTGGGATCTCTGGCCCCTGCGCTTCCACACATTAAGTTATGAGCAGGCATAGCAAAATTATAACAAATACTGTTCTCATAACTACAATCTTGAGTAATTTTCACCCCAAATGTTCAACAAAACCATCTTATTACCTCACGCATCTACCCAGTAAAGAAAATCTTCAAACCCCTGTCAAAACATAATTCTGTGCAACTGCACCACAGGTGCAGAAAAACATTTTTGGCAGGTTTAAAAAAATTAAAGTTGTACTTTATGTACTTCATGAGGTAGTGTGAAAAAAATTGTAATGTTGAACACCTGGAGTGAAAATATGAAAAACTGGTAAAGTTGAAGAGTGTGCATATAAACTGGGCGATGCATGCTCATAATGCCACCATTTTGTGAAATTTCTTTACCAAATTTTTGACATGGCCTGTTTGGGACCTCCCCTCATGAACAGTGGTACTATGATTTCATCAATCCATCCCAAAAGTTGATTGCACACAACGATCATGCCATTCAGCGCCTCAGGTGTAAAACCACATTTTGGGCAGGATTTGAAAAATGACAGCTGTATTGTTCATGAAGAAGTGTGAAAAAATGTCAATACTGAAAATTTGGATTGAAAATATAAAAAAAAATTGGTGAAGTTACAAGAACGCATAGAAACTGTGCAACACCTGCTTGTAATGTAGCCATGTTTAAGAATTTTTCCATCAAAATTTCAACATGGGCTGTTTGGAACCTTTCCTCATGAACAGTGACACTCTGATCTCATTAATCCATCCCAAAAGTTGATTGTGCACAGTGATTGTGCTGTTGTGCACCTCAGGTGCAAAACCATATTATTTATTTATTTATTGAATTTTGATGACCGGGTAGGCCAGCTGGGCCCCGAAGGTCCCTTTTTCAGGGGCGATCCGGGAATAATAGTACAGGCATATTGAACTTAGCGCAGTAACATAACGCAGGAAATCATGGGTATACAGTATTCGGCTGTTTACACATAGCAGTAGTTATTAGGGTATTGTATATCATATTGGTAAGTTGTAGTTTAGTGCATTCAAACATTTGTCATGCAGGTAGGTGAAACAACATTAGGGTTCCTTAGGTAAGGTCCTTCGAGAGCATTAGTGTACACATTTTGGGCAGGATGTGAAAAATTATAGCAGTACTCTTCAAGAGGAGGTGAGAAAAATTGGTAATGATGAAAATCTGGAGTGAAAATACAAAAACTGGTGAAGATACGCGCATGCATTGAAACTGTGCAACATACGCTCATAATGTGGCCATTTTTGGGACTTTTCACCAGATTTTCAGCATGGGCTTTTTGAGACCTCCTTTCATGAACAGTGGCAGTCTGATTTTGTTAATCCATCCCAAAAGTTGATTGCATACAGCAATTGCGCCATTTTGCGCCTCAGTTGAGAAACCACATTTCAGGCAAGATGTGAAAAATGACAGATGTATTGTTCATGAGGAGGTTTGAAAATAAATGGCAATGTTGAAAATTTGGAGTGAAAATATAAAAAACTGGTGAAGTTTTGAGCGTGCATAGAAACTGCATAACATACGCTCGTAACGCAGCCATTTTTTGGACTTTTTCACCAGATATTCAACATAGGCTTTAAGGAACATCCTTTCATGAACAGTGGCACTTTGATTTTGTTAATCCATCCAAAAACTTGATTGCATACAGCGATTGCACCATTTTGCACCTCAGGTTGCCACTGCCTGTCCTAATGTTTCGAGTAATCAGATGTGGAACCTTTGTAAAAGAGCCCCTGGCTCAAAGGTGTATCTGATTCCCTTAAATAAATAAATAAATAAATAAAGTGCAAAACCACGTTTTGGGCAGGATGTGAAAAATTACAGCTGTACTGTTCATGAAGAGATGAAAAAAAAATGCCAATGTTGAAATTTGTAGTGAAAATATAAAAAAACTACAGATGCAGTGAAATTAAATTCCTCTGGCAAAGTGAATGAGAAGTGGCCGCTTGGCGTTGTCACTCCGCTATGCAGAGTGGCCAATAGGAAAGGCTCACTTCGCCTTGTAAATATTACTTCGCGTTGTCATTCCATTTTAACAAGAAGTAAGGTAAAGTGGCAACAATATTGGCAGCCCCAAGTGCCCCCCCCCCACACACAGGCACCAGAATTAATGTGTATCCCCAAAATGCTACTGTCTTGTGTCCAGAAAACTTCCCAGTGCTAATGAAGTGAAATGAGAGCTCAACAAGAAATACAAAGTCTCCCAGAATTAATGGCACACTCAGTCATGTGTGCAGTGGACGTGGGCATGTCACACACAGTCACCAGAATTAATGTGCATACCCAAAATGCTACTGTTTTGTGTCCAGAAAATTCCACAGTGCTGACAAAGTGAAATGAGAGCGTAACTAAAAATGCAAAGTCTCCCAGAATTAATGATGCACTCCGTCATGTGAGCAGTGGCCACACACAGTCAGCAGAAATAATGTGCATCCCCAAAATTCTATTGTCTAGTGTTCAGAAAATTCCCCAGTGCTGACGAAGTGAAATGAGAGCAAAACAAAAAATGCAAAGTCTCCCAGAATTAATGGCACACTCAGTCATGCACACAGTGGTCACACACAGTTACCAGAGTTAATCTGCATTCACAAAATGCTATTGTCTAGTGTCCAGAAAATTCCCCAGTGCTAGTGAAGTGAAATGAGAGGGTAACAAAAAATGCTAAGTCTCCCAGAATTAATGGTGTACTGCAAATGCACAGACAAGTTAAAGATTGCGCTGTGCACTCAAGAGATGCAGAGTCAGACACAAAGCCACAACAACACCTAACCAGTGCTCACAAGTCTCAAATCCAAATCTGAAAAAGAATACCTTTTGCTGGTCGGGGGTAGTGCTTGGCAGTAACAATCCACTACCAGTAAAGGTACCACAAAGCAGTATAAAAAATTAATGCAGGTAGGGTGGATAGCAGGTTCACACTGCTTCAATTACTCTGACACAATAAAAGATGTCTGATTTAATGGTACGCATCACACACACACACACACACTACAAGTATTGTGTAGCAAATTGAAACCCTTTAGCAATATAACCAAATGTTTTAAACAAACTGAAATTATACACTGCTGCACCACCACAATCAGTAAAAAATCCATGAAACATAGAAACATAGAATTTGATGGCAGATAAGGACTGCTTGGCCCACCTAGTCTGTCCTTTTTCCTACCTAACAGATAAGCTGCAGATCCTAATTAACCAACAGCTTACTTCCTCCTACCCCCCACTAGGACTGTCTTATGTCTGTCCCATGCATTCTTGAATTCCCCCACTGTTTTTGACTCCATGACCTCCTCAGGGAGGATGTTCCATGCATCCACAACCCTCTCTGTGAAAAAATTCTTCCACACATTACCTCTGAACCGTCCCCCCTCTATCTTCAAATTGTGCCCCCTTGTTCTTGCACATCTCTTTTTTTGAAAGATGCCACCCTCTTGGACTTTGTTGATTCCCTTAAGGTACTTGAAAGTTTCTATCATGTCCCCCCTCTCCCTCCTTTCCTCAAGGGTATACATATTAAGCTCCTTTAGTCTTTCTTCGTATGTCTTCTGGTGCAGACCCTGCACCATTTTGTTGCCCTCCTCTGGATAGCCTCCACTCTATCTACGTCTTTGCTGAGATGAGGTCTCCAGAACTTCACGCAGTACACCAGATGGGGTCTCACCAACTGTCTGTACAGAGGGATAACAACTTCCTGTTTTCTACTATTGATGCCTCTCCCTATGCATCCCAATATCCCCCCAGCCTCCCTTATTGCCTTCTCACATTGCTTGCCCACCTTTAGGTTGTCTGATATAATTACCCCCAGGTTCCTTTCCATTTTTACTGTTGTCAGTATCTCACAGCCCATTGTGTACTCTTGCCCGGGGTTTTTGTTTCCCAGGTGCATTACCTTGCACTTCTTTGCATTGAATCTGAGCTGCCATACATTTGACCATTCCTCCAACCTTGACAAGTACCTTCTCATCCTTTCCACTTCATCTGGTGTATCAACCCTGTTGTAGATCTTTGTGTCATCTGCAAAGAGACATACTTTCTCTTCCAGTTCCTCTGCAATGTCACTTATAAAGACATTAAAAAGGACTGGTCCCAGTACTGAACCCTTCGGTAGCCCACTAGTAACCCTCCTTTCTTCACTGTGGACTCCATTTACTGCTACCCTTTGCATCCTGTTGTCCAGCCAATTTTGTATCTAGGCTACCACCTTGGGACCCACTCCAAGGCTGGCTAACTTGTGTATTCATCTTTTGCGTGGGACTGTATCAAATGCCTTGCTAAAATCTAGGTAAGCCATGTCCACAGCCCCTCCCTGGTCTACTACTTTGGTCACCCAGTCAAAGAAATCTATTAGATTTGTCTGACATGACCTTCCCATCGTGAATCCATGCTGCCTTGGGTCCTGTGCCCCACTGGCCTCTATGTACTCAACAATTCTTTTCTTCAGAAGTGATTCCATCATTTTACCTACCATTGAGGTCAGACTAACTGGTCTGTAGTTTCCTGCCTCTGTCCTGCTCCCACTTTTGTGAGGAGGAATCACATCCGCTCTTCTCCAGTCCTCAGGTACCACCCCATCCTCCCATGATTTGTTAAAGAAAGTAGTCAGCGGTGTCATTAGTTCTACCCTTAGTTCTTATAGAATTCTTGGGTGAATCCCATCAGGCCCCATTGCTTTGTCCACCTTCAATTTTATTAGTTCTTTCAGAACCCTTTCTTCTGTAAATGGACTGGTATCGACTCTTGTCTTCAGAGTGTTTCTCTTGTTTGGTTTAGGTACCTCCCCCCTCCTCTTCCTCTGTGAATACTGAGCAGAAATATTCATTCAGTATCCCTGCTTTTTTGTTGTCACCCTCTACCCACATTCCCTCCCCTTTATTAAGCCTCAGTATCCCTCCTTTGGTCTTTCTTCGCTCCCTAAAGTACCTATAAAAGGTCTTATCCCCTTCTTAACAGAGTTGGCTATCCTTTCCTCAGTTTGGGCTTTTGCTGTTCTGACTACCTTCCCAGCCTCTTTCTGCTTTAACTGATAACGTTCTCTGTCCTTCTCCTTCTGTGTTTCCTTATATTTCCTGAATGCTATCCTTTTCTCCTTAACCTTCCCTGCCACCTCTTTTGAGAACCATAGTGTTTTTTTCCTTTGTTGTGTTTTGTTGATTTGCTTTACACAAAGGCTTGTTGCCTCTGTGATGCCTGTTTTGATTACTCTCCATTGTTTCTCCACCCCTCCTTCTTCCCTTTTTGCTAGAGCTTTTCTGAGGCACGCTCTTATTTTCCCAAAGTCAGTCCTCCTAAAGTCCAATACTCTTGCTTTTGCATGGCTTGATTGAATGGCTGTGTTTATCGTGAACCACAGTTTGGTGGTCGCTTGTTCCCAGATGTCTACCCACTTCTAAATCTGAGATTCTTTCTCCGTCCCCATTTGAGAGTACCAGGTCTAAAATTGCTCCCTCCCGAGTGGGTTCCAGTACTAGCTGTCTGAGGCATGCCACCTGTAGGGCAGCAAGAATGACCCTGCTCTTGGATGTGCCTGCAGCAAAGGTGCTCCAGTTAACATCTGGTATATTCAGGTGCCCCATCAACAATATCTCCCCTTTTTCTGCCATTCTAAGGAAGCCTTCTATCATTTCCTTGTCCATTCCCTCCCTTGAGATGGGGGTCTGTATACAACCCCCATGCGGATTGTGGTGCCATTTCCTGTCTCCAGGATGACCCACAGTGTCTCATCTGCTCCCTGTTTACTCTTTAGTTCTGTTGCTTTGATCCCTTCCTTTACATAAAGAGCTACTCCTCCTCCTCTTTTACCCTCTCTGTCCCTCCTGTAGATTGTGTATCCTGGTATGTTGACATCCCAGTCATGGTTCTCTGTGTACCATGTTTCTGTGACTGCCACAATATCCAGGCAACCCTCTTTCATCAAGGCCACTAGTTCAGGGAGCTTGTTACAAAGACTATGGGCATTGGTACTCATCACCCTCCACTTTTGATGGCCTTACCCTTTCTAGCCCGTTCCTGTCCTTACTGCCTTTGCCTTTTTTACATTTACTTCTGGCCTGCTCACAGCTTCTCTACCTTGGTGTTTACCTCACTAATTACTGTTGTTTGTGGGGGAGGCTGGATTTCCTGCTCCTTTTCAGTGCCTCCCCTTGGCTAGTTTAAATGCTTGCCAATGAAGCATTAAACCTCTCACTAGGATCCTGGTCCCCTCCCCAGGCAGATGCAGACCATCGCACCAAGTATAGGTCTGCATCCCTCAAAATAGCTCCCCAGTCCCAATGAAGCCAAAACCCTGAGCTCCACACCAGTTTTTCAACCATTCATTGAATTCCCTGGTGAGGAGTACCCTAGCATCACCCTTGCCATAGACAGGCAGCACCTCCGAGAAGGTTACTGTATGCGCTACTTGTCTAAGGTCCCTCCCCAACTCTACAAACTCCTCTTGCACTGCTCTGATCCCATTTCTAGCCAGGTCATTTGTCCCTAGGTGGACAATAACATCCAGCTCCCTCCCTCGTGCAGCTGCTTCCACAATCCTGAGGATTTGCTTCCTGTCCCTCCAAGCTGTGGTGCCAGGCAGGCACCTTACCTCCCTCTCCCCTTCCTCCCCCATTTCTACCCCCCAATGATTGAGTCCCCCACCAGGAGTTGTTTCCTTCCCCTGTGGGGTCTCATGCTACCCTCCTGTGAGTCTTCTTTGTGAAGGTTCCCAGCATCCTCCTTGGTCTCCACTGCAGGTGCCTCTGTAGAGGAACCACTATCCACCAGAAGAGCGAATTAATTGTGGAGAGGTACAGCTGGAGGGATGCAACTCTGTTCCACCACCCTCTCCCACCCTGAGACCTCCCTGGTCCAGCCTCTCCTCTTTCTTGGCAACCTCTGAGGTAGTGGCATTGGCCCTGGTGGTCCCTGGGTGGGGAAGGAGGCTTCACTAATCCTAACCAGGTCAGCCTGGAGATGGGCAACCTCCTCCATCAGACCAGAGAGATGCCTGCAAATAAGGCAGCATCGCAGCCTCCAGAATGTCTCCCGGAACACTGCTGCCCCACAGCCATTGCACTGCACCACTCCTATCATGTCTGATTTTGTGTCCCCTCTCCTGTTTATCTGTATGCTTACTCTCTCCTCTCCTTATAACTCTCACCCTTCCTGTTCTGGGACAGTAACTTCCTATATTCTTCAGTAGCCTCCTTCTTCCTTGCTCAGTGTCAGACCACCAGCAGCTGGGGGGGGGAGTGAGCTACGTTTTTCCTGTAGGGTTGACAAAACCAATGTTTCTCTATGATCCTTCCTTTCCTACTGCCAAACAGGAAGTTCCTGTTGACAGTCAAATCAGGTGGCTATAAAAGTAGAACTGGCTTAGGGTGGCTGGGTGGAGGGGTGGGATGGAGGGCAATTAGTAAGAAAAAAGGCTAGCAACAGGAAGTTGTAATTTGAGTCACCTGCTTTTATAGTGTCTAAACCACAGCCCCAAATAAGCTCTCTTTCCTCCTACTGGTTTAGCAAAGTAAACTGATACAGAACCCTTCCCAGCACAGAACACACACTGACTTTCTTTCTTTTCTTTTTTAACCCTAAATAAGGCCCCTTCTACTTCTAATAAAGTATCTGTTTGCTTAAACTCAACAGACACTGACTCCTGCTATGATATGTGTTAAATTAATAAGAAAATGTAGCTCCTTTCAGTTAGCTGCTTTCTGCTCTACAAGCAAGGCTAGCAACAGGAAGTTGTAATTTGAGTCACCTGCTTTTATAGTGTCTAAACCACACCCTCAGTTAAACTCTCTTTCCTCCTACTGGTTTAGCAAAGTAAACTGATACAGAACCCTTCCCAGCACAGAACAGACACTGACTTTCTTTCATTTCTTTTTTTTTTAAACCCTAAATAAGGCCCCTTCTACTTCTAATGATGTATCTGTTTGCTTAAACTCAACCGACACTGACTCCTGCTAAGATATAAGTGTTAAATTAATAAGAAAATGTAGCTCCTTTCAGTTAGCTGCTTTCTGCTATACAAGCAAGGCTAGCAATGAATTACTGAAAATATTACTGTGTATACATTAACACAGTTATACAAGAAAAATATAACCAAAACAGAAAGACTGCCTTTTTCTCCCAGTTAATCTACCTACACCACAGATACACCCCTTCCCTAAAGCACACTTCACAGTACACAGACTGACTGTTCTAAATTAACATTCAAAATCCACACACAAACAATAAACACTCGATGATATGAGCACAGGAGGATTTCCTACAATCGATGTACTAAATTTTGAGCAAAAAAAGAAATGGCTCAAAAAGGCTTTTTTAACAGCTTTTAGAGGATTTGAAATGCAGAGCACTGAGAATAAACTGTTTCCATCTTCCACTACAAACACACTACACAGAATTGAGGCTGTGCAGAACAATCTAGAGCCTATGCGACCTGCAATCCCTTGAAGCACTGCAAATTCACCTTGGAGCTCAATAACAAAGCAAAGTGATGAGAAGTACATTGATTTCACTGTACTTTGCCTTAAAATTGGTGGAGAAGTGATCTGGGGAAGGGAGAATAATGTGAAGTCATTGTTTTCAATGGACTTCATGTTCCCCATCATGACACGATGTATTCCGCTTCACGTTGTGGAGCACTTTGCAGATTTTTGTTACTCCGCGAATCACTCCGTGGAGTGAATTTTGGCCACTTCATCCATCTCTGCTCATAATTCAGCCATTTCTTACAATTTTGGCCCCAGATTTTCAATATGGGCTTTTTGGGATCCTGTCTTATGAACAGTAGCACTGTTATTTTGTTACTCATTCCTGAATGTTTATTCCGCGCAGTGACCACAAAATCACCTTTCAGGACTGAGAAATGAAATGACAGTGACAGTGTTCATGAGGTGGAGTCCCAAGAACTCCATGTTGAACATTTGGGGCCAAAATTGCAAAAAGTGGCTGAGATATGAACCTAAGTTGAAGCCCCCTCTCCAATTGATTCCCATTATACAGCGCTTACCAGATTCCTCAGTTCACAGTTAGGCTTTGAAGAGTGCAGACGTTTCGCAATCCAGAAGAAGATGGCGGCGCTGACCTTAGGAGGTAAGTATGGGGTTAGGGGGGTAAGGAGAGGTGGGTGCTCAGTGGGAAGGTGGGGAGTGGGGAGGGGGACTAGGGAGACGACGATGGATGGATGTTTTTCTTTTTCACAGGTAAAAAAACACTTTGGGGACAGTTTTCTTTTCTTACATGTTGAAAAAAATTGTGGGCACATTGGGGTGGGCTCCCAGTGTACCACACTAGTGGGGGGGATACAAACGAACACAGGGATTGGGCACCCCAATGTTGGCAGTTGGCTTTGGGGGCGGGAACAGGAATCATCTGACACCAGGAGTGGTTTCCTGGTGTCAGAACCATAAACAATTTTAAAAATAACTATATTTGGCATACTGGGGTGGGCTCCCAGTGTGCCATATTAGTGATGGTGGTGATTGGTAGGGGGGGCCAAGATGCATGCCGACATGAAGATTAGGCACCCCGATGTCATGCCAGCCATTTATTTCAAGGGACTCCCCAGATGTCAGACGATCCCTGTTCATGGGGGTGGGATGTGGACCAGATGATCCTATCTGACCATCTGGTCTTCATCTCATGACTAGATGGTCAGATCTGATCATCTGTCTTCATTTCACGAATGGGGAGTTTGACACCTCAAATCCCATTTGTGAGGTGTCAAAATCCCTGTTCGTCAGCTGAACCTCATTCATGAGATAGGGCCATCTAGTCCTTATCTCACAAATGGGGATTGTGGCAGCTCACAAATGGGGATCAGATGTGACTGAGCAAATGGAGATTTCCCCTAGTAAACAATGGCCGGGATTACATTAATTGAAGTTAAACAAAGACATGGGTTTGTAGAGGGCCTTGCCCTGAACAAAGCCCATGCCTTTGTTTAATGAAGATACACCTGTGGGGCAAGTAACAACAGTTTGTTTGGGGATAAAAGTAAAAACAAAATGGCGGCTCATGAATAGGGACTTTTTTCTCACGAATGGGGATCCCCATCCATGAGCTATAAAAATCCCCATTCATAAGCTAAAATCCTTGCTGAAGGATGTGCAGCTGTTCCAAAGTCTGAACTGAGCATGCTCAGAACCCAACATTTCAAAATTGAATAACTTTAGAACAGAATGATATTTTTC
Organism: Neoceratodus forsteri; assembly: GCA_016271365.2. Lineage (NCBI taxonomy): Eukaryota > Metazoa > Chordata > Ceratodontiformes > Ceratodontidae > Neoceratodus > Neoceratodus forsteri. Next base: position 197,837,213 of record CM028130.1, on the reverse strand, counting down.
ACCAAACCAATGCTGGCTTGTTCCTTGGGGTAAACTGTATCTACCCTGAAAATTCCAGGCCAAAATTCCAAACAGTGTGGATGTTGGGCGATGATAAAAAATCAGGAAAAATGGGCAAAAAAAAGCGCTGCATAAAATGTGCACATCTGATCACAACAAAACATAGCAGCTCATAAGATCTACTCCATGGAACTGCGCATGCCAAATTTTGTGCAAATTCATTGAATGGTTGCAAAGTTACTGAAGTGCAAAATTTGGGGTTTAACATTAAACTGCCTACTCAACCCAAACTATAGTGGTGCTATCGAGCCACTATAATATATATACAGTATATATATATATATATTTGTTGTACATATGACCAGTAACATTTTCCTGTATACTTTGACGTTAACTTAACCTCTGTTATATTGTTCTTTAAAACCAAAAAAGGGTGCACACAGCACCACTAAACACTCTGGGTCAGTATAGATTACCCAAATTTATTAATGTGCTAAAATACAGATACCCAACACCCCTATGTAGTGCTGTGTATATTGCTCTTTGTTGTGCATACTGCCAGCACTATTTCACTGTTTAATGTTAACTGAAACTTTACAACAGTATGCACTGTTATTCCTGTACCTCTCTCTCCAGGGGTCACATCTGTAAGTGAGCCTTGGCTCGGTGTACCTTTCCTAGTTAACAATTTTCAATAAATATATACATTGAAGCTCAACTATTGTTCTACTAAGGGAATTAACATACAACATTCCCAATGGCATTGAACTAAGGCTCGGTCTACTAAACTACTGCATGGCTGTATAATCTACAGGCAAAAGAGAAACTGCTATACAAAATTAGTTCAATCTGCTAAGGCAAACTTCTTTCTGAATGTACTGCAAGGAAACTGAAATGATCCATCTAAATTTGGAAGGCTACAAAATCATGTGAAGCAGATGCAGCCCCTTCATCCACGCTGAAGCATCTTCAAATTGCCAATAAGTCAATTACTGATAAGCAACTGATTGTAGAAGAGCTAAATTTCCACTTTGTCACTGCAGGAACGGCTTTCAAAAAGTCCCCTGTCATCTCTATGCCATTACTGACCCAGGTGCAGTCCAATCCTTCACTCCACCAGAAGGTCTTCCCTTAGTTACAACCTATCTCCTACAAGCAGGTGAAATTGCTACTCCTAAACCTTGACCTCAAGAATAGTGAAGGGACAGAACATTTTGAGCTACTGTTCTTAAAAATTAGATATCATGTCTTAATCACTCCCACAATTGATCTTTTTAATCATTCCATAACACATAACTAAATCCATATGCTTTGGAAAACTGCACACATAATCCATCTTTTTAAATCAGGTGATAAGGCCTGTTTAAATAATCACAGGCCTTTATCTAGCTTTCCTGTGCTGGCTAAAATATTAGAAGAACTTATGTATGAACAATTTTGAGAATACTTTGATAATTTCAGCATTATTACTCCCTACTGTTTGTTTTCCATTTTGGTATTCTCTTTGTTGAAAATTAATAAAGTATTTATATACTGTACAAAAATTCCATCATTACTCCAGCTTAATTAGCCTTTATAACTCAACATTAGAGATGTTGTGAAGTTTCACTCTGCTTTCAAAGTTTGGGCGAAGTAGCCAAATTTGCCCCCTTGGAGCATTTTGCGAAGTTGCCACCTGTGACTGAAACTTCAACCAAACTGGCTTTGCATTGCTCTGGGTTTTTAAAGTGCAAATTGCATAAAAAACCAAGCAAAACGATCGCATCCATCCCCACAGCCAGCAGCCCGACTTCTCCTATTTGGTGTCTAGTGGCCTCCCCACAGCCAATGCTGTCTGGCCCCAAGTAGTCCCACCCCTACCAATCACTGCCATGTGACAAAAATTAAAATAAATCCTCCCCAATCCCATAAATTAAATCCCTGCTGCCCTGGTGTCTAGTGGTCCCACCCCTGGGCTGATTGCCAGCCTCATTCCAAGATGAAGAACCCCACCATCACAGGATGCCCACTGTGCTGAGTCCAACCACTGTTTAAAAAATTAACCAAAACATTTTCCCTGGTGTCTAGTGGACCCCCACCCCATCGGTTAGTGCCCCCCACCCAGCTCCCCCTCCTCCCCAACCCTGAGCAGGCCACCAGCACAGCCCTCCACTCATCTCCACGGCTGGCAGCCCAACTGAGCTCTTAATGAATGGGTGCGTGCTTGTACAAGCATGCGCTCATTCACTGACAGCTCACAGTCATTTTAGGCAGGTTTTTCAGGGGGGCAGAGAAGGTGAGGGGGCTGTTTCAGTCATTGGCAGAGAGGGTGGGATGGGGGAACAGCATTGTGGACCCTCTATTCCCCTGAAACACTGACTAAAATGACTGCAAGCTGTCAATGAATGAGCTTGTGCTTGTACTAGCATGTGCTTATTCATTAAGAGCTCAGTCAGTCTGCCAGACGTGTAGGTGAGTGTAGGGCTGTGCTGGTAACCCATTCAGGCTCAGAATGGGGGGAGCAGGGTGAAGGGGAATTCCTGATGAGGTGGGGGGTCCACTAGACACCAGAGAAATGTTGGGGTTTATTTTTTTAAACATGGTCGGACTCTGCACAGTGGGTGCCCTGTGATGGGGGGGTTGCTTCCTTTTGGAACTGGGACAGTGATTGGCGGGGTGGGGGCTCTACCTGATGGGATAGAAGGCCCATTAGACACCAGGGAAATTTTGGGGTTTAATTTTTGTAACAGTGAACGGACTCAGCGTGGTGGGTTCCCTGTGATGGGGGATTCTTCCTTTTGAAATGTGGCCAGTGATCAGTGAGGGATCACTGGACACCAGGGAGAGGTGATCGGGAGGGGGGGGCACTACAGTAGCCAAACTCTACAAAGTGCGAAGTTTGAACTCCACCGGCAGAGTTACTAAACCCTGCATTTTTTTCGAGGGGTGTGAAACTGGGCTTCGCACAGTGATCCACTCCGTGAAGTGGGGGAAGATCCACAACATTTTTCATGGAGTGAATTTTCCCCACTTTGCACATCTCTACTCAGCATACAGTGCTACTTCAACTGCTATGGTTAAAGTTTCCAACGATACAGCACTGGACCATAAACACAGTAATGTAATCATATTCCTAGTTATTTAAACTAGCTAATGGGGACATGGGTGCAGCACCCGATACATTGAACAAGAAGAACACCCCTCCCCCTCAGCTAGTGATCAAACAGGAGTTTAGTGTGTTTGTAGTTCATTTGCATCACCAGGTAAGGAAAAAGGTCCTGCTCCCCATACGACGTGCAGGAGAAATGCTGGACCTCGTCCAACAACTAATACACTGAAATCTGGCCAATGGAAAATCATGTACACAAATTCCCACAGTCTGGAAAACAAGATCCTAGACCTGCAGGCAACAATGACATAGGCTAAACTGGACATAGTAGCTATTAGAGAGACATGGCTCACCGGTAACCACATCAGTACCCAGCTATGTACTGTTCTGAGGAGACTGAGGTGCAGAAATGGGGGGAATGAGTGGCCCTTTATGTCAATGAAAATATCAAAGCTACAGAAATTCAGAATACACATAAGGAGCCAGAAGAACTGTGGGTCACCCTGGAAACAGGAAATGGGACAGCCATACAAACTGGGGTTGTCTACAGGCCTCCAGATCAGGAGGAGAACATAGACACATTACTGTTAGAAGATTTACAAAACATGACAGCTAAAGGGGAGGTTTTGATAATGGGAGACTTCAACATACCAGATACAGATTGATCAATACCAGCAGGAACATCCACCAGAACTAGACACATAGTGGATTCCCTGCAGGGGAAGGGCCTCAAACTATTGGTAGAACAACCTACAAGAGACAGGGCTGTCCTAGATCTAGTACTGACCAATGGGGAAAGGATCATAGATCTTCAGGTAGAAGGTCACCTGGGGGCCAGTGACCATCACATGGTATGGTTCAGTTTGGTCACTAGAACTAAATCATCCCATTCCAAGGCAAAAATATGGGACTTCAGAGGAGTTGTCTTTGATAAGATGACCAACAGTGTTAAGCTAGACCTGGCAAGATGAAATACAGGTGCGGGGGTACAGGCAAAGTGGACAAGCATTAAGGATGCAATACTTGAAGCAACAGCCCATTGTGTTAGAGAGAAAATCAGGTGCAAAAGAAGGAGGAACCCACTTTGGTTCTCAAAAACAGTAACAGAAAAGGTCAGAGCCAAAAGGCTGGCCTTCAAGAAATATAAGGGAATGCAGTGGGATGAAGATAGGGAGGCATACCAAACTTCCCTAAGGGAAGCAGGCAAGACAGTAAGGGAGGCAAAGGCCCAAACTGAGGAAACACTAGCATGAACGGTAAAAGAAGGGGACAAGATTTTCTATACATACATTAGTGAAAGGAGAAAGTCCAGAGTGGATATTGCTAAGATCAAAGGAGATAAGGGGGAGTGTGTGGAGGAGAACCAAGGAAAAGCATCTATCCTAAATAGATACTTCTGCTCAGTACTTACTGAGGAGAAGGTAGGGCAGGGCCCACAGCTCAGCACCATGGACACAGGGGGGAGGGAGGTGTGCACTAGTCCCTTCACAAAAGAAAGGGTCCTACAAGAGCTTGCTAAGTTCAGGGTGGACAAGGCAATGGGACCTGATGGCATACATCCTAGGGTACTAAAGGAGCTAAGGGTGGAACTAGCTGAGCCATTATCAGAACTGTTTAGTGAGTCTCTGAGCACAGGAGAGGTCTCAGAAGAATAGAGAAGGGCATATGTGATCCCGCTCCACAAGAGTGGTAGCAGGGAGGAGGCAGGGAACTACAGACCAGTCAGTGTTACCTCAGTAGTGGGCAAGATAATGGAGGCACTCCTTAAGGAAAGGATAGTGCAATACCTGGAATCCATAGGAGCTCAGGATCCAAGACAATAGGTTTACAACGGGAAGGTCCTGTTAAACTAATCTCATAGATTTCTTTGACTGGTAACCAGAGTTGTTGACCAAGGGGGGAGCAGTTGATGTCACCTATCTTGGCTTCAGCAAAGCTTTTGATACTGTTCCACAAAGAAGATTGATTAATAAGCTGGGTAGGCTCAGGTGTGTCAGAAGTTGGTCAACTGGGTGGCAAACTGGTTGGCAGGCAGAAAACAGAGAGTGGTGGTAAACTGTATGAAGTCAAAAGAAATGCAAGTCACAAGTCAGGTACCTCAGGGATCAGTCCTTGGGCCAGTCCTCTTCAATATCTTCATCAGTGACATTGCAGATTGACTGGAGGGTAAGGTTTGTCTGTTTGCAGATGGCACCAAGATCTGCAACCGAGTAGATGATCCAGATGCGGTAGGCAGAATCAGAAGAGATCTGGATAAACTGGCAGAATGGTCAGAAGAGTGGCAAATAGGGTTTAATGCAAAGAAGCGCAAGATCATGCACATAGGAAGAGAAACCCTGAAGCCACCTATCGATTGGGAGGGGTGTTGCTGGCAATCACAAGGGAAGAATGAGACTTGGGCATCATCATCATCACAGATGACCTGAAATTATCCAAGCAGACCACTAAAGCAGTAGGTAAGGCTAGAGGGATGTTGGGTTGTATTAGCAGTGGTATCGCAAGTCATAAGAGGGAGGTAATAATCCCTCTTTACACGACAGTGGTTAGGCCCCATCTGGAGTACTGCGTGCAGTACTGGAGGCCCTGCACCTGCATTAGGACATTGACAAAATGGAGACAGTTCAGGGAAGGGCAACGAAAATGGTGCAGGGACTGCATCAGAAAACATTTGAGGACAGATTAATGGAGCTCAATATGTATATCCTAGAGCAAAGGAAGGAGATAGGTGATATGATCGAAACAGTCAAACATCTTAAGGGCATTAACAAGGTGAAAGAGTCTAGCATGTTTCAATATAAGAAAAATAGCAGAAAAAGAGGGCACAGCATGAGATTAGAGGGAGGCCGATTAAGGGGTAATGTCAGAAAGTTATTTTTCACAGATAGGGTAGTGGATGTATGGAATGGCCTACCTCAGGAAGTGGTGGATATGAATATAGTACATGGCTTCAAACAGGCATGGGATAGGCATAAGGGAGCAATACAGATGAGTATGAATTGATAAGCCATTGACAGAGTACAGGCCTATGGCACATTCATAAGGTAGAAAAAATGGGCAGACTGGATGGGTCTTGCGGTCCTTATCTGCCATCAACTTCTATGTTTCTATCTTAGCAAAGCATTTGACACAGTCTACCATAATATCCGGCTAAGCAAACTTTAATACATTGGCATTAGCCATATTACTGTGTCTTGGTTCAGAGAGTATATTTCTGGGTGTCTGCAGCAGATAAAGTTTGAAGGCTATACATCAATTCGTGTTCATACCTGTAAAGGAGTGCCACAGTGCTCTATACTGCAGCCACTTCTTTTTATGATTTATGCTAATGATCTACGGTCAGGCATTACTAACACTAATCTGCATTTTTATGTTGACGATGCTGTTCTGTATGTAGCCACATCTACTCTGGCTGCAGCAGGGAGTGATCTGAAAATTGTATTTGATCAGTTTTAGCATAACCTTCATAGCTTAAATTGCTCCTAAACACTTAAGAAAAACTAAGTACATGTTTTTTCTCCCCTAATAGTCAGCAAAATAAAAAGCGCCCCCTCAACTTAAATCGCCACTTTGCTGAGTGACAAACTGGAACTAGTGAAGACTCTCAAGTAGCTAGTAGTGCTGTGCAGAATTTTTAAATTCTAGTGGAATGGAATTTTGCGAAGTTCTGTTGAATTTTGCCAGAAACAAAATGACAGGATTCCACATCGGAAAAATGTGGTATGAGTTTTTCGGTAACATTTCAGCATAATTTTATTCCACGGATCTCTGTATTTTCCATGGAAATGCTTGTGGAATGGTTTTCCACTGAAAAAATATTGTTCTGCAGAATATTATTCTGTGGATCACAGCAGGTGAAATTCCACAGAGAACCATCGAAATTTCACTGGTGGAATGGTTATTGTATGCTAATTATGCTGGAGAATTCCAAATTCAACCCAGCACCAGTCCCTAGGTCTCTGGTTGGACAGCAAGCTTTGTTTCAACCAACATATAGATACAGCAGTCTCTGTAAGAAGCTTTGCTTCAGGTTAGGCTTTCACTTCAAGAATAAATTCTGCCTTACCACGGACACAAGAAAAATATTTGTGCAGGTGACCTTTTTACCACTGCTAGACTATGGTGACTTACTCCATGGTAGTGCTCCTCCATTTATGGCCTTACAAGGCCCTTTGGAATTTGTTGACACCATACATTACCACCCTTTTCACAAGATCCACTGGGCTGTTTAACCTAAGGAAACACAATATAATTCTTCTTGCTGTCCCAAGGTATTTTTCTCATTTCGGTAAAATGGCTTTAAGTTGGCTTGTCCCTACTCTTTGGTAAAAGCTGCAGGTAAGCTCAAACTGAATTGCCTAATTAGCCTCAGTTGTTTTTTAAGGCTCTTCCTGATTGCCACTCTATAGAAAAAAGTGAATATTAGTAATCTGCTTGTTTTTTTCTAAGATATGGCCTCCGTCCAAGTTTTATGTATGCCCTGACTCCCCATATTTTTTGATGTGTAAAATTCTTCTAAGTGTTTGTGAATTTGCTGTATTCTGCTTACTTCTATGTTATTATTTTTTTTAATCTGTGATATCTTCTTATTTTGGATTCTTGTTAAATGACATTGCTTTTTGATCTTTTGTGCTGTTCTGATCCATTGTTCTGTTGGCCTGTCCTAAACAGGACCTCCTTGTAAATGAGTGCTGCGCAGTGGAGCTTTTTCTCTGGTAACAATAAATACAAATGCAAATTCTCTATATCGCATTTGATTGCTATCAAAATTGGAATGACTGTGCAAGAAGTGGATAATTAAGCAATAAGGCATGACATGGTGTGTGTTAGTGTGTAATAACGTCACTCCTCGGGTGGGTAGAAACACAAGGTGAAGCCAAGTGCTTCCACCACCTAAGGAATGATGTTATTACACAATAAAACACACCCTGGAGTGCCTTATTGCTGTTATACAATGGCTCATCTTTTAAAATAATAATAAAATGTAAAAAAAAAAATGATGACATTTTTATTTATGCATTCAATTTTTTGTTGGCGGCATGTATTGTAGGTGCAAGGAAAAGTAGTCCAGTAGGTGGTGCTGGTGCTTCATGCTGACCGCCCCTCCCAAGTCTTTCTATCATTCTGAGTCTTACTTTGAGTGCATGCACCCTCCCCCCCAACACACACACAGACTTGTCTGTGGCCACACAGTTTAACGGGCAGTTTTGGTGCTTACTTTTACTTGATTTTCGATTCCTGTGTGTGGGAACAACAGACCGCTAAGGACCGATCATGCACATGCTACCGAAGTCATGTAGAGTGTATGGTTGGAGGAATTCATCCCGCTTCTCATTTTCTGGGACACAAAGTGTATTCTATCTTTTTGTGAGTTCCTTTTATTTTTTCAGCTCTGCTGCTATACTGGATGACAGACAACTTGTGTTTTAAGTGAGTGGCATCATTGAACCTCATGACCGGCAGATACGGTCTTCACAGTTCAATGAAACCGGTCACTTCCAAGACAAAAACCCAGTAAAAACAGACATGACAGTTAAGTACTTTTTTATATCTCGCTGTACTGTGACTGCTTCTGTTGCTGGTGAAAATGGTGTTTTGGTGTGGTGTGGTGATGTTCTTGGGGTGGAGGGAGCCAAAATCATTTAAAGCGGGCTAACCGGAGCTGTTGCAACTTGGGAGAGGAGTATGATTTCATGCTCTGTCATGCGGTCATGTGCATGTCTGGACTTCATACAGTGATGCTGTTGTTCAACAACATCACTGTTCCAGACACACACTGACCAATCAGGATAGAACAAATGTGTAAAGGTTGTTACATCCATAACTTCAGGAGGAGGTACATTCCAAGTATGGATTATCCTTTGGGTGAAAAAGTCTTCTCTTGTCCTTATTTGAGAGTTTCAACATTAGTTGTTTATTGTGGCTTCTAAGATTAAATTTATGATCAGAAAAATTAATCCCAAGATATTTCATTTGAGTTTGGTCTCTAGAAACTTTATACATTTCCAAAAGATCACTTCCTGGGAGTGATGGCATGCAGTGACCTCACGGTGATAAATAAGATACAGGAGGGAAATAGTTTTCAGAAAAAAGTGCTCAGACTGAGGGGGCATGCTATGAAGCTGGAGGGAGCAGATTCAGGAGAGATCCGAGGAAGTACTTACTCACAGAAAGAGTGGTGGATTCCTGGAAAAGCCTTCCAATGGAGGTGATGGGGTGAAAACAGTGGTGGGGTTCACAAATGCATGGGACAAGCATAAGGAAATCTTAGTGGAAAGGAAGGGGAGAGGGAGAGAGAGACAGAGATTAAGTAGGATTTACTGTGATACTGTAGGTAGTGAAAAGTGGGCAGACTGGGTAGGCCAAGCAGTATTTATCTGCCATCAAAGACTAGGGATGTTATATAGAATATGCCATTTTTTTATCTGAAAAGTCTAGAAAGTTACAGACCCATAGTTTTCTCTTTAGCCTGTTTTTAATTATGGCATCAATATTTACACCGCCACCACAAACTCTAGCTTGGACAGTCTGAGAGTAACTTATTATTCCATTTTGAGATATTTGACTGGATCAACCCTTTTTTTTTTTAGTTATAATTTTTCTCTCCTCCTACCACTGGCTTGCATCAGGAGAGCGTCCCCAGCTCCATCCCTCAGCATCCACCAACCGACGCTGACCTGGCCCCAGGGCTTACTCTCCCAGCAGGGGAATCGAACTCCCCCACTGAGGACCAGATTAGGTGGCCAGTGTTGTGGCTAGCTGGGGGCAGAGCCTGCGAGGTGCCCTCTGCTATCCTGCACAGCAGTAACTTTTTCTCCTGTTCTCCCAGAAGTTTGGACCATGCCATGGCGTCAGTGGAGTGGAGCACACATGTGTCCACAAACGCTCCCTTCAGACGTCTGGCCCAATTTGTGGCGTGGCGCCCTTTCCTCCAGCCTCTGCTGGGGGGGCGAACAAGCACCAATCACCTAGAACCCCCCCCTCCGCGGAGAAGGAGAGCAGTCCATTGGATGCTCAATCCTTCTCCTCCCCTGCCGACCCCCGACGGCCCATGCTCGCTCCCGAACACGGGTCACTGGCATAGCACAAGGTAAGGTGCCAGCGCCTTAGCCCTCCGTGCCACTGGGCCGATGACTGAATCCCCTTTTATACTCATTCTTGTGATTTATTCAAGATTTCAGGTTGTCTGTCCTTACACAAAAGGGTTTCCTTTAAATCAGCTGTATTTATGTTTAAGTTTGTGTCTTGGGTTTATTGCCCCCTTTCATTATCCATTCCTTCAGCTCAGTGGTACCCTGTGGTAATGCAGGTACATTTGTTAGAAACAGGAGGTACTGGGTTTGAATTCTGCAGAACAATTTTTATCAGTGTCAGTGGCTCAGCAGGTAGCATACTTGCCTCTGAAGCCAGGGGATCAGAAAGCTGTGGGTTCTATTTCTACATCAGGCACTTGGGTTGAATCCCAATATTGACACTGTAGTGCAGCATGAGGGTGCAATCTTTTGGATGAGATGTTAAACCGAGGTCCCATTGGCCTGTTCAGGTGGATATTAAAGATGTCATGGCATTTCTTGAAAAGAGTAGGAGAAGGTTTTTATTAACAGAACAGTACACAAAGAAAAAGCAAGCATATATACGCTTTCAAAAGCTAAACAATTAAATTAACAGAAGTAATACAAAACAATAGAAATAACAATAGAAAACTGGAAAGAGAAACAAAACAGTGCAATACATTTAAAAAAAATGAACAAAAAAAATAAACAAAAGTTGAAATAAGGCAGCATAACAAATTCATCCTATCTTGTCTTTCAAAAAAGGTACCGCCTTTCAGCGAGCTATCCAGGTATTGTAATTCAAAATATGGTGTTCATAAAAACAGCGTTGAGTCAAATCATGCTCTATATACATTCAATAACACAGGAAGGCTATTGATACAGTTGCTGCAGGGGTCAACTTACACCACACCTGCCACAAATGGAATTTAATCATGGCAAAGAAAAGTCATACTACACCTACTTCAAGCGAAGCACGATGTAATAGAACCCCACCCACAACTTCCACATAAGTAACAGTTTTCCAAAACGACTGTTTCCAACGAATAGATAGGCCCTTCCAGAATTCCTGTGCATAAGGACACTGAATAAAAAAATGAGTCATAGTTTCTTCCTGAGCTATACAAATTTCCCTAGGACACATTCGGTCTGATACCATTTTTGCTTTGCATTACCCCTAACATTGAGCCTTCCATGACTACTAAGCCACAATATATCCCATAATCTAGATGGTATCAATTTATCAGTCAGTCCCTGAAGGACTTTATTATGACTACAATCAGGAATATCCTTATACACAGGAGCAACAGAATGTACATGAGTTGGCAATGTCCCATATAGAAACTTACTTGTTCTAGAAAAAACCTGGTCCGGAAGTACCTTCCATTTATTAAGTTTCTTTATAGCAGGTTGCAAATAGGTGGGAAAAGAGAAAGCCAGTGGTTTCCTATGACCTGGAACAGTCCAACAGGTATACAAAGGACCAACCAATAATCAGCATACACCAACCACAACACTGAGTGAGAACAACTAAGATCGACTAAATTTTGGTGTAAAAATACACAATAAAAAAATGTGATTGGAATAACACAATTCAAACCACCTTGCACTATCGGAAGATATAACACATATCTCTTTACAAGGTTCAAACAACTCTCCCAAATAACTTGGAAAAAAAGGCTAAGTAAAGTTGTTTCCAACTGAGGTGGGACATGATATACAGCACTAATATATAAAAAGAGAGGAAGGAGTAATGTTTTAACAATATGCACCTCCATACACTAGGGCTGTTGCTAAGATTTCCATTGCGCAACTTTAGGCTTGGCAATATCAAGTTTCTCTGACCAATTAAGGAAAGCATTATCTCCTTTGCCAAACTTAATACCCAGGACCTTAATTGGACCCTGTAGCACTGTAATATCCTGTAGATTAGTAAAAGTAGGTTGCACATTATGAAGAGGGTACAAAAAACTCTTATGTTTATTTAAAGTTGCTCCCATCACAGTAGAATAAGTCTTATAATGATGCAACACCCTATGTCCTGAAGCCACATCTGCAACAAAAACACGCACATCATCAGCATAAGTGGAGACCTTAGCACTGATCGTACTCTGTGGGGAATTGATACTAGTAATGCATGCATCCTGTGCAATAGTTCTTAATAAAGGATCCAAACAAAATACATAAAGCAGGGGGCTCATGGGACAGGCCTGCCGTACCCCCTACGAATAGGGATATAAAAACCCAGAAAACCATTCACCAGGGCAAAGCATATGCATAGTTATACAACAAAGCAAGCCATGTGACAAACTGTTCTGGTATTCCATATGTTCTCAAAACCCAAAACATAAATTCATGAGGGACATGATCAAATGCCATTTCCTGGTCAAAAGACATCAGAAATCCCGTAACCACATCATCTTTACCCAATTCAACCAATTCCCTAAGTAAGAGGAGAGTATGCTCAATATATCTACCAGGAATAGAACATGTTAGATGAAAGGAAATCAATGAAGCAGCTACAGTCAGGAGCCTGGTGGTCAGAATTTTCATCAAAATCTTAAAATCCATATTTAGGAGACTCAATGGCCTCCACTTATTAAGATCCCCTCTGTGCTGTTTCTTAAACAACAAAATCTGAATGGAAGTACAAAAATGAAAATCAAAAGTGGTCTGCTGTAATACCCAATTAAATACCACAGGAAGGATGTCACTAAGCAAAGTACTACAGGCTTTATAAAATTCAGATGACAAACCATCTATACCAGGTGCTGTATTAGAATGGAGACATGATATTTCCCGAGCCACCTCCACACTACTTATAGAGGCAATCAAGGGTTCAAAAAGTGCATCAGTACCAGAAGGAACGACAACAGAAGTAAGAAAATTATCAATGTCATTGCCATCTAAAGAAGGGGCAGTATACATATCCACAAAGTATGCTGTCACTTCCTTCAAAATGTCAGGTATGGTAGTGCACCGAGTACCGTCCAAATGAGTAACTTCAGTCAGCAGTCTATCTGAAGCCCATAAGCTACTACTATCAAACGCATCCCCCAATCCGGACTTCTTTGATGAACACACCCTGTGTTCATGCAAAAGGGAAGCAGCCCCAGAATATTGTAGGGGTGTCATCTCTTTTTTAACTGCCTGTACTTGTGTAGTTAAATTAAGACGTCGGGTATTGATAGTAATATACAATGTTTCCAAATAAGACCTTAAAACTAAATTTCTTTTATAGTTAGACAGTGCGGCCAATTTTGAATTATGCATTGCCATCAACCTCAAATCAGATTTAGTATTAACCCACCAAGTTAACAAATCATCGGTAAGTCCAGTCAGAGACATGTGGGCCTTCAAAATGTCATGGAGCTGCTGTATGAAGAAAGAATCCTCCAGCAACTGGATATTAAATTTCTAGTAACCTTCACCAATAGAGGCATGGGGACCCACCTCTAGGGTCACAACCAAAACCACATGGTCAGAAGTCTCAGTTGGAATAGTCCGAGTGTTTAGCACCTGAACCATAGAGTCAGTAAAAATAAAATCGATCCTAGTGGACAAAAGACCTTTGAAAAATGTATGTCCACCCATGGCATGACACAATCTATAAGAATCTTGGAGATGCCCCTGAGTAATAGTACGATTAAGACAAGTGGTGTCACAAAAATCCTTATCAGTCACAGCTCCCCTATCACGTTTATGCACAACACAATTGAAGACACCTCCCCAAAAAAGATGTCTTGTCATGAAAAGATAAGACTTAACAGAATGAAAGAGATCAACCCTTCCTTTCTTTGTGGTCGGAGCATAGGCAACAATCAATTTCCAACTAGTTCCTAAAAGGACAAAATCTAACAGCAGTGCACGCCTTGAGATAATTTCAACCAGCTTTGTAACATGAAAACCATCACCCCAAAATAAAACCCCAACACCATCACACGTGTCTAACCCAAAAGAAAAAAAAGCAGGACCCAATCAGGTAGCACTGTATAATACAAATATCACATCTCAAGGCCTGTAGGAAATGAAAAGTAAGTAGCCTTCGACGGGCATTCTTAACATTATTGGTGTTCAAGGTGGCCACATGAAGACAAAGGGCAGAGGACATGAGTGAAAGGTAAAGGTATGCACACTGCAAAAGAAACACACAAGCTAACAAGATCATTTAATCTTTCCAGATCTAGTGCTTCTAAGGGGGCACACACCAAGTCATGGAGGACATTGGATTCCGCAGACCTCTTTTGATTTATCACTCTCCGAGTCTGAGGAAAGAAGGGACTGAGAAGAAGTATCTGAATCAGCACCTAAGTCCGAAGACTGCGATTTCTTAGAAAGGACTTCAAATTTATTGCTTAGGGGTAGCACCCCACCCAGGGAAGAAGTTTTTACCAGCTTCGACCTGGTTTTAGTTTGCTTTTGTGCCCTCTTTTTGGCCTGTACAATAGTCTCAGGGGGCGGCATGACCAAGTCAAATGGAGGCATGACTTGATCCATGACAGAAGTTCCCTCCACTGAAGGAGAAGCTGGAAGGGGGGGCACTAGCAGCTCCACATCCATTGGGACAGCCTGAACAGGATCGGTACTCAGGGGCAAGGATACTGAGGGAGAAGCGGAAGGTGCAGAACCAGGCTCTTCTGGTGGGGGGGATCAGGTGTTACTACCTCTGGTGGGGAAGGGGGTTGAGGCAGCAATATCCTTTCTTGTGCCTCAATCAGAATTTCATCCTGATTGGGGCAATCATCTGTATTATGGGTAGCCCAGGGACAAGACCGAAAACCATGCCCAACCTCCTCACAGAGATTACATTTTATTTCCTCAGTACAATCCATGCTGACATGTCCAAAAGAGAGACAAATGGAACACCTCAACCTATCACAAGTTGCACTAAGATGTTTATGAGACCCACATTTGAAACACTTCCGGGGCTGTCTAGCATAAAAGCAACGACCTTGTTCCCTGCCCAGAAAAAGGCTATTGGGCAAGTGAACAGGACCCATAGTAGTGTGTCGAACTTGCATGCTAAATTTCCAACCTCCCATCCAAAAGTGCTCTGAATCAAAAATAGGTTGAGGTGTTCCCAAGACTTCACAGTGCTGCTGCAATCAGTGTGATATATCATGCACAGCCACATCCTCATTCCGAAATAATATGGTGACTGCTTTAATAGCTGGTCTGGTGAGCCGAATAGCCCAAAAGGGCAACCACAATTCAGTATACCTCAATAGTTCATACTTCACCCAAAAATGGTCCAGCCCCTGTGAGGTCTGAAAGCCAATATCAAACAATGAGGTGCCTGAAATATGAATCAAAGCAAAGACTTCATTAGTAAAATAACCCAAAGAATCCTTAATAAGTGTCCTTCCCACATAAAGACGGTCCGTGGTAAGTTCTAGGCCTCAAATATATTGTAAATGGACTGCATTCTGTCTCTGAAGAGGTGGAGGAGAACCCCGAAAACTGTCCCCCTTCCTAAATTCTTCCCAATTCATTTTTGCATGGTCCCTATGATCAGGAGGAAGATCTGGCAGTGGTTTATCTGACTCCATACGCTCACCCCAGGTAGGCTTACTGCAACTAGGTCCTTCATCTGCCGAAGAAGAGGCCGACAAGAGCGGTATCTTAGTCAGCAACTTGGTGGAAAAAAATGGTTGCTGCACATCATCAGCATTTAAGTCTAAATCCATCATATTAAGTATGGAAGGTAGTGGAGCGGCCAGCACTTCAGTAACAATGGTATCAGAAGAGATAGTCTGTGACCCCTGGTCAGGAATCGGACTATGGGCAGGATCAGGAATCCAATGCCCCACAGTACCTGGCTTCCAGCCAGCATCTTGCAGGGAATCCATCAAAGAATGAGGGACCACATCAGGTTGTAAGGTAGGTGCAGTCATTTGCCTCATAGGAAAAGGAAAACAGCTGGAAGGGGTAACCATGACACCTTGAACAGTAACTAGACCAGTACTCACAGGCCCATCCTGAGAAACAGTTACCGCTGCTCCTGGTACTTGCAAACAGTCAGGAGCAGAAGCGTTAGATTGAGTAATCGTCAACTCATCTCGTTGAGATGCTGGTAATGTAGGTGCAGCACTGGTGTGAGGAATCAGCATTGGGCTCATTGTTTCCTCAGCAGACACCAAAGGATTTGAAGCATGAGGTAAAGCCTTCAGTAAAGGATCTGGTACAGCAGCATGTCCGACTCCCGCAGCTATCTCAAGATCGTTCATTTCTGGTCGACGTAAACATGAACCACCATCTGCTTCAGTCACCTCCAATGCATGGCGACAGTTCTTTGCAAGTAAGGATTTCAGCCACATTTCCTCCACAGGTAAAAAAACAGATGATTCAGATGATGACAAACTGTGTACAGTAGTAACCTCATCCATAGCATCAGAACACGCAAACAAGGCAGTGGGTATAGACTCCAAAATTGGACCTGCAGGAGCAAAGCTCTGTTCTTCTGCAGGTCCGCCAGCAGACTGAACCGACTCAGAGGTCGAGGCCATGGTCCCAGAGTGCCCACACCACAGAGTAGGGGAATGTTTTATTCAAGACCAAAAGGAAATCAAACCAAAAACAGAACATAACATCAATCAAAACTTAGAAAAAAATAAGTACAAAAAGAACTGATGCAAAATACAAAATGACCCAAAAAAGGAAAGAAAACCAAAATGAAAATAAAACTGACCCAATAAACTTTATCCAGTGTCCAACCATTGTATTGCTTTCCATTTTTTATGAAACTGGGATGGTAATAAGGAACGAAAATCCACATGCCAAAGTTCACAAAGCCACTTCTGAATCCTCCAAAATAGTTGGTCAGGGGAAATAAACAGAGAACGTAAGGACCATGTACAGTGGACTTGCCAAACATGATACTTAATACCCCCAAAAAGTAATCTAACTGTATCCACAGTAAACGAATCCCACTCCGAGGATAAAATACTGAAAATAAACATGTAGCATCAATAGTTGGAAATTGGAAATGTGCCCACCGAACATAGAGCAGGGCCCAAAATTGTACAATAAAAGGACATTCAAAAAACAAATGCAACATTGTCTCTAAAGCAGCATTGCAAGTAGAAATTCTTGGACAATATCTGTCTTCAATACTTTTGTGTTTCAAATTATTTTTAACATTCAGCCTTCCATGGGCTGTAAGCCAGGTAACATCCCACATATAATTAGGAAGACTAGGAGAGGTAAGCAAAGCTGTAACTTGGGGTAAATCAGTATGAGCAATTCCCGGAAAGACACAACTGTCTGAAAAGTACTGACTTAACAAAAGGTGATACAACTGTTTTCTAGAAGATTGGGTAAACGAAAGAAAAGGAATCTTCCATTTCTTAATATTACCAAAACTGGAACGAAGATAATTTGGTAACTGAACTACAGGTGTTTGTTTATGGATGAGGCCCTCCTTGACCAACCATCCAGCCAAGGAGAGACCTGATCGTAAAGCCACACTGACCACACCGTAGAGCTATGTAGAACGAGGGGAGAAATATTTTTATATAGAAAATTACTGAAAAAAAACAGGACTGGGTTAACCATATTCAAACCATCAAAAGCAAGAGGACAATATAAAACATTCCTCCTGATGGGGTTCAAACGACTCCCCCAAATCATTCTGAAAAAAAGACCATAAAGAGCTACTTCCAGGGAAACCGGTACTGCATAAACAGCACTCAAATGCAAAAAAATGCCAATACGAAAAGTATTAATCATATAAATACATTTTTTTTTTACATATTCCATTTGGTCCAAAATGTAACTTTCCCATTAGCCATCTGAAGAAGCTGTTCCCAATTATATGTGGCTGTATCAGAATCACAGAAAAAATAAATGCCTAAAATTTTACAAACTGTATTGGTAACAGGAATTCCCATAATCACCGAAGAAGAAGAAACATATGAGCCATAATAATAGCATCTGCTCTTAGAAAAATTAAAGGAAACCCCAGTACCTTTTTGGAAGGCAACAGTCAACCTTTCAGTGGCCTTACAGGAAGGGATATTAGCCAAAAAAACATACATAAATCATCCACATAAGCAATAACTGGGAATTCAGCATCTTCAGAACCCACCAAGGGACCCCGAATAATATCCTCACAGGACATAGCAGAAAGTAATGGTTCCAAAGAAAAATTATACAACATAGGGCTAAGAGGGCACCCCTGGCATACCTCCTTACCACACGAACATGCCCTACCCATCCAACCATTAACATACGGGATCATGACAGCATTCCGATAGTAATTCTGTATCCAACTGACAAAACCAGATGGAAAATCTAGAGCCATCATGCATGACCAAAGATAGAGGTGAGAAACACTATCAAAAGCCTTAGCTTGGTCTACCATAACACAAATACCAGCCAGTTTGTCTCGTTTACCTCGTTCAAGGATTTCGCGAATCAAAATCAGGGCATCAGAAATATTGCGGCCAAGCACAGAACTAAACTGTACAGGGGAAATAATGTCACACAAAAAGCCAGCAATCCGGAAACCCAAAATTTTGGTAAAAATCTTGCAGTCCAAATTCAAAAGCGTTATCGGGCATCAATTATGCAGATCACTCTTGTCTCCTAAATTAAGAAGAAAAATTAAAAGCCCCTCATTCATACTAAGGGGGAAAATACCAAGAGTAAGACATGCATTAAACACTGAAACTAAATGAGAACCCAAAATAGTACCAATTAAACCATAAATTTCATTAGGAAGCCTGTCCTTTCCAGGGGCTTTACCTTTTGGGAAAACCAGAGTCACAGCATAAAATTCAGACTCAGAAATAGGCACCACCAGAGACAACAAAAAAGCCTCAGAAATTTGGGGTAAAGAACTGTATTGCAACCAGTCTGAAATAGACTGCGAAGTAACCCTAGAATCTGTAGTAAACAATGACTGAACATGGGCATCCACAATATCAAGAATTGACTGTTTATCAGAAACCCTATCACCTTCTGAAGTCAATAAAACAGTAACATCCTTCTTAGTCCTATATGACATATTAGCCTCAAAGGGATTCGTATGACAAAAGAACCCATGGATACTAAATTTCATATCCTTCTCAAGTTGCTGTTGCTTCAAATTTTGAGTCTTAGCCAATTCAGTCTTAACCAGTATTAAGGGGGATAAAACCTTTTATAGGTACATCAGCGAGCGTAGAAAGACAAAGGGAGGGATAGTGAGGCTGAATAGAATGAACGGTGGGTGGACAGAGGGGGACAGTGAAAAAGCAGGAATACTGAATGAATATTTCTGCTCAGTGTTCACCAAAGAGGAGGGGGAAGTGCCTAATCCAATTAACAGAAGCACTCTTGATAGGGGGGTCGATCCCAGTCCTTTCACAGAAGAAAGGGTTCTGCAAGAACTCCTAAAACTGAAGGCGGACAAAGCAATGGATCCTGATGGAATTCACCCCAGAATTCTAAAAGAATTAAGGAAGGAACTAGTGAAACCACTGGCTACTCTTTTAATAAATCATGGGAGGATGGTGGTACCTGAGGACTGGAGGAAGGCGATGTGATTCTCTTCACAAAAGTGGGACCAAGACAGAGGCAGGAAACTACAGACCCTGTCAGTCTGACCTCTGTGGTAGGGAAATGATGGAGTCACTTCTGAAGGAAAGAATATTTGAGTACCTAGAGGTCAGTGGAGCACAGGATCCAAGGCAGCATGGGTTCACAGTGGGAAGGTCATGTCAGACGAATCTAATAGATTTATTTGACTGGGTGACCAAAGTAGTAGACCAGGGAGGGCTGTGGACATGGCCTACCTAGACTTTAGCAAGGCATTTGACACAGTCCCACACAAAGATTATTAGTCAAATTAACCAGCCTGGGAGTGGTCCCAGGGTGGTAGCCTGGGTAAAACATTGGCTGGACAACAGGACACAGAAGGTAATTGTAAATGGAGTCCACTCTGAAGAAAGGGGGGTTACTAGTGGGGTACCGCAGGGTTCAGTATTGGGTCCAGTCCTTTTTAATGTCTTCATCAGTGACATTGCAGAGGGACTAGAAGGAAAAGTATGCCTTTTTGCAGATGACACAAAGATCTGCAACAGGGTTGATATGCAAGGAGGCGTGGAAAGGATGAAAAGGGACTTGGCAAGGTTGGAGGAATGGTCAGGCGTATGGCAGCTAGGATTCAATGCAAAAAAGTGCAAAATAATGCACCTGGGAAACAAGAACCCAGGGGAAGAATACACAATGGTTGGGGAGGTAGTAACAACAACAAAACAGGAAAGGGACCTGGGGGTAATCATATCAGAAGACCTTAAGGTTAGCAAGCAATGTGAGAAGGCAGTAGGGAGGGCCGGGGGTATACTGGGATGTATAGGGAGAGGCATCAGTAGCAGAAAACAGGAAATTGTTATCCCTCTGTACAGACAGTTGGTGAGACCTCATCTGGAGTACTGTGTCCAGTTCTGGAGACCCCATCTCCGCAAGGACATAGACAGGATAGAGGCAGTCCAGTGGAGGAACTAAAATGGTGCAGGGTCTGCAAGAGAAGCCGTATGAGGAGAAACTAAAGGAGCTTAATATGTATACTCTTGAGGAAAGAAGGGAGAGGGGGGACATGATAGAAACTTTCAAGTCCCTCAAGGGAATCAACAAAGTCCAAGAGGGTAGCATCTTTCAGAAAAAGAGACTTGCAAGAACAAGGGGACACAATTTAAAGATAGAAGGAGGGCGGTTCAGGGGCAATGTAAGGAAGTATTATTCCTCAGAGAGGGTAGTGGATGCATGGAACAGCCTTCCTGAGGAAGTTGTGGGGTCTAAAACTGTGGGAGAATTCAAGAATGCATGGGACAGACATAAGGCAATTCTTGTGGGGGGCAAGAAGATATAGGCTGTTGGTTAACTAGGATCTGTGGCCTATCCTGTAGGTAGGGAAATGGGCAGACTAGATGGGCCTAGCGGTTCTTATCTGCCATCAAAGTCTATGTTTCTATGTTTCTAACCACCTGTAATGCAGTAGAATCAACCGGAAAACCAGAATGAAGTTGAGAGTAAAAATCAGTTAATAATTGCTGAAGAGATTTATGATATGATTTACGGGAAGCTCCCAAGATATGTCCAATCTCAATTAAATATTCTTTAAATAACTGCTTTGAATCTTCCCACCAATCTTGCAAAGAGTCATAAAGAAAAAAAAATGAATCACGAGCTTTTAAAAGGGACAAAAACCCTTCCTGGACTTCAGGAATATCCAGAAGTGACAAGTTCAGCTTCCAGTGTCCGCCCTTTAGGAGTTCGTACATGATCAGAAAGGGAAAACTGAGAAGGCAATGATCCGAAGAAGCAACTAGTGAAACTTTAGGGAAAAACAAGAGAGGGGTCACAAACCAATAATCAATACGTGATCTCCAAGGCCTTGTACATACGTAAAAGATGAAACACCATCAAAAACATCATAAAGACCAGAAACCTTTAGCAAATCATTCAAACAATGAGTGTCACAGTACAATTTTGAAGTATTAGATTTAACTATTCGGGAGATATTAAAATCACCACCCAAAAAAATATTCCTGCTAGAAAGCAAATGAGGCCGAAGAAGGTGCAAAAGTTGAACTCGATCCCATTTGGTCTGAGGGGCATAGACATTAATCAACTGAAAGGAACAGAATTAATCAGAACATCAAGTTTATTACTACAAAAGGGATAAATCACAGTTGACCTAAGCAGTTCTTACCAATACGAACCGGGAGCCAGTGCTAAGCGTTCCCTACACCTCGAGGTTTCTCTGTAGTCTCTTGGGATCTCTCGGGTCTCCGAGGTGTAAAGCCTGTGCATAACATTATATACCTGTGATAATTACTATGGTTACTAAAAGACAGAAACATTTCTAGTTACAGAGATGAGCCCTACTGGCTAAATTAGAGGTGGCTCCATGGTCCAAGATAACATTATATAATTCTGTAAAGTCATCAGTTTTAGAACAAAGACGTTCTTATACAGAGTCTTACATAACAAGGTGTAGTGCTGCACATCACCAAAGGATGGCAATGTTGCCTTACATATTACAATTACTTCAAGGACAGGTGTCTTGGCATCTGACAAGTAAGAAATAGACAGAAAATATATATATATAATATGTGTGCATTAGCAAGCAAAGTGGGTTACAACAATATGCATTCATATCCTGACATCTACTCTTATACGGTAGATGCCCTTAGCCCTATGTATTAGTATAACCTATGCCTAAACATTAGCTGTCTATGGTGTACCTCTGAGGGTATCAATTAGGGTGCAGGGACCTCGTGTAACAATTCCCCCCCTTGTTGCCTCCAAGGGCAACACAGGCAAATCCAGGGGATGGACAGGAGCAGTGGCTGTTTACAAGCCTGACGCGCGAGCCTTGTAAAGGAACTCAAGCTGCTCATGGTGTTGGCGCAATGCATGTCATAGGCAGCAAAGCATAATAATCAAAGTGAATATTAAAAATGCTTGTATTATAACAAAACCTTTAAAAGTGATCTCCAACCAGGTGTTAGTCAATGCATTATTCATATCTCCATCATTGATCAGGTCAAGAACAGCTTCATTGGCTTTGGTTATATTATTGCTGATGTGGATGAGGTGTGTGTCCTTTCTGTCTAAAAGGGATTTCAGTGTAAGTGTAATTGGATCTACTGTATGTGTACATTAAAGTATGGTAGGTATTCTGAGAGTGTAAGTAAATAATCTGGGTTACCATCAATAATGTCTGCATCCATAAGGGGGACGGGGGTTATGGCGGTATGTCCAATAACAGTTTTCTGATGGGAGACAAAACAAAAGTTGGGGTAATCAATTGAACAAGTAACAGAACCATTTGTATAAGACTTATAATTAGTTAGTATACAGTACTCTCCATCAGAGTTATACTGTGAACGTACAGTAGGTAGTCTCCATTTTTGCAACTGGACAGGGCATGTGTAGGTCGTCTTCGAAATCCGTGTTGACAGGCAATGAGCTTCCTCACGATAGGACTGGTAGAGTTGATCCGGTGACAGAGTCGATTCAAAAGAGTTGGTGCCATTCTCAGTGATGTCTTCATCCATAGTGAAAGTCCAAACAATTCTGTCTGGAGAGTAGCCACAAACAGGGCATATGATATCAAACACATCACATCGGCACAAGTAGATGTATTGCTTTTTCGCACAGCAGTCCTTGTGCGGTGCCACCCAGGCATCCAGGAAGGAGTGGTAGACCAGTAAAGGTGGTAGATCCAGGTGTTCTCTGTAGATGTCATCATCCAAATGCCCAATAGAATGTGCCAGTGCAAGCTTGTCGAACAAAGCTGTAGTGGGAATCAAAACATGGTAAGGAGACAGTAAAGGAGACAAACATGGTATCTGTTATGGAACATTTCTTGGTAGAAAAACAAGGACCAGTATTTGGATGTCTGGTCACAAACCCCAAATTTCTTGCTGTGGAGAGAGGAATAGACAAAGTCTGTTGCATACATAAGGAAACACAAGTAGAAAGTTTACATTTGGGACCATACCATTTAGAGATGCATCTGTCATGTATTATGTCAGGGATTCCTTCCAGTTTCTAAATCATGGAAGAGGTTGTTGATGGTAGTGAGGATGTATGAACCATATGCAGAACAAAGTATTTCCCTACCAATGTATTGTCTTTCAGCTTCTCTATTGTTCTGTTGTATAAGTGCGTTAATCTTATCTTTTGAATCAGTGAATGCTTTTGCGATGTCGTGCATATTGTATACAGTGTATCTTTCTTCTTGACTAAGACCATCCACACCATGCAATAATGGTGGTAAAACATTATTAACCAAACCAGTGGAGAACTTAGCAGAATGACTGTTAATAGCTGCAATGTCTGCTTTATTCCAAATGGACATAGCAGTACCAAAAAGACCTGTGACAGTACCTGTAGCACCTGTAACATCAGAACTGTCAACTTCACGTTTACTACGTTTAGGATTAATAGTACCAGGAGGGGTTTTCCTCCTAAAATCACCTCTATGTTCAGTAGAATAAACCCCAGTAAAGGGATCCTTAGTACGAATCTGAAATGCAGCTAAACTATCAAGCAATAATGTACTATAGAATGCGGATGTATTGGTATTGTGACACATACCAAATTCTTTCATATTCCAGCAAGTAAGGTTAAACAAAACAGGTATATGCATGAACTGTAAATTATTAATCAAAGAACCTGGGAGGGCAGTGGCTGTGAGACCACTACGGGGGCCAGGGTTATGTTTTGGACATTCCAAAAGCTGTTTTTCAGTGGGAGGCAAAACAGAGAGATACATGGCTGCAGAGGCCATGTGGTGTACAGCACAGAATCTGCGGGCAGAATCTTGGGAGAGAGAGTTACAATAGGAAGGATCAATCAGAGCAGTAATGTTGTACAAACCAGAGTGTTTTAATGCAGTTTGTAACAAGGACAGTGAACCATTTGGGGATAATTTAGCGTTGGGCCAACCCTGAAAAGTTCCCTTGGAGAGTTTGGCCACAGGGAGAATTTGTCCTTGTGATGTGGTTTGCCACTCAATTTGAAGGGTAGATTTGTCAGGAGCAATGATCAAGGCAGTGAGGTAAACATCGGAACCTTCCTGGACAGTAATCATGGTAGCTGGTATTTTGATGGAAACTCCCTCTGTAGGAGGTGCTGGAGGATCCCGGTGTCGGAGGTCCGGTACCATGCCTTGGGTGAAAGGGATCACTCCTGCAAGGAGGAGAGATAGGAACAAGATAGCCATCTTGTCAGTGTATCTGAAAAGGAAGATCAAAGATTAGTACGTTAGTACAATTCGGCCCAGTGGGTTAGGAAAAGTAAGTTTAAGTTCCTTTGTACAGTTTCAGCTGGTTTGCATGTAACCATTTGTCAGTCAACTTGTTGTGGAGGAGTCTAACTTGATAGACTGCTAGACTGAGCTTGTTGACAATGGGGTAAGGGCCTTCCCACTTATTGGAGAAGGAGTGGGTGGGATGTGCAAATCGAAGTACCATTACCTGATCTCCGACCTGCCAATCCACTTCTTGTGCGTGTTTGTCACATTGTATTTTGGACTGTTGCTGGGCCTTGCCCATGCAGTTTGCTGCATACAAGTGTGTGTGTATGAGGTCTCTTCTGAGCTTTTCCACATACTGATCCACAAACACATGGTCTGCAGTGGGGGTGTGTAGGTCAAACAGCAAATGTTCAGGCAATCTCATTTGTCTTCCAGTCATCACCTCAAAGGGTGTAAGCTGGGTGGTGGCTGAGGGTGTACCCCTAATTGCCATAAGAAGTAAAGGCAATAGGGAATCCCAGGTCTTGGGATTGTCCTTAATGAATTTGGAAAGCATTTGCTTAATCCATCTGTTGGCTCTTTCTACTTGACCTGAGGATTGAGGATGATAGGGTATGTGGAACTTTTGCTGAACCCCAAGGAGTTCAAGAGACTCTTTCATCAACTCACCTGTAAAACTGGTTCCTTTGTCAGAGTCTACCTTGAGAGGCAGGCCCCACCTGGAGAAAATCTGTTCTACCAGGATTTTGGCAGTCGTTTTTGCGGTGCATGTCTTAGTGAGGAAACCTCAACCCACTTACAGAATAAGTCGGTTACCACAAGAGCATACTTGTTGTTTCTGCTGGTATTGGTCAAAGGACCAATGAAATTGATTTGGATGGCATGCCAAGGGCCAGTGTGTCTTTGTGGTAAAAGTTTGGCATTTCGTTTTGTGGGTATGGGATTTTTTTGTGCACAAACAAGGCAATTGTCAATGTATTGTTTAACATCTTTGGTAATACCAGGCCACCAGGCGGTGGTCTTGAGACATTGGAGGGTATTTTCTGCTCCCTGGTGTCAGCCAGTAGGAGTATCATGTACTTGGTGCAAAAATTCAGATCTCAAATGTCTGGGGACTACCCACAATTTGGTGGAAGTATCCTCTGGTTGGAACCAAATTAGTTTATCATCAGGGGATAAGTGTAACTTACCTTCATGCCTGCGATATGGGTTATGTGTAGGGAGTCTTTCTTCAGTACCTTTGTCAAGGAAACTGAACACTTCTTTGAGTTCAGTGTCAAAATGCTGGGCTACTGAGAGGTCCAAGGGAGAAAAAGATTCAGATTGCTTTTTGAGAGCTGCAACATGTACAGCTGCATTGGCTTCTGGATGATCCATCATCCAGATGTCTCCCCCTCAAACCTCTTCCTTAGCAAGGGTATCTGCTGTGTCAATGAATGCATGATAGGGATCATGTAGACAGTGAGCTTTAACCTTGTGCACAAAAAGTTTGTGTGGGTATTTCTGTGCCAGTGACTGTATGTAGATTACCAATTCTTTGTATTTCACTGGACTGCCATCAGAGGAGAGGAAGGAGTTCTTCTGCCAGAAAGGGAGAAATTCTGTAAGGGAGCAACACACCCAGTTAGAATCTGTAAAAATGATGGTATCCTGAGTTCCTTGTTGGATAAACTCAAGTGCGCAGGCCACCGCTGCCATCTCTGCATACTGGGATGAAGCTACACTACAGCGTTTAGATATTCTGACAGTGTTCCCATAGGGATACACCACCAAAATACCCATCTCTACAATCTGTTATCCTTGATAGTACGATGCTGAACCATCAGTGAAGACACTGCACAAAGAGGCACTTTCCAGTATCTCCAGTGTGACAGGGAGTAATGGACCTGGATCTGGGAGGTCAGGTGACTGTAGTGTACAGTCATGGGGTTCCCCTTGAAAAAGGAGACCATGAGCTAGCAGAGATGGGACTTTGGTCTGGTGGACCTGAGTATCTCTGTCCTGGAGGAGGAGGAGTGACCAATGTGTCAGCCTGGTGTTGGAGACTGACCCATCCTTCACTCTATCTGAGAGTAGAAAGGTAGTTGGTATGTGATTAGTGTTGAGAATCAGTGGTGAGTACCCAATTATATACAGGAAGTGCTTGACAGCCCAGTAGGTGGCCAGAAGGTTCCTTTCACAAAGTCCATCCTTCTGTTCCACTTGGGTCAAGAGCTGTGATGCATATGCAATAGGTCTCAAGGTGCCATGCACTTTCTGGGCCAGCACTGATGACATAGCGATGTCAGAGGTGGCACACTCTAGATGGAATGGTAGTGTTGGATTGGGGTTGACCAGTGCTGGGGAGAGGCCAAAGCCTCCTTCAGTGATGTCACAGTCTGGGTATGAACAGGGCCCCAATTCCATGGAACGTCCTTTTTGAGTAGATCATACAGAGGAGTGGCTTTCTGAGCAAAATCACAAATAAAATCTCTCAAGTAGTTTACCATACCTAGAAACCTTCGAAGAGTTGCCACACTGGTGGGTAATGGCAAGTCTTGTAATCCCTGAATCTTTTTCCAAGTAGGGCTTCAGCCTTGATCAGTTATTTTCAAACCCAGAAAGAGTACTTCTTTCTAACATAATTGTGCCTTTGCTGGGTTGCATTTCAGACCTGTTCTCTGAATGAGAGTCAGTAGTTCGTCCAAGAGATCCAGATGTTGTTCCTGTGTGGCCGTGGCCAACAACAGGCATCTACGTATTGTAAGAGACATTGGGGGGCTGAGAAACTCTGTAGGGAGTCCATCATGTGGAGATGGAAGAGGGATGGGCTATTATGGAATCCCTGTGGCAAGCAAGTCCATGTGTACTGTTGTCCTTCAAAGGTCAAGGAAAACTTATATTGACTCTTGAGGGCCAATGGTAATGACCAAATACCATTGGAGATGTCCAGGGCACTGAACCATTTCTGATCTGGTGTTAAAAGTCAAAGCACATCTGGTGCCGACGCCACAGTTGGGGGGCAACTGGGAGTGACCTGATTCAGTTTCCTGTAGTCAATAGTATGTCTCCAGGAGCCTGTGGGTTCTTTCACGTGACAAACAGGAGAGTTGGCAGTGGAAACACAGGTTCTGATCACTCCTTGTTTAAGGAGTGACTTGATCGTTTTTCAGAGAGAGGGTAAGGCTTCAGTGGGAAATGGGTATTGCCTTTGTCTCTCATGTGCTGGGCCTGGCACCTCGATAACAGTATGCATTCTGCCACAGTCATGCTTGTTAACTGCAAATGCTTCCAAATGTCATTGCAGAATAGGTAGGAGTTTTGGGAAGAGTACATGGTTCTTGAACAAATCTATGGCGCCATACCGTTGTTGTTGATAGATATTGTCGCCACAGCATGTGAGTCAGGAATTAAGACAGTATGGTATTGACCCTGGATCTGTATCAGCAGCATGTTAGGCTAGATCCACCACACAGTCGCGCGGTGCAAGGAAGTTAATCCCGGCTGATAACTAGGATGACTGGCGCAACACCATTTGTTGGAAAGCATGTGAGGCCTTCAAATGGCCTATAGCTCTACCGGTAGGGTAAGGAACGGTATGCAGGTAGCTCAGGCACCATCAACTTCCGACATATTGGTCTTCCATCCGTAGACTTCAAGGGATGTGTCCGGTGTTCATCATGTAACAGATACAGCTGCACCTGTATTCTAATAAGACACTAGCTGGCGGCCCCGACCTCGGCCTCGGTGCAGGCCTCGCTTGTATCCAGGACCAGCTTGTTTACAATTCAGACTGGGGCCTGTAATTGTTAATCCGTATTCCTGGAGTCATGCAGAGGTTGGGCTTGACTTGCATGGATGACTTCACAGTGTTGCACTGATGCAATATAGGGAGGAGCTTCTGGGTTCAGGCTTGTGTGGGCCTGAGAGCTCGTACTTCTTGTGTCTCCATGACCAGTAGTGGTATGGGTCACCGGTTGTACTGCTGCAAGGGTCTGTGTGGGAACAGCATCCGCTACAGAGTGCACTTGCCCCAGGAGCTCTCGAAATTTTCGGTTTCCTTCAGCTATCTCCTTGTATGAGGGACCCAATCTTTGTAAGGGTTTTCCTCTGCCCTTGTACCATCTGTTTTTAGGCCAATTCCGGTTCCCACCCCATTGTTGTTGCTGTTCTTGGCCCTGTTGGGGGTTTTGTTGGTTGCTAGCTGGAGGGGCCGATGGATGTTTGGGTTGCTGTTGCTGGGCCTGTCCCTCTACGGTGTAGTATGTCATGGTCCCGGAAGTGGGTTCCATGGCAGCAACCTTCTTGGAATCAGAACCCAAATCACAGATGTACAGTTGATACACCCTCTCGGTTTTCCGAAGAATATCGGCAAACCTATCCATATTTGGGTATGTGGTTGGCTCTACCTTTTCTCTTACAGCTGGAATCATGTTCCTAAGGAACAAGGTCTTATATTCAATAAGATCTACATCTGCAGCTTCTTGTGCCAGATGCTTCCCTGCTCGGTAGGCCATCCAGAGGCTCTGGTGGTAGGTCGCTGGGCTTTCTTTCTCATTTTGCTTCACGGGGTATGCCAGCATTACTCCTACCACACCTGGGCTATAAGCAGAGATGAACTCAGCTGCAACTTCGTCAAAGGTAGCATTCCCATCCTGGTGAACTACTTCGGGGAGTTTGGCCCATAAACCAGGATCGATGGTCTGGTGTAGTATTTGGACCTGATATTCTGCGGCGAGGCTAAGCATCTCGCATTTGGAGCGCACCTTTTCCAAATGGCAAATGAGGTTGTCGGACAGACTCATCTGACCAATGCTGTCAGCAATTTGCTGAACAGAGTAGGCCATTTGTAGGGGATTAGTTGGTGGTCGGTCAGGCAAAGGTAATGTGTCTCGCGCACCATCCAATGCTGCATGGGCTGCAGCTTCAACTGCAGTACGAACAACACCTTCCTGAGTGCCAGCTTCTTGGAAAATTTGTCTGATCTGAATTTTAATGGCTTTCATACTTCTGTCAGGAAGAGGAACATTACATAATGCTCTATCAATCATGGTTTCAATCTCTTGCCTGTCTTCCACACTAATAATGGCTACCGGAGGCACCATCGGGACCAGGCTTGGGCCTGCTGCCCCCCTATCATGGGCGCCACCATGATGGCGTTTCCCATGATGAGTGTCACGACGTCGTCGACGTGTGACCTGGGGAGTAGTGGGCGGGGACCCGCCATACTGTGGATGGCTGGGTGGGGAGTCTGGGCCATAGTAGGGTGTGACTGATGTTGTACTGTGAGACGCCATCATCAGATAACTCCTTCTGATGACGAGTGAAAGGCAGGGCTACGCCTCCCATTGCCTTAACATGGCTAGCCAAACCTCTCGCTGATGGCGTAGTTTATCCATCTTAGCTTTACATTCATCAGTGATTCACACTTGCAACATCCATATCGACCTGATCCTGCTTTCTGCTTTTGTAAAACACGGTCATGCCGGGCGCACACCGCGGACAGCCTATAGGCTATTTCTAAATCACATGCACCTGGTTGATCTCGTCCTGAAGCTCACCCATTT
Source organism: Neoceratodus forsteri (assembly GCA_016271365.2). Taxonomy (NCBI): domain Eukaryota; kingdom Metazoa; phylum Chordata; order Ceratodontiformes; family Ceratodontidae; genus Neoceratodus; species Neoceratodus forsteri. The sequence goes on along the minus strand of CM028130.1, from coordinate 197,806,778 downwards.
CATCACCAACTGTGCATCCACAGCACTCAACAAATCATTCATTTGCACAACTTGACTCTTATCCTGTCTCAAACTTTCACATTCCGGTTTTAGAGTACACATTTCTTGTTCACCAGCCTGTGCTGAATGATGCAATAGTGAATCCTTTTCATTACACAGGGATTGGAGTTCTGACTCCAAGTTCTGCTGTATTCGAACACATTCTGTTTCCTGTAAACCCATCTCTTGCTTAAGAGATGCGATCTGCAGATCAAGGGTATGAAACCTCGCTTCGGAGGCTTCCAAAGCAGCGTAGAGAGTGGCGACCATCAACCCTTTAGCACAACGCTTATTGGTGGATTGTCGCATCTCTGCATACTGGGTTGAAATCCCCAGTACAGAGTTTTCGGATTGACTTGCGTCCCGCACGAAGTCAGGCCATCCTTCATGGGAGGTAAGAAAGTTAGAGACATCGAGTCTCAGTTCTGCGCAGATATCTGATACTGTGGCCATTGTGTCGGAGGGAACAAAAATTCAAACTGTGAAAAAGACCGCGTGTTGCGTATCAATCCACAACATGAGTACTTTAAACACAGCCAGGCTACTGTATAAGTTGTGGGCTTGCAATCCAAAGCTGCTATGGAGTGGGTCGAGACGGCATCAACCACAACCAAAAAGTCAGCCAGACTTTGCAAGTATCTACAAACTGGTAGAAAAGATGGGAGAGGTGTTACGGGAGTGTACACCTACAGTCCCCATGGGGAAAAGGGAAATGTATAGCAACAAGTGAAAACTTGCAAACACCAAATATCGCCTGCACACGGTCATCAATTTGTAAGAGGTCTGAGCCTCACTTTCAGGTTCTTGGCAATATTGGGAATGCAAATAATCACAAACAGGTTGCATTCGAGTAATAAACAAGTTTATTACTACAAAAGGGATAAATCACAGTTACCCTAAGCAGTTCTTACCAATACAAACCGGGAGTCAGTGCTAAGCGTTCCCTACACCTCGAGGTTTCTCTGTAGTCTCTTGGAATCTCTCGGGTCTCTGAGGTGTAAAGCCTGTGCATAACATTATATACCTGTGATAATTACTATGGTTACTAAAACATAGAAACATTTCTAGTTACAGAGATGAGCCCTATTGGCTAAATTAGAGGTGGCTCCACGGTCCAAGATAACATTATATAATTCTGTAAAGTCATCTGTTTTAAAACAAAGACATTCTTATACAGAGTCTTACATAACAAGGGGTAGTGCTGCACATCGCCAAAGGATGGCAATGTTGCCTTACATATTACAATTACTTCAAGGACAGGTGTCTTGGCATCTGACAAGTAAGAAATAGACAGAAAATATATATATAATATGTGTGCATTAGCAAGCAAAGTGGGTTACAACAATATGCATTCATATCCTGACATCTACTCTTATACGGTAGATGCCCTTAGCCCTATGTATTAGTATAACCTATGTCTAAACATTAGCTGTCTACGGTGTACCTCTGAGGGTATCAATTAGGGTGCAGGGACCTCGTGTAACAGACCTAAGGCTATTGGCATTCAAACTAGCCAAAGTAACCTCATGCAGGGAATGGGAAAGAAGGGTTAAGAGCAGGGGTTCAACTTTCTGTTACTTTTATGTAAACCCACCCGAGAAGTTTATTTTGATTTCCCGGAATTACCCACCCGAGGGTCCGAAACAGATTCAGGGTCAGAGACCATTTCAACTTGGGAGGGAAGTAGTGAAGTAGTATCTGAGTCTTGGTCTGTAATGGCTAAAACCCCAAATTTATTGGAAGTTAGCACAGGGGCCGGAGGTTGAGCCCAATCATGTACAGAACCATGATCAACTCCAGAGGGAACAGGAGTAAAGGAAACACTGTCATGCCTTTCCTGCGAGTCCATAGAAGGTCTCAGCACAGGTGGGGACAAAACCAAAGGGAGTGGAGTCTCAGGAACAGTAGTCACTACTGGGGAAACAGTAGGAACAGGAATTTCCCTGGGAGGGAAAAAGAGAGGGACAGAGGAGAACACAGCAGCAGAATATGACTTGGACTTCTGGGAAGTGAGAGGGCCAGTCCCATGCAAAAGATTTCTAGCAGCCTGAAAAATAAGCAAATCCTGCATAGCAAACTGGATCTGACGAGTTGTGTGCAGCCTTGGGCAATCAGGGAAGACATGACCAATTCATCACAGAAAGAACACTTCACAGGGTTCACATTGATAGCCAGAATGACCACATTCCCCTACATTGAAAACAAACAACCTTTCACAAGACGTATGCATGCGTCTAGGAGAACCACATTTATAACAATGTCTAGGTTGGCCAGGATAAAACAAAACACCTTTATCCCTACCAATGAAAAAACAATTCGGAAGATGCACAAATTCCTCCTGAACACAACGGAGTTTGATTTTAAAACGCCATCCTCCATTCCAAAAGCCCTCCCCATCAAAAAGAGGTTCAGGGTCACCCTGAACTTCACATCTATTTTTCAGCCAAAAAGAATATCTACCAAATTTATACCCTCATTGTGAAATAAAACAGTAATAACTCTAAATGGTTGTTTAGTCAATGGCACCACATGAAAAGGAGACCATAAAGGATTAGTCTTAAAAGAAGCATATTTTGACCAAAAGGTTTCCAGCAGGGATGGAGTCCGAAAGCTTAAGTCAAATGAATGTTCCCCAGGAGCATGAATTAAGGCATAGATGTCTGCAGGAGAAAAGTCCATAGACTGCTTCACTAGGACTCGACCCACATAAAAACGATCTGGAACTTCAGGCAGACCCCCCAGATATCGTATTCCAATTGCATTACGTCTTTTTGCCAATTCAAGTGGCTTAGTAAATAAGTCATGATGTACTGCAGTAAGGGGAGGGACAGGTAAAGGAACGGGTGAAACCCTCGGGACATCAGCAAAAGACCAGGCTATGTTATCCGTGGTAGAAGAGGAAGCACTATTACCTTCAACTGGAGCTGCAGGCTCAGGATCCAACTGCAAAGCTTCCAAATTGGCGCTGGGCAAATGAACTAAAGCACTAACCAAAGACACAGGACCAGTCAAAACATTTTCTTTCAAAGTCGAGTCAGCTACCCAAGAACCGTCAGGACGCTGTAACCAGCCTGCACTACGAAGCGCCAATTCAGGAGACCACGCTGCCGTATTTGGAGAAAATAACGAATCTGCCAAAGAAACACCCAGACCAGGGTCCTTCTCCGTTGCTTGCACCGAAGACTCGACGTCATCATCAGGGCCAAGTTTTACAAAGTGACGAGGCCCATCTGGAGAAATCCCCAACAAGCGTTTCCATTTTTTTTTTCAAAAAACTCTGCCTTGGCTGTAGAATGGGCAAGCTCTGACTGGGAGAGCTGAGCTCTCAGTGCTGCCTGTTGAACCACGATCTCCGAAATATCCTCCTCAGTTAAACTTTCATCCTCCGCCTCAGAAACAGGTAAAGTCATTACCCCAATACTGTCTGAAATAGCGGAAGACAGAATCTCATTACTACTCGATGTAGTAGGCTGCCACCTGACCGTGGCCGTGCGACCGTCCTCCTCCAATGTCACAGACATACTAACCATCTCCATAGACGATCCTGAGAGACAACCCCCTCCAGAGTAGGGGAAAGTTTTATTGAGACAGAAAATCGTGGCACATATACCAGTACTGCACAAAATCTGCAAACAACAAGGGAGAAAAAAAGAATACAAAGGTAATACAGCATGTAGCAATTTGCAAACCAAAAAGAAAAACAGTACAAAGATATAACGAAGGAATAACCATCAAGTCACAGCAAAATCTGAGTCAGTTATCCAAGAAAGTGCAATCCATAAAGCAAGCAGGCTTGACTCTGAGTGCATGTTTTGTTCAAGTTCATAGATGGTTTTCAAATCTTTCACTATTTTTTGTTCTAGTTCCAAATATGTACAGTCTTTCTGTTGTAGGGCCAACTTGCATCTAGCCATCCAAATGTTCCATTTAATTACAACGAAGACAAGATTTAAAGTATCATCATGCCAGGAGGACCATTGAGGGAAAAAACACCATACATAAGCGCCTGAAAAGTTACAGACTGAAAATCGGTAGCCCACTGTCGCTACAGAAAGGTCACCACCTCAATAATAAATGTACATTCGAAAACAGATGTGAGATTGTCTCCAGTGTAGCTGTGCATAATGGTCTAGAACACAATCTATCCTGAAGCTGTTTATGTTTGTGGTTGGCTTTAACATTTATCCGTTCATGGCAAGATAGCCAATGAAAATCCCACATGTGTGCAGGTATTCTTTTACACCGCAACAAAGATAAAAGGGAGGAAAGATGCTGGACCGGACATTTATCAAAAGGGGATTGTGTCAAACAGACAGAGGAGAGAAGAGTCTTATATAGGGTCTTATGCAAATGGGCAATAAGTATCTGAGGCAATACTTTCCATTGTTTCAAGCGTAAAAACATATGTTTCACATACAATGGCGCGTTTTCTGTATGTCGTAATAACGAAGGAGTTGTGTTCCCACTGGTGGAACCAAACTCCACAGGAATCATAAAACCACATTTCCCATCCTTTCTGAGAGTTGATCAGAAGTGGTCGCAGATTGGCCGTAAAAAATGCTAGAAAAACAACAAAGGATTTATCATACCAACACCTCCCATAGCAGACAAATAAGTGACATTCCTCTTGATCGGGTTCAGCCTGCTCCCATAACACTTGAAAGAATAGGCTGAAAACCATTGTTTCCAGTTGTTTTGGAATAGGAAAACATAACTTAAATATAGAAACAATGGAATCAAAAAGGTCTTTATCAAATAAACTCTTTTTCTTCCAATCATCTATTTCAAGAGGTGACTTTCAGTTTACCCTGTTGCAATTTATGATCCCAATTAAAAATCAGAATCTCTGGTCCCAAAATAAACCCCTAGGATACTGATAGGGCCCTCCACCAGACGTAGCTGGCCAATGGGACATCGGGCCATGACTGATCCCAACCTAATACCCACACTTTTGTCAAAGTTCAGACGGCTCCTAATAAGTTCCAAACAAAGAACATACTTGTAGGGAGGCTGTCACTGAGGACGATCAGCTACTAGGAACATATATCATCTGCATATGCAATAGCTGTAAACGGTGCAAGCGTAGAAGGAGCAGGAGATGGTATGGATCTGAGGGTGAACATTCAGGCGCAAGCAGGACGCCTCAAAAACAGGACATATAGCAGAGGACTAACAGGACAGTCTTAGGACTCTTTTACAGGAATCATAGGTTCTACCCACCCATTTACCACAGGAACCACCGTGGCCATCCTGTAGAACTTTTGTAGCCATTGTATCGTGTCTTCTGGTATATGCATAAAACGTAATGCCGTCCACAAAAAATCGTGGTTAACTGAATCAAATGCAGCCTTCTGATCCACTGATACAATGATACCAGAGGTCAGGCCCGCAAAGCCATGGGAAAACAGTTCCCGTAGGAGAATCAGATGATCTGAGATGCGCCTGGTAGGTATAGAGCAAGACTGGGCAGGGTGCAGGACCTCGCCACAATGTCAGTCAGACGCTTTCACGATAATTTTCATTAGATCTTGAAATCAGTATTTAATGATGCAAAGAGGGCGCCAGTTCTCAAGGAGGTGAATGTCGCCTTCTGTTTGTAGACATACAGCAAAGTACCTTTCGTAAAGTCTAATGGAATGTCCTTGCTACGCAACAAGGCATTAAATACTGAGGTCAGTTCAGTGGCCAAGTGAACATTTAACACTTTATACAAATCAGCTGGAAGGCCATCCGGGCCAGGGGTTTTCTGCAAGAGCAGCGAAGAAATCGCTGAAGACAGCTCTTGCACCATCACGGTAGTACATGCCACAGCCACATTCTGTTCTGAAGGGAGTGGAATCTCAAGATCCGTGAACAGGGTGGCAAGTTGTCTTCTAGTAGCTGGAAGGGGAGAATAAGGTGGTCGTGTGATCTGCCACAATCTGCAGAATTTCAGAACGTAGAGCACAACCGACCTACAGAATTTGCTAGGCTCAGCATTGATTTCTGGGAAACGAGACATGAATTAGACCACAGGGCAAACCAGCTCCCGTGGTCCTGACATGTGGAATTTATGTTGATGGTACAATTGTTGGGATTGTTTGGACTGAAAACATAGCATATCCCTCCGTATTGCTTGTATTTGAAGAGACAGGTCCTGACCAGTCATAGTGCTATAGAAAGCAATGACTGTAGATGAGTTCTCTTCTGTAAATAAGCCAAATAATCCCTCCTACATTTTGTCGACTGTAACTTTTCAGACATATAATCAAGGCATGTTTCAGATCCAGCCACCAAACGATCGGATCGTTATAGCAAATAAAGCAGATTTACGAGCAGAAATAAAGGACAGAATAAATCTTTGAAACATCAGGTCTTGCAACAGGGAAGTGTTAAATTTCCAAAATCCTGGCCCTTTGCTAAAAGGAGCGACTGAACCTATACCAACTGAGAGTAGTTTAGATCAGAGAGGCCACTGCCTGTACCTGAGCAGAACTTATTGGCAACGCACGACAAAAAGACAAAATCAATCCTTGTTGCCAACATGCCCTTCTGAAATGTGGGGTATGATTGGTGTGATAGAGGTAAGCATCAGTCAAGTGCGCCATCCGAATTAGTTTATCCAATTCATGGAGTCACAAAAATTTTTGGGTGGTGGCAAATGAACCTTGTCTTGAAGACTCGCCACAGTTAAAATCGCCAGAAAAAATCACTTGGAAGGGCGTGTGTAAATAGGGGCGAATCAAGGAAAATAAGGCTATGCGAGCCGACTTAACTTGTGGGGCATAAATGTTAATGACTCTGTACAGGCAGTTACCTAAAACAAAATCCAAAATGAGGACCCTACCAGGAACTAAATCAAACAATTTAAGTAACTGAAAGTCTGAAACATTAATTAAAATGCCAAGACCTGAACAGGGGTCCGGGCCTATAGACCAAAACGATGGGCCCAAAAGCCAGTCTTGTTTGGCTTGCCTAATCTCCTGCACCGTATGGAGTCTAGTATCCTGCAACAAAAAGATACCCAATGGCAAAAGTCTTAAGAAGGAAAACACTAATCTATGTTTCTCTATATGTTTCATACTGTTTACATTGATAGTATGGCAAACGAAGTGCGCCATGTCATAATACGTAAGGTGTCGAGAAACATCACGACTTGCTCTTCCCAGCCAAATTCTTTCCTTTCAGTTTAACTCTAGCCTTACGCTTTTGTGAGAGGCCGGTGCCCAGCTGGAGCTCCGAATCTGTAGAGCCATCAGGGAGAGAGGATGCAATGGAGGAAGTGTCAGACTCACCACCCGCGTCATCAGTAGATGGCTGAAGCACCTCAAAGGTGTTAGACAGGGCTATGGGCTGAGTTAGCAATGTCTTTGTAGGAGGCGGCGAAATGAGGACCAGCCTCAGAGACCTCCGACGATGACAGTAAAAGGTTCTGCAGGGGTGGCATAGTACTAGGACCTGGATTTGAGCCAAGTCAGATGCAGCTGACAGGGCACGTGTCAGTGGGGGGTCCACTCTCAACGGGTTTCACAATGTCGGCCTTCTGGGGAGCAATAACCTGGGAGGCACAGGGCCAGGGTCTGCAGAGCTGGGATCACTGCCTCTGCAGGGTGCGTCACTGTGGTACGTGTTGAGCTTTTGTGCCTGTGTAATCACAAAGCGCTGATCAACGCCACCATCATGATTCGCCTGAGTGTGGGCAGACCAGTGGCAAGTTTGAAAAGAATGTCCTAGCTCTTCACAAAGGTTACATCTGCTAATATTTCGGCAATGGATCCCAACATGACCCAACTCACCACAATTGTTACATTTTATCTTATCACAAACATTACTCAGGTGTGAGGGATCCCCACACCTGTAACAGGCTTTGGGCTGACCCGGGTAAAAGAGGACCCCCCTATCACGACCTAAGAAAAAGGAATTAGGTAAATGGACAGGGCCAGAGTCATTGGTATGTAACAGAACCTTAAACTTCCACCCTCCCGTCCAAATATTTTCCATATCCAGGATAGCTTCAGGTTGGCCCTGTACCTTACAGCATTGTTTCAACCAGTACACAATATCAGACACATCCACACCTTCATTTCGAAACATCACCGTAATGGTCTTAAAGGTAGGTTTCGAGATGGGGATGGCCTGAAAGGAAGTCCACAAAGCAGTATTCCGCAAGGCGTGGTATCTAGCCCAAAAGCGGTCTAGGCCACGAGACGTCTGAAAACTCACATCGAATGTGGATTCGCCTGATACATGGATCAGAGCGTAGATCTCATGGGCAAAAAATTTCAATGAGTCCTTCAACAGAGTTCTGGCCACATACACGCGGTCAGGAGGGTCTGGAAGTCCACCTCTATAAACAAGTCTCACAGCGTTATGTCATTTCGCAGCAAGAACAGGGTGATGAGATAAAGAGGAGAAGGAACGAGACTGTCCCACCTGCACAGAAGGACTATTATCCGTAGTAACAGAATCCAAGACAGTTACTGACTTGCCATCAGAGGGGGGGCAGACTTCCGAAGTGGGCTCTTGCACGAAGGACAAAACAGGATTCTGAGTGAATTGAAGTTCCATCGGCATGCTCAAGGGGTCAGAAGAACACTGTGAAGCCGGTTTCCCCTGTTGCACTTCCAGGAAGTCCTCAGGACGGGGGGGACCGAATAGGGGACGGACCGGAGACCCACTGCCCTAGTCCAGGCTCCTGAATCCACCCAGCACCACGCAATGCTGATTCTACTGACCAGGTAGGCTCTAAATCATTAACAGCAGTGTGTGCAGGGATTTGCAAAGACGGTCTTCCATCCGGGGGGTGGCTCAGGGAGCGTATCATGTGTTCCAGCAGAGCAGTTCGTCGGCATCTCAAAGCGGCCCTTGTTTCAAGAATAGTGTCTAACAGCATCGAACTCTCCGTTGCAGGCGACAGTACAGGGGGCATTCCTGATAGCCCTGTGAGTCCCTCAGAGAGATCAGAAGAGCAATCGCCATCTGTAGCAGCACTCCGTACACACAGTAGGTCATTGTGCATTGTTGGAGCATGTAGCGCCGAATGGCAAGCCGACTCAGCCAAGCGCTCTCCAACGTCGCGGTCCTGCATTTTCGTACCCATCACTGCCAGAAACGTGTCATTCACCACTGGGATAACAAGTGAAGTAGTACTGTCCATTGCCGTGAGGGCAGGGAGAGGTACAGTTCCAACAGTAGATACATTCAAGGATGTACTTCCAGACAAAATAGTCGCTTCCTCAATTAGAAAAGTGTCAGTTGAGGTCTCCAAACAGCCAGAGACAGGAGCTGAGACCAAGTCTCCTGCCTCCCCAGCCACCTCTGCAGCAAGCACAGGAGGTTCCGCCATCTTGGACAGAGTATTCCCCTCTGTCGAGTAGGGGAATTTCCCCAGTGTCCTGGCCAAATTTCCCCCCATTCAGTAAAAATACCACCAACAGCTTAATGTGGTTCAAGGTCAGTTGGCATTTATCTGTATCCCCCTCCCCCGGGTCGTGCCTCAAAATAGGCAGAATTTGTCTAGTGCACTTACCTGGTCAACAAAAATGAAGTAAATAAATTATTGCCCTTTTTCCTAGAGCTTTAAATGAACATGGAACCCTGTCTCAAAATAAATGTATTTTTTAATACCGTTATATAGGAAATCCATTGGCCTGAGATCATGTCTAGTTACTGCTCCTTACCACTTTAATTCTCTCCCTTCCCATTTCATTAATTGCACTTCATTATTCTCTTTCAAAAAATCTTTGTGGACTTGGCTTTTTGATAATGATGATTGTAACTGCTTTGTGTGAATTTATAATAATGTTTATTGCTGTTGTTTTCCTATGACCTATTGATTGTATGATTATTTTGTATTTAATCTGATTGCAGGTATATTCTGTACAGTATGTATTGTTTTTACATGTATATGTTCACTTGTCGCATATGAAAATGGGAAAATATGCTCATTATACCTACAAGTATAAAATAAAATAAAAATCATGTTTCTATTCACGGTCTCAGTTCCTTCCATTTGGAACAAACTTCCACTTGAAGTTCAAAACAGCTCCTCCCTGGATATATTTAAGTCTCACCTCAAGCCCAATCTACTTATAGACTTTCAGAGCCTCTGCAACTGCTGAGCTGCCTGCTGCCTTCTTCACTGCCTTGGCTCATGTGTCTACAAGAATCGCTGTGTCCCAGCAGTGCCACAGCTCCTATCTTGAGGTGTATAATTTGCGAAATTTCCCCTTCGTGCGATCCAGTGTAACGCTATTAATCTTATCATTGCTCATGGCCAACATGTGTACTGCTCCCTGTATCTCTGTAAATCGTAAATATCTGTTTTTATGTACTTCTGTTTTTTGGTGTATTAATCTGCCTGTAAATTTTCTGTGGTGGTTATTTAAATTATACTTATTGATATTGTTTAATGAGTTTTAAAGTGGTTGGAAATTTTTCAGTTATTATGTGATTTTAAATTGATCGTTTCACTTTGTGTTTTAATATTATTGTAGAAGCACTTTGGACAAATTTGGAATTGAGCTTTTTACAAATAAAGGTTGATTTGATTTGATTATGCTTTGTCTCACAGTATGTAATCCGGCTCTGTATCATTCTCCTTCTGTACATCAGTTTACATGTTTGCAACAGTTTTCATGCTGGCTTCTTTACGTGAATGTAATTAATCCTGTGTTGCCCTGAGAAAAGGAAACATAGAAATTGTTGGTAGATGAGGACCGCTAGGTACATCCAGTCTGCCCGTAAGCCCTGTATTTGATTACGGCTTCTGATCCTCCCTCTGTTTTTACCTCTGTGGTTCTCCTATGTCTGTCCCATGCATGTTTAAATCCAACCACAGTGCTTGCTCCCACCACCGCCTGTGGTAGACTATTCCAGGGGTCCACTGTCCTCCCTGTGAAGAGAAACTTCCTCACATTCCCTCTTAACCTGCCACCTTACAATTTCATGTCATGCCCCCTCATTCTTATACTCCTCCTGTATTGGAAGATGTCTCCCCCTTGTGCCCTGTTTATGCCCTTGAAGTACTTGAATGTTTCAGTCATGTCCCCTCCCTTCCCCCTCTCCTCCAGCGTGTACATATTGAGGTCCCATAATCTCTTCTCATAAGGCTTGTGGTGTGTTGGTCTCAGTGGGCCTACCTGGTTACCAACATTCAATAAAAAGAGAGAGAGAGGAAGGAAGGAAGAAAGAAAGAAAGAAAGAAAGAAAGAAAGAAAGAAAGAAAGAAAGAAAGAAAGAAAGAAAGAAAGAAAGAAAGAAAGAAAGAAAGACTGACTTATGGGTTCCCTTTGTGATGGAAGAACAGGAGGCAGCACCCAGATGGAATTGTCCCCTTGAAGGGGAACAGGTGAGGCATACACCTGGAGGAGGTCCTAAATTCAAGCAAGCTAAGAAAAATGCTGAATAAAATAATAGAGAATAGAAAAAAAATGTAAGAAGATATCCAACTGTAACACAGCTAGATTGAAATTGACATCATCAGTGTGGTGAACAAATTGTTACTTGCATTTGTCAGACTGCAAGTTAATCTAAGTCCCCTACAGTAGTTCTGAAGAAACTAGTAAAAATTTCAATCTGTGATAATAATGTTGACACACATATTTATCAGGAGTGTCACCATGCCTTCACTTTAATTCGGTGTTCTTTGTAGCATCTCACCAGCCTCATCTCATTAGTCTCCATGAAGCATGTATCTGAAAAGTCATAAAGCACAAACACAGAGCAGTCAGTGGAGGGTGGGAGGGATGGCTGAGGAAACTGAAAATAGTACTGCCCCTGTAGGTGACAATTTGGCCAGTGGTTAGAGCACAGGGCTGCAAACCTAGTGGCCCAGGTTTGAATCTTACAACTTCCACTTTAACGGTGAACTGTGTGGAACCTGTCACTCATTTTCACCTGTAGAATCAAATTTTTAAAAACTGGTTCCAGTTCTGTTGTTTTTCCATCTCTACAGGCTTTATTTTTATCCTAGTGGAGTGATTTATACAGTGGTAATAAAGAGGGTTGCCCAATTAAAGGGGCAGACCCCATTGTCCCAAGGACCTGACGAGAGTAGGAAGCTCTGGAAGGGGGATGGGTTGGGGTGGGGGAGGTGAAGAGGAGATGAGATGAAGTCACTGAAGGGGCGGAACCTCGTGAGGTCACAAAGAAGGCGGGGAAATCGGGGGATGGGGGAATGGTGTGGTGGCAGACAAGGATTGGGCACAAGGAGCAAGGGGCGGGACCAGAATGAGATCTTAATGAGGGGCTGCACAAGGGCAGGAGCTCACAAATTGATCCAAGAATTTTAGTTTTTGGAAGCACATCAGTTTGGCAGAAAAAGAGGCCTGTGGGCTTTTGTAGTGATAGTTTTTTGGAGTTAAAAAAAAAAGTTTTATATGCAGATATACAGAGTAAAGCATAAGAGATAAAAGTACCAGTAAAGTAGGTATATTTGTGGTGATTCGAGGAGAAAGCAACAGGATTGAAAGGAGGAACCCAGCAAGTGAGAACACACATTTGATTCAGCAGGTAAGGTATTTTGAGAATTATTTGGGTCATTGTTGAAAGGAGCTGTGAGCCTATAGCCAAGAGAAGCTATATTCGAATTACAGGCATGCGGTAGCAGTTGTGGCAGCTATGTTAGTGAAGCCTTAGTCAGGAGCAGGGGCCCAGCCACGTGTTCAGTGGGGCAGCAATGGCTGATGACATAAGGAAGGCCCACCAGGGGCGGGAGAACCCAGGCACGGGGAGCGGGTTGTCCATATGGAGCTGTGGCTGCCCAGATCAGCTTCCTAGCATTGTGAAGGTAGAGCTCGGGTATGGCTTGAGTTACCATGTAGGGCCTAGGGGCTGAGTAAAAAATGGATGCAGGTGACAGAGACGTGATGTTTTATTCAGGTCTGGCAGTCTTTTGTGGTCCAGAGCATAGGTGAAAAAGAAAACATTGATGAAGTACAGTGGTAGGATGTCTTCATCAGGAGGTGGCAGCCTGAGCACTCGAGGAGCAGTCACCTGATCGGTGAGTGGGGCAAGCAGTTAGGTGGAGGCTGCGAGGAGAAACAGAAGGGTTTGTTCAGCTGGAAAGAGCAAGTGATAACGCATGGGCCAAGTACTGGACAGAGAGCATGAGTGGGAAGCACTGGTTGGATGGGGGGTTTGTAGGGGTACAACGAGTGAACAGAAGTGAGCCAGCAAAAGGTTTTGGGTGATTGGTGCATGCTGAGATTTTTGTGATGGTGGGGAGTCTGAGAGGTCTCTGGGTTGGAAGAGCTGCTTGGGGCTCATGGTCTGGGGAAGCCGTTGAGGTGACAACTACTGGTGGCAGGGAGGAAGGCTCTGGGAGAAAGAGAATGCGCCGAGGAAATGCGGGCACTGAGAGTGAGCAGTGGGAGAAAGAAGCCTGGACCTACCACATGGTATGTCATCTGACATCATCCTGCAGCAGTAGGGCCTGGGCGCCACAGAGGCAAGACACCTGTGGTGGGGGAGTTATAAGCTACGTGTATGAAGGTTTTGGCCTGTAATCATTTTGAGCAACTTTAACGCATTGGAAGTTGATTGGGGATTATAATAAAGGCAGCTACTGCGATTTGGATTTTGTTTAGAGAAGGAGGGACAAAGTTATAACAATAGAAGAAAGAAGGCATGCATACTTAAGGATTTTAAAGTGGCAATATGTGTTTGGTTTCCTTTAGTTTGTGTACAGTGTGTGGCAATTTGAATAGTAGCATACATGGAAATATAGAAGTGCTAAATTATGGTGTATAATCCCTAGTCAACATCCCAAAAGGGAGGAGCAACAAGTAGGTCCCGAGGCCTACCGCAGGGGAGGGTGGATGATGTCATCACCAGCAGTTGTGCAGGGCCTGGTGGTGCCCAGAACCAGAGGCAATGACCATTGGGTGCAACAGAAAATAAATACAGAATTGCAGCATCCGGGAGGGGGAGGAGGTGCAAGGAGGTCCGGGGACCTACAAGAGAGAAGGACCCCTCCTCCCCCCCGCAGTTTCACTCAAGAGCCAATGAGCAGACTCTGGGGTACAAGCAGGCACGATTGAGAGGGTAGGGACGATGGCACACAGGGGAGGGGGACCAAGGTCCAGGGAGGCAAAGGGAGGCAAGGCATATCGGTGAGGACAGCACTGGGCTGGTGGAGAAGGGGAAATGGAGCCAGTGACAAAGGGGGCAGGGCCATACAACGGGACTGAGCATAAAAAACACAAAAAAAAAACAGGGCATGATGTATTACTATGATGTCTTTTCTGTTTCTTTTCAGTAGGTACCCAAAAAGATGGCACCAAAGAGAGGGAAGACAAGCAAGAGGAGTGTTATCAGGCAGTTATGGACCTGGTGGAAAAGGCCAACTGGCTATTGGAGGTGGTGGAGTCAGTCTGGGGTGACCAAGGCATGAAGAAAAGTGGCAGCAGGGAAATGACAAGAGGCACCAAAGTGACCACAGGCACTGGAACCCAGGCCCATGGACCCAGTGCCTGCAGCCGACTCCTCAAGGTCCACCTCCTAGTCACCCAGTATCTGAACCTGCCCTGGCCCTGGTGCCCATCCCAGCACCAGCACCAAAGCCTCCCAACCCGGTGGCTCTGTTCCCTGGGCTAGAGCCGATGCCATTCCCTCAGGGTCCCATTCCGACACCTGGGACACTGGTAGTCCCCCAGCCGGAGCCCAGCAACCCTCAGCCAATCCCAGCAGGTAATCCGATAGTAATGCCAGAAAGTAGTGTGAAGGAATATGCAGAGCAGATGTTAAGAAGTATGAGGGAGAATGGGCTGGGGCAGTTGGAGAAGGCCTTAGGTGAAATAAAAGGGACCAGGACAGATGGGGGGAATGGGGTGGGTGACGAGGGGAACCATAGCAGGAAGGGAGGTGGGGGCACTGGGGGTCAGGTTAGTGGACCACATGCCCACAGCCGTAAAAGAAAAAATACAGAAAGTGGAATACGTTGACATTTTTGCTTTGGTGAATGTGGACAACATGGATAAGATTCGAGGAGAAGGACAGCTTTGAGAAGAAATATATGGCGGCGGCCGTGGTATTGTTAGGCAAGGGAGAGGAGGACAAGTCATGGAAGGCAAAGACCTGGAACAACTGGTCCACAGGCTTTATGCATTTCACAGCCATTGCCATCGAAAAGCAGCTTGAGCTGGTGACCCTGCTCCTGACTTACTCCCTTATTATCAAAAATGCATACAAAAAACGGGGGCACAGTTGGGTGAGATACGACGAGAAATTCAAAAAGAGGATTGCGTATTTCGGGGATGTAAAATGGGATGCGTAACAGATAGATCTATTGTTGCAAATTTATATGGGCCTGACAGAAAAGGAAGTTGAGGGTGACAAGAAAGAGGGAACAGGGCTGAAAGCTTTCTGGGGATACAATTGAGCCTTCCGTACTTGGCCCAACTGTCGATTCCGGTCTGTATGCTCCAAGTGCAGAGGGGACCACCCAGCGGCTAAGTGTAAGTACAACTGGGAAAAGAGCTCTGGGGGACAGGACCAGGGTTAACAGCAGCTCTTTCGTGCCAACTAGGGGGCATTTCAGAGCTAGCAGTGGGGCAGGGGAAACAGATGCTGGGCAAACGGGGGCAGTAGGGGACACCGCTACCAAACATGACATCAAAATAACTGAGGGGGCGAGGGGCTGTTTTAGTTTGGCGCAGATGCTGATCAGGGTGGCTGTGATCCAAGAGGCATTGGAGGTTTTCCTGACCAGGTGGCAGCCAAAGAATTGGGGACAAGTTTTCGGACAGGGTTTAATTTAAAGTTCCAGGGAGTTAGAAAGAGGACAAGGGCCAAGAACCTCAAGTCATCATAGGGGAAAAGTGCACTGCTACCATGCTTAATCCAAAAGGAGGTAGCAGTGGGGCAGGTGGAAGGTCCATTTGAAGCACCCCCTCTGCCAAGCTTGTGGATATCTCCCCTGGGGTTGGTTCCCAAGAAGCAGTCAAGTGAGTATCGGGTGATACACCACCTTTCATACCCAGCAGGGGATTCAGTTAACAATGCCATAGGGGAAGAAGACAGCAGGATTACGTACACCACCTTGAAAGAGGCAGTGCGACTCATTAGGACTAAGCAGAATGCAAGGTTGGCCAAGACAGACATAGAATCTGCATTCCAGCTGCTACCAGTACGGACGGCAGATTGGGACCTGCTAGGTTTCCAGGTGGATGGGTGGTATTACTTTGACAAGGCCATGCCAATGGGGTGCTCTATAGCATGCGCCACATTTGAGATGTTTAGTACCTGGCTGCAGTGACTGTTCCAGATGTGGTTTGGATACCGGACATTGGTGCATTACCTCGATGATTTTCTATTCATCGGGGAGGGGAGAGAGGAGACAGAGGGAATGTTGCAGGATTTCAAAGTATTATGCCAGGAGTTGGGGGTGCCATTAGTGGACGATAAAACTGAGTTGCCACTCCAGAAGATAGAGTTCCTGGGTTTAGAGCTGGACACAGTGCAGAAGTTGTATTGGTTACCAGAGCAGAAGGTCAAAAAAACTGAAAGGGCTGTTAAGACAGGTTGGGGGGAGCAGGAGGGTCTAGCTCCAACAGGCGCAGCAGCTAATGGGGCATTTGAATTTTTCATGTAGAGCCATCGAGCCAGGGCGCATGTTTATGCGGCATCTAGCCTGGGCAATGTGAGGGGCAAAGCAGCCCCATCACTGGATAGACCTCAATAAAGGGACCAGAGAGGATATGGCTGTGTGGGAGCACTTCCTCCAGGCATATAATGGGCGAGCTTTCTGGCAAGATGATTGGCTGTACAACACGGACCTTCAGCTATATAAGGACGCAGCGGGGGGGGGTAGGCATCGGGGGTTACTTATGGGGAAAATGGTTCGCGGAACCGTGGCCCAAAGAATGGGTAAAAGGACAAGTGACGAGGGACATCATGTTCTTAGAAATATTTCTCACCTGGGTGGCAATGGCAGTATGGAGTTGGTGAGCTCAGGAACAGACAGATCACGTTTTGGAGTGATAATCAGGTGGTCGTTGAGGTCCTGAACAAAAAGCAGACCAGGTCAGAGAGGGTAATGTGAGTATTAAGGCAGAAGGTGTGTTTAGGTCTGACCCTGAACTTGTCATTCAGGGCTAAGCACATTGATGGAGTGAATAACATGATAGCTGACTGCCTCTCCCGCTTGCAGATGGACAAATTCTGGACCATTGCACTTGGAGCAGAGGTGAGAGACTGAGGGACCGCCATTCAACATACATTTGGATGATTGGATTGGAGACAAGTATTATTCCAGAATTCCTGGGCCCCAAGGACCCTTAGAGCCTATGAAACCTCGTGGAGGGCATTTCAAAAATTCCGGGAACAATACGGTGGACAGGTAAGTGGGGCAGTAACACAGGAGCAGGTGGCCAGATTCATAGTGGGGGGTTGGCAACAGGACATGGCGCAGGCCACAATGAGTGTTCACCTAGCAGCCATAGGTCAAATATGTACCTTGAAGGGTTGGGAGGACCCCACAAAGAGCAGCCTGATCTGCAGAATGATGCAGGGTTGGGCCCGGGGAGCAGGGAAGAAGCAGGACACCAAGAAGCCAATGGGGGAGAGCCTATTGGCAAGACTGGGGGGGGTGCTGCACCATATATGTAGCTCCATGAGTGAGGCAGTATTGTTTCACACCCTATATACGACTATGTATAGTGGGGCGTTCAGGGTAAGCGAGGTGGTAGGCCACAGCCAGCAAGCAGAGGGAAGGGGCTACAATGGAGTGACTTACAGTGGGACACAGACACAGCGGTGTTCTGGTTGAGATGATCCAAGACAGATCAGCAGGGCAGGTCAGCAGAGTGTGGCTGCAGAGAAGTAGCAATGCAGCAATTTGCCTGGTGGGGCCTTGCTGATGTACGCAGCTGGGTGGCCATAGGGGCAGCCCTGTGCTGTTCATACATGGGAATGGGAAGCCAGTCACGGGATATCAGGTAACTGTGGTGCTCCACAAGGCTCAGGTTCTTGGGGAACGAGTGGAAGGTTATTCCACACACTCATTTAGGATCGAGGCAGCTTCAGTGATGGCGGTGCAAAGGGGCACGCCAGAGGCAATCAGGCAAAAGGGAAGGTGGAGGTCTGAATGTTACAAGAAATACATACGCAAGATCCCGCATTAACATTGTCTTTTTTGTCTCCCAAAAGCAGGTACAATAAAGATGGGGGTACTTGGGGGAGCAGGGGTGGGTTAACAGTGCAGTAGTAACACAATACGTTTCTTGTACACAGGCAAGCCAAAGAAGCTAGAGACATGGATCTGTGGCCATTCGTTTTTCCACTGGGTGGAAAAATGGGTGGCCAAAAGACAAGGGGCAAGCAGCTGCATCCGAACAGTGATACCATCTGGGCAGTATGGAAAGGTCGGAAGGGAAGGAAGTGGGCCCAGCTATTGCCGGAACTCAGGGAGGTCAGGAAGGATCGCGGAAGGCCAGACCTCATCATAATACACCTGGGTGGCAATGACCAGGGGACGCGGCCATGGTTAGACATCTTTTACCATATAAAAGAGGATGTGCAGACAACTAAAAGGTGGTGGCCGGAGGTTACACTGGCCTGTTCAGAAGTCATGCCTAGAAGGGTGTGGCACTGGTAGAAGAACCACAAGGGCATGGATACGGCCAGGAAGCACGTGAACGCATGGGTGGGCAGGCTGTTTGAGGCGCAGGGAGGCCTGGTAATTTGACATATGATTCTAGAGCAGGTAGATGAATATTTTAAAGGAGATGGGGTGCACCTGTCTGACCTGGGGTTGGCCCTATTTAACTAGGAAATGGTGAATGCCATTAAGGTATGGATGAGGAAAAGGGCTCGGTAACAGGAGCTCGCAGATAGAGAAAGACGAAGCAAGAAGGTGGGGATGAAAAGGAGGGAGGTCCACCATCCATTGCAAGCTGGAGGTGGACTAGTGGAAAAAGGAGGAGGGGGGACATGAAAGAAAGGAGGAATTTAAAAGGGGGAACATGGAAAAGGACAGAAGATGATAGGATAGGGGCAGGGGAATGGTGTGTAAGCTCGTACCCCTGGACAACAGAAGAGGTGGAGACTGGTCCCCCCATGATGTATGTCTGGGGGGGAAGAAGAAAAGAAAAAAGAAATGAGATGGAGGAATTTAATACGAATTGAGCAAGAGTATGATGTATATGATGTATATATGTAGATGGGTATGATCTGAATGTTTGTGTCAAAGGGAAAAAGGGACGTGAATAATTATTGTAAATATGGAAACTGGAAAATCAGTAAATTGATTGCCGAACTGAGCAACCACACACAGTCTTGTCTGTGTCATTATTTGGAAGGGATCTGGGGACAAAGAGGGTTGCCCAATTAAAGGGGCAGACCCCATTGTTCCAAGGACCTGACGAGACTAGTGGAAGCTCTGGAAGGGGGGTGGAGTTGGCAGGGGGTGGGGAGGAGGTGAAGGGAGGGGAGATGAGGTCACCGAAGGGGAGAAACCTTATGAAATCACAAAGAAGGCAGGGAAAAGGGGGTGGGGGAATGGTGTGGTGGCAGACAAGGATTGGGCACAAGGAGCAAGGGGCAGGGCCAGAATGAGGTCCTGATAAAGGGCTGCACAAGGGCAGGAGCTCACAAATTGCTCCAAGAATTTCCCACCAATCCTCCCTATAAGAAGTAGCAGATGAGGCAGGCACGGTGGTAGGTGGAGCATAGTGGTCCACTGTGGTAGGTGGAGCACAGAGGGGGTGCTACAGAGGACTGCCAAAGGTGGACGGCAGGAGTGAGATGGTGATAGAAGGTTGGAAAAAGGGGGAGGGGACAGGAAAGAAAGGAAGAGTTTAAAAGGGGGAACACGGAAAAGGACACTGGGTGATAGGATAGGTGCAGGGGCACGGTGTGTACACTCGTACCCCTGGCCAACAGGAGAGGTGGAGACTGGGCACCCCATGATGTATGTCTGGGGGGGCAGAAGGAAAGAAGAAAGAAATGAGATGGAGGAATTTGATACGAATTAAGCAAGAGTGTGATGTATATATGTAAATGGGTATGATTTGAACGTTTGTGTCAAAGGAAAAAGGGAAGTGAACAATTATTGTAAATATGGAAACTGAAAAATCAGTAAATTGATTGCCAAACTGAGCAACCACACACAATCTTGTCTGTGTCATAATTTGGAAGGGATTTGGGGACAAGTATCATTTTAGAACCGTTACAATGTAGATTATGTTCTTTTTCAGCTCCTTCCTTATTGGCACAGTGGGCTTGCTTTTCAAAGCCATGAAATTGATGCAAGATGCCTCTGCCGAACAGAACTGGCACAAGTAGCACAAGTAGCGCCTCGCATCAAATGTTGCGACAATCATGATTTTCAAACACAGACTGTGTCAAAACTGGGAGCCAGTGCGTCAAGCCAGCCCCACCCCCACACCTGAAGTGGTGATGCACCATGTCATAAGGGGTCTTGCACCCCAGCAGGGCTGCAGCATCCCCTAAATTGGGATTCTGAATGCTCTGCTGAGACTGCAAGTCCCAGCTGTGGTTAGACCAGCCATGAGCCACAGGTCAGGACTGTGCTGGTGGGGGCCCAATCTTTACTAGTATTTGTACAGTGTTCCCATAGTAGTGCCATACTGCTTTGTGTGACAAGTTATCATGTTGTAGGGTACTATGTTGGTACCGGGCAGCATTGTCCTGTACAGTCACACACTCACAGACAATTTATGCCATAGTGTGTAATCCACAACCCCATGACAGAATAACTGCTGCAATCATATCCCACCAGCTGTTACACATCACCAAAAATTGTACACTGTCCTTGGATGCACAATATGCAGTGCAGTTGTGTGACATGAGATATACCCACTGCCAGATCTGGTGTGCCCCCGATGCACAGCTCTCTGTGTGCTGGCATAATGTATGCACAAATGATGTAGTACCAATGACAGGTTGTTAAGGCACCTCTATAGGCAGGTGCCATAAATGTGACAGTCGACAGTCTACAGTTTCCAGCAATATTTGATTGCTGGCAGGGTTTGATAGCAGTAGTTATTCCAGTACAGGGTCACAGACTGCACAATATGGCATGCATTGTCTGCAAGACTGTGATTGTACAGAGCAATGCTGCCTGGTGCCACCATAGTACCCTGCAACATGGTAACTTGTCATACACAGCCCAATACAGTACTACTACAGGTACACTATACAAATACTGGTTGGTATTAGGGGTTTCTTACCCTTCCCCAACTTACTAGTTCTGGAGCTGGTTTTCTGAGGGACAGGAGGGGATGACAGCACCCTCCATGAAACCCCTGTCATGTGTCATGTGTTTGGTGCACCACTCTTCTTACAGCAACTCTGGGGACTTTGGTGCCAAGACCTCTGTTGTACCAAAATCTAGTGCAGGGTCCCTGATGTACCCAGAGTTTACCGCAGGTGGGGGTTCGGCACAACATGTGCAGATCTAGGGACATTTTGAAAACTGTGCCAATGCATTTATGTTCTACTGTAGAACTCTGTGGTTGAGAGCAGAGATGGGCAAAATCCACAAATTTTGTTTCGTGAAATATTTCTCGAAATTTGCGCATTTCGCAAAATATTTTGCAGGTGCAAAATGTGAAAATCTGCTAGTGAAATACAGAATTTCACCCGTGAAAGGTAGAATTGTGCCACTCACGAGCAAAATTCCACCATTCCTGGGTAAAATTCTGCATTTCGAAAGCAAAATAACACATTTCACACCCACAAAATACTTTGTGGAATGTACAAATTTCAGAAAACACTTTGTTCCACAAATTTGTGATTTTATCAGAATTTCACTATCGAACTTAAATTTCGCTGCATCTCTAGTTAAAAGGGACAAAAACAACCTGATACAGTTTTAAAATGGTACTTAACACCAGAGTGTAACTCAGAAACATCCACTGAGCTTACCAATAAACTTGCATAGACGGAACAATGAGCTGCAGACTATAAGCGCTGTTCCACCACATATGTGCAGAATTCAAAATCGAACAGCAACCACAAAACAACAGCACCAACCATCACACAAAACGATTTTATTATTGCACTGTGAGTTTAATTTGCAAAATAGTGAAACCCATATAATTACAAACAGGAGCACAGTTCAAAACATGGAAACACTGATGTGAACCCACAGTCCTCCAACTGGTTTTATGACTAGCATATCACCAGGGAGTAACTGACGACATGTATAGACAGCCTTTTAAGACTCAGCATTTAGACAGAGTGCATAATTCAGGTGGAAAGAGAGTGAGCAATACACATACAATGAGTCAGTGTTTCCATATTTTGAATTGTGCTCCAATCTGTGAGTGTACTTGTTTCACTGTTATACACATTAAATGTTGTTTGCCAGCTGATATTGTTCCATCTGTCACAAAACAACACCATTGTGTGACAGTGCTGTTCTGTTTTGTAATTGATGGAACCACAGCAGAATTTGAATCAGTCTTAAAAAACATTTTTTTTCTGGATAATTTTCTTGCATGTTCAATAGATTCAGTCGAGTCCACACCCTCTGCTACATTAGCAGGGACCAGGAAGTATGCTGTGAAAAACTGAGCTAATTTAAAGGGCTTGACAAACTTGTAGTTTCACATTTTTGTAGGAAAAAGAAACAAGCTTGAAAATTGGGGCGATTATTGATGGACCACTTCAGGAATCTTGCCTTGTGGTCTCATGCTCTTGGACAAACCTTCACTGAAGACAGACGTGAGTGCAAACATAACAAGAGGACCAATCCTCAAACTGAGTGGGGAAGGCAGATTAAGGAGAAATATTACAAAACATCATGTCATACAGAGGGGGTGTTAGCACATGGAATAACCTACCCAGTGAGGTTGTGGAAGCTAGAATTTTTTAGGCTTTTAAGACTGGGCTAGACAGATTTCTGAGGGAGAATGGCAGTGAGGGTTGCACAGCATGAGTAAGGGTAATACTGGACTAGAAAGAATCCGGAGTGAGAACGGAACTGAGGATTATATAGCGTGACTGTGAGTAAAGGTAACACAGGACTAGAGAGATACCTGAGAGAGAATGGCATTGGTCATTACACAGCATGAGTACAGGTAACACAGGATTGGAGAGACTCCTGAGGAGAATGACATTGAGAGTTACACATCATATGTCTATACAATCCACCCACTGGTGGACTGGAAAGTCTCCAGAAACTACTTCAACATGCATCTCAAATCATTAACATGAATGAGACCATCTTGCTAGGTGATGTCAATCTGAACTGGCTGGGACCAAATCATAGTACCCTGGCATCACTAGTGCAACGGCACAACTTCCATCAGTTAATAACTGAGAACACGAGAATGATCAACTCCCTATCAGGAACACTGCTAGACTGGATCCTCACAAATAGACCAGACCACGTAACTAAGGTAGCCGTCCTGGCTGACTCCATAACTGACCACTCGCCCACGATCTGCCACTGGCGCTCCTGCCCGCCACCTGCTCCTCGATCCTGCCTGGTCACCTTCACTAACTTTGCAAAACTGGATCTACAAGCCTTTCTCCTTGACATTGCCAACATGGACTGGTCTGAAATCTTCCTTGCAACAAGTGCTGAGGCTGCCCTAGACGTGTTCCTGACCAGGTTTGGTGAAGTACAAAGGCGGCATGTACCGAAAATAAAGAGAAGGGTCAGAGGTCAACAAACGCGATGGCTAAATAAAGAACTACTCCACAAACTCAAAGCCCGGGACAAGCTCTGGAAACAATACAAGACTACTGGCCTACCCAGGGATCATCTTATCTACAAACAGCACAGAAGCGTCTGGAAAAAACAAATCAGGCTTGCAAAAAGCAAGTACTGCCAGAATCTATTAACCAGCTCCTCAAAAGACCCACGCAAATTCTGGAGTCACATCAAAACCTTCCTTGGCACCCCGCAATCTGTCACCTCCTCGGAAATGATTCTTCACGGTATCCACTGCAATGACTCCCTTACCATAGCCAACGCCTTCAATCAACAGTTCTCTTACCTATCTCCCTATACATCCACCCTAAATGCTGCACCTTCTGCCACTCAGCCACTCTCTACCAAAGGGAAAACCGATGCAGTGACAAGTGACCCTCAACAAGCAGCAACAAAAACTTTTTATTTCAAGGCTGTGACTAGAAAACAAGTTCTTAAACTCCTTAACGCCATATCCGATAACACCAGCCCTGGCTCTGATACACTGGAACCCCGACTGCTGAAAGCTGCTGCCCATCTCATCTCCTATCCATTAGCCAGGATTTTCACACTGTCCCTCTCCACGGGCGCAGTCCCAGAGATAGGGAAGGCCGCTAGAATCACCCCCATTTTCAAAAAAGGGAACAAAAACGAAATATCGAACTATAGACCCATTGCAGTTCTCTCGGTCCTCAGCAAAATTTTAGAGAAAATAGTAGCCACTCAGGCCACCGAATTCCTCGACTCCTCAAACTCACTCTGTGAAGCACAACATGGTTTCAGGAAACAACACAGTACCACAACAGCGTTAGCAAAGTTTACCTCTGATACTCTTATAAACATGGACGAAGGTCATCTAACTGGGGCTGTGTTCATCAACCTCACCAAGGCTTTCGACCTTGTGGATCACCCCCCTCTGCTGACTACCCTTAAAAATCTTGGCTTCTCATCCCCTGTAACAAACTGGATCAGAAGCTACCTAACAAACAGGACACAAGCGGTTAAACTCAACTCTGCTATCTCTGACAGCGCCATAGTCAACATTGGAGTACCACAGGGCTCAATACTAGGCCCTCTCCTTTTTTCACTGTTCATAAATAATCTTCCCAGCAGTATAACATCTGGTGCCTCGCCACTCTATGCTGATGACCTGGTTATCTATGCTCGTTCAGGTTGTATTAACCATCTCAATGCCACTCTGACATCTGCCTTCCACTCGGCTCAACACTGGCTAAATGCTCATCACCTCATACTTAATGCTAGCAAAACAAAAGCCATGCTACTGGGAACGACCCATAAACTTAGATCCTGCTCATCTCCCCTGAATATACTTGACCTAAACGGAACCCCTCTCGAGACTGTAAGTACATTCCACTATCTGGGCATACTGCTAGACCAAACCCTTGACCTGAACCAGCACATCCAAGAAACCTGCAAAACGGTTAACTGCAAACTGGGGGCTGCCTACAGGACTAACTACATGCTCACACCCACTGCCAAGCTGGCCATTGCCAGGGGAATCCTCTTGCCAAATCTATCCTACTGCGCCCCTATCCTAACCATGGCAAACAAAACTGTGCTACAAAAGTGGGCTACCACCTACAACAATGTTTGCCGATACGCATCAAAGGCCCCCTGCCTTAAACATCACTGCCAACTTTATAGAGACCTAGGCTGGCTTTCCCCCTCCTCCACCAGACAGTACTACCTCTGCTGCCTCTCAGACTACATAATCAGAGTGTCTAGACCTGCTGAACTATCTGAACTGCTCCAGCCTACTATCCTCTCGAGTGAGCTGAGGTCGTCTGAAAAGTCTTTCCTAAAGGTTCCCCTCTGCCTCACTTCCAAGGGCTCTGGTGCATTTGAGCATGCTGCCCCCCAAGCGTGGAACTCACTACCTATTGACCTAAGACGAGCTTCATCACACCTTGCCTTCAAGCGAAGACTACAGAATCACCTTACTTCTATGGACCAATGTGCCTGTTTTGATCCTACCTAAATCCTCTCTTCATGTTACCTCTCCCTCCCCCTATCTACGTCCACCTCCTTCTCTCTTGTATATGCCCATTCGTCTACTTTCCCCTATTTGATGCCTTGCATACTGGTTATTTGGACTGCTTGCACTTTCTTCTATGATTACAAAGAAACTTATATGGCTCTGCTGTCTGGCGTATTATATATGCCTCTAGTCACTTTACCTTTCTTAACCTTGTGTTATGACAATTGCCATTTTTCCTTACTGTGTTGTGTATTATAAATGTCTCCAGTCACCTTATTGTTACAGACGTTGTGTATAACAAATGCCAGTTACCTTACTATTGTGGTACCTGCTTTCCCAACCTACTGTTTGCACTAATCTTTTGATGTACTTATTGAAAACTGGTACTGGTCTCTCCTCATCTTCTCCACCCCCCCCGCACACCGACTACCCCTGGTATTTCTAGCCGGCTTTCAGTTCCGCAGCACTGGGTCGCTACCGCACCTTTTCTTGCTGAAGCCGTATGTTGCCATAACTCTCCAATAAGTGACTGAGTCCCCCTACTTACCCTGCCGGCTTACGGTTCCATAAGCCCAGACGAAGACTGCAGCATTCTACCGCTAATGCCGTATCTTCCCGCTCTACCCTGTTCCTTTCCTTGATGCCGGTTTTCTGCCTCCCCCCCATGTTGACCTCCTTGCGGGTCACCTCGCCCGTGAATAAACCTGTTTAGTTCTGGAGCCCCTCGCTCATCCAGGTTGCCAACCCCTGCCCAGCTTGGGCACCCGCCAGCCGGGCCACAGTCCCCTGCCTTCATTCCGACTCAAGGTTCCCATGAGTCCGATCGCTGGCCCATGTTTTCCCCACAATCTGCCGTACTCACGCCTGCTGTTGCCATTCTCAGCACAGCCCCCTATGTAACCCTACCCCTTCCCTGTCTCCAGAACCTGTGGTCTATATGCATTCCTTTCCTACCCATTGCCGGCCAGCCTCTCTCCTTTTCTACCCCGGTCCACCCCCCCCCCGCCTTCGCCTCTCATACTGGGAATCAGTTCCATGAGCCCAGTCACAGACTCTTGCCTCTCACCGCTAAAGCCGTAACCTTTTTTGCTGTCCCACCCTACCTTTTCCTCTCCTGCCTGCCCCTTATACTCTCCTAAGATTCAAGGCCAAATCAGTTGGCAGAGTTTTCTTACCTTGGTTTCCAGCCCCGCCACCTCCCAACTACCTTGTGCTGTGCACTTACCCTTCCCTGCCCACATTCCCCCCCCATCAGCTTCCCCAAATCTAATCCAAAATCTGTCCTTCCTCCAGCACCCTCTGCCGACTTATAAAAATTGTATGCTTGTATCAATGTACCTGTACATGTACTGTATAACCTGCACTGTTCTACTTGTATTGTAATTGTACCTCCTGGGTCATGCCTGAAAATAGTCACTTGCTGGCTAGTGCACCTACCTGGTTAACAAAAACTAAAATAAAAAAAAATTAAAAATTCATGAGTAGGGGTAACAGGACTAAGATTACTGAAGGAGAATGAAACTGAGGATCTACAGTGTGAGTAGGAGTAACCCTGCACTAGACTTATTACTGAGGGAGAATGGCATTGAGGGTTCCACAGCATGTGCAGGAGTAACACAGGAGTAGATATACATATTGCTTAGGGAGAATGGCACTAAAGGTTACACATTGAGTAGGGGTAACACAGGACTAGAGTGATTCCTGAGGGAGAATGGCATTGATGGTTACACAACAGTAGGGGTAATGCAGGACTTGACATATTCCTGAAAAGGACTGGCACTGAGGGTACACAGCATGAGGAGAATTAAGATTCCCATTGATAAAGTTAGAGATGTATTCATGCTCAAAGTGGGGATTGTCATTGTTTTCCGCAGGAGGGAAAATAAGATGTACCATAAATCCATTTAATTATCACAATACTATGTTACTAGGACATTAATCTTCAGCCCACAAAACCCTGAGCACAACATCAGCACTTACTCTAGACTCAGGCAAGCAACTGCACGCGTGTGCACACACACACACAAACACACACACACACACACTTTTTGCAACAGATTACTTTGCTAATCTAATGAGAATCTTTTTAGTACCTTGTGCCGCAGGTAATACTAATACCACTCTTTAATGAAAAATGATATCTACTGTGACTAATTTAGGTTCCTGGTTAAAAAAAAAAAGCCTCTGATAGCTTTTAGAACAAATGAATAAACATGGATGTGTCCCAAGGCAATAATGCAGTCCTTGTCTTGCATTAAACTTCCTTCCGTGTAAAAGGAAACCAAGAGGCACACTCCCAACAGGAAGAACATGACTTGCTCTCACTGAATCAATGGCTTTGTGAGATGCTCTTTGTGTCTCAGTAATAGTTCTTGAAAACTGTGTTGAAGAAGAGGTGAGGGTCAGATTACAATGGCTGTGATGAAATCAAGGTGGCTTCTAAGTGAGCATCGTTCAAGTCAGCCTCAGCAAACAATGGATGCATGGCTTAGAGTAGTGGTTCTCATGTCCCATGTGCTGGTGTTTCAACGTTCAACCATACGAACCCCCCAGACAATACAATAAATATAACTGTGTATGCTATACTATAAATCAAATTAGCCAATGGCTAAAACAAATAGAGAAAAAAACAGTCTTGGCACACCTGAGTGGACAAAGAATAACTCTCCACACAAAAAAGAGTAAAAATATTACTTTCTTTACTTGAAAAATACCACAAACCGCCATGGCAGACATACAATGTATACAAGTGCAGACACAGAAAAAATCCTCACACGTTTCACCTGAACACAGGCTTTGTCTTTTTTGTGTGGAGAGTTATTCTTTGTCCACTCAGGTGTGCCAAGACTGTTTTTTTCTCTATTTCGTGTGGTCTTAGAGCACCCATACCTCTGTGCGGCTCTTTCTTATTGCCACAGGCTAAAACAAATACTCAGACTTGATTGGCTAACAGTACCCCACCCTCCTTTGTCCACACATTATATGGCAGCCCTGGTGTCCATTCCTCACTCCAGGCTTGATTTGCAGGTCTCCCAGATCTTCAGGGATTCCTGTATTTTGCAGGAAAATTGAGCCATCTACAGGAAAACTGTTTTCATAGACGTGGCCATAATTGATTATACAGGAAAACTGAGGAATTTGGCTCCCATTGGAAGTAATGCAATCTACAGGAAAGATAGGAAAATTGTCCTGGAGTTACAGGGAACATGCCAAATCAATCTGGGAGCACTAGATTTGGCCAGTACAACCACTGCTGCACATCATTCTTGATCTCGGACTTCCAACACACCTTACTTGCGCTGTTGCACTCTCGGGCCCAATTTTCAAAGGGGGGCTCAGGGCTTGAGACCAAGCTCTGCACCCCTGCAAAATGTGCCGAACCTGTGTCCAAGGGTTCGGAGCAACCTGCACCCGATTTTAAAACCCTGGATGCAGGTTGTGACAGTGTCCTTAATTTATGGCATCTTGCACCAAAGCAGTGGTTCAAGCCCCGTAAACTGCCTCCCCCCTTGGGTGCAAAGGTACACCAGGGGAGCTGACGGAACTGCTGCATTGCCACAAGGGACTTGTACCAGAAGGGGTGCAAAACGCTTTTTTGGAAAATTGTGCTGCGGCACAGGTTTGACACAAGCTGCTACTTGCGTCAAACTCTGTGCTTCAAGTCTCTTGCAGCGGACTCAATGCCTTTCAAAATCATGCCCTCAGTGTCTGGGCTCCTGCCGTACAGCAGTAATTGGCTGGCCAACTACAGTCCAAATTCTGAACCATCCCTCCTCCTACCATTACCACACCATTTACTTCTCATCTCTCCTGTGGAACCAACCTCAGCAATGCCACGTGCTGACCATTTAGCAAAGCAAGGGGACTATTTTTCTAAATGTACACTTGAATTATTTACATTTTTTTGTATAGAGACAAAATACCTCCCCGATAAGAAGTTTATAAAATGGGCCATGAAAATCCTTCTTATACATTGTTCAAAACATGTCACCTGGTCATTGATTAAATTCTGACAACTTTAACAAAATAAAAACCCATTTAATAAGTCAAATAACAGACTTCAGAATGTGAGGTTAAAATAATGCTTTTGTCAGGTGATTGCTACACTCATGCCTAACAACCACCTGCAGTATATATTATTGTCTTATAAACATACATCCTGTGATGTGTTATCCCTTAGACAACCCATGGTCTGTAATCACCATTTCACTCACATATATAAAACAGAGTCTCCTTTTATGTCTTCTTTTTTTACTTATTTATTTTATTTTAGGCTGCTTGTTCTAGTTTGAGACCCCGGTCTATACTAGGATCTTTATTGTTTTCTTTATTTGTTAATCATTTACCTGCTGTTTTTAGGAAATGTCACTGCCTCATATATGCAGAAAATCGTATTATGTTTTTTTCAGGCTACTTCAATTGCTGAGCTTTAAAATACTTTGGAATCTGAATTCCATTGGTTATGTTCCTGGTTTTCTTCTAATTTACAAAATTGCACATGCCCCCACAATGCAAAGCATCATGGGCTGCATATGCAAATCACCACAGAATGTTATGCTGGTCCAACTTTAAGCAGAATTGCATGGTGCCGAAAGGCCTCTCACACAGTTTGCAAAGGGTGCTAACAGAAGACATAGACACGTGTTTCGTCCTACCAGGACTCATCAGTATGACACCCCAGTGGAATGGACCAGCTACCCTAAGGCAGTGTGCCTGGGATATATTGTAGGTGAACCCATTAAAATAAAAACTATTTAAAGACAAAAGAACCTCTAGTAAGTAAACACTGAGGCAGGGTTACCCAAAGGGCATTTGGCTGGGAAGCCAAGTTTCAAGAAAATACAAAATCACACATGCCCCACAATGCAAAGCATCCTGGGCTGCATATGCAAATCACCACAGAATGTTATGCTGGTCCAACTTTAAGCAGAATTGCATGGTGCGAAGGCCTCTCACAAAGTTTGCAAAGGGTGCTAACAGAAGACATAGACACATGTTTCGTCCTACCAGGACTCATCAGTACCTCGTCTGTTTGACACCCCAGTGGAATGGACCAGCTACCCCTAAGGCAGTGTGCCTGGGATATAGTGTGGTGAACCCATTAAAATAAAAAACTATTTAAAAGACAAAGAACCTCTGTGCGTAAACACTGAGGCAAGGGTTACCCCAAAGGGCATTTGGCTGGGAAGCCAAGTTTCAAGAAAATACAAAAGCACCCTTTGCAAACTGTGTGAGAGGCCTTTCGGCACCATGCAATTCTGCTTAAAGTTGGACCAGCATAACATTCTGTGGTGATTTGCATATGCAGCCCATGATGCTTTGCATTGTGGGGGCATGTGTGATTTTGTATTTTCTTGAAACTTGGCTGTAAGACGCAAATAACTCTGCCTCAATGTACACCCTGAAAATTCTTTATCTTTAAATAATTTTATTTTAATAGAGTTCACCTACAATATCAGGCTACAGAAACATGTTAGTCCAGTCCACTGGGGTGTCAAACAGACAGAGCATACAGTAGGTCACAGGCGGACCCTTTGCAAACTGTATGAGAGGCCTTTTGCTTTCATGCAATTCTGCTTAAAGTTGGACCAGCATAACTTCTGTTATTCCTCTGGCACCATATTTTGCATTGTGGCTCACTCTGGCCCCCTGTGAAACAAATACTGCTAAAATAACCTCAATCATTTACACTGAAAATTCTTTGTATCTTTAAATAGTTTCTTCTAATTTGTTGCTTATGAATGTTAGAAAGACAAAGTATGTGGTTTTTGGTAGTCCTTATATGCTTACAGACAATCCTCAAATGCTTTTACATGATAACTTTGGCAATTGTATTGAACAAGTAACAGAGTTTAAATATTTGGGAGTCCTGCTTGACCCCAGTTGACTCTGTTTTCTCAAGTTAAGGCTGTTAATTGAACTATAAATATGAAGATTGGCTTGCTATGTAAGCAATAACCCATGACAGGGTGTGGGGTTATAGGCATTTAATCCACACCTGGGGTGTGTTGTGAGGCATGAGGCCGTAGACCGAGTGTCCTCACAGCTCCCCAGGCATGGATTAAATGCCTATAACCCCACACCCTGGAGTGGGTTATTGCGCTTATGACATGGGTTATGTTTAAACAACAGAAAAATATCCAGAAAAATTTTTTTTTGCTATTTAAATAGCAAGAAACATACTGTGTCCTTCCACCTTGCAAAAGAGTCCCTAACAAATATTACATACTGCCCTGCTGTTATGCATGTAGAAATGTCACAGATACTGTACTGAGAGGATCTGTGACCTTTCCTATGCATAGTAGGGTATGGTACAATGCGTAACACCATTACTGTGCCCCTCCTCCAATGCACAGTACTGTGCTCCCTACAAGAGCCTTGACAGGGTGAAACTGGAAAGCTGTCTGCTCTGCACGCTGACTGCCTCTATATATCTCCTACACTCTCATTCATGATACTGTTCAGCTGCATCCCCGAGATCACCCCCTGTATTCCTCTCACTGTATATGGGGGGGGGATTTCATGCACTCTCTCTCTCGCCGTGTCTCCCCACATGTCACTTTCTCTCACTCTGTACTGTGTGCCATGAATCCGTTACTCATTGATGCATAAAGTAAGCTGTAAAACTGTCTTTCTCTCTCTTTCCCCCCCACTTGTTTTCTCCTGCTATCTATGAAGCTGGCAGACCATCTGGTTGTACCATGATGGGCACAGAACACTCACATCGCTTCTTGTGCAGAGCTCATTCCTGGATAACGGTACAGTTACCCGGTAACTACCCTGATACAAGCAAAACTCTGCAGTGCCTGAGAAGACTACTCCACTAATCAGGCAGACATGTAAATGAGTGTCAAAGAGTTATCGGGTAAGTTGGGGGGGGTCCCTGATATCATGTTACCCAGTAACAATATTGCTATGTAAACGTAGTATGGTGCAGGGGGGTAGGGGTTCCTCCAGCTGCCTCTCCTGCACAGCACACCACCACACAAACAGTCCACATGAGAGACACACACGGCTCACATCGGAACAACAGTAGGGTTGGGGAAAGAATGGTGGCGACAACACCCTGTCACTGTTCTGCTGTTTGCCACCCACTATGGGGAAAGTTGCTGTGGAGAAAGGAGAGATAACTTCTCTCTGTCACTGTTTGTCTTTCTCGATCCACAGCTCACTGTGGGAGCTACCACTGTGGGAGAAAAAACAGCGACCATGCCACTTTTCCCCTCTCTCTCTCTCTCTCTCTCCTATTTAACAGAGAGACACACAGGACATATGGCAGAACACTTACACTGCAAATTCGGGAACGGGAAACTGTAACACAGAGAGAGAGAGAGAGAGAGAGAGAGAGAGATATGCAATGGGATTGCTTTCACTAGTGACATGCTTTCAGGACCAGGAGAGGAAGAAATAGTCAGGGAAGTGTTGCATCAGACCTTGCGTTTTCTGACCTGTGCTCCGTTATTGTAGCGGGATGTGGGACATACAAATTGTGATTAGAGGTGCCCAGGGTGCATGCATATGAGCTTTACTCTAAGACCAGGCTGTGACAGCTCTTTTGGTTGCATTTCTAATTTCTTTACTTCTCAGAGTGCGGCTTCTCCATCAGGAAATCTGACATGCAGCCATTCATTGACCCTGAGAGGGCCAAATAAGGAGAAGTTCCCTTCCATTGCACCTTGAAGTCTACTCTCTGTACTGCTTGCTAACATTAGGAAAAACAGTGGCTGCTATTAAAACCAAGTTGAGCAGTAGGAGTAGATCCATCCATGGTGTAATGAAGTCTGTTCTGCTCTGTAAAAACAAGATCAGGTACAGCAACTGTGGAATAAATAGGAAATTTAATCCACAGTCACCTGCACTTAAACCAATCCCTGAATCTTTCTGAGTGCACCCATGATATAAATACATTTAAACAGTTTTTGCCTTTTGACACATGTCGAGCTTATGCCATGGGTGTCTTGCTTCCCCATATAGATTATGTTTCATGTTTATATCATAACTTGGGAACCAGGGAACTTCAGATTCTAACTGTTGCTTATAAAAATATGTGTCATTATGTTTGCTTGCACACATGTGCAAGAAACATAGTGCCATCATCCAAGTTTTCGGAGGTGTGGCAGCCCTCTTCCAATTCAGGCAGTGTGTTTGCAGGCGCGGCTGCAGTTCTCCAATGCTTGCTGAGCTGTCTATGACAGCAGACAAAATGCAGTGGCGTACAGTTGAAAGGGGGAGCTACGCTTCAGTGAGCAGTGATAAGATATTGCCTGCTCATGCGCGCTCCCCTACACACACACACACACACACACACACACACACACACACACTGCGCGCACTGCGTGCCGCTACCACACAATGTGGCCGTGTTGAAGTGCCCAATCCCCGTGCTGTGCACCCCCAAAAAACAGAGTTATATATGCCACACTGGGTGCCCACCCCAGAGTGGCTACACATCAAAGTATAGCCGACCGGGGTGCCCAATCCCCATCAGCTCCACTGGTCCCCAGAGTACAGGGTGCCATGCTGGAAGACCACCCCAGCGTGGCAACACATACTATCGCCGACGAAGTGCCCAATCCCCTGTTGGCTCCACTTCCTGGCCATCCTTGTGCCATGCTGGGAGCCCACCCAGTGGCAAAAGTCCTACGTCGTCGTCATTTAAAAAAAAAAACACCTGAAACTTCAGCGGTCCTCGGTGTCTCTGCCCCACTCGCGCCCACCACTGTGCACTCTGCCTCCCCACACCCCCCACCCTTACCTCTGGACTCTGGCAGCAGTCTTGGTGGACCGGGAACACGTCTGCACTCTTCAAAGCCGACCCATGAACTGAGGAAATGCCAGTAAGCTGTATAATGGGATAGATGGGGGTTTTCAACTTTGCGGCATATCTCAGGTATTTTTTGGAATTTTTGCACCAAATTTTCAACATGGGGTTTTTGGGACCCCTTCTCATGAATGCTCTCCCTGTCATGGCGTTAATCGGCCCCGAAGGGTGATTTTGCAGTCACTGCGTGAAATCACCTTTCGGGACTGAGTAATGAAATGACACTGCCACTGTTCATAAGGTGGGCTCTCAAAAAGCCTATGTTGAAAATTTGGTGGAAAAATTCCTAAAAATGACTTTTAGTTCGCAAATTTTCAATATTTTCACTCCAGATTTTCAACATTGCCATTTTACCACACTTCCTTGTGAGCAGTGGAGCTGTCATTTTTCACATCTTGCCCAAAACGTGTTTCCGCCCATGTAGCGCACAATGGCGCAGTCGGTGTGTGAAATCAATGTATGGGACACATTAAGAAAACCACAGTGACACTGTTCATGAGCAGAGGTCTTAAAATGGCTATGTTGAAAATTTAATTGAAAAATTCCTAGAAATGACTGTTTTATGAGCGTATATTTGCGCAGTTCCTATACGCTTGTAAGTTTGCGAGTTCTCTATTTTCACTCCAGATTTTCCACATTGCCATTTATTTACACTTCCTTATGAACAGTACAGCTGCCATTTTCACATGTCACCCAAAATGTGTTTCCGCACATATAGCACACAATGGTGCAGTCGGTGTCTGAAGCAATATTTGGGACAGATTAAGAAAATCACAGTTACACTTTTCATGAGCAGAGGTCTTAAAATGGCTATGTTTAAAGTTAGTGACAAAAGTCCATAAAATGACTGTGTTCTGAGTGAGCATTGTGCAGTTTCCACAGCATCATCGAAGTTCATGACTTTGTAATATTTTCAGTCAGATTTTCACCAGTGGCATTTTTCCACACTTCCTTATAAACAGTACAGCTGTCATTTTTCACAACATGGCCAAAATGTGTTTTCACACTTTCAGCGCAGAGATGCGTGGTCGCTGTGGGAAATCATTGTTCGGGACAGATAAAGAAAATCACAGTGACACTGTTCATGATCGGAGGTCCCAAAATGCCTGTGTTGACAATCTGCTGTAAAAAATTCCCAAACTAATTACATTACGGGTCTGCGTTGTACAGTTTCTATGCACGTTCGTGACTTCACCAGTTTTTTTAATATTTTTACTGCAGATTTGCAACATTGCTAATTTTTACACCTCCCCATGAAGAGTATAGCTGTCATTTTTCACATCCTGTTCGGAATGTGTTTTTGCACCTGTGGTGCTAAATGCCGTAGTCGCTGTGCATAAGCAGTTTTCGGCTAACAAACTGATATTGCCACTGTTCATGAGGTGGGGGTCAAAAAACCATGTTCAAAATTTGGGTGAAAATACCAATGAATGCCTGAGGTGTTAGGGTTTCAACCATAACACCCACCCTTGAAGAATGACAGGCATCAGGGGTGTGACTTGGGATTCTTGCCTGTAATGCTCATACCATTCCACACCCTGCAGCCAGTGAGAGGCATCAGGTATGCCTTGGACTCTTCGGCCCCAAAGTTCACCCCATTCTCCTATACCGCACCCATCTCACTGTATTTCCTGATGGAATGGGGTGCGCATAAGGGACAAAGACCCCAAGGCACACCATGACACTTGTTGGTGTCTGCAGGGTAGGGTGTGGTGAAATGTGTGTGCCGTTATGCCTGACGACCCAAAGACAGACCCCAATGCCTGTCACTTTCTGCAGGGTGGTGGTGGGGTTGGCTTGAGTTCTATACTTCACTGCCATTTCTGTTATGCAGCTCTGTAACTTCTACACTACCAATGCCAATGCCAGCAAGCAAATATTTGGCATTGACAAATGCTTGTTTTCTTCTAGTTGCCTTTTATAAGACACATCATTGTTCATTGTATTCTACTATTGGTTGGTTACTTCCTAAATTAAGATTTTCTTATTTTTATGGGCTGTCTTGTCTATCAGTCTATTTTTTTCTATACTTTTCCCTTATCTGATTTGATTTCTATTCAAGAATTTGCACTTAATATTAGGAGATAGGGGAGCTAAACATGTGGCTCAAGGGCTGGTGCCAGGAAAAAAGACACAAATATGTAGGTAACTGGCAACAGTTTTGGGAGTGAAAGTTCTTTAAATTTGATGGACTGCATCTGTCTAAGGAGAAAGTCAGTGCATTGGGGCAGAAGTCTGACGTCTTTGTAGAATATTTAAACTAGCCAATGGGGAGAGGGGTGCAGCACCTGATACATCGAACAGAAAGAACACCCCTCCCCCCTCAGCTAGTGATCAAACAGGAGTTCAGCATGCTTGTAGTACGTTTGCAACACCAGGTAAGGAAAAAGGTCTGGCTCCTCATATGACGTGCAGGGGAAATGCTGGACCTCGCCCAGCAACTAATGCACCAAAATCTGTCCAATGGAAAATCATGTACACAAATGCCTGCAGTCTGGGAAACAAGATTCCAGACCTGCGGGCAACAATGACAGAGGCTAAACTGGACATAGCAGCCATTAGCAAGACATGGTTCACCAGTAACCACACTTGAGAGACTTCAGTACCTGGCTATGTACTGTTCAGAAGAGGTACAAAAAGGGGCAAAGGGTGAAACTAGCAGAGCCATTAGCAGAACTGTTTAGTAAGTCTCTGAGCACAGGAGAGGTCCCAGAAAATGGGAGAAGGGCTCATGTGATCCCACTCCACAAGAGTGGTAGCAGGGAGGAGGCAGAGAACTACAGTCCAGTCAGTCTTACCTCAGTAGTGGGCAAGATTATGGAGGCACTCCTTAAGGAAAGGATAGTGCAACACCGGGAATCCATAGGAGCACAAGATCCAAGACAGCATGGGTTTACAACAGGAAGGTCCTGTCAAAGTAATCTCATAGATTTCTTTGACTGGGTAACCAGAGTGGTGGACCATGGGGTGCAGTTGATGTCCCCTACTTTGACTTCAGCAAAGCTTTTGATACTGTTACATATTGAAGATTGATTAATAAGATGGGTAGGCTTGGGTTGGGTCAGAAGTTGGTCAACTGGGTGGCAAACTGGTTGGCGGGCAAAAAACAGAGAGTGGTGGTAAATGGTATACAGTCAGAAGAGATGCAAGTCACAAGTGGGGTGCCTCAGGGATCAGTCCTAGGGCCAGTCCTCTTCAATATCTTCATCAGTGAAATTGCAGATGGACTGGAGGATGAGGTTTGTCTGTTTGCAGATGACACCACGATCTGAAACAGAGCAGATGATCCAGATGGGATGGGCAGAATGAGAAGAGATCTGGATAAACTGGCAAAATGGTCAGAAGATTGGCAGCTGGGTTTTTAATGCAAAGAAGTGCAACATCATGCACATAGGGAAGAGAAACCCTGGAGCCACCTATAGGTTGGGAGGGGAGTTGCTGGCAATCACAAGGGAAGAAAGAGACTTGGGCATCATCATCACAGATGACCTGAAATTATCCAAGCAGACCACTTAAGCAGTAGGTAAGGCTAGGGGGGATGTTGGGGTGTATTAGTAGGGGTATCAGAAGTCATAAGGGGGAGATAATAATCCCCTCTTTACAAGACACTGGTTAGGTCTCATCTGGAGTAGTGCATGCAGTACTGGAGGCTGCACCTTCACCAGGACATTAACAAAATGGAGGCAGTCCAGAGAAGGGCAACCAAAAGTGTGCAGGGACTGCAACAGAAAACGTATGAGGACAGATTAAAGGAGCTCAATATGTATACCGTAGAGCAAAGGAGGGAGAGAGGTGATATGATTGAAACATTCAAACACCTTAAGGGCATTAACAAGGTGAAAGGAGCTAACATGTTTCAATATAAGAAAAACCGCAGGACAAGAGGACACAGCATGAGATTAGAGGGAGTCCGATTAAGGGGTAATGTGAGGAAGTTCTTTTTCACAGAAAAGGTGGTGAATGCATGGAACAGCCTACCTCAGGAAGTGGTGGATATGAATACAGTGCAGGGCTTCAAACAGGTATGGGATAGGCATAAGGGAGCAATGCAGATGAGTATGAATAGATGGGCCACTGACAGAGTAAAGACCTATGGCACATTCATAAGGTAGAAAAAGCAATGGGCAGACTGGATGGGCCTTGCGGTCCCAATCTGCCATCAACTTCTATGTTTCTATTTTTCTATGTTTAGGTCTTCAGAGGGTATTACATTGGATATAAATAGGCACAAAGACAAGTATGGTTTACGTTATTTTACCATCGCTACTTCAAAGTTATGGAATGATTTATCCATGTTTTTACATTCTGTTGCTTCATTTACAGGTTTTAAAGCTTATTTTAAGGATTATTTGTTATCACTCAATGTATGTTATTGTAATATTTAAATTATTGTATTGTATATTTTGTACTTGTTGTTTGTCCCGGGTCAGTCCTGAAAAAGGGATTCTGCCCAGTGTCCCTACCCAGTTAACAAATTTAAATAAATAAATGTTGATACCCGTTTCATAAATGCAGTCATGCACTCCAGGGTTTGTGAGCTGTGCTGGAATAACCCTAAACCCACATGCCAGGAGTTAAAAGCTTTATAGTTATCTGGGGAGTGGGTTATGACCAGCACATAAAATGGTGTATGGCCAAGTCTACCTTCTCATTGATTGAGAGGGGTGTCACATGGGGCTGACATCCTATGAATAACTTCCTGCTAAGGTAGGTATAACAACTCCAGGTTGAAAGGTCACTATGCAGATGAAACAAATCCACTCAACGAACCCCATATGGCCATCCTGCTACCCCTGCACCTACATAGCAGACAAGGAAAAATACAACCTGCAAAGAAAGTACAAAGGAATTTCAACAAAAACTAGAACACTTATCTTACCATCAAAATGACCAGCAACCTTTACAAACAAAAACAGAACGGCCTAAGATGAAAAATTTCACTAAAGCCCCCCCCCCAAAAAAAAAAAGTTCTCAAAATCATATATTGCAGCAAGGAATACAACAGAAATAACCTTGAAAATAAAAAAATAAATAAATCCACAGGACACACTGCAACAATACAAAGCAATCAAATTAAAGGGGAACAGTTATAGCAAAACACAGGCAAGCGGCCCTATGTCATTCATCAATTACAATAAAGAGACTTTTTAAAAACACTGCAAGTGTTTGCATACCTGAAAATTGTACTTTTGATCCTCTGCTTCGTGCTCGCTCCATTTTCTTCTGCATTTGACCCCCCAGTCCATTCAATGTCCCGGAAGTAACATGACCAATGTAATTTACGCAGTCTGCCTGCATAGGAATCACATAGGTCCAGTGTTCCTTCTTCTCTTTTCCCCCTAACATCTCTTTAGTTTCTCACCTTTTGCTCCCTGGTTGCTATTCCCACACTTCTCTACCTCAAGAGTGGGAGGAAAACACAGGGGCCAGAGCGAGTGGGGTGTTACTATCCCCTTACAATTTGTGGTAATGATGCTGGGTTTGGCTACTCTTGGATTGAGTAGGCACTAGGCAGAAATACAGGGATGTGTGTCTTGCACTATGTTTAGTGGCAGTGAAAGTCATTACCTGCCACTGGTTATCCTCCAATATAACAAAAGGGAGGCAGTATAGTGCAGTGGTTTAAGGCTCTGAGCTGCAAATCTGGAGACCTGGGTTTGAATCTCACAGCCCCCACTTGCATACTGTGTGACCCTGACCAAGTCACTTAACTTCCCTGTGCTCCCAGGTTGCACCTGTAAACTAGCTTTCAGCTTAGTGTGTCTCACCTGGTTAAATATTTTGGGAAAAATATATCAACTTTATTGGAATAGAAAGCAAGGGTGCAACAAGTAACTGATAAAGAAAGGACCATTGCAGAGCTCCGGCTCGCCTGAGGGGAATATATTGAAAATTGAGAAAGGTGGGCTATACAAGTAAACAGGCTGTAGGCCAAATTTAAGTTTGCTCCTCTCCTAATTTCAATTACAGTATAACAGGGGAAAATGGCTAACATTTGTTGGCTTTTCTAGTAAAAGAACCAGGAATGACAGACAACTCTATGTTTATTGCTCACAGTTCCTTTTTTCGTGTTACAATGTGGGTTTAATAATAACCTGGTAGATAGACAGCATCCTAATTTTCTCACAGGGAGATATTCTATGTGACAATATACTAAAGATACAGATGTTATAGCTATAATGTTTAGTTTGCTTACTTTGAAAATGTAACAATCATATGAGTATTGAAATGCTGGCTACACTATACTGTATATCATATGTCATGTAGCCATTTGCTGTACACTCTCTTGTGTTTTTATTCCTTGCTGTCTTAATAAATCTGAAATTACAAAAAAAAAAAAAAAACAAGACCACGGGACCCCGCCCAGAGTAGTATTGCAGTCCATGGTGCAAGAAATAATGTCACGAGCCGCGGTGCAGAATTCACGTGAAATGAAGTGCTATGCAGAGTCAGAGCAATGGATGAGGGGAAAAAGGATATCACCCCCATATATTGCACCTGAGCTGGACTAAATACCCTCCCCTGAGCTGAGCCATACTGCAGCTGGGACATTACAAAACAAGGCTCCCCTTATCCACCCCTCTGCTTAGATCTGTAAAAACAAAAATAATACATTTTATTTTTTAGGCGCCTTTCAAATACCAAGGCACCTTACAAATTAAAATCACAAAACAAAGATTAAAACACATCATATAAAATCAGTAATATCATAATTTCATCATTCACCAAATGCCTGTTGCCATAAGAAGGCTTTCAAAGCCTGCTTAAATCCCTCCATGATTGCGCATCCCTCGTGGTCATGAATAAAGCAGTCCTCTTCTCTA
The DNA here is from genome assembly GCA_016271365.2 of Neoceratodus forsteri. Lineage (NCBI taxonomy): Eukaryota > Metazoa > Chordata > Ceratodontiformes > Ceratodontidae > Neoceratodus > Neoceratodus forsteri. Next base: position 197,765,451 of record CM028130.1, on the reverse strand, counting down.
TGCTGCCCGCTGCTGTTGTCTGAATACCACTGCCCTTCTCCCCTCATCTAGCCCCCAAAATGAAAAAGCAGCAAAGCAGAACTTGCAGAGGAAATGGTACCACAGTGGAGCACTCGCTTGTCTTCATTCCAAAGTCATCAATGAAAGGATGACGCCTCTGATAGTAACAACATGACAGGCTGGCAAGTGTCCAGCCACAGGTTACTACTGGAGGCTGTCATCCTTTCATTCATGACTAGACCCCGGAGTCAGTTGAAAAAACAATTATGACTGACTTACAACACATAATGACTGATTTTTTCAACCAGTTTACAATTTATTACTGCAACTAAATAAAGAAAATTCAACTAATTTTTTCAACTTCCACCATTCCGCTCTCAAAACTGAACATCCTACAGAAGCAATTTGCCCACTCAGGATAATACAGTATTCAGGTGGTGTTACCCACATC